>OZ020267.1:119201890-120401890 GCA_963971225.1 Melieria omissa
GGATATGTGATGTAGTATTACCTAAAAGTCTTAAATACGAAAATTGATGAAAATATATTTGAAAATGCACCAATTGTTAGCAATTTAGCCCGTTTGTACAAATCGCAATGCAACACATTTTCGAGCGATCGTTTCTATGGTAGCTATATGATATAGTTGGTCGATCTCGTTCAAATTTGGATATGTGATGTAGTATTACCTAAAAGTCTTAAATACGAAAGTTGATGAGAATATATTTGAAAAAGAATTTATGGCATTTCTTTTAAAAAAGCAACAAATTCGCCCACTTTGTAGGGGCTGAAACCCCATTCATCCCTTTTCCCCCTTCCACATGTGAACCTAAAATCTCTTTAGAACAGTCCATTTTATGTTTCTGCTTACCAACTTAGCTCAAAAAATGAAAGTTGTCTTTATAAAACGGATGAGAAGAAAAATATTAACATATGTTAATATGTAACCAAAATAGGGGTAAAAATTTTCATTTGTAAAAAAAAGATGGAAAAAATTAAATTTTTAGTTTTCTGATTACATATATAGAAAGAGGTTGACAAATTGGCCACTGAGCCGAAGCCGCATGAAAATCGGACTTAAACCCAAAAAGTTATAGCAAAATCAAAATTGAAATATTAACATATGTTAATAGTGACAGTGTGAAGGTTAAGCGAGCTGAAGTGGGCATTACTTCAGTAGAACTTAAAATAATTCCGTCAGAATGAACTTCTCATGTGTTATGTCCTGTTCAGACAGCCAGAAACATTGGGGCATTTTAGTTTTTTTTCCCTTAAAACATTTAGTAATATTCAACATCCCTACTGATCCACACCATTTTTAAACGAAATTTCAATGGAAACAAATTTTAACAAACGTCTTTGGCCTTTGTCAGGTTCTAATTTTTGTTTTGGTTCGGTCTATTGTGAATGAATTGGTTTATCGACAACAGCACCTCATAGGGTTGCATGGAAAATAGGTATATGGTAAGTTTAGCGCTAATTGTAATTAGCTAAACTGAGATTTGTGTATGACAAATTGAGCTCAATTTAGACCTAAATTTACGAAAAATTGAGAAAATGTCTAAATTTCGAAAATTCGCTCTCTGTCTAAATAGTATTAGTTGCTACTCATATAGTATGTTCAGTCGGCAACGCTTATTTTTATGATCAGGTAAAATATCCCAGGCAGCAGTTGAACCTAACGTAAACAATGTTGAGCAAACTGCATATTCATTTACTACTGGATACTGCTAAACAAGTCACAAATATATTTACATACATACTATGTATATCGATTATGCTTGAGATACTTCGAAAAAATCAATTGGTGGTTGACAAAAAAAAAAGCTGATCATTGTGGTGAATCGCACTTATTACTCGATCATCCTAAATTAAAAAAACCAAACAGGTTTAATTACTTTATAAGTCTCTGCAGGTAACGCTGTCAAGGTTTTCGTTTTTGTTGAGTTTTTGATTTTTTGCAACACTTAGAAGTCAAAATACCGATAATTTAAAATAAGGTAAAATGGAAAAAAAACTTCCTATCTCCGTTAATTTTGTTTCAATCGACTATTCATACAATAATCTAAATTTGTTGCATATTAATACTGTATTTCCACCGTTAAGTTTGAGAACTGTCAAGTGTTTTTTACATTTTTATTTGGAAGTCAAATTCGGTATTTCTTCTATTTATGCGAAAAATACAAGCAGAAGTAATTTTCTTTGCAAACATTATGACAAACAGAAGACACAGAGACTTAAAACATTCATATCGGCTAAAAATTGAATTAAAACTTATACATTTACGTGCATAGATTTTTTGTGACTTTGAATAAGGATTAAATCAACTTGATTTTTTGTGTTAAGGCACCATTTCGAGTCGCCATGTTGGTTTACCGAAATGAAAGGTATTTCTTCCATTTTCGATGAAAAATATCTTTTTAATTCCCTATCTCACAACTAAGAAAATATTCTTTTTAGAAATTTGGAACATAAAATTGTTAATGTTTTAAAAGCCTTGTTTTGTAAAGCAACGAGTTTTTCTTAAGGTAATTATCGTTCTGTGTGTACAGGTTGAAGTAAAAAATATATATATCTCAGGTGAAACAGTCAAATTTGGGACGCAGAAACATTTTACCAATTAGTGCGTACTGACTAAAGTGTATTGGATCGCAGTGTGAGGTGCCCGTCATACAAAAATAGGTGTGAGGAGGGAGGGTTAATTTGTAACCATAGTGGAATATCCCTAAAACTGTGGCCTTTTGGAAACCAGGGGGACTTGGTACATTCACAATACACACAAAAAAGGGTATAAACAGGAGGGTTAAAGAAACAGCTGATTCAAAAGTTTCATTTGCTGTTTGAAGCTGTAGGGAAACTTAATTTCATTTAAAATGGTTCTTTGGGGCTCAATCTGGGATTCTTCCCTTTCAGCTGCAGCAGATAAAGCTGAGCAAGACGGTTGTAGGTCAGCAGTTTGGTGAACGCACAAATTCTTCGCTGCAAATGTTTGCAAAAATGATTTGTCTTAGCAGTCGATCATATGGTTTTTTTGTTCTTCTTACTGGCTAAAAGTTACTGGCAAGGTGTATTAATAAGGTGATAGCACTACGGCAACAACAAAAACCCCATGCATTTTGTAAGTGCTTTAGGCCTCCCGCTTGTCAAAATCGGCTATTAAAAAAAACCCATGAGCCAATCAGCAGCCACAAATGCTGCGGCCATTTTGACAATCAACATGCCCATTCGGCTATAATCAAAACAAAACGCGAAGAAAACAAAATAGAATCAGACGAAAAACGTTTGATAAGCCGTTGTACTATCACTACCTTATTAATTTGTCTTGGTTACTGGCAAAAATGTCTCCAGTAAAAACTTGCAAGTTTTCACGAAATGAACTGTCACTTTACGCTCTCTATTTGATTTGGTGTAACCAACCAGGATCCAGTAAAAATTTGTACATTTTAAATGTATTGTGCGAGTGGCAATGCAATTAAACGAGCGAAGTCAAAGAAAGGAGGAAAACAAAGAAAAGACAAATTAAGAATAATGCAAGTAAACAGTGCTCCGGTATTTTCACGACGATATCCCGTAGTTGGATTTAAGTATAAATTTGAGTATGTAAAGACAGTTTCTGATTTGTGGCGATATGAACAGCCAAGAGGCGTAATGAAATCGATCACAGACAGTGGTAGGTAACAACGACAGTCTGCTCGTACATACGTAGGTAGTACGCTTCAATTAAAAGGTGAGTTCAATTGTTCACCGAACACGCCCCTCGTCACGAGGCATAAACGCTGTTGCTTGGTTTAAACTTGGTAAACTTGTTTCCTAGTTGGATAATATATGTTTGTATGTTTTGGTGTGCATATTAAATTTTAATTGCGCAAACTTCACTATTAACTGTGGGAATATGAAGTTTGATCCTAAGCTAAATGCGGCTGTTTGTAAACTATTTTTAGTAAATGCGGTGACTGTCTCCCTTGTGTACGCAATTCAGTTTTGGAGCAAGACAGAGCGGCCTGTTATGTTAACAACTTGTGTTGCGTTTTGCTGCAGCCAGCGTGTGACGTAATCTTCGCGTCACTACTTTGCCATTTCGTGATTGTGGGTAGTATGATAGGCGCGCTTCAGCCGCAATGCACGTGGTCAAAGATATGGTCAATAGTAATATTTTTACGTTGGATTTTCGGCAATCAACTGCAGTCCGTAACTCTCATAGAGTTAATGATATTATTTGATTTTGATTGAGGGATTTAGTGAGTGTTTTGTCTTTGTACATATATTGTATATATGTATGTATGTATGTATTTGTAAAATTTGAATTCAAATGGTTCCAATTTTATTTCAGGTGCGCCGATCTGCGAACGCAGGTTAGTGAATTAGCAAGTGGGAACCAGGAGTCCATTTCAAAAGTAGCAAAATATGAACAGAAACTGAGTGATTGTAAGCTCACAATAGAGAAGCTCGAATTGGAAAATCGGGAAGCAGTTAGCTTGGAATTTGGGTTCAACAGTCATAAGAACAAGGCCAGACAACGTGAATCGGAACTGCTAGAGGTAATAGCTGAGCGAGATCAGGACATTGCTAAGCTTAAAGCTAAACTCAGTTGCTTGGCAGAAGCAAATCTGCAGTGGAGTTCAACTGAAAAGAGAAATGCATGCGCCAGATGTGAAGACCTGCTAAGGCTGATGACTGAGAATGAAAAAATCGCGCACGACTTTAGGAAGCTCAACGCCGAGTATGAGCAACTAAAAGTAGATTACCGTAAAATGATAATGGAAGCTGGCAGTGCCAAGAGTAATGTCACTGAATATGAAAGGTCTCAGTCCGCCAGTAGCGCAGAATGTAATAAGTTGCGCGACGAAATCACTTTAATGCGAGCCCTGCTGGAGACGGTGCAGAAAGATTACACTCAACTAAATTGTGATATGAGCGAAAAGACTGAGGCATGCGAAGAGCTCAATAAGGTCATTGCAACTGCTCAGGACGATATGCGTACGCTCCAGGAAAAGTGTGATAACTTGGAGAGTATTCGGGAGGAACAGCAGCAGACTTTAGCAGAAATACAAATTGAATATAATGCCATACAACTGAAATACCAATGCTTGGAAGCGGAATATGAAAAACTAGAGCAATCTTTGGCTCAGTCATCAGAAGAATATGCGCAGTTACAAAAGGAGAATGAAAAACTACAAGCGGAAATTGTCGAGCTGAAGGTGCGTATTGAAGAGGCTGAGGAGAAGTTACAGGAGGGTGCTTGCGATAACCCCGTAGTGAAGGAGCTGAGTGATGTAAAGTTGCAGAACGCACGATTGCAGGATGATCTGAGGCAGTTGCAACAGCAATTCGACGATATGCAGAAAGAATACAATGACTTGTCAAATGAATTGATGGATAGTCTGCAAGAAGGTGAAACTCTAAGAAATAAAATTGATTTACAGTGTCAAACTATAAAGACTTATACAGAGAATGCGGAATTGGCTGCAAAAGCGGCGGCTGAAAATTCGGCATTATGGGAAAAGACGAAAGCGAGTTTGGAAGCTGAAATTGTTGGTTTAAAGTTGAAACTTTCTGAAATCACAACACCGGCGATCGAGTCGATAAAATGTTCAGAAGTATATGTTGAGAAACAACCCGATCATATGAATGAAGAACACAAGTTGCCGCAAGATACACTAGTTGAGGAGCTGAAGCATCGAATTGCTGATCTGATTGTTCGCAATGAGTGTTTAACTAAGCTGTTAGAGTCTACCGAACGAACAATTGGTGAATTGCGAGAACAAATAAACATTTTGTCGGCTGAACTTTTGGAGAAGTCACAAGTTTTGGAGAAGTGTGCTTGTGAAGACTATCAAAAGCAAATCGAATGCCTCGAGAGAACATTAGCGGAGAAGACAATTTTAGATATTGATGATATCGAAATTGAGAGGCGTATTAGCGAAAATGTAAACGATGAAGCAAATGCGACTTTGTGCGAGAATAGTGAATGTGAGGGAGGTGAAGGCGAAGATGATGGAGTTAAGAATATTATTCAGCCGAATGTTAATACTATAAATATTCAGTCTGAAGTACAGACAATGGAAGTCACTATGATAAACAAACAACTTATGCACGAGCTTCAAACTCAATGTCATCGTTTGCAGCAGAATCAAATTGAAGCAGAGCGAAAATTATCTGAACAAGAAACAGAGCATAAACGCAAACTTAGTGAGGTAGAAGTAAGCCTTATGAACATAAGGGAACAATTGAGCTGTAAAGAAAAAGAGAGCATTGAGGAAAGGAATCGGTTGCAACTTGAACTTTATGAAAAATTGGAGATCTCAGAAAACGAATATCGAGAAAACCTGCGCAAGTATAATCAAGAGTGGGAGGAGGGCAAGAAGGCGTATGAAATAACAATCGCGGGTCTGCGCGAAGAGTTGCAAACAATGCGGGCAGCTGCAAACGAATTGAAGGATAGAGCGGGATGTGAAGATGAAAAAACTATGCTTAGGCAAGAAATTGAGGAGGCGATAAGTGAGAATTCGAAACTAGGTCAGGAATTAGCAGAAGTTTGTAAAAAGTTGGAACAGCTTGAGGGCGATATCTGTGTTCTTGAATGTGACAAAAAGGCCTTGGAACGTGAGAAGGAGGACATTGTGATGCAGAAACAAGAACTTGATAAGAACCTTGAACTTTTACGCACCGAAAACGACAACTTGAAAAGTTCGTACGCCATTTTGGTGAAGCGAGAAACGCAGGATGCAGCGGCCGAAAAACAATTTGAAGTAAGCAAGCGAATAATGCAGGAAGAGTTGCAACAAGTATCGCTAGAACGAGATAAATTCAAGAATAATGTGAGTTTGTTAGAGGAGAAGTACGAAAACGTGTTTGTAGAAAATTGCAAACTTACAAAAGAGCTTGAGTCCTGGCAAGTTCATAAGAGTTTACTTGACGAAGAACGAGTTGAGATGCAATGTAAATGGGAGCGAGCATTAAAAGAAAAAGACGAATTACTGTTCAGAGTTGCTGATGCTATAGGAAAGAAAGAAATGTTTGAAAAGGAATTGGCTAAATTAGCGCAGATAAAATCTGGTCCCGTTAAAGTGTTTGAAGTACTTGAAGAACAGCCAAGCATTCATGCAAAGGATATAAAAACTTGGGAAGCTGCGGTTAATTGGTTAGAAAGAATTGCTGAAAGTCTGTGTGATGAAAAAAATCGTGCAGAGAAGCAGTTGGAGGAATTATTGCAAGCACAAAGAGAAGTTGAAGAAAAAACATGTAATAAATGCGAACAGCTGGAAGATCAGATCGAAAAATTCAATGTACTAGCACAAAAAGAAACTGAAATGAGTCAGTTAATGAATACGTTAAAACTAGAATATGAGAGTTCATTGAAAACGCTGCAAGAAGAAAGGGACAAATTGAAACGTGCTCTTGAAGATGTGGAGCAGGAAAAACTTGTGATGGAAGACCGAGAGGAAACCATTCAGTTGAAAATACAAACATTGTCTCAGGAACTGCATGAAGCGCAGCTAAAGACACAGGCCTATAAAAAGTGTCTTAGCGACCAAAAGGATTTGGAGAAGCAGCTATCGGTGGTCACGAATGAAAAGTGTAACTTGATGCAAAGGGTGCAGGAACTGGAGACTGCTATTAAGGAAGAAATGGAACGCAAAAATGTACAAGCGGCCAAATGTAAATTACAAGAAATTGAAATTACTCGGCTGCAAGAGCAGCTACGTTGCGCTGAAAAGGAAAAATGTCTAGCAATGCAGGAACAACTATTGTTGGAAACTAACTTGCAAGATTTGAGATGTAAGCTGAATAGGGAAAAGTATGATCTAGAGCGCCAAATTGCAGACATGAAAAGTTCCCTGGCAGAGTTGCAAATAAAAGTTGATACTTCGCTGCAGTCTAACTCCGAACTCCAGCAGACAAATCAGAATTTGCAGACGCAGCTTCGAGTTGTAACCGAAAAACACTCTGGATGTGAAAAGTTAGAGTGGGCAATCGAAAATCTCCAGTCCAAGTACTCCGAACTTCAAAAGTGTATGGAAGCCACCGTTGGGGAGACCGTCGCTGCAGAAGCGCTGCGCAAAGATGTAGATCATTACAAGAAACTGGTGGAGCAAAAGACGGAAATTTGTGAGAGGATACGCACACTGTTGGTAAATTAATGACCATCGGTTAAATGATGCGAGTTGACGTACTTTGTGTTCTTCTGTTCTCTGTAGGATAATAGAGAGGCGAACTTTAAGGAGGAAAAATTCAAATTGGAGAGTACTATTTCATGCTTACTGGCGGAGAAGAAGAACGTGGAAGAGAAGCTGCACACCACGGAGCTTCTACTGAAGAAACTAGAGAGTGAATCGGCAATGCAAAAAAAGTCAGATAGCGTTAATAATTCAATGGAGTCAAATGCATCGGTGTCACCGCGCAATATGAAAAGCCATGACCGTTTGACGCTTGACACCCAGAATTTAAAGGTTTACCATTTTATTATTTGTATTCGATTGTAATGATATCTAAAACTCGTTTTGCGTTTTTTTGCAGTCAAAGAATTTAAATTTTGAGGAAAAGTTATGTGCTGAACGCAAAAACAGACGCTTGAGTACGCACGACGAGCGACGACGCCAGTCACTTTGGGGAGCCACTCAAGATAAGTCAACCATGACGGATCCCTCAGGTGACTAGCAATAGTATGCAATGCGAAGCGACTATGTACAAAGTGCGTATTATTTAATTTTCAGACGCGAACTGTAACTGTTTCGAGCTGGATAGAAAACTCAAGGAGTGCCAAAAGAATCTTTTCATACGAGAGAGTCAGGTGACTGCCCTCAATCTTGAAATGAGGAACCATCCGCTAAAGGCAGAGAATGCCACTTTAAAGAAACGCCTGCAGGAAGAACAGGACAGGTGCCGCATTGAGGCCAAACGATATAAGCAAATGTTGGCTGACCAGGCGAGTAGAACAAAATGTGCAATGGACGCGGCGTCTGCAGCAATAGCTGCTCAACAGGACTGCTCATCAACGCCGCGTGTAAATATAGGAACACAAACGGAATCAGACATGGAATCAGAGTTTCGCGCATTGCAGAACAAATACACTGATGTTTTAAGTATTTGTCGCCAACGATATAATGCTGCTCAACAGGACTGCTCATCAACGCCGCGTGTAAATACAGGAACACAAACGGAATCAGACATGGAATCAGAGTTTCGTGCATTGCAGAACAAATACACTGATGTTTTAGGTATTTGTCGCCAACGATATAATGTCATAAAAGATTTGGAGAAGGTTGTACAAAAAGAAAATACGGGTGGCAACGTGCCGATCTCATCACTGGAAGCGGGAAAAATGCAAGCACAGAAGGTGAGTGCTGTCAAAGTAGTTGTATAGTAGACTTGCTTAAGACCTGACACACGCTAGTCTAAAGGTAGTTTTTTATATTCGACAGAAATTTGTAAGGTTTATATAGATTATATAGATTCTCGACGAAATATAAACTCTGTGAGTTTCTTGTAAGAGGAAAATACCAATTTTACCTTTAGAGTTTTTTTAAGAGTTCTTAATATATATCTTAATATTGTTACCCATGTACGACCAAGCAATTTGCGATATTTCCGAACGGAAACGTTGTATATTTAAGAGGAATTACATATTATTATTATTATTGAAGCTAGTAATTGTGTGAAAGCGCTTTGCACACGAATTGTAACCGGTTTAATTTTTCATTACAGAGTCAATGTGAGGCGTTGGAAAAGGATATCAAAATTTACAAGCAAAAATATGAAGATGCCAAAAAAGTATTACATGCGAGGCGTGTCGAAATCCAAAGACTGAAACGTCTTCTCGAGGGAAATGGCCAGGCAACTGAAGATTAAAAATAGTGCTGTCGGGCAATGTGAATTGATGTACTTACCATTGTATTACACTGCTGTTGTGTTGTAGTAGTGACTGACATGTTGAACGTATTCAGTTCAGATTTGATAATTTCTGTGATGCTTTTAAGTCCGTTCAAGTGAATAATAGGTGTTGAAGACACGTGTGTCCAGTTCAAATTTGTTCAAGTTCTTTTTCACAACTCATTTATTTCTCAAACTGCAGTTTAATTTTCATTTGTAATTAACATTCTAAGCACATACATTACTACGTCTTGTGTGGACTTAAAGCTAAATTATATTTACTAAGTATGCGTATTTGGCTAGAGAGCTCTTGCTAAATTTGTAATTTAATTTTGTAATAAAAATGTTTGCAAATAAAATTTGTAATGTTTGTAACTAATTGGGATCTAAATTCGAGTAGTCCAACGAATAAAAAAGGCACATAAAATGTAAAATTAACAACGTTTTTGATACAAATCGAGCCGTAGCCATGAAAAAGATGTAAGCAGCATTTTACCAAATTTGGTTTTTTTTTTATCGAAATCGATAACTTACCTACCTTACGCATCTTTACTACAAATATGGAAGCTGTGGGAAGTACCGTTACAAAATTAAATAGAATACAAATTTGATGTTAGTGCACGCCGTACCTTGTTTACAATTTGTGGACGTGAAAATAGACAAAATAGACAAAAGTGAACGTGAAAATAGATTTGACTAAACTATTTGAAAATAGATTTGACGAATCTGGATTTAGTTTGAAGACGTTCTCAAAAAAAGTTCGACAGATTTGAGATACCGTGAAAACATTCCGTGTCGCTTCACAGTGCGCATTATAATGCTGTCTAGTTACATCCAAATCAATTTAAGGTGATGCAACGTTCACCAAGTCATCTTGACCTTAACTTAAACCATTTAAAAAAACGATTTTATGAACTAAACATTAATTCTTAAAATAAGATACCATTTTATCATTACTAATTTGAGACGTCACAAGATTGTTTCCCGGCCTCCATAAAAATGGTATGTCTGTGCATGTTTTAGTATAACCGATATAAGTTACATTGTAGCTTCCTTTTATGACAGCGAATTTAATGTAAGTAGCAAAAGCAACAGTTATGCCGTGCAAAAGTAGAACAAAAGTAGTTGCTTTGAATATATTGTGTACTGTATTAAGATTGTGTAAAAATATTCTCGTCAAAGAAAACCGTGAGATATAAAGACCCTTTAAAAAACCTCTTGTAAAGTTTTGGTTTTGTTGGTTACATCTTTTTTAAGGCTACGCCTCGATATGAAGGAAGATAAATCTGTGAGGTAGGAATGGATGCTCAGTTTTCGTAAACAAAATTTCAAGTGATATAGGTAGGTAAAAAGAGGCTGTTTATTGCTCCTCCCTAGAAATGAAATGTCTGCTGTTGATAAATTATTAGCCGTAGCAGATTTCTAACGAATACTTGGTTCAAAATATCAACAGACACAAACACATACAAATGATTTCCTTCATTACGAGTTCTTGTAAAAAGGGCAGTTCGTTGCTGTTTATTTACCGTCAAGCCGAAAGTAGGATACCACGACACAGGATGATGGAAGCTTTTGGAGCCGGGTTTTACTGCACGGAAGTAGGCATTGAACAGCCGTTCTGTCTACCCAAACACTAGCATTTTCCCAGGTTTTTGCTGCAAGAAATCACCAAAAATTTTACTACTAACCTCTATATCGATAGCCAAGCTGGAATCAAGACGACCAAGACCTCCAACTTTTAAAAATGCCCTGCCGTGCCGGGAGGCAATGGGAAAGCTAGATGCACAAACTGCATGTGTATTGGGTACCTGAACACGCGTTGATGGAATGAGGCAGCGGATGTTATCGGGTGTGCTGACCGATAGTAACAGGTCATGCGCAAAAGATGGCCATAACTAAATCGAGGGAGTGCAGGAAATGTGAAGAGCATGTCGTCGCAGAAACCTTGGAACACATTATGCGCTATTGTCTCGGGAGCCCCGTGTTTCCCTGGGTTGGGTGAGGTCCATAAGTTTGATATCAAATTACTACTCAAAGTTGCTGAAAACACAGGCTTCTTGAGTGATCACTACTTCACCAGCTTTTAACGCCTCTGGTATCGCTAGGGACCCAACAAGGTCTATGCGTGGCTATTCGGCCACGCCTAACCTAACCTACATCGTAGTTTCCAGACAATAAAATTGAAGTTAACATAAAATTGTATGTGTTTGAACCCGTGATTATGGGTTCTCGGGTGATTCTTCTGTTTTTTTGTACGGGTTTGGTTATGAGGCTGGAAATTTATTGGGCGTTTTCCGTAGCTTTAAAGCAAAAGGAATCGTATTTACGGTAGGCGAACAAAAAGAGGAAAAAAGGAACTTTAAGCAACAGCCGCTTGGCGTGGGTTACGTCGTGGCAAAATCAGTATTTTGTCCGTTTCTAGTTCCTGTGTGACCTCAAACATAAACATTTTTGGTGATTGCCAATGAACAAACGCGCATGGTCGATAATTAATTTCTGAGATGGTTGGTGTGCTGAAACCGCGGGGCTGTGACGGCGACCAAGGGCCGATTCTCTACCATAGTTAGCGCCAAATTACACCAGACTAAAACTGCCTATGAAAAAACTCCCAACTCGCTGTTCGAAATTGGCATGAAACCATAAGAGCCTTCAATTTGTGTACAAATTCATCATACAACACGGATGGTTGTAAGTTAGTTATGCAGTTTCTAAAACTGTTGTTTATTCGCTGAAAGTAGTTGAGAACAATATAATTACTCAGCCTACAGTTAAGCATTATTAGATACTATAAATAGGTTGGGTTTCGACTAAACGATTCAACGAAGAAGGAATTTCATTGGGCCGACGCAAAGGACCTTCAAGCGCACGTAGTCTAACAATATTCGGCTAAGCAATTTCAACATATCCCACAAACGAAAATAAAACAAAATAATAATTGATACAATAGTGTGTGTGTTTATTTTACACATGCTTGCATATGTATAAGTTTGTATATAGTATATGTAGAAAACCCTCCAGTGACAAAATCATCAAAGCGATTGCTTAGTAGTAACCATATAATGAAGGATGCCGATGCTTACGAATTATAAAAAGCGATACAAATGCAAATAAAATTAAAAGTAAACCCTACATAAGTATGTGTAACAATGTATATTTGCATCGCATTTATGAGGTAGACTTACTAAAAAGTAATCAAGAAGGCCGGTGATTCCACGAAACTCATCAGTTTGCACGTAACAGTACTAACTATGTATTATGTTATGTGTAACAATGTCTCTTAGAGAACTTCTTGTGTCTCCCTTTCTAAACGAGAATTCAAATAAAACGCATTTGCACTACAACGAATCCAGCTAATGGCTCAAGCGGAGCAACCCCTGTTTCAAGGCTGCTCCATCCGATGCCAAAGCCAGGCCGAGTCGATGCCAATGCTTACAACTATAAAATATTAAAATTACAAACTTAAGCAGTAATTTAAGTAAGTCAATTGCTGAGTATAATGAGGTATGTTGATAATTACGCACATGCGCAAGCGGAGCGTGCGCGCTGCACGCTGCCCGGACACTGGCGGCAGTGCGTTTAAGACACAAGTTCGACTGGCGATTGCAACGTATTGGTTCAATCAATAAATAACTTCACCTGTGCGAAGGCATGCGACGAGCACACGCACAACACATAACACATTCGTGCTGGGCTACTTTCTACAAATATAAATACAAATAAGAGTTAACAAAATTGGCAAGACTATTTCATTAAGATTATTTGGAAAGCGTGCCTAGGCCCGTCATGGACTGCGGCGTCTACTTGTGAGAAGCCCGGTCTTGGGCCCCCGCATACAACAACTATTGACTATTGAATGGGGTGGCGAGTTGCAGGTTACAAGTTGTGAGTATATCTAATGTAAGTATGTATGCGTGTATGGAAGTCTACGTGATACGTTGAGGCAGTAGTTGGACGACTTTTCTTTCTATCTGAGGTAGTTGTGTAGGAATGTCTTCAAACCAATGCTCGAGTGATTTCCTGAGTTTATTGCTTGAGTATCAGTATTTCGTATCCGCAGAACTGTTAGGTCGTGGTGCAGGCTTTGGAAGTTGGCGATGGAAGAACGTGTAACAAGTATGTAGTTTGTCATTTGCTTCTTGGCGCTTTCGAGGTTTGCATGCGGGCATGCATCTACTCGTATCTGTGTATGTAAATATATGTAATTTAATGGCACATTTGAATTTGCATAGCAGGAGGACTTTCTATTGCTTCTCTATCTGTACAGCGCTGCTGTCAAACTACTACGGTATGGGTGGTTTACTTAAAATGTATTGGGTGTATACATATGCGGAAGTACGACTACATCATTCTAGCACACATTGTTAGCTTAGTTTAATTCCTATTCCTGGTTGTGTGCACCTGGTTGTGAATATTTAGCGGCTCAGCAGAAGGGAGTGAAATCCAGAACTGCAGTGCTAAAAATAAATGTCAAATAACTTACTTATTCGCTAAGGATCTACATACAAACAATTTTCTAAGCAACTTGAGATTCCCCAGCAACCGGAGTGTACGCTTCGCCGCACTTGCAATGAACAACATGAAAGGGCTGGTGATGTAGTTGAAATGTCTGAATGCAATTGCTCGACTCAAGTGACTACAGATTCTGTACATGTGAGGATGAAAGTAAAACAGGTGCGCAACTATTAATTTATATTATTTGTGCTTTTCAAAGAATCGAAAATTTATCCAGATAGTATAGAATAGCTTTTTGTTGGCAGAAATTTAATGGTCTTAATGACTTCTGCTTTTCACTGGAATCAAATTAATTTACATTTATCAGCTGATTCTAATATGCTGCAAAAAATTAATTGGGTTTGGTGAGAATTGCTCATTGCTAGAGGCGGCGTAGCCATTTCAAAATTGCACTCTGGTTGCCACATCAACTACCGTTCGCTTTATGAGCGCTGTGGGCTTGCAAATAATGAACTTCACTGAAATGTTGCATGGTAAATGTGCCCAATATGTGGCTTGATATTCTACAATACATATTTTGTATAAATATTCGTATGTTGTGTTTTGTAATTGCTTTTCGTGCGCCAGTGTGTAAGCACCACACGCTTCTTAAGTACAGTGCAATAGAGCGTTGAATGGCTCAGCTGTGCACATTGCTCTACAAGTATGCTTAAGTGTGGTTATTTAAAAGTTATGTGTTCGCTATGAAACAAATCATCGTAAATCGTATACAACACACCATAAGCAAATGTCAAGTTCTCGTGTTGTCTCGCATTCAATAAACGCTGCTGACTTCATTGGTAAAAACGCGTGTTTGGATTCACTACATGTGAGACCTGTACTTGTGCAAGGACACAGGTTTCATTATAAACTGGTATACATCGATTAAGGCTTCTCGTTTCTTGTTTCTAGGTATACATACAATGTTTACGATTGCGTTTATTTCACTAATTGCTATTCGAGACCTGAACTGTTCTCACTACTTTCGCCACATGTGATATTCTCTAATTTTCTACCACTCCGGTTTGCAGGTGTGCTCTTATGTTTTCTGCGCGCCCTCGTCCTCGGAGTAGTTTTCCTCAAGGTCAGAGTTGGCGCCGTCGTTATTGCTGCCGGATTGATTGTTGTCTACTCCCAGGTCCATTGGTTCGACCGAGTGATGTCGCGCGTCCAAGGTGCCACTGCTTGCGGCGGCTGCCCCGGTCGCACCATTGTCGCTACTGCAAGACGCGATCGAAGTTGACGTCAGTGCAGTGGGTCCGTTCTCGTTGGGCGAGCCACTGTTCGGCTGCTCGCGCCGCATAATCGGTTCAATGGTGAGGCCGCCATTGTTGCCGCTGCCGAACGCGCCTCCCGCACCGGCGATCTTGCTTAAGTCGAACTGGGGTTGCAGCAAACCGGGCGGCAACTTGTCCAATCCTTGGCCCATCGCATTGAGCTGCGCCATTTTTGCAGCGTGCAAAGCAGCTGCTGCAGCGTGCTCTTGCGACATGCCCATTCCTGCAACGAGAGGATTGTGAGTTGGTTACAGTAACACCATTGCGCCAAAATCAAGCTTACCGAATGTACTTTCTGTGATGAACTGCAACAGCTGCAAGTCCAACAGCGACTGTCCGGCTGCAGTGCTCGTGGGAATTTGGCCACCGGTCATGTCCTTTTGCTGACCTAATGCTGCGGCGGCTGCAGCTGCAGCTGCCTCACTCCTGATACGTGAAATGGTGGTGTTGGCGTGCCCGAAATTTAGCAGACTCTCGTGGTAGCGGCTCAGTTCGTTGCTGCTGCTGTTGCTGCCGCCTACAGAGCCCACACCGTAGCCACCGCTGCCGGTGGTCAGATCTTCCGGGTCGTCATCAGAGTCCTCGGCCTCGTCGTTCGTTGCGCCGCCGGTGTTGGCCAGATCCACTTTGGATTGCCCGCCAGCACCATTGCCGCCGCTCCCGCCTCCGCCGCTGCTGCTAGTCGGCGAGGCACGTGCGCGCAGCTCTGCTGGCGATATCTTTACGCCGGCTTTGGCGAGCAGGCGAGAGGCCAGTTCGGGGTCGAAGGCGCTGGGCATGGGCAGCACGGGCAGATCTTTTGTGGAGATGCCGCGGTGCTGGCGTGACATGTGCGAGTGCAGTGAGTTGCGCGACTTGGCGACGGTACCGCACAAAACGCATCGGTAGCCCGGACAGACCGTGTGCTTGTCCTCAAGATGAGTGCGCAGTGTGTGCGCCGATCGGTAGATCTTGCCGCATTTGGGACAGGGCCGTGGATCTGTGGCGCGCACGCGCATCTCCAACGAACGCCGAGACACTGCGAGGTTGAAAAAAAGATACAAAGAGAAAAGGAAATATTTTAGAATTTGCTGCTCGGTTGGAGGCCTCCATTTCGGTAGAAAATCACTCGACTGCAGTTGTCTTAGGTTTCTTTATTGTTTATTGTTCTTTTTCGAAAATATATACTATATATAGTATGTATGCATTTATGTATATTTGCCATCTTTTGTTCATTCCTAGAGCGGGGAGTACATTTTCTACACTTTGCAATAACTTCATACTAGTGGCTGGATTTATTTGTTCGCAAACTCAAAAACGACTGCGTGGACTTTAGTCACGAGTGCGCGGATGTGCCTGCAATGCCCGCATCAGGAGCTGTTGCAACAGTCCGAGCAGTCGAGCACACGCCTAAACTAACCAAAAACTATGTACGATGTCAATTTGTGATATTCCTTCGTTACATTCTGTTCTTCGTTCTTTTGATTAATTTAATAGGAACCTGTAATTACGTATTTTATGTTTAACATAGTGCATTGCACTTGGGTATGCGTTTTTCGCTTTTCGTTTGATTTCCTCGAACCGAATTCGCAGACGAACTCAATATGGGTGACTGTATTGGAGTTAAGCTTCATTGCTTTAGTTTTGTTCTTTGGACTTGCTGCTAAAATAAAACTAAATATCTGCAAACGATTTTACGGTATGTAAGTACTACAATCTATGTATTTAGTTATATGTATATAGCATTTAGTTGCTTTTCAAGTTGTTGAGCTTTTGTTAAGTAGATTTATGCTTCATATATTCTCCATCATTAACACACTCTTTGCAATTCATTGTTGTTTTATACTTCAACATGTAGTTTTTATTTTGGCTAAAAATACATTACGCAGGCACATTCTATTTTGTTTCAATATTTTAGTAATATCTTATTGTTTTAGCTATAATTAAATTAACATCGTATTTATCTACAGTGTGATGGTTGTCTTGTTTCTTGTCTGCTTGTGCTGAAATGCCATGACACCATGCCAAAGGATGTGAACTAGATTTTTGCATATATTTGCAGAAAACTTGTGATATTCGAAGGGAACCGGAGCCATTATTTTTCTCACTCTGTTCGCTATTATGGAATGGCCATATCAGATTAGGGAAATGGTATCAAAATGGAAGCAAGAAGATTTAGTGTTTCGTTGAGTTCGTGTACCATAAAACTCAGTCTGGAGTGGATTATGTAGTGTTTGGCCCAGAGGTCCAGAGATCATCTGCAAGTTTCGTTTTGCAATGTACGTTGATGCGGTTTGCGTTGGTGGCGTTATAGCCAAATACCAAACATGGATTGAAAGTGTTTAAATTTTAGTGCCAAAATATGTATTTCAAACATTTTACCTAGAAGCTGGAACATGCTACACTTTGCGTGTGAAATTGTACACAGCTTATTTGTAGGTTGCGAACGGCGAGGTTGGGTTTGATGTGTTCCGCTCAGAAGACAGTCACCGAAAAAAATTATTGTTATCAAATATTGGTAATATGGTTGTCTTGAACTTGGGCATTTTGCTAGTTATTCGAGGCAAATTAAATACTTTTATATATTGGTTCGTGCCTGTCTTTGAAGTGGTAATTTCTCTCATGCTCTGATTACTGGTTGCGTGCATTGATCACCATTTGCTGATCATGGAGAGTCAATCTGAAGCACTACTCCTCGGCCGTCATGTCATTCATTTGTGCACACATTTCTAATACTGAAAACAGTTCAACATCATAGCTTTACGTTTGCTCCAAGGAAATCGGAAGTCGTTTTTCGCCTCACTCAACTTACGTGCTATAGGATTTTCGTTATTTCAGTTCTTATACATTAGCTATGTATGTACGAGTGTATGTATAATGTATAAATAACCTCTTCTTTATGTATACAGATTACATATTGGTTTTTTGCAAAAACTTTAGTTATTTTTCGCTATAAATTTACATAAAATCGCAGAATACATAATATAGGAACGTAACAGTTTTAGTCGACAATACTATATAATAGTTGTCTATTTAATAGACAACGGAGAAGGATGCCCAGTTTGCAATGTGCTTAAAGTCCCATCGCAGGATCTTCTCTAATATTTCTATGGTGAGCAGATTTGGAGAAAGCGGTTTTGGGGCAATGATGGTTGCATGTTTGTTCGTAATTGCACTGGCAACGCGTGGTCTCATGTTTGTGACGCACTTGCCGAGAACAAAATGGCTTCTGACGTGACTGTCGGGGGAGGCATTATTCTAAGGCTTTCCTTAGAGCAGGCGGCAGGCTCGAAATGCCACTTTTACTAGAGAGCTAGCTGTGCGGAGTGGTGGCATAGCTGCGGTTCTCTTGATTAATTTGCCTCGCAGTTTCATTTGAAGTCAGGGCCACTTGCGAACGGTCCACCCGATGAGCGCATGGCCTTCATTTTGGCCCATTGCAGTGTGTGCTTGATACGCATGTGATTTCGTACTGAGTTGGGATGAGCGAATCTGCGGCCACACTCGATTACCGGACAGACCGGACTATCGCGCGGGTAGTGGCGATCGAGGTGTTGTCGGAAAACCCGCTGTTCCAGAGGAGCTTCGCATAGGGGACATGGCAGCATATAGGTGTTATTACCACTGTTTGAACTGGCGCTCGCACTGCCCCCAGCTGTTGCCGAGGCCGTGGCGGCGGCGGCCGCCGCTGCGGCTACTGCAGCAGCGGATGTATTCTGGAAGAGTTCGGGAAAGTCACGACTGCGACTTAGCGCGATTGTGCGGGCCATCAAGAGGTTGGCTGTCAATTGCTGTTGATGACTGACCGCCGACTGCTGCAGCTCGTCTAGATACTGCTGCTTTTGATGTACGTGATGCTGCTTGTGTTGCTGCTGTTGCTGCTGCTCTTGTTGCTGTTGTTGGTGGTGATGGTGCTGCTCGTGACGCTGTCGGTGCAAATGCTCTTGTTGCAGTAAGTTATGCTGCTGCTCTTGGTGCTTACGATGTTGATTTTTTCGCTGTTGCTCTCCTTGTTTCATAAGGAGCGTCTGGTACAGTGTTGACTCGCTGTTGTAGCGCGTCGGCTTCACGGTTAGCGATATTGCCGAGGATGTTGTCGATGAGCGATCGTCGACGAATTTGTCATCCTCACCATCGCCATCGGCTTCGCCAGCCCCGTCCCCACTGCCGTCATGATCGGCGTCAGCGTTCGCGTCACCATCGCTGTCGAGCCACGAACGCCGCGACGGCGTCGGCGAGGAATGCGTCGAAAAGTTTTTTGAAAGGGTGCTGTTGTATTTTTGAGGCAGCCCGACCTGGTGCTCAACCGAAAAGCGCTCATGAGCGGGCTGGAACTTGTCCGCTTCCTCGCTGCAAGCAATTTTCGAACGCAACGACAGCGGCGAAGCCTGCATCGTGCCGCCATCACGCTCGGCCCCGCTGCCATTGCCGTGCTCGTTGGCGCGCTCACGGTCGTTGTCGGCTCCGTTTTCCCCCTCGTCGACAATTTCCTCCTTAATTGTGGGGCCAAGGAATTTGCCGAGCTTTCGCTGCATGCCAGCCGCTGCACGGGTTCCAGTCGGGCACGTTGCAACGGCGACCGCACGGAAGTGAAGCAGTTCAATTGAAAACAGAAATCGTATATATTGTAGTTCACGGAACAAGTCTTATTAGCGTACAGACAATATTTGCGAGTATTGGTGTGTATTGATGTAAATTATCGGATGCGATTTTCATTATTTACTGATATGCTGGTACATATTGAACATATGGATATGTATGTATGTATCTATGTGTGCGTATTTAGCTAGGCTTGTACGAGTATGGCGGGCGTTCTATATGTAGTATGCAATTAAAATTATAGTTCTGACCTTGATCTTGAATTCGGCATACCTAATCATAAATTTCTAATGCAGCAGCAACAGCAACCACAGCAGAACTGAATACTTTCAATTCGTTTCACTCATTTTACAGGTTAGTGTTTCTCTGTCACTTGGTTCCAATTTTAACAATATTCAGTTTTAGACTTTAATAATTTCGTTCTTTGCCAGCCAATTCCAAATACTTTAAACCAATTTGTACATATTCTCTTGAAAACTCGAGGTCGGGAATGGGAGACATTCAGTTCTAACAGTTAGAATTGCTTTTTACTTATGGCACGCACAAATCATGGCCAATTGTTTAAGAATTCACATCGTACAGAACATGTGTACGTGGTCTGTTTAATTTCGAAACTTAAAAGTAACAACCGAACTTACTGCCAATGGATAAGAGAGAAAATTTTGCAGATCAGGGTCACCGTGCAATTGCGAAGGCATTCACATTAAACTATACAAAAAAAAACTATCTACTTGCAACAAATTATAATACATACAAATATCAGCATTTAGCATTAGCAAACTAATACATGTGACATAAGGCAGATTCTGTGGGGGAAAGTTATTCAAATACCACACAATATTAGCGACGCAATGAAAGTATTGAGCGCATGAATGTTAGATTGAAAGCTTAGATTTACTTATATAAAGATGACATATATGTATATAGCTACAAGTGTAACATATAGATCACTCACAAAGTAAATGCAGTCAAACCTGTTTTTATGCGGCAGACAGGCACCGCATGAAAGAAAACGGCCAAGTAAACATATTCTAAACTTTCATGAATATATATCTAGGGATCGGAATTATATGCAAGTGCATATTTATTTTGGAGCTTCCGATTTGAACGGGACCAAAACAGAATCTATTTTTATTGAAACATATTAAGAATCAGCTAACATATGCACTGCATATTTGCATATGTTTGTGTATTTTGCATATTTTTGCATTTTTTGCATAGGTTTTGCATATAAATCCGATACCTACTTATAACATATCAGGTGTACAACTTTCCTTCGGCCTTTTTTTTCAAAATTAAAAGCTTTATTGCGAAAAAGTGCTTACAGATGTATTATTCAAAGTATTGTCCGTCGCTAGCGACAACTTTCTCCCATCTTTCCGGCAATTTTCGGATCCCGGCTCGAAAAAAGGACCTCTTTTGACGCTATCCATGAAGCAATCCATTTTTCCAATTCTTCGAAGGATTGAAAATGTTGATCTGCCAGGCCGTGTGCCATCGAACGGAATAGGTGGAAGTCAGAAGGGACGACATCTGGGGAATACGGCGGGTGGGGCAAGACTTCCCATTTCAGCGTTTCCAGGTACTTTTCGACCACTTTTGCGACGTGAGGCCGAGCATTGTCGTGTTGGAGGATGACTTTGTCATGTCGAAATCACCATTTTTAAAACGTTGAAACCACTCCCGACACGTTCTTTCACTCAGAGCAGCATCACCGTAAGTTTCTGAGAGCATTCGATGCGCTTCAGCTGCATTTTTTTTCGAATTGTAACAGAAAAGTAAAACTTCCCGCAAATGGCGAGAATTGGGCACATAAACGGACATTTTCGAGCGTGAATAATACGAAAAAAAGAACAACTGTCACTGAAACGGCGATGACAATTCGTTAGGCACTGTCCACACTCACTTTAAAGGCATTACCATCTATGTATTTCAACCAGCCTCAGCCGGTACAGCCACCTATCGGAAAACGGCGGAAGCAAAGTTGTACACCTGATATTATGCGTTACAATATATTAGATGATTTTTTTAATGCTGTTATAAACGGGGACCGCATAAAACAAGTCAATTTTAGAAAATATGTCAAGGATTTTCGAAATAGTAAGAAATTGCTGTCAAACAAAATAAATTATAAAATTTCACAAGAAACCAAACAAAGCCACTTTTAATTTTAAATACAAAAATAAATTAATGATAAATAAATAAAATAGCTGTGATAATAGTCGTAGTCCAAAGTGCGCTTTTTCTTGTGATAAACTGGTTAAAAATTTCTCTCATGCCTTGAAGATCCTTCAACTGATTGATTTCTTGTTCAAATTTTTTGTAGATAACAAATTAACATAGAGCATATAGTAATAATATGATCACATGAGAGAAATTCATATACTACATACCATAAAAAACCCAATCAAATGAGTCGTATAAAAAGTCGCGTAGACAAAAGGCCGCCTAAAACTGGTTTGACTGTATATTTAAATAATGAATTATCGATCACCCATTATAACCCTTTTCATTGTAATTTCCCTGGTTGCAAATGATATCTTGTGAATTTTAAATGAACAATTTTGTTTGATCGCTTTTGATGTTCTCAGCATTCCTGCGGGATGTGATCTCCTTGAAACGGAGATTTTTTTGCCACGAAATTGCAAATACTTAAATGTTTATGGAAAAGCTCCCAACACAAAAGAAAACGTCTACGCTATATATGTATATGCGAACATTTTGGGTTAAAAAAGTCACAGTCGCTGAAAATATAATGCTGCAAACGTCGTACTCGGTCTTGTTTGTTTTGGAAAACAGAGAACAAATAGAGTTTTCAATGTAAGTAGTCAATTTTCCACAATCGGTGCAAATACATGTGGGTCAACGCACTATATGACCACAATTTCACATTCGTAAAAATTTAAACATACATATATATGCAAGTTAGGGTTATTAAGAAGATCCAGGTGCAAAGTTCATGAAAAATTTCAGGCTATTATGTTCCTTCTGGATTAAAAAAAATTAAAATAATAATTGCAGTGATATACGTGCGCAGTCCGATAAGTACTTAGCCCCACCGCCCGATGGTGCCACTATCGTAAGAGAAATTTACTATCGTGTAGTACATCCTCGTAGACGGCTACTGTCAAAATTTCAGCCATATTGGATTTGTAGTTTTGTTTTGACCGCGTGTGGAAACGAAGGAGTCCGCGGATTTTAGAAAAATGGAAAAAGAGCAATATCGGTCGGTGATTCGCCAAATTGGTCGCATTAGGCTACGAGCAGCTGCCCCATCTACCGTATTCTCTAGATTTGGTCCCGTATGACTTCTTTTTGTTTCCAAACTTGAAAAAGTCACTCGCCGGGCAGAAATTTGAGTCGAATGAGGAGCTTATCGCCGCCACGGAGGCGTCCAGAAAACGTATTTTTCAGACGGGTTAAAGAAGTTGGAGCATCACTGGGTCAAGTGTATCGAGTTGAAAGGAGACTACGTTGAGAAATAAATCGCCACTTTTCCAAAATTTTCGTTTTTCTTTTGTAGGCTAAGTACTTATCGGACCACCCACGTACAACACTATAATTTATTTAACAACTATACAACACTGAAATGTTGGTTGGCAAAAATTATTGTTTGAATAATATATGAAACCTTAAGTAATCCTCCTTGGCGGAATTGGTACTTGGGCTACGGTTGCCAAACAGCCTTTCATTAAAATTTTTTAACATTTTACTGCATGTCGCATGTGGGCTTTCTGGACGAACGATGACAATTTCTCCAAGCCACCGAACGACTTGACAATCGCGAATTTTTTTAAATGTGGCAATCACTTTCTTCGTGCATCTAACATTCTTCTGGCCATGGTCACCACCACTACCCGCCTTACCATCAACACTCAGCTTTTTATTAAAACTTTTTAACATTTTACTGCATGTCGATGGTGCAAAATTTAACTTTTTTTTGCATTTCGGCGCATACTGAGGTTGGGATTCGTAGTGTGTTCGTGCAAGATGAGTTTTCTACGTTCGTATTCGTTTGCCATTTTCTTACTAATAAAACGGGTTTTGCAATTTTTGCGATTTTTTTTTAGAAAATTGTGTAAGCCATTTTACAAGGCTTACAATATTTGCTGGATTTCTATTTATTATTGCTCTATTAAGTTTGGTTGTTATTTACTCACTCAGCTGAAAATAACTGTGAGGGGTTTTAAAAAAGCTGCAGTTGAGATTTGAGAAAAATAGTTTCTGAGGTGCTGTGTCTGCTACTTTTTCTTTCATTTCGGTATCCGGTTCGTGGTCCGGTAAAAAATGCTGGAGGTGTCGAGAGCGACAGTGATTAGCGATAAATCGAAATCGCTTATTAACTATTAGTCGCAAAGAGCCGAAGGAATAGGCGACGCTTGAAAGGTTTTAAATCCACAATGCACAACAATAATGAAAATTGGGAGTGCCGTGCTGACAGGAAAAAGTTACAGTTCTTCGTTCTTGATGCATGAGTATGAATATCGCGTGCATGGCATGACTTTCGATATTTCTCGATAGTAAACATTGAACACAAAAACACAATGGCCCAACGCCTGAAAATTATGAAGATAACCGTGCACTGTGAGTGTGTATTGTGCGCAATCCAGCGGGCGCGTCCATGTCCATTGATGGCTTTGGGGCCTTGTGTACTAATTCGCACTTCGGTAAAGCTTCCGACGGCTGTATAAAGATATAATACCGATGCATAAGAGCCCATTATATACGACTACGAAGTGCACGTTTCTTCCGTATCTCTAGTTCCTCAAATGTTGAAGGGAGGACCGCCGAGAGTTTGGTGTGAGGTAGCAGATAATCGACCAGGGTGTGTTAAATATTAACACATAATAGGTCAGTGAGTTTCAGAAATGTTTTACAGTAAATAATTCGACTTCACCAGCCATTTGCCACATCACAGCGCCGCCCGTTTGCATATCACGGTGCCCACATACACACATGAGTTCTGCATTAAGCAGCGTTTGCTCACACATCCTTGCTGGCACAGTACTTTATTGAATGAACTATTTCTGCAGAGTTAGCTAGCCGGGAGTAAGTGCCGTTTTCTCAGATGTTTGCATTATTGAACGCGTCGTTCTTCCAGCGACTGCTCTGTGCATAGGAGCTGTAGCAGCTCTTCCGGCTGACTTGCCGTTTGCTTTCTCAACGACAAAGCATTGGAAACAACTGCACCTGGAAGAAAGCGATTTGCTCGGCAATGCATTGAGGGTGCGTTGGTGCATGCGTAATGTGCGGATCTGTGCAGGATTAATTAAATATAAAATGCAAATTCATTTTAAATATGCACTCTTATGAATGCTTTTCACTCACTGCACACATATCACAAAACACCAACACACGCGCAGTGCACTTTCGCATCTACCGAAAGCACGGATGCACAAACGAGCCAGTAAGCGGCCAAACATTGACAGCTATGTCTTCTGAATATTTAACCAACTCAGTTTTATTTTTAAAATTAGCACAAGACGCGTTCAAAGGACTGCCGCATCCTCCTCACAAAATACAGATTGCATCTGGGTTCAGCTATTTGCCATATATCTGCATTTGCGGGCGTGTGTACGAGTGTGTGCAGATAAATGCAAAGTGTGTTAATTGAGGTGTGAACATTGCATTAAGTTTCAAAAGTGCGGTTGCTGTTGGTGACTCAATAATTCCGGACCACCAGTTTAATACAAACATACGTCTGTGCTGTTAAACCGACCGCTGCTTTACAGGGCGTCTGTAAGAGTGCACACCAATCGGGGTTAGTTTACATCTAATTTCTACAAGGAAGGATATTATTCGAGACTATAATTATTGCAAGCTTTGTAGACTGTTGAGGCACGCACACTTGTTGAGGCACAGGCCTTAGCTATAAACTAATAAACAATTTGTTAAAGTAAATATTTGTTTTAAAACTAAGGCCCAACTTCTCGTTAGTATGTGTTGTGCATTGACGTGTTTGGTCACGGACGGAAGGTACCTACAGCTAAATTATTTTGTTCTCATAAGTTTGCAATTTCTTGCCGTAAAGGACCATTTGCAGACAACTGCCAGCTCAATTTAAGCTACTTATGTACTCGTAAGCTAAGTCAAGTCAGGCTTTGCTACGACGTTTGGAAAAGATTTTGTATGTATGCGAATAGAGCCATATGATCGATTCATATCCACTTCTTAGCGACCATGTTCGGAATGACAAGTCCAGTTGCTATACATATATCTCGACGGTATTGCGAAATGGAAGCCGTGTTAATAGGTTGCAGCCGAGCAATCAACAAACGTTTTCCAGGAAGAAACTGCGCTGATTCGAACACATAACCACATTAATAGTTAAGTAATTTGCGGCCTTCGACAGAGCGCGGCGCAGTACTTTTTGCACAACACGAGACTGTGTAGCGGTTCGATGGAAAAGTGAAATCGAAGGAAAACAACACAAACTGGGCTGGGTCGACAAATCATCAATCTTACTTTTCACAATTTGCGTAGCAGTGCCGGCCACACATGCGGCGCCTCTTCGCGCACCCTAGCGCGCAGTTCGGCCACAACCTCGGGCTCCGGCCACGCCGCAGTAGCAAATCGAAATGGCAGCAATGATTCCTTTGTCCGGCACTTGGCAGCGGATTGCATGTCTTGACACTGTTAAGCAAGACACCTTGAGCGGCTGAAATGAAACAGACTCTGCCCTGCCACATTTCGTCCACATGCTCACACCGGCGCGCAGATAGCGGCGCATTACAATACTGACATTATTATTGGCACGTTCCAGTTGAGGCTCGGGCATGACGAGCACCAACAATGCGATCTCCGCCATGTCTGTCGCAGAGACCGTGGCTCTTACAAAATGACTATTGTTGTTGTTGCTGCATTTTAATACGCTTTTAAGGAAATTAGTTTTATTTTCATGGAAATAATGAATTTTAGAAATAAATCACTTGAGTTGACCTCATGGCCAGGCGATGGTGGCAGGGGAGGAGAGCGAGCCGCTGGTTTTGTGCGGCCGCATCAATATGGGGTGAAAATATGGCAATCGCATTTTATTACCGCCCTCGGAACCAAATAAATGGAGAATGCATAAGCAGGCAAAACAA
Organism: Melieria omissa; assembly: GCA_963971225.1. Taxonomy (NCBI): domain Eukaryota; kingdom Metazoa; phylum Arthropoda; class Insecta; order Diptera; family Ulidiidae; genus Melieria; species Melieria omissa. The sequence goes on from OZ020267.1 coordinate 119,228,702, forward strand.
AATATGCATATTTGCTGGTCGTTGAGTGAAAGGGTTGTGCGAATTGGTATTTTTAGTAATAATGTTGTTAGCGTGCATAAGGGCTCTAGGTGTGTTTGTGTCTTAATAGCTTCTTCAGTGTTCGATTTTATCTGGGAGGAATTTATTACGTAATAAATTGGCCATTCGCACTAAAGGTGCCGGATTCGGGCCGTTGGACAATGCGTACTAAGATGTGTTATCCACATAGTCCTACCTGCGGATTACACGGGGAACGCCCACATCAACCTGGCATACTTGCATGAATAAAATGCTAAAACGCGAACAACTATTTTTATGAAAAATCAACTCCTCCCCAAATTGCATTTTCTTTTGTGGAAACAGAAAGCAGCGAAGTTTTGGTCACTTTAAGAAAGAACCAGTTATGGGCACGGATCAAAACAAAATGCCATAGAAAGCTTCCGAGTATAGTTTAGCTATGACACAGTTTTTCTTCAATCTATTTAAAGGATACAGATTCAAAATAGAAAAATGGTATGTTGGGCACAGAACTCATGGGCCGATTATAGTTTTTGCTAAAGATTTTTCTATTTTCCCATTTTCCAAGCAATATCTTCTGTGATTTTCCTTCACAGCGCCTGTGAACTTTAGTTGTGTCTAAGCTTAGATGTCACAGTTCATTTTTCGTTAAAGTGCCTTACTCTCTCTTTGCGGTGTTAAGTTCATTACAGCAGCATTTAAAACGCATTACTAGTCAAAATTTGTCCCATTTTGGCATTGACAATAAACTAGTAACTTTGCTATGTGTTTAAAGACGCACACACATATAGTTTTTTTGCCGTTGATATCTCTGGCTTAAGTATTAATTGGTAATCGTTTTATGGCCCTAAGTATGTAGTTGTTGCGCGCATAAAATTTGATAGACGATTGTAAATAAAATGTGAAAATCCGGAAATTCACTCCACCACTCTCCACTCCACAATTTCTTGTCCACTTGCTGTGTAATAAAACTGTTAGAATTCACTGGCGCTGAGTCTGAGGAGCTTTGTACTGTTTAGTCATGCGAAAGTTGGGTTTGTGGGTTGATTGGGTTGTGCTAGCGCATGCCGCGTTTTTATTAATTTTTATTGCCAATTTTGTTTTTATGCAAGTTTTTGAAGAATGTATAATAAAACAGCGATGCGCGACATTTCCGAGAGAATTTAATGTGTGTAGCTGTAGGCTGTGTGGCTGTGGCTGTTTATGGATGCTGATTGTCACTGGCGCGCACAGTGTCACAGATTTGGTCGAAACGAGGAAAACTGACTGCCAAACGTAACAAAGAAAATACGAATTGCATTTCATTGGTATTTGCTACATGCTGATGTATGTTCTGACTATAAGAAATTACAATTGAACGTTTGCATTGCCACCATAAAGCGTGCAAAAACGCATCCTTCCAAGTAATTGCAAAATTTTAAAAACTATAATTAATAATTGACTAGCACGACAGCCCGATTACGAGACTAAGGCCTAACTATCCGCAACCATCCGTGTTGTGTTACAGTTGTATGCCGATTCCGAACGGCGCGTTAGGAGCTTTTTCATAGGCAATTTTACTCGCAGAGGTTTGCCATTTTCTGCTGAGGGCAGCCACCGAATGAAAAATTGTTGGTTTTCTTTTTGTTTCGGTGTTAGCAGGAGTTTTGAACCTGGGTTCGAGCGTCGCACTTGACTCAAAGGCGGCCGCTTTTAAAGACTATATTTGACATAAATCTATAGGGGTAATTTTGTGAAACGTGAACTCAAATGTGTGCATTTTATGCAATTGAGCCCACCGTTTAGTCGGACACTGGGCGACATATAGGACTGCGCCGAGTTCATCAGTAAATATTCGGCGAGGGGTGCACAAATGTGATGGAGTGTTGGTCGCTGTAAGTAGTTTGATTGAAGCTGACGATAGGAGAAATCACTTTGCTGACCAAAAGTTTTTTGACTTTGTGTTTTGCTTTTTTTCCTAACTGATCGGACATAAAATGTATGCTGGAGACGTAAAAACAAAATTAAATAGTAGTAAATGTTCTTGTATGTATACATTTGTACATATATACATAGATAAATTCTGTATAGCTGGAACGAAAGTCCAATGAATGCAATATAAGCTACGCGAAATCCGCGCATCGCATACCAAAGCATTATGCCGCTTGGGTTTAATTGATTTCGATTTTAGAAATATTCCAATCAATAAAATAAATACCATATGATTTATGCTGCAGGCGGACATTGTTTCTTTTGATAACTTGCTAGCAAGATACCAAAATCTCATTTAAATCAAGTGATTTGAAAGTTACATTAACGAAAATCTCATAACTTTAGCTTTGTACCTGCGAATGGGCAAGACGAATATTTTATATGTTTTTAGCAAAATCCAACGGAAGATTCCATATTAAAGTAATGCCGCTTCGCATTTGCTTTTACATGGTTTGTATGACTGTATATGTATATAGGTAAGTTCCAATTGTTATATATTTCGATTGTCTTTGCCGCTGCAGTTAAAGAGTCGATTGCTTGCAATTTTCTATCGGTGTGGACCTCAGCACCGCCGGACATATAAATCTAATTCGAATTGCAAAATCAATTTACTATAACATTTATGTACATTCAACACGCCGAAAGATAAAACACCCCGACATATGTCAACTAGCGTTTGAGCGGACAATCCATCTATTTCGTTCGCTCATCCTCAGTTTATATCTACCTCCAGTATCTGTGTACTCGCACACAAACGCACTGCAAAGTCGGTAAGCCGCATCGTACCGCCCTGCAGGGCGAAATACGAGAAATGGCGGGGCGGCTACTCACGGGCTGACCCGAGCATAAAAACTTTGCCTGAACTGAATACAGTGCGAAACGCGTTTAAAAGTTTTGCTGCACCCCAAGTCATATCCGCATTTTCACGTTTCATGCCGAATGAGAACACAAGCAACGCGCTACATTTTGTTTAAAGTTCGTAAACAATTTCTGTTTGCTTTTGTCCTCTTGATCGCACTTGTGTGCGGATGTGGCAGCATCTTCGCGAGCCTCTGCCCGAAATTGAAAGTGAAGTGTGTGGCACACGCGTATGTGGGCCGGTCGAGTTGATATATGAACTGCTAGGAACCGTTTCGACGGCACGGGCGCTTGCGCGGGTAGCATATCACACATGTGACCATGTGACAGTTGTGGCGAGTGATGGGGACGACGTTGCTTGGCGTCGCCGACAACAAAACACACCCAACTATGGTACACATACGAGGCAGCGGTGCTCGAATTGACATCTCGAGGGGCGAGTTGCCGAAGCGTATACGCAATGCGAATTCCTTTACAAAGCCAGCGAAGTGTGCCGGCGGGGAGCGGTTGGTGCAAGTGGGATGGTTGAATTGAATTGATGGAAGGTCACACGCGAGCACCCTTTGTACCCTTGCTTGTGGAAAACTTCTCTTTCCAACCTTATTTGGGTGACGAATGATGATGAAGATGACGATAATGTTGTTTGCTGTTTTAAGTTTGAAATGAGAAAAGTTTTTGCCCAATACTGCATTGCTACAACAAAGCATTTTAAATATCGGCCGTAACATATGCACCGAACGAGCGTACAAGTATGTGCGTGAGCGAAGAATAACTAGTGCGCGCACGTGCGACGAGATCGGTGGGAGAATTTGAATATATTACAGTAGGACTCGGGTGTTTGTCCAAAAGTTATATAATTATTATAAATAAAACTTAAGCCAGTAAGGTACAAATATTCTTCCAAGTTGTTGCTTCTAAGTCCATGCGTTGGCTCGCTCGTAGTCTGACTGTCAATCGTAACCGTGTCTCGTTAAGTTTCGTTTAATCGTTCAGTCCCAGCGGTGTATTCGTCCGTAATTTCGCGCGACTTACTCGTAAGTCCCCAATCCCCATTGCAAATATATATGGTTTATCTCTTTCCTGAACGAATCAATAGGGCAGTTAATCATTCGAAGCCAATATATAGGGATGTACAGAGTACATATAGAAAAGTATATAATATATATATTTCGAAATGTATATTATATTTCGGAAATAGGTATCCGAGTGTCCATAACAATGGTTTGTATTATTGACTTTGTAAAAATTGAAAAACAGCATTTTTTTTTAATGTTTTTGCCGTTAATATACTAAAAGTTATATATTAAAGCACTAAAAGTTTCTGTGAAATCCCTATTGCCATAAGGATAGGTACGACATAGACCTATTTATTGTTTTTAATATTTAACATGTTTTTGATTATTTATAGATGGGAACCTATTTTATCTACTTTGATTCAGACTTTCAGAACTCATCATAATCAATTTTAAATGATTTTCATGTGATTGTATGCAGTAATGTTTGAAGTTTAAAATTATAGTGCCTCCTATATTAAGCTGGTAATATGACTACTCTGTAGACAGTGGGAACATTGCGTGAACTCTGTGGTGACATTCAGTTTGGCAAACCCCAGCACGATTTTTGACGTTATTGACTTCAAGTTGGTACGAATATAGCTCCCTCGCGCTGTTTTTGGAACATTTATCTGGAAATCAGTAGGTGGTCTTCTATAGTATAGTGTGAACAGCCATGCGTTGCCTTATAGACAGTAAACTTGGGTTTTGGTGCCTACTGCGTAAATCTACAATAAAAAACAGCAAAGGACCCAAATGCCGTCGAACCTATCGCTTTTGGCACGGAGTAAGAAATAGAAACATTAACTACAGTAACAAAGACAACAACATTCAGAAAAGTTAAAAAGGATAAATCGTTTGTGTACGTCTTTCGTACATAATAAACGAAACTTTGCTTCACATACACGCGCACTCTAAAGCACAATACGCATATACATGCAAACATACACAATAATTTCACATGAGCACACAAGGCAATCGGCTATCTTTTCGCAATTGATGCATTATGTACGGGCTCCGCCAACACACTCCGACTACGGACTTATAAGATTCCAACGCGCGCACACGAACACTCAGCCCAATGCCACTGGCGCGCCAGTAGGGTGCACCAGAAAGCAGCACATGTTGTGTCTGGACTGTGTGTGCGGGCGGGCAGATGAAAAGAGTTCAGCGAGTTCGTCGACAAAATATGTAAGTACAATACTTAAGCCTCCAGTTGTAAATACTATGCAATTGGGTAGCTTGGCCACTTCTTCCCGGCTCTCCCCTCTGTCGCAATAGCTGCCATTACGGCCGGGCCATGAAGCCCACACTGTTTTGCCAGCCACATTAGCTACTACACACGAGCGTGCATTTTTGAGTGTTGCCCCACAAATCCTTCGTTTTTAGGATAGTCTTCGCGCTGCTTCGGACTTTTACCTTCACTCGTGCTCGCAACGGCCCGGTAGCGTCTTTCAAAGCCCATAACTCATCTATCAATTTTCACTTTGTATGTGTTTCTCCGCCACTTATGAGTACGACCACTGTGCTCATGCCATTCGTCCGGAGCAACGACTGACTATGACGTTGCCAGACGGATGATTTTATTTTATGGGTCTTGCTCTTTGGGATTCTGGACTAGAATTCGAATAGAATTTCACTGCTTGAAACGTAAAAGAATAAAAAACGATTAGAGATGGTGTATTGGTATGTCATACAAAATGCTATATTCAATAGAAACTGATTCGCAAAACATCGTAAACGAAAAGAGTCGTAAACGTTGTATATATTATTCGTTCAGACTACGTAAATGAAACCTTGTAATGTTCAGTTAGATACCGTACTTCTTAAATGTCAGAATTTTTTTTTGCTTGAAGTTAGGCTTCAACAAGATGGCGTGAAGATTATTTCTTTTGGCAAAACTCAGGCATCTCTGCATAGTAATGACCTGAACAAAGAACAAATATCACACACACACACACACTTTGGCAATTTCTCTGTTCTGTATTCGAATATATATGTAATGTGCATGTATACAAACCATCATGTGTGTGTGCGTTCAAAATCCCATTAAACATCTCCAGACACCTGCTAGCGTATGGCACGGCTTTTCAAACGAATTTCGATTGTTTTCAAGTCGGCTGATATGTCTCCAAGATCTAGAAGCCACTCAAACCCTTTAACATTCATCATCACTTTAATACTTGACTGAAGACCTTAGTTCCTGTAGACTGTGGGGATAATTTGTGGCCAGTGGGCCTACAATTTGAGTAGGATTCTCCAAGTCCAACTCAGGATTTCAAATCCATGTGAGCTAGGGCCCGAGATGGGCAGAGTTAACGGCTTGGCTGCATTTAGCTGTTTACTATATATCTAGTGGGCATAGGCTATTGGTGACTATCAAACTATTTGAAACTTGCTCCAAAGTGCCAAATATAATGCTGGTACCTTTTTATTATATTGGATGTACTTAGTTGTTGCTGTTGTTTTCTTACACGAGCACAGAGATATAAGTGGCATAGATAGCAGCTCTGAGTTTCGGTTTCTTGCGTGCAAGCTCACATTCATCCTTCGCCAAATACATACACACATACTTTCACGTACATACTACATACATAGACGCATGTTGGAAGCGCCAAGGAAGTGATTCATGCACGTTGTATTGATGCGGCTAGTTTGACGTATTATATCGCCGTAGTCGTACACACCGACACACACTAGTGAGCACACGCTCACTAGTGTGTCGGTCGGTCTTTTTGCCGGTCCGTTCATCAGTATGTCTGTCTTTCCCCTTCCGGCCGTTCCCGACTCGACCCGGTCCGGGCGCCTAACATGGCTGCTCTCCCGCTCATCGTCAGTTTTGGTGAGTTGCGCTTCGGGCCAAACTAAGAATAGAAAGGAATAGATAGGCTGTTTGGCATTTCGATTTAGAGCCCAGCCTGACAGCAGTGCCAAACACCAAACGATTACGCCATTCTCTTGTGCGTTCGCTCGCTCAGTTCCTCGCTCGTTTGCTGGTGGCCTAGCATAGAGCGAGTGACCAGTGCAACTGTCTCGCTCATGCATGTGTTCCGATGCACGTGGGATATGGGCACGGATGCGGGGGCGGGGGCATGGGTATGGGTATTTTGTATAATACATCATCGACAAACATGTTTGCAAAGTTACGAATATTATATTGTATGTGAAATAATGTTTTTTGAGAACAATTGCAAGGACATGCGTTAGCGTGCGAGGGGGTGCCGATGCGTGTGAGTGCGAGTGGTGATGGGTGGCCGAATGAAAGGGAAAGGGGAAGATGAACGATGTTGTGTGGGGATGGAGTGGCGCTTCTTTTTGCTAGCCGGAGATGATGGGGTTGATTTAGGTTCGGTTTCGGATTCCGATTCGGGCATGGGTACGGTTTGACTTCGGAGGGTTTTTCGAAAGTGGAACGACGTATAAGTTGGCCGAATCATTGTTGTCTGGTGGGTTGCGGGCAAGCGTTTAACGGCAAAGGCCCAGCCGTGGAGTGTGGCAATGGGGCTGCGGACGTGTGACGAATCAGATGCTGTGTGAATTTAATGGCAGAGTAGTGTTTTTCGGTGGCTTCGGTTTCGTAGCAAATGCTGATTTTGAATTAAATGTACGTAGCTTTTGGATTGCGTAATTCAATAGTGCAGCATTGCTGGAATGATGAACGATGTGGTTGGATTAATGTTGAGAATGCCAAGCATTGGCGCTGGCGGGATGAATTGCAGTAATGGGGAGAAGGGGTCAAAGGAAGAACAAGGACGACACGTTAGGCCGTTCGGCCATTGTATTTACATTTAATTTTATGTGTAATGTTTTCTAAATAAATATTTTATACAAATTAACATTTAAACATATTTATGTTTTACGCACGAGATGTACTAACGTGTACGCATATATGAAATCGATAGAGCTATTCGCTATTCGATATTTTTTTCATCCCCATCACTGCGGTGCTTTCACAATTTCAAGGCATCGGTTTAAATTTTCAATTCAGTGGCAAATATTAGTAGCTCCAATGGATATGTAGCTGGCTACTTTGAGTGTCTGCCATTGAATTTATGTCAAAGAAAATGTCGGCGAACTCTCAACCATAAGGATGATAAAGTCGGATCGAATAGTTGGGCCCGGTATGAACGCTGGCCCAGAGGTGATGACGGCTCTGCACGCACATGCGGATGTGTGTACAGCATTTCGTTCGCGCACATGAGAAAACAAACAAAGACAAATGTTCAGAAAAACTTCTCGAAATTGTGTGTGAAGTCCAAGGCGTTGGGGTGGGTGAGCGGCAGCGCCCAAGGAAAGACAAAGGGTATGCGAGTACAAAATGTGGATTACGAACGGACAAGTGGTGGGCGCAAATGCACGAGTGCCGGTGGGGAAGGGATGCACATAACACCATCTGAACGAGAACGAACTTCGTGTCGGTCGTTTGAGCGAATGGGCGTTTGGGCGTTTGGACGCTTGCCTTGCCAAACATTTGCGCCAGTATTTACGTACTATTTATTACTTTATAAGCATAAAACTACAATCCATCTTACACACCACGTCCGCATAGTTTACGGGCGAGCGATTGTGTTTAACTTGCCGGCATGGCGCAGCTCCCCGGCACCCTCATCAACCTTGTCATTGCTGTTGTTGCTCCATCCTGGCCATGGTCGTGGCCGCTGCCAATACCGCTGCCGGCTGCGGCGACGGCGGCGCTGACTTGGGCGTCGGCGTCCGTGGCGACGCCGTCAATGTGGTGGTAATGAATGTATGAATTTATAACGTAACTGGAAACCAGGGAAACAGATAGTTTAAGTAATTTTTATTTGTGTGGGTGGCGGCGGGTGAAGTGGGTCGGGCGCGCTGGGGTCAGTGGTGTGAGCGCGGTGGCAATACTCTGCAGCAGCGGAAACGAGTACAGGAAACTTTAGTTTCAGTTACATTTTCGGAATGAGCGTAGCGAGGCCCTGCGAAAACTTGGAGCAGGGGCGGGAAGCGAGAGTGACAGCCGTGCGGTTGTGCAGCGTGGCGAAGGGGACGCACTGTGGGCTGGACCGCCCCGCTGCTGTTGGAGTGTGTCGCATGCCAAAAAGTTTGAATTGTATTGAAATTGTATTTTTGTTGAAATTGTTGGACGTTAGTTGTGATGCCACACAGACTGGCCCCCGGTCCACGGCCTCTGCCGCCGTCCTCGCCACCGTAGTCGCAAACTGAGAAAGGCTTGCATTGTATTTTACTGTTAAGTATTTGTTGTTATAGCTGGCGTTGGTGTTGGTGTTGGTGTCGGTGTTGCTGTTTGTGGCGGAGCTGATTTTGTTGTTGTTGATATGATGTACAACGAGATGTGTGCGAGTACTGTGGCTCCACTACGATTTGTTGTGTTGTGTGAGTGTGCGTGCGCTTGTGTGTGTGTGTGTGTGTGTGTGTGGCAGTGTGTGAGTGAATTATTTGTTGGAAAACTAAAACTATGTGCGGTTATTTGCAGTTTTGGGTATAATAGGGATGCTGTATGTGGTATGGTGTGCGTTCGTGTGCGGACATGTGGTGGGTGTGTGTGTGTGTGTGTGTGAACGCATCCCTACAAGGAATGCCTAACCGAAACTCCAGAAAAAAGTTCAAAATTTGTCTAAAAACTAACACATGCATAAAAATTTCCCAATTCTAACTAACACATACAAACCTGAATTTCTCATTTTGGGATTTTATCTAGTAAGTGGGAATGAAAGAATATATTCGCACAAATACCTTCCATATTCTCTGTATGAAAGAGTGAGATGGCGATATAAACGTGGCGCGTCACCTGATTTCAAAATGTCAGTGCTGAAATGAAATTTGTGTCGCGATGTTCCACAATCGGAGGGCATCCAAATAAAGTTAAGTATTAAAGGAGTAAAATTAAAGTTAAATCAAATAAAAATCTGAAATTCTTTTATTTAGACAAAGTGCGGAAGGAAGGACGATCTGATTGCGGTGATCAGACAACACCAGCACATTTCAACCATGAAGGCAAATGAGGCAAGCGTCCGTTGGAATCTACGTTTGCCGAAAGTCTGTCCGTCTGTCTTACGTATTTTTTGATTTTATTAAATTTAGTTTCTTACGTTTTACTTTAAATAAATAAATAGATTTGAATTCATTTAATTTTTATTAGTTTCAGTTAGGTCTGACTGGTTTGTCGGTTAGACGTAACTGATTTATACGGTAGACATACCGAATCGTCCGTTATGTCTACCAGATAGGTCTGACCGGTTTGTCGGTTAGACGTAACTGAATGGCACATGCGAGACTCCATGTGACTAAGCGAGACAGCTGTACGTTTGCCAAGATTTCGGAGTGCATGCGTTAGAAGGTGATATCAAATCACACGGACACGAAATCAAGTCACACGTACACAAAAGGACTAGTCAGATTTTTCACACGGCTAGAACAAATCTGACTAGAAATATAACCGATATGTTGGTTATGTATACCGGTTATATAACTAGTTATATGACCGGTAGTCTCCTTGTAGGGATGTGTGCTAGAATGAACGCTGGTGTGCGTGGGCTATTTATCGCATAATATTTTGCATATACATTAAATAATGAAAGGGGTGTAAAAATAATGCTTTTCCAAAAAGAAACAATAAATCAATAATATGGACGCTGGAGTGAAACAGAAACAAACATTTCGAAATGGATTTGCAAACACACACATACCTAGCTAAAATTTTGCATTTTGAATAGAATTTATTTGAACGTATACATACATACGATCGTACGTATGTAAGAAAATACATATATGCCTGTAAATATATACTGGCTAGGTACCGACTGCGCCTTAATTCTCGCAATCAACATTGGCAGCGTTGACCCACCTTCGTTTAGGCGACTTTAGATTTCAAACAAAAGGGATATCAACAATAAATAAAGACTGTAACTTACTAAGTTTACATTACATAAAAGCTCATGTAAATTTTTTTTTTGTAGGACGTATTTAGGGGATATGTAAGCTGAAGTGTTCTGCTCAAACTTGTGGGGGTTCGATCCCGATTCCTCGCAAAGCATTCGATTCACTAATGATATCCATCTGCCACTAGTGATAACAGCTTTGCATATTGGCTACGTTATACTTCAACAGTGTAACCTTTCCATATCATCACTAGGTTGCCCCCCTCCCCTCCCCCATCCCATTTGTTCCTGAGGCCATTCGAGGGTATGACAGTCACTGCGTGCGTGTGTGTGCACGAACAGCGACCGCAAATACATCATTGACGCGAGCGATAGAATTTGCGGACAATCAAATACACACTCACACGCATGCAAACCCTCCAAAACACATACAAGCATATAAACACACACACGCTCGGCCGAAAGGTTTTACACGCACAAATTGTTCATTGTTGAGGAAATATTTGCAATAAATTTAGCTGATGGTGTTGGCAGCACTTTACTACGCTGTCGTCTAAAAGCCGCCTGACTGACACCTCCTGCCATCAATTCCCACAAGCCATGCAGACCCGGTGGAAAAAGAACCGGGCGAAATGGTAAGCGAGCGCCAAAACCGCGCGTACATCACACACCCAGTACCCATCAGAACTCTATGATCCATCGAACAATTTCCATAGGTCCGAAGTCAATATTTTTTGTGCAGGAAATTCGATCAAGTGGAACTTAAAGTTAAAAGTCGCGTGAGAGCATTTGCAAAAAGCGATTATTTGAATTTAACTTTTATATTTCATAACTTGCCGTCGGCCTTATTTAAAAAATAAGTAAATAACATTTTAAAATTTGGCACTTTCAAAAACTTATTAGTTTCCTAAGATTCAATAAGCACATGAGTCATTTTTCCATTTCCAATTTTATGGAAATTAAGTGAAAAGGTCCGAAATGGCTAATACAAATAGTTTAGAAAACAAGATGGAAACAAGAAGATTACATAATCCTTACGTATTGATCTTGGCGCTCTCCGCACAGTGGTACATCCAAGAGGATTTTGGGAGTTCAAACCCCTCCAAAATATCTGCTTTCTAAAAAATTTTTGGTGTAAAATAAGGCAAAATGGCATTTGGCCCAAAAGCTGTGTGCAAGTTGTGTGGGCCCGCAAAATGAGATTCGTGTATGTAATTATTATATAATAAAAAATGACTTCTGTGTTAGTTAACCCGAATGTGCTGGATTTTTTTTCTTTTGAATTTTGCAATAACTTGTTTTGATTGATTTAATACGAAGCATGATTGAAAAAATACATTTTTTTATGGTAACGCCAGGCATTATAGAATTAAGTATGCTTATACTATATTAGAAACATTTTTATTTTTATTTTTTCCACTTCATTGCTTTATGACTAGTAGCTTAAGCACAATTGGCGAACATTCGCCAAGTTATGATTGAAATTTGTGATAAGTTGTTCACGTTTGGGATGCTTGACACTCGTTTTGAATACAAAACTATAGCGCAGTGGTTGATTATAGGACTCGAACTCAGCAATGTACACTACTTGACACATTATATCGTGCGACAGTATTTTTGATCCATCCAAAGGGTGTGAAAATGGGACTAAAAAGGACTTTACAATTTTAAGGACATACACATTTCAAGGAATTTAGCTGAAACTAGATGACCCGGTGAACGTCGAAATATCTAAAACCATCGAACCATCTCTACGGCAGTGTAATGCGCACGAAAAAAAAAAACACGAAATAAAGTGAGACGCCTTAACGGTAGCTTCATTCCGCATTTTAATGTTATGCGATTTATAATTCCGAAGCTATTCCAAATAAAAAATTTGAGTTGTATGATGACGATATGGGACGATAATATATGTTAGGATTTATTATATATTCATAATCCATGTCGCACACGCACTACAAAAGTGACACAACTCAAAATTTTTCATTTTCGGGTTTATGTGTTAATACTGTGCACAATGCATAAATCTACCAATCAGCAAATGCTCAGTATATTTTGTTGTTGTTAACTCTTGCAAAAATACAGTTAGCTCTCTTCATGTCAGAAGTTTGATGCTATTTGATCGCTGCAGCTCAATGCAAAACAGTCCTATCTCAAATTGTGTCACTTTTGACGAAATTTTGAGTTGTGTCACTTTTGTTGTGCGTGTGCGATATGTCTTCGGTTAAAGGATGTTTTTAGAATTTGTGAGTATACAACAAAATTTTGTAGTCCCAAAATTAAAAGCATGGGAACATTTTTACCAAGAGTATTTTGGTTTTCAAAATTAAACTCCGTACCGAAAGGGTTAAATAATTTCTTTGGAATGTGTATATCCTTAAAATTGTAAAATAAAATCTTTTTAAAAGGACATGGAATTAGAAATTGAAAAACTGATCATATCAACATTTGGATGGATCTCGGTAAAAGTGTTTTCTGTTGCACGGTATTATTTGTTTGTTATAGTAATAACAGCGTATGTAAATAAAAGGTGCAGCAGTCTGAATCGACTTTGTTTAACTATAAGGTCAGTTCCTGCGATAAAAATCATCAATGGCAGAATGCCTTGAAGATTCCCAATTCTGGAGCAAGTCGCAAGTCGATGGGCCGTGGTAAAACTAGGTATTCGGCAGTAGGAAAGCAGCCAGCAATGGACAAATCATTATACAATAAGGAGTGAAACAAATTTCAACACTACATGTGCACCTACTACTTATGTATGTATGGCAATAACTCATCCATTAAAAGGGATATAAAAGCTGCATCGTGAGTGTGAAACGGGCAGTGCGACGGCTGTCAGGAGGGTCGGGTCAAGCAAAAAGGTCTCTTTCCACTTGTACATGTGTGGCGCATCCGCACATTTACATACCTACATATGTATACGTTCAGCGTTTCTCCCCGTGCCGGGACTGTTGGTGCAGACGATGGCAAGGGGTATTCGCCGCAAGCACGGTTTCCTTAAAGAAGTACAAAAGTGCAAAAAGTGGGATGCGAAGTGAAATGCATACATCTTTCAGATGGAAATATGAGCCACTGTGGGTGTGCGAGCACTATGCTTGTGCACAGTGCAAATGTGTGTGTCGAGTCCATTCCAAGTCCTTTGCCGTTTGCCAATATGAACAAGTGTTGGAGTCTGTTCAGTGCTTGCCATTCCAGTCTGCATTACGCAGCATCACATCGCATACCATCGAACCGCACCGCACCACGTAACGCCGGGCATACATATGGATTTATGTAAATCTATTCTAAAAAGGACCTTTTCCGCACTGAAGTTTAAGTTGGTTTTGCCAGTATCTGTGCGCAAACTGCTGGATATGTTTCGATTCTATTTTGACTTTTATAATATTTTAGAGAAATAAATTCGAATTTGAAATGGATTCGTAAACGAAATCCTACTTGAATGAACAATTCAAATTATTCTTTATTTCATACACTCCCACATACACACACACGTACACACTCACACTAACACGCACGGCCACGTCCGCACGGAGGCCGTCGAACACACGCTTAATGCCACCTACGCACATGCACATTCTCACACACACAAGCACGCGGCACAACTCGAGCACAATTTGAAATTCAGCACAGCCGAAAGTAAACGGGATGTGTCTTCGGATAGCCCCGCGACCTCGCCTGCCGACGTAAAAGAAAACATTGCCGTGATAGTTTCAAAAAGTTTTGTTACCCCCTCACCTTAAGGACGGATTTACGGTGGACCGGTGGCTATTCGTGTGTGCGTGTGTGTGTGTGTGCGAGTTTGGACGAGGCAGTATTGAGTGTGCGAATGGGTAGTATGTATCGCTTGGGCTTCTGTTGTCGTGCTGGAGTACAGTTGGGCTCAAGAGTGGCAACAAATTTTGTTAAAATTTAATGTATTTTCTATAACAACAACAATGACAACAATAAAACAACAACTTTCGCTCAGGAGATACGTAGATTCGTCGCATATCCTTTTTTGCTCACACATACACGCACAGACAGGTTTAGAAAATGGAAATTCCAATTATCCTTTTTTCCTCCATTTCTAATACAAAACAATTTCATTTGAAGTTTGAGTAGGCAAATGAGAAATTCAAGTGATGCAACGGGTTTATTTTGCGCTTACGAATAGTTGTTGCTCTTGTTTGTTTGTGTTTATGTATTGCACAGAGCAGTGGACGATTTCTGAAGCGCTTACTTTGCTACACACTAAACAACATATATATGTACGAAAAATTCTTCATTTGCATACATGAATAACACGGACATTCACATGTTTACATATACATATAGTAATAGTACTAGATTATGTGTGCACACACACTTGAAACGGTTACTTAAATCGAATTGTACCTGAACAGTTTTTCAAACACTGTGCCTATAAACTATGTATATGTCAATGTACATAGGTTATAGTGTCTGCTTCTGTATGAGACGGCGTTCTATATAGGCTATATACACTCCAAACGGAAGGGTCCTACAGTTTAACTCCGAATGCGAACGGCGGTTGGTAGTTAGTAGTGTTTTTCTTTCACATTTGGAAGTTTTGCCATTGTCTGCAAAGAGTGGACTTGCCAACAGCCCGAGCTAATAATCGCACCGAGCACCTCTGATATGAGAAACCAGTGCGTGAATCTGAATACTTGGTTTATTGCATATTTCAGTGGTTTATTAATTTTTACGTCGGTATACAGAAGAAAGAAGTATGTAATTCTCATCTACTTCATGTGAATAGTCGTAGAAGTAGGCGAGTGTTCCAACAGCCCGAGCTAGTAATCGAACCGAGGACCTCTGATATGAGAAACCAGCGCGCGAATCTGAGTACTTGGTTTATTGCATATTTCAGTGGTTTATTAATTTGTACGTCGGTATACGGAAGTCTACCTATGACCCTGTGCCAATTCCAATTTCCCCAAAGACCTTCTGCGCAAAGGGCTACAAACATTAAGAAATCAGCAGAAAATCCTACTAAAAAAAATTCTAACTAAATCCTACTTTATTTCAAAGCACCCCGGACGGAGCAAATTGGACGATTTGTATCTGATTCAATCGCTAATTATTTATTTTACGAATTTATACGGTGGTCGCGTTCGCGGTCACTCAGTAGTTTGTAAGTTAGACGACGAGTTTGGCATCGAAATATTGATAATTATTCTTTCGGTGGCTGCTCTCTCAGCCAAAAAGTTACAAACCTTAGAGAGGCAAATAATGGGCTTCGATAAAACGCATAAAACAAATTTATACGGAAATCTGTGTCCTTGCCTTGTCATCGGGCCAGCTGTGATTCCCTTCAGTGACTGGTTCAAATGTATCATATTAGTCAGTGATTTGCGTGGGATTCCGCACAAGGCGTTTGCGGCTGAAGGGAATCCAGTCAGTATTAGTTGCAGGCAAGCAGGGTTACCGTTGTGCGACTTTAGTTGCATTTTGGAACCTTTTTGATGCTCTGATACTTTTTGTGCGACTTTTTCAAGCTTGTCTAATTTTGCAACTTTTTCCATCTTTGTGCGAGTATTTTTGTTAGGTGAAGTCCTTTTCCCCTTTTTATAGTCATAAACTGCAAAATAACACATATTGGCCTTAAAAAAATCAATTAAGTTTACGACATTTCTCGCGATATGGTAACCTCATTCGATTGATCAGCTGATTATTTAGCATTTAGGTGAACATTTTTGGCATACAGGGAAGCTTAAAAAAGTGCAGTGCAGCAGTGCGTGTGCCGAAAGTATTTTTTTTAAATTAACCAACCGGTTAATTGTAGGAACATGTGAGTAGCTCTAAATTTGCCAGATACCAAAGTAGAAGACTGGGAGCCAAGTAATGAACTTGTGCGAAGAGAGAAGTTAAAAACAAATAAAATTTATGATGAAAATATTTAAGTGTATACAAACACATTATTATAATTAAAATGTAAAATTAATACACAAAAGTGTATATAAACACATTTTTAATGAATTATTTCCAAGTTATTTATATCGTTTGAATTGTTAATTCCTTGTTATTTTGTTAGTGATAGTGTTTTGGTTTAATAAAAAAGTTTTTTTTTGAAAAAAAAACCACTTTTTTGTGCGTAATTTTTTTAAACGACCTTTTGTGCGACTTTTTCAAAATTCTCAACGGTAACCCTGCAGGCAAGTCTTAAGATGGGATTCGAATAGGCTATACGCAAACCCTCACAGTAGCACAGACAGCCGCAAGCAATCACAAGGACATGTGGACGAAGTAAAGAAAATCGTTTTATCTTTGGCAAATAAAAAAGGCGCCGCCGACCTCTTTTCAACCGATCTAATGCGAGTCCGCATGAAAATGGAAACCATTTTGTTATTTGACGAAGTGCGCAGTGCGTTTGTTGTGGGGGACAGAGGACTTGTGTTGGACTGCATGAGCAGAAACACATTTGCTTTAGCATTTAACATTTTTTTGTCCAACTTGTATTTATTTGTTTTGCGTGCCGCTGTCAGTGTCCATTCGAAACACCCTTTCGCTTGTTCTTCTTTTCACGGCAGTACACTTGCGCGCAAACGTGTGTGTGTGTGTGTGTGTGTGCATTCCAACATACCCAGGCACATGTGGCGCTTATGGGCACACGTGCAAGTGCGGCAGCGCAGTTTTAACGGAAACGGAAAGAAAAGTTTCTTTCATAGGTGGTGCTGCACATGTTGTTTGGTTGCTGCCTCAAATGTTCCGTATGGATAGCAGAAAACAGCCTGCTCACTTCGCCCACGACGTTCCCTTAGATTTCGGGATAAATTTTGCAAATAAAGCATTCTTTCGCTTTTTCAAGTTGCACCGCTTATCCGCCTTTTGTGTCAGATGAAAATGAAAGGATCGAAATAAGAGCACAACGTACAGGCGGAGTGAGAGAGCACCGCACGCACAAACGATGGAGAAAATTCAGCCCTTTTGGTCCTTGGAGTTATCGCATGCCAGCTGATAATAACATCCGTCTGTAGGCAGCGGCCCGGGTACAGGCAGGGGTTATTGGCATTGTGGCTGGAGCGGAGGTTCACTTACACGAATATCCATGTATATAGAAGCACCATGAAAGTATAGTATAGTACACAGGAACTTTTTCATCTACTAGGGAAACAAGAATCTTTCCAAGATGCCACTCTCGTCCGAGATCTCAAGCGCAGATTAGTGTGGCTTCAAATTTCCAGCTAACATTCAAGTGATGGCTTGCGAAGAAAGTTGCCCAGTTCTTTCGTCCTTGCAAAGTACGAACAATATTTTGATGAAAGCTGGACTACATTTTTAATACCCACACCTTTGGCTTAGCTCCATGCGAGGCTATAATTGTGCAATTGCAGCGCAGCGTGTAAACGTTTCGTGTTATCTCACAGCTAAGCTGCCCACACCCGTTCACACTCGCAATAAACACATTCATCCAGCCATACGTAGGTACTCATGCATATACATACTCGTTAGTGGGCATATACATATGTATATAACAATTGTTATACTTAAGTACTGAGCCGGCACATAAATAAATACATACATACGTATTTATATGAACAGATAGATATTTCCAATCATTTTATTCATTATGCAATATGGGTTAGTGTTTGGCTATCTGAACAGTTATTTTTTGGCATGTTCATGCTTGTGTCTGTGTGTGTGTGAGTGTTTAGGCCCACACAGGGCGTAATGGGCTCCGGAATGGCGGGGTGGCAGACGGGGATCGTAGCGTTGGCGTTAATGGCTCTTGATGAAATGAAATAATGGGTGCGTTTAAGTATTTGAGCCAACAACAATAGCGGCAATAGTAACAGCAACAAAAACTAATATTACCATACACATTAATATTACAACAACAGGACGCTGAGAACGACGTGGGGAGGGCGGGGCATGGCGTAAACTTCATTATTTTCCCCGCAACATTCGCTAATATGTATGAACACCGTGTATGCAGCAGCGGGGCAACGAGAGCGGGACACTACTCGTACGAAGTGCCACCGCGCACATACACATACATACGTATTTCATGTTGTATCTACACTAAATGCAAACACGGCACGCACTTATTTGACGCTGGTTCATTTGCCGGTGTGCCCGCCAGTTTACATAAGTAATGCGCGTTTCCTTTGTTTCCGGCAACGCCAGCAGGTCGACGTCGGAGTGGGCAAGGAGTGGATGCCGCGCACGGGCCACTGTGTACTTGCACTTAAAAACTGCGCTCAAATCCGTTCTGGTCAATGTCGGGTACTTGTTTCACTACGACCAGGAGAGACATGGCATACTCTCTTTGCAACGAAGCGTATTATCCTCCGGGTACATGTGTGTGTGTCTAAACGTTGTAGAAATGTGTCTAAGCGTTGAAAGAGTTACAAAAACATTCGTAAACATTGTGCTGGAGAACAAGTCACGAGATAGTTGTGTGCCTAACACTAACCTCAAATTCGTCGACACATGTTAACCACGGTAAATTTCAATTTTCAAAAAAAGAAAAGCACATTTTAATTATTTCCCGATTGAAGTCAAAAGGTCATAACTACATTGGATACATACTCTGGCAGATATTAAACATGAATATTAAAAAGATCACCCGAGTGCACAGTGATTTGTTCCATAGACAAACTTCAAAAAATTTATAGTCTCAGAATTTAATGATTTTCATGTCATTTGAAAGGTAAAACTCCAACTAAGAAAACCTCACAAAATCTGTGCAAAAAATTAATTAGTGTGTGTGCAAAAGCGGCTCAAGGTTGAAACTTTTTTCACAAAAAAATGTAAACACATCTTTTCTGTTTTTTAGTCTATTGAGGAAAAAAAATTGTAAAAATATCATGGTTACCAAGAAGTTGCTGGAACTTTTAATATAGATTAAGAAATGATGTGGCCATTTTCGCTTTTAATGTTATCTCAAAAATTGTCAAAGCTGAGGCTTTTACATCACTTTTAAATCAAAATATTTTTCCAAATTAAAAATCTGAAAATTGGCAAAACTTAGAGGGAAATATCTAAAAAGTATGTGAAAGTATGTTGCTGGATTTTTTTTATTTTAAGAAGCATTCTTTCTTTTTCGGATAATGTAATTATATCCTCCGATATCTTCCGATCTCAGAAAATAATTCAATTTGAAAAGTGGTCTAAACACCTATTTTTCGACAAAATTTCTTTTTTCATGCCTAAAAGTATGCAATCAGCATGAAAAATGGAGAAAACTGCAAAAAAGCAAAACATACGTCTATTATATATATATTTTTATTGCAAAACTAAAGGGTTCTGAGACAATTTCTGTTACTCTTTGCAATAATCAATGTTGATGTTACCGATTAAATGTAAAATCTGAAAAATCTAGCCAACACACTTGGTGCTATAGCTCTCCAAAAGTGACGAAATTTGAAAATTTAAGACTCTGGCAAACCAAAGAGATTTCAATTCAGCAGACCATGAATTACTAGTATGCCAAATTTTATGAGGAACGGGCCACTCCTTCTAATTTTGTCCCGCGATTTTATGGAGTCGAATCACTGTGGAGTGGGTATAAGGAAAGCGAAGGGTAAACCCAATTGCAAGTAGATTTTGGCTGATCACTATAAACTTGGTTTACCAATTGAAATATGTCGGTTAAAGTTTTACCAAGTTTAAAGCAAAACTGAATATTTGCTCTTTGCAAATTAGCATCGAGTTTTTGTACCAATTACACAAGCATACTTTTACTTCGGATACAATAACTTCGCTTACAGTGAACTAAATTACATGAAATTTTCAACGCACTAAGTCACATATGGGTGGCACCACCACAAAATCTCCAGTTTGAAAAAAGCAGTTTACTTTAACTACAGTGCACGCTACAAGCACGTAATACTAAATTGGCAAAAACATTTTTTTGAAACCCCCTCCCCCGAGTACGAGTATGTTGCTTTCGTGTGAAGTTATAGATGCGTACCGCAGTGACAGCCTCTGAACGAATTCGCTAGATTCCATTCGAATGTCGAACGCGAGCTGGAGTTACTTTGCTGGGTATACTCATGATGCATTTGATTACGTGCGCCTAGAAATTCGATGAATGAATCATACGTCAACAATTTTTGGAGGCTTTTCTTATTAAAAAACTTTCAACTACATACACATGTACATATTATATTCTTGTAAAAGGACAGCGACATAAAAACAACCGAAAGGATGGTAAAGGCAGCGAATGGGCGTAGCACCAGTAGACATGGCATAGGATATAACCAGCACTCACTTCCGCGGACACAACGCAGCGGCACAAATTTTGCGCCTTTAAGTGATTCATTTTGCTGCTGTACCCTCGCCCAGCTGTGGGTTCAGAGTTTGCACTTGCAGCGGAATCAGCTCTGGGGCAACGCACGCACACACGCTCATTGCGTCCGCATGTAGCACATCACGACCGCTGTTGCTGCTTTATCTGTCCGAGTTTGCTGCCAAAATGTGTTTTTCGATTTTTCATTTCTCCGCGTGTTTCGCTTCTTTCTTTGGACAATGTTTGTTTGTTTGTTTGTCTGGCTTGCACTCCCTTTTGCTGTTATTTTTTGCTACCATTTATTTGCTGTCAATGTGTTTTTCGCTCTATTCGCCCATTTTAATTTTAAAATGTCCCTGCACATATTGATGTCCCTTTTTTAAGGTCATTCAGCAAGCAGTTGAGTTTCTTCTTTCAATTTTTTTTGCCTTCGGTCTGAGCTTTTCTTCTTGAGAATTGGCAGAGTAAACTTTACTTTGTGATGAGGGGTCAGAGAAGCGCCCAATGGCAGCGTGGCCGATGGGCGAGCAAACACACGAGATTGCGCCGAAACTGGAACTCTGTTCTTACATTATTTTCACAAGTTGCGAAAAAAAATTCAATCCAAATGAAAATACAGAACAAGCAATCGCAGAGCCATCAGGCGTTTGTAGATACGCACACCGTGTATGCGTCTGTGTGTGTCTTTTTGAGGCCCACAAAAGTAATAAAATGATATAATGCGGCTGCAAGAGTGTCTATATACGTGAGTTTGTGTGCACATACAGTGTCGGACAAAACATTTGCAACTACAATGCTATACTCATATTATTGTAAAGTTCAGAGTAATTTCTAAACATTTTCAGTTTTTTTCAATTTATATTTAATATTAAACATTCCAGCATGAAATATAAACATAATTTTACCACATTACTTATTTAATATATTTACATGAGAAAGAAAACTAAAAATTCATATATTCAGAATGCGACAAAACAATTGCAACTAAAAGAAAATTCAAATGTATTCACTAAATAAGCTAATATTTCGATGCAAAACCGTTGTTTTCAATTACTGCTTTACATCGGCGGGGCATTGACTCAATTAAGTTGTTGACTACGTCCATTGGAATGTTGTTCCAGGCTTCCTGAACTCTCAGAAAAAAATCGTCCTGATTTGGAACATTTGTCCTATCGATTCGTTGTTTCACGATTTCCCAAAGGTTTTCGATAGGGTTAAGGTCTGGGGATTGAGCGGGCCAACTCATAACATTAATTTTTTTCCGTTTGAACCACTTTTTCACCGTTTTTGAAGTATGTTTGGGATCGTTGTCCTGCTGGAATGTCCACTTTAGAGGCATTTCCCACTCGGCATACGGAAGCATCACGGTATTCAGGATTTTTTTGTAGACGTATTGATCCATTATTCCCGTAATCCGATGGAGAGGTTCCAATCCAGCAGCAGAAAAGCATCCCCAGACCATAACATGCCCACTATGTTTAACCGTCTTAATGCAGTACGGTGCTTGCAGGCGTTTACCTTTGGGTCGTCTTACACGGGACATGCCATCGCTTCCAAAAATATTGAATTTGGACTCGTCACTGAAGAGAACTGATCTCCACTTACTTATTGGCCACGTTACATGTTCTTTTGCGAACTGCAACCGCTTTTGTTGATTACGCTTGGAAATCAGTGATTTTCTCGCTGGACGGTATGATCGCAAATCAGCTTTAGCAAGGCGTCGGGATACTGTTCTTGCAGAAATTGGAAGCTGCATTTCTTTTACTAACTGCGTAGAGCTCTTAAAAGGATTCTTTTTTATCTCCCTGGTTATGGCTGCATCGGTACGTGCATCAGTTTTGGGTGGACGTCCACCTCGATGTACCACGGCGACGGCATTATCTGCACGATACCGTGAAAAAATTCGCGAAACTGACGATTTATATACATTATATTTCACAGAGATATCTTTCTGAGAATATCCTTTCTTAAAATCGTCTATATTGCGCTGGCGTAACGCTTCACCGAACTTATCAGCCGCCATTGTCTTTAACACTGATAATTAATTTATTTAAATTAATATTTGAACTGATCCGTCTGAAAATCTTTCAGCAACTGACGTGGAATTTAATATTTTCTCTTAACTAGTTCAAATAACGGTAAAACACTTAAATATTTTCAAAAAATAAAAAAGAAAATGTGGCACAGGCTACTAAGTTGCAAATGTTTTGTCGCACAGAATTTTGAATAGTTTTACAATTTAAATCGCATAAATGCATAGCACTCTAGATTTTGTCAAAAATGTAATTTATATTAATTACTGACATGTTTAGTAATAAGAAAAAATTAAAAGAAATTTAATACGTCCAGAAATTACTCAGTAAAAAAAGCAAATTGAACAATTGCATTGTAGTTGCAAATGTTTTGTCCGACACTGTACATGCACATACATATGTATGTATGTATTAAAACTTTTGATTTAAAAGGGGAACTTTTTATATGGACATATTTATGTGTATGCAGGGTGCATTGGCAGCACAAGCGTGTCTTCATACATCGCCTGCACTTGCTGGGTACTTTTCTTTAGTTCTTTGCATTGTTGGAATTGCACACGAAATGCACCTCATTAGCAACCTACCTAAAGGCACCTCGACTCGTCACGTGGTTCTAAGGCGTCGGGATGTGCTCATCAAATGGCCCGTAAGCAGCATATCGCACAAGCACAACAAAAGTGACACAACTCAAAATTTGTGATTTTTCAGAAAACGCAAAAAACTGTTTTTGAGCTAAATGAACATTTTTTTTAATAACGAATAGACCGTTCAGTAGAACATCCTTACAGATAATGCTTTTTGATAAGTTCCAAGAATTTTTTTTTAATTTTACACTAGAAAATCAAAAATTTTAATTCAATTTTATTTTAATTCAATAATTACGGAACTATTTCAAGTTATGCCACTTTTTCTGAATTTAATAATTATAAATGACAGTTAAAAAGTTTAAAGAAAAATTTTGAAAATTCATAATTAATTTAAAAAATTAAAATATATACAAAAATTGTCAGAATTTGCTTAAAATTAACTTTAACAAAAATTTATTTCGTCAAAAGTGACACAATTTGAGTTAGGACTCTTTTGCATTGAGCTGCAGCAATCAAATAGCATCAAATTTCTGACATAAAAAAAGACCTAACTGTATTTTTGTAACAGTTAACAACGACAAAATATTCTGAGCTTTTGCTGATTGGTAGATTAATGCATTGTGCACAGTATTAACACATAAACCCGAAAATGAAAAATTTTGAGTTGTGTCACTTTTGTAGTGCGTGTGCGATATAAGCAATAAGTGTGCGAAATTCGAATTTGTTGCTGTACATCTAGCAGCGGAAACTTCAGAAGAACTTGTGCGCACAAGAAAAAGTCCAGCACGGCTGAGACGGAGTGCGCGAGCTTCACAATCAGCTGTGGCATTTGTTCAAATCACACAGCACACACACGCACTCTTCCCTTTCACTCCACTCTGATCTGGGGAGCCGCTGCAGCCAAGTCGGAGGAAACATTTGTTTCTATGATGTATGTATGTGCGCAGAATATTAAAGGACATCATAAATGCTATTATGGCGTAATAGCTAAAAGGATGAAACGCTCGTGCAATACGCCAACAACGCCCGAACAGTTAGACGGCGGCGGCAGCGACAACGCGTAGCAACGTCGGCAACTAATATTGTTTCAGTGTAATGTCCTGCAGTCTAGCAGCATAGGACATTTGCGCCGTTTGTTTTCGTATCCTCACTTTAGCTTTTTTATTCATATTATAGTTTGACGGTCTGCGCGTCCTACAGCCTGAGCTGGGCCGTGCTCAGGAGGAGCGTGGGTGCGATATTATCATTTTAATGTGCGATAAATACAATATTTTTGATATTATTTTAAGTGCGTTCTGGCCTGGTCGAAATGTGCGTCCTATGATGGTTGTGTCGATGCCGTTCGAACTCGTTAAATCGCCCATTCAACGACTTGTGCAGATAATTCACAAGTGTTTGTCTTTGCATTAGCATGGGCTTTGCATTGGCGTTGTTGTTGGTATTGATATTAGTATTATTTAGTATTGGTAACGGCATTGGCATTATGGGTGGGTATGGATATGGGTGTGGGTGTGGGTGTTCGTGCTGTCGTGGGTGTTGTGTGCGGCATTGTATTTGTGAGCAAATCATGCAGGAATTTCCAATTTCTCGTGTCGCTTGTCCTTTATGAGTTTTAGACAACGCTGTTCTTACTAAAGCGTTGTGCGGCATGAGTGCGCGAATGTGCGAATGAGCCGCTTTGGACATAAGTGAAAGTCTATGTCCAATTTGAGACACTTTTCATTTAATGGGATTATGTGATGTTGGCACGTTCCTCCGATATTCCCGCTTATGAGTATTATTGTTATTAACTTAATGAACGCATCGATTTGTTGATGGAGCTGGCGTCGACACTGTTGCGGGACAATGGCGGTGGGTGGCTGTGCAGCTCTTTAAGCTCTTGCAATTTAAGATATTACTTATTGCTCGAACTTCGACTTGAGTTGAGATATATATCGATTACATAGGTGTACTGTAGTACTACAGCTGTACTTCAATACTTAAACAAACGTTATGAAGCACTAACGTCTTATGACCAAGAGGAAATAAATTTTAAATGTTATTGTTGATGTTGGAAGCAACAATTTTAAATGTTTCCTGTCATATACATATGGCAAGTTTCTCTCGATGCCATAGTTTCTCTCCAATGCACAGTGATTCGTTCCATAGACAAAAATCAGAATTTAACAATTTTAAACACTAACTAAAAGAATTTGCAAAAAATTAATTAGTGTGCATGCAAAAGCTGCTCAAAATCCGAACTTCTTTCACATGTTTAATGTTTTTTGTCTATTGAGTAACAAAAATTAAAAAAAAAAATGGTTAGCAAAAAGTTGCAAAATTTTCAATACAGATTACGAATTGAGATGAATTTTCGCTATTATTTTTTTCCAAACATTTTTAAAGCTAAAGTTTTTACTTTTATTTTAAAATGAAATATTTTTCAACTTAAAAACCCGAAAATGACTAACAGAGGAAAATATTTAAAAGGTATGTCAAATTGCTGAGATATCTTCCGATCTCGAAAAGTGGTCTAAGCACAGAAATTGTTATTAAATAAAGTAGCAATAGTGCAACAAACATAACCGACATAGTTTCCCTCTTCACTAATTCAAATCGAAATTACAACAAAATGTATATGTAACTAGATGAACTATTTACCATTGTCTCATTTTTAATTGTTCTAAGTGCAAGGAAACTAAAGTTAAACAAATATTTTCTACAGCTTTTGGATCGGTTTTTATGGATTAAATACTGTACCCTAAAAGTGACATGACGCAAGTCGTGAATTTCCTTAAATTTTTGTGTGGCAATCTGCCTTACCTTTTTAGCCCTTTTTTGGCCCCCCTTACCAAAGCAAACTGCACAAATGCAAAACATATGTACATCTATTATTATAATTTGTATTGCAAAACTAAAGCGGCCTAATACGATTTCTGTTACTTTTTGCAATTGTCAATGTTAACCCTTTACACGGCAACAGCGAATTTTTTCATCAAATGTTGTTTTTAGATATAAACCTTAATTAAAAAAAAGCGTATTTGTTTTATTTTTTAATATACTTTAATTTTGTAAGGTTTTTTTGTAAAAAACATTAACAACAAAAAAAAGCAAAGAGCATTAAAACTTGTTTTTTATTTTAATATGTTTAGTTTTAAATGAAAAATTTTAAAGCAATAAATGCGTTTGTTGTAGCAGAGTCCTTCTCCGCATTTTTCGCAAAGTGTTTGTGTGTTTTAATCACTTTTGTTTCATTAAAATAAATGCGTGCAAATTTTCGCAAAAACGGTCAAATAAGTGCTGTAAAGTAAAATTTAGCTACTTTTTCCCACTTTTAATGCCAGTATTTCAAAAAAGGAACCTTGCATAGTTGTAAAATCGCAAAAAAGTGTCGTTTTGATAGTTAATTTCGAACGGGCAATTTTACGGTTGGTTGCAGATATGCAACTGTACCGTGTAAAGGGTTAACGTTATTGATTCAATTTAAAATTCGAAAAATTACGAAAATTGCAAATTTAAGTCTCAGGCATTGCCAAACTACAAGAGTTTAAAAAAATGGAGGTTTCAATTCAGCAGACCATGATGTATGCTAGTACAAAGTTTTACTAAGAATAGACAACTCTTTCTAATTTTTTCCCGCCTTTGCATGCTGTCAAATCACAGCGCAGTGCTTATTAAGAAATTATAGTGATCTTATTCTGAAAACGCGATTTTTGGTAGTAATATCGATAGTGAAGGGACACATTGTTTTGGTTTAGCTTTGGTCAAGCATACTGTCAAAAGTTCCGGAGCACCGAAAGTTAAGCCAAAACGTATGCCTCTTAGCTCCATATTAATCGGAGCGCTCGTTTTAACCGCACAGAAGTGTTTTTGTGTTATTTTACATTAACCCGTTTTGAAATCCAACGCCGACACGAAAATCAATAAAACCCACGGTTCTGACACCCCAAAAAATATCCTTGAGAAGGCAACCAGCAACGACTAGAATCCAAAGAACAAACTTTTTCCATCGATAAAATGATACAATAGTGCATCATTTGCAGATTATATGCTGTCTCTTTTGATATACACTATTTTAAATAATAAGAGCCATTCGCGATGTCAATTTTGTATTCAGAAAAACAGCTTTATGTTTTTCCTTATGCGACAGTAAATAAAAAAATCGTTGGCATAGCTGTAACCTCGACCTCAAGCTTTAGTTTTGACCTGAAAGTTGGTTTCTGGAAAAGAGCAAGGAATGTGTCCCACCATCCAAATTTTTCTACAGCATATGTTTCAAAATCAAATTAAATAAAATTAAAAATCGAATTTGCCTTACACATAGTTGCTTACATTTAACAGCTTACAGCACCTAAAATATGCATTTAAAAATTTCGTTTTTAGGGGTTTGCTTCGTTTATAAAATGTACAAATCATTATGATTTGTACATAGTCGATATTAGCGATAGTTTGAACATTTCGAAACAGAATTCTTTGGGTTGCTGTACAAATATAAGTATTTTCAGTTTTCGCTGGCTCAATACTTTCATTATGTCTGCGTAGTACAGTGTGTATAACAAATTGTAAGCATATATGATAACAGATTTATGTACACAACTTATGAATACATGCTCTCGACAATAAGCAAAAATAAAAACTTACGTCCAAAAAAAATGTGGTGGGTTGGAAATTATATAATTGATGCACCCGCAAATGTATATAATGAATCACGAAACGCATCTAACTAAAACTTGATATATATCAGTGACATAAAAAAATTGCTGACCAACAGACGTCTTGAAATCGCGAAATTGTATGCAGTAATTGACAGATCGATTTATTACATTCATGTTGTTTGCTACAAGTAGTCGATCTTTAGTTCCTGCTACGTCTCAAATTATGTTTGATCTTATTTTATTTCGGACTGTGTGTTTGTTGGTGAAACCTATGCAGTATTCGTGTGATCAATTGTTGGTTGAATCAAATGTTTGTTTTGAATATATGTAACTATGCGTGCATACTTTAAATTTTAGGTTCACCACTAACTCACATCTGACCGAACTAATTATATACACTGGACACTTAGGGATGATAACCGTCTGTCGGTAAGCGTGATTTGGATGCAAATTAAACACAACAAGCGCTAAAACTACTTGGCGGGTACTTCAATTGCATACGTGGGGAAATAATACATACTTAATTACATTGAATACACATATGTACATATGTTTGACTCAATTTGATGCTTTTCACTTGTAACTAGGTATGCAGGTGTACTTAACATAGGTACATATACAAACAAAAACAACAAGTGAAGCTTAACCGAAAATTAACAAAAAACAAAACAGGCAAACAAGAGTATGTTATGCAACAAGAGTATGTATGCCACACCTTGGTGAGACTTACCGAAATCATTTGCAGAGATGCCGGAGGGTCCAGCCAGTAGGCCTGGTATGCCCAGGAAGGCGTTGGGGAACGAGTGTGACCGCTGATTGTCCATCGAACCGTTGATGCTGTCCATAGTGCCATCGTGCTGTCCGTCACCCCGATCTGATGGTTCCGTATCGCTGCTGTTCGAATCTTCACCTGCGCTTTGTGCATGCAGCGATGCAAGATCGGGGTGTGTTTTCTGAGAGAGGAGGCCGGGCCAAAAAGTTCCATTTAAATTTGACCGAACACAGTGCCCAAACACGTTGCAATTGTCAACATACCTGGTTTTGGGGTCCGTTGCTGCTCTCCAGTGCCTGGCCCAGCAGTGACTCCCTCAGGTCCAGGCTGCGGTCGCGGGACACGTCACGACTGCGGTCCCGCCGTTCGCGCGTCAAGGGGTGCTGACCGGCCACGGGGAATTCGCGGTCAAGTAGGAGCCGCTCGGGACTAATACCGTGCTGGGCGCGGAACAGATCGGCGCTTTTAATCCGTTTCTGCGGCGGCGGCGTCAAGTGGCTGTTGCGATTGCTATCCGCATCGGCGAGGTCCCAGTGATGGTGTGCCTACGATAGGGAAAGGACAAGAGCGCGCACGAAAAACGGCAATTAATCGGGTGACTGAGGGACTTCGCGACAATTCGGACAAGGGAACTGTCTACTTTACTTTAGTGTGACTAGTTTTTCTTACTGGAGACGCAGAGGAGGCCTTCAGCTCCTGAATGGCTGGTGTGCTGCTGCTGGTGCTGCTGTTCAGGCTGTTGGGGTTGTTGCTGTTGTTGGCGTTGTTGGATGGAAGGCTGCTGGCGGGCGCCGACGCCACGGACGAACCCAGTGCGGCCGGCGTTGTAAATGGCGATGCGAGGTTACTGCTATTCACTTGAGATACCGTTTGAAAGTTAAATTTATTGTTGTTGTTGTTATTGTTGCTGTTATTATTATTGTTGTTGTTGTTGCTAATTAAAGATGCTGAGAATGATTTGGCCGCGCTAGTATTAAGGCCCGAAACATAGCTGGTGCCAGTGACGTCAGCGAGGCCGCGGATTTGGAGGAGATGCGCCGTCTTCAGAAATTCAGGAAGGTGCTCGTGGCTCACATTGACTTCGCCGTTGTACATGAAACTTTAAACATTCACATTTTACATAATGCTCAGAGAAGTCACTCCTCGCCACCAGATTGAGCGCAACTTACCTTAGGAGATTCTCAACGTCGTCCGAGCGCACGTCGCGCAGTATGACAATGGGGTGTTCGCAGGGGTTTGCCTTCAGCAGCTTCCGAAAGTACGGACTGCACGCGCTCAGCACCACTTTGTGTGCGGTAAACGAGCGCTGATCGCAGGCGAGCGTGACGTCCACGAAGTCCTCTTCGTCGCGCAGGTGCCTGAAGGAGTTGAGTATCGACGACTGGAAGTCGTTCCATTTGAGTGCATACTGCTGCTGTTGTTGTTGGTTCTGTGAGTGCTGGTGCACTTGCAGCTGCTCCATGGCTACAAAGGTGGATGGGGCAGGTGAGGCCGAGCTTGTGTTTGTTGCTGCTGCGGTGGCTGATGCTGATGTTGATGTCGATGACGATGACGCAGGCGGTGGTGGTTCCATTTTTACCACCCCCGCGTTGTTGTTCTCCGTCGTTTGTAGCTGTGTTGACTCGGTCATTTAAGAGTGCACACTTAGTGGGGGCCTAATGTAACTGTTTTTCCTTTTATCAAATTTTCAATAGATTATTAAAAGCGTTTGGACACAATGGCGCTATTGTTTGCGTCTCTAACTGGCCAAACATCCGTTTGTGTCCTTAAATATGATCACAAATATTTGTATTTGTTTACTTTGCGGCTTTTGAAGCAAACCTTTTGATTCAGAGTCGATTGCTAAATGAAGATGTCATTTTAAATTCTGAAAGTTCGACTGGCGTGTCGCCGCGGCCATCTTCTGAGTGTTGTGAGTATTAGCTTTGTGCACATGTACACCACTGGTCATACAAAAACAGTCAAGTTGGTGGTCCTGTCAAATGGTTGGACGGAGTCTGAAATGAAAAATACACACAATTTATTTATGCACTTAAGAAATTCGGGGCATAACATTAGCATATAGCAAAGCGACAGCAACGATTTCGAAGAAATTATGCTTTCACAGTTTGTAAATATGGGTTTACAATAGTGGTAAATGGTATTTTACTACAATTTGTTTTGTACACTGTCTTAAAAAAACAAAATACATTGGAATATTTTAGACCATTCAATATTCAAAATTCGTCAAAAACATATAAAATATTAAAACAATATGATTGAATGAAAAAAATAACTAATTCAACATATAAACGAAAATATTTAAAAAATTTATTATATACAATTCTGCAATGATCTAACATCAATAGCTCTGCAGAAACTCTAAAGAATATGTTTGTAAAATAAGGTCAGAGCAATAACCAAAGCGGAATCCATCATAAATGAAATGAAATTTTCACATACTGACGGTACTTTGCCCAAAATGATCATTAAAAACTATTACCAATTATTCATACTAAAACAAAATTTCGGTATAGTATGAAACGAGTAATAGCAAAACCACAAACGCCTTTAATATCTTTCATTGCGCTGGCAGCCAGCGTGAGCCGCTGGTAGCCGCTGCCGTTCACAGCGAAATCTCTGTTGTACCTAATAAAATCATTAATTACGCACACCGGTCCCTTCGTCGCACTCACTCTGGGCCATTAGGTGAGCGAGTGGTGGTGCAATATCTACGCGGGAATTACACGCGCTCGCATGTACAGATTTTCCTATCCCCAACAACAACTGCTGCCTTCCTGATATTTTTCCAGCCACCAAAACCCGGGTGCCGTCCAAATGATGGTATTAGCTGCAAATCAATTAAAATCACTCGCGCTTACAACGGCGCAACACAAACAGACCCAACCAAATTACTTCCAAAATAATTGTACAAGATCATTAAAAGCCAAACAAGTAGTGATCCGTCTTAATAGTACATGGTGGACGCGTACCTTCTGGCAGATCCACACAACGCGGGTTGGAGCGGGGAGCGCATCGAATTGCTCATTCGGTCGCACAGAGGCGCGCTCTGCTAGCGGCGCTCGTAAGCCTTGGTGTGAGCAATTCGGGGCAAGATTTGTTTTGCCAGGTGGACGGACGGACACTTAACGAACCCCGTTGGTTGCCTTTTTGCTGTCGTTATTGATGTGCGTTAATTTATCAAATGTACCCAAAGTGCTCCCATGTACGCGCGTACATGGATCATCGAACATGTACGCTCGTATAGTACACTTGCTGGGGTCGGCGCTGCCTCCGTCTGGCTGCTGATGGCGCTTTAGACTAGGCGCAGAAGTGCAAGCCCGGTCAGCGAAGCCGGCCAAAGTATCAAAATATTTATAAACCCATTCATCTCGCGCGCACTTGTCGTGGCTTCGCATCGGAGCGATGCATTTACAGTGCGCTTCACATTTCGTGCACGTTAGATCGCGGCGTGTCTCAGACTGTGGTCTATGTGGTAGGCAAAAAGTAGGCTGCCACTTGGCAACACACATTCTTGATGTTCTTCTAAATGCTGTAATTATTTCTATGCATGATTCGAGCATTCGGAAGGGAACAACGGACAGCGGCGACAACTAAAATAGGGTCAAGTTGGAGCCCGTCACTTGTGTGCAGCAGTTGAGCGCGTTTAAAATTCGTTTTATTTCGTATTCTACTTACAAACACGCAATCGAAGGTGGTTGTTATGATAAATGATCACCTAACACAATCTTATTGCATTCGCAATGATGCAATGCCTCTGCTAATAAGAAATTAATCAGACTCTGGCATTACCAAATGAGATTAAACCAACAAACCAAATGGGGTTTGTGCTAACCCTTCTGTCAATCAACTCGGGAATTTCATCGATCCGTCTCTCCTATCTAAGTCACAACATGCCTATACAAAGGGCAAGTCTGTTGAAATTGCACTAGTTTCACTCACTTCTTGAGCCGGTCGAACGATCTCTCGCCCACAAAGATTTCACTCTGACGGTATTCCTCGACATTGAAGGGGCCTTAAACCCGGCATTGGTGTGGTGGGGTATACCATACCCCAGAA
Source organism: Melieria omissa (assembly GCA_963971225.1). NCBI lineage: Eukaryota > Metazoa > Arthropoda > Insecta > Diptera > Ulidiidae > Melieria > Melieria omissa. The sequence goes on from OZ020267.1 coordinate 119,261,786, forward strand.
GTTGTATTTTTGTAAATAATACGGATATTAGTTTTATGTTGGCACTATCGCTTCTAGTAGCTGTTTATAACAGTCCAACTATACAAATTTGCTATCCAAAAACGACTTGAGTGTGAACAGATTTCAGTCACACCCCGCTAAAGTTCATTGGGGTATGACATACCCCACCACACCATTAACGTAACTTTTTGTGTAAATGATTTTGAATTCAAATTGATATTTTCGATGGTCTAGTAGTCATCGATTCATTCAAAAATTCACCGTACTGAAAAATAAGAGGTAAATACCAACTGTCCAACTGCTACGTGCAAGAAAAGCTCCCAGTTCAGTATTCGCATTTCGTCGTCGTAGAAAACGAATGTCGTATGTTCCAATGAATTTAATAGCACATATGACAATCGTTTTCATCGTATCATTTGTTCCAAAAAATGTCATTATTTTTCCATCATGATTTTGTAAATCCTTGAGATAATGCGAAGCTGTACCAAAACGTCGTCAGTACAGCACACAATGTTCGGTTTGTCTGAGAGCAAAAACCTTATACATCTTGCAAAAAATGCGCTAATTTTGAGACCCTGTATTTCTCTACTCTTTCAACGTAGCTACCAAAAATTATGCCACATAACTATATGTACGTCGTTTTTAAAACATACTATGTTTTTTGGAAAATTATATAAAGCAATTTTTTTAAACCCCATTTTATGAAGTCAACCTATAAATATCAGTATTTTTCGTTTATTTTTCTTATATTTATTTTCTTTTACAAATTGCTTGCACATGAATTTTTTTTGCATTTTCTTACGTAAAATTAAACGAAGAATAATATATAATTGCTATATTTTGTATTTGTGTTGTTTCGTGAGGTTGCTGCTATATAAAGTTTTGGGATACCCCACCACACCAATAACGTATTTTTTTCCACCACACCGACGCCGGGTTAAAAACGTTTGTCCTCTGGCGGTTGTTCGAACACTTTCCAATCTGAACCTAGACACGAAGTAGGTGATATTTGTCGAGGGGCATTGTAGGCAACTGCGCGGCGGACGAACTAGCCAGAGCAGGTTCGTCCTTCCTCCCAGTGGGAGCTCTTATTAAGGGGGTCGTCTACGTACAAAGTTTTACAAAATGTTTTTTTTTTACATAATTTTTATTAGAAAGACGCGAGGGATGTTATATCCAAAGGATTTGGGTAAACTCTTCACGGTTATTGAGCTATAGAGCATCGAGCACGCTCGCTCAGGGTGTTTCCGCACGCTCCCTGTGAACTTTAAACGCGTTTTCCCGAAAGTCGTATTTTTCTAACTTACTTGCACGATTTTAAGAAAACTTTTACACGCATCGATTCGATTTCTTTTTTTACTTGCTCAGAAAACATGTCGCTATGAGTAGATACGAGGTTTGACAAAATATTGTTTTTTTCATTATAACAGGCAATAAACATTTGAAAAAAGGGAAAAAATAACTTTTTTTTGAAAATGTCCACCATTTCGAGAGATTTTTGAATTTTACAAAAAGCTCGTGTCTAAGTATAGCTGATGTAATATCAATTATAGATTAGTTTCATGTTTTGTTGTAGGTTACGTGGTTGGCCCAAAATCGTGCAGGGAAATTGATATAAAAATTCTGATGAGGGCAGGTTCAAGGTCATCCCGCACTCGAATATGTAGAAATATAATTTTTATGATCTTGCCACTTGAAAGATTACGATTAAATAAACAAAAAAAGTGAGTGAATATATTTTTTCGTTCTTTCGTAATAAATGTTGAGAAAAGGCTCGAAAAACTGGCACGACAGCCCGCTTACGCGAGACTAAGGCCTAGCTTCCCGCAACCACTCGTGTTGTGCGTGTGAATTTATACGCGGGTGGAAGGGACCTACAGTTTTATGCCGGTTCCGAACGGCAAATTTAGAGCTTTATCATAGGCAATTTTACTCTCAGAGGTTTGCCATTTCCAGCTGAGAGGACAGCCACCGAAAGAGAAAATGAGTTTTCCCGTTAGTTTTTTTAGGTGTTATTACAGGCAGTATTTGAACCTGGCTGCCTTCGACTCGCGGTTCAACGCACTAACCAACTGAGCCACGGCGGCTGCCAGGGTAAGGGTTTACACTTTCGAAAAATCAAAATTGTTTAATCTTATCTTATTGTTAAACATTTAAAGAATATATTCTCAAAATTTTAAGTCGATCGGAGCAAAACTCTTGAAGTTATGGTCTATAGTTAGTCCCCTGTCCTTTAGTGCAGGTATACAGCTTATTCTCTCCTATTGTTCTGGTCTCAAAACTACTTTTTCAAAATCAGTGATCACTGTCATTTAAAAGCTACTAAGCCGACTCATTTGAAACTTGGTACACATTTTCTACATATAAAATACCTCCCAACAAGGTTTAGTAAACAATTTTTTTTTACATTAAGGGGGTTTCCCCACACACAAAATGGCGGAATTTTTCGTGGAAAATAGCAGTTTACACTTTAGATGGCTACCAAAAATTTTTAAATGAAGAAATTTAATAAAAAATTTAAAATTACTTTGACTAAATTTTAATGGTTTTTGATTTCAGATAATATCCGACGGAGATACAGTGATCACCGCAAATTGTATTTTTTCAAAGACGTTCTGGGGCAAGCTCTGTCACCGGCTTGTTTTGTAATATTTCTGCATGAAAAAATTACAGAATATTGTTAAAAGTATGCTTAATAATGTACAAAAGGTTTAAATAAATTTGATCAATCCATACTTAGAAAAAATTCATAAAAAAGTGTTTTTTTTACGCTGAAACCCTTACCCCCCCCTTAAGAGAAACTCCAATTGATTTTAAACTTGCGAGCAAAGCTGCCAGCCAAAGTTAGATGTGCACAAATAAAACCATGTGTTGAATTAGTTCTTATTGCCTTTGCCAAGCTTGAAGTCAATATCGTCAAGTTTTTTAACAATTTTTCCATTTACAGTATAACCTGAGGGTCCTGTCACCATTTTTTTCAACAAATTTGTGAGAAATTCCATGTGTGTAGCTTGAGCTCGGCGATGATGAATCATTCAATGAGTCTGTCAGTCCGGACAAACAATGATATGTATGTATAAAAATGGTTTACATAACTCTTAAACCAACTTTAAGGACATAGCAACAACAACCAAATTGAAGAAAAATTTATTAAAAAGGTTTTATTTAGAACAGCACGCAGCGGTTTTTTCTCACATTGCCTAGAACAATGATGTGACTGTGCGAATAGGCTGGAGGCGTTAGGGCATTCCTATAACTGATAATGTGGATGCTTTTGATGCATTGAGTGATTTTTAAATAAATACAAGTTCCGATGTGCCAATTGGGCGTTTGAAAACAATGGTAGAATCACGTCTCGTTCTTTACATTAAAAAAGGAAGGACTGGATTGCATAGCTTCCAGTCGATGTCATTGGACCTTAAATGTTCAAAGATGGGCGCTTGGTAACGGTTTAGACTTTAATCGAAATTATTGACTCGAATGTGAAAAAGACAGCATTACTTTAGTTTAGTTTTCAGCTCTTAACATTCGCGATCATCGTCACTAATGCTGGAATTTTAACGGTGGATCCCCTTGCAGTTCCTAAAGTGTACCTTAGAAACTACCTCGACCGATGCCGAAGGTCCGGCGGTGGCCATTGGATTATTTTAGCTTTTTCTAAATTAAATCATAACTAGTAACGAACATCAAATTTAAACAAAATTCATAATTTTCATTTCTGATCAAATTGTTTTAATGCATTGATGAAATGGTTCTCGGGACGGGTTCGCTGAGAAACTATCTTTAAATTGGGAATTAACATCTGAGGGTTTCCTTTGTTAATCGACGTATGACGTGTTGATGCGAGTTTGCGAAATGTGGTTATAAACAACTCAATCGACGCGTATTAACTCACTGGAAACTGTTCGGCCAGAACGCGGTATGAAATAATTTGGTTCACTTCCTAATGCAAATAATACAACAATGTATATACAACTTCGACGTACATTCGTACATAAGTATTTGTCTTCAGCTCTCTAACTACTCAACATCCGCTTCGCCCCCGCCTGTGCCTACGCCCGCGCTCGCGCCCCCTCACCGTACCACCCACTACGACATTCTGAGCCGCTTCAGCTCACTGCTGGTCGCCGTTGCTTCCAGCGAGTAGTTGCTGTTGATATTATTGCTGCTGCTATCGTACACACATGCACACGTACCCCCACACACATACACACACACGTTCAGTACATAACAACGCGCAGGGTTCATATTCATGTTAACTGAATATCAATTTTCAAATAGTGAACGTTACTTATTGTTTTTTTAAGGGTCTCGTATTCGGCGGGCATGGATGTGCATCGGTGGCGGTGGCGGTGCCGTGCGGCGGATACGGTTTGGGATGGTGTCGCATGATACCGCGGCAGCGTGTGCGTGTGGCTGTGTGCGCTGTTATTGCTTAGTAAACGTGTGTAGTGAAATTGCTGTTGTTTAGTAATTTTTTTATTGTACCCTATCATTTACAATAATATTTACATTTTCGCTCGCAATTGTACTTTTGGGTATTTTCGGCGATTTGCTTTACACGCATTACGAACGGGCCAACCGACTGCGCTGACTTTGTGTTGTTGCCTTGTTGTTGCGGCACTGTTTCCATTGCTGTTGTTATTATAGCTGGGGTTTGTGATGGTTGTGGCAACCAATAGAACGGCGCGTTATTTTTAAATTTATGCGAATGTTTGTTCAATAAATAAAAAACTTTGGAAATGCTCCGCATTTTAATTGTACTTGTAACAGGCGAATTACGTATCAGCTCCGAAGAAATTAAATTGACAATGACAAGGACTCGTATTGGGTCGGAGAATAAGGAAGAAATAAGAGTTATTGGGAATCGGGAAGGTATATATCCTATTCGTAACTTAGATTATGTTAGATTATAGCGGCGGCATAAAGAACCGTGTGTCAACACTGAGTTGTGCCTCCTCAGTAACCGTTTTAAGTACCCACGTACCCTCACCGCCGAAATCTTGAAAGATGACGGTACGGCAGTTGTCGAGCGTGTGTGTGGACAGCGCGTCTTAATAAATAAAATATACTTTACGGCAATTGTATAAACCGAATAGCCCTTCCGTCTGTTTTATTTCTAGACAAAGTTCATTGTAATTTGTTTTGGCAAATTTGGAGATCTTTAACTAAAATATCGAATAAACAAAACCTGATTATCGGAAGTATACACTTATAAAATAAAAGTATTATTGAAATAAAAAATTAGATAATCGCTTCTCTAAAGATTTTTTAATATTGCCAGAACAACATTTTGACATTTTTTTGTTAGTTTTCTGTCTGCTTTTGGGGACAACTGTGAGAGAGCAAATCAAATGGAAAGATTTTTTAATTGCCTCCAGACTTGATATTTGAAATTCAAATTGAAATGGTAAAATTAAATAACTTGCAGTAATTAGTACGTAGCTAATTGCGTTAATGATTTGCACAAGTGCCATCGGAACGAGCGGCAAATGGTGAGCTCCGCCTTTGCGTTTTCTGACTATTGTACACATCTGCGGGTGCTTATATTTTAGCCCACGTACACCCACCGATTCAGAATTCCTTGAACCGAAGATTGTTCTGCCAGTCGTGGGAGCAACGCAAACGCAATCGGCATTCTCGGCAATTAAGTGGAAATTGAGTTGCGAGGCGGTCGATAGTGGACACGTCGGCTTCAAATGGATGCTGTCATGACATGTCAACAGACGAGAAGGTGCGTAATTTCGATCTTTGTGAAAGCACTTTAACTAAATTTTATTACCCGCAACTGCGCAATCCAAAAAAAGCTGTTCGCCGCTGCTGAAACTGAAGTCGCGTACGCGTACGCGCGGCGCGTCGGCAATGCGATAATTGATCTAATTGAGCACTTTTGATTTGTACAATGCCTCGCCGAAACGCTCAAAGATACCGTATTGTGCACTCGCATGTGAGTCAGTCGAGCGTTGTAAAAGACGAAAAAGTCAAGTTTACGACTGCCATAACTTACTGGAACCGAAATGCGCGCCTTTCGGTGTCGTGTTCAATTAATCTGAGTACAATTTGGTACTATTGTACAGAGCGCCGAATTCCACCCGACCATCGCGCTGCCGTACGAGTTTTTCAGCAACTTTAGGCGAACGCTGACTGTAGGTAGTGTTATGTTAGTTGTGATTTCGGCTTTATTAGATTGGCGTGTGTGTGTCTGTGTGAGTAAAAAAATTTGGGAGTGCTGTTTGTTTATTTATGAAATTACGATTCATTATTGCAGCCTTAATAATTGCCATACTGCTTCGCCGTTGGGAAATTCCTTGGTTTACAGGAATTCGTGGGTTTAAGTGCTCAGAGCAAAAGCTCTCATTCGTACTGGAATAGTGCAGATTTCGAACTTTGACGCCTTAGTGCTCACCTATGAAATCATATTCGCGTCCTATTTGTAATGAAGCCCAAAGAAGGCGAATTCCCAGGATGAGCCTTACCAAATGAAACCCCCTAACTTCATTCCTCAATGTCACAACGTCGTTAACAACTGGGCAGCCCTTCCGATAAATCTATGCTCCCGTGCCAAAATTTCTATCCCATGGACGAACACACTCGGTCTCCGCATACCACATTAGAGACTATTGCAAGGCGAACAATGTGTTGAATATTTTGCCCGCATTTTCCTTCTTTTACTTCGCTTCATTTTTCCACCCTCAGATCAATTCACGGACGTACTCTGGGCAAAGTTAAGAGTTTCTTGCGCTTTCAGTACGACTCAATCTGCGAATACATAAAAACTTAAATTTTAATCAACGTGCGCAGGACCTGGACTCCATTCTATATTCGGAAGAAAATAGCGAGCCTTTTAAAAGTATTGCTAGTTTTATTAGCACGTTATTCTATTTAGGACAATTGAGATACATATCTGTGGCATTTTGACAAAACAACCTAAGTCTAATTTTCAAAATGCTCAGGAGAGCGGAAAAACAGATAAGGTGAAGACCACATCTCATACAAAACTCGAGAAAAGTTGAAATTATACACGTCATATCTCTGTAACTAAATGTCATAGAAACAAAGCGATTACACCAAAAGAAGCGTCATGGACGTCATTGTTTCTTTATGATTAAAAAAAATTTGAAATTTGACTTAAGTCGACTTAAGTGCTTTTGTCAAAAGTTCACAGATATATACTCGTAGTTATGATTTCTAGTGAGATGCGAAAACTTCTTGATTATGTTGTCATAAGTAAAATTAAATCGGTCAAGTGATCGACCTTTCGTCTTTTTCGAGCTTTCACGGACCTATATCTCACCCACATACGCGCTTTGCGGTAATGACTGATTCATTTTGTCCGACGCACTTTGATAAATTTAGCTGAATGCGAGTGAAATGCGATTTTTACGAGCTCAGATGCAATCTTTACGTTTAACTGGTAAGGCGGTATTGTGGCGACGAGAAGGAGGGAGTGGATAATGTATAATATGTTTCACAACAAAGAAAGCAAATAAAATGTGGACAGCCAATGGCAATAAAAAGTCGGTGGGTATCATTACCGCAGCATAAGTGCACACCTACTCGCACGAATACACACGCACATTAATTATAATTAAACCTGGAACTTGAAGCGGTCGCATTGAAACTTTCTTCAGTCAGCCCAAATACAACACCGAATACAAATACGGACACAGCGAGATCGAAAAAATAATCTGTAAGTGTCGTTGAACTTTAGATACAATAAAAAAATCACAAATATTTCCAAAGACTCCAGTGGAACACATTGAACGTGCAGTGAAATCGGAGAAAAAACTAAATAGAATTAAATTTACATAAATCGCCAATAAATTAAATTAGGTAAAGTAACAAAAAAGTAGAAGCCAGCACACACACACACACATATACAATTTGGCCAGAAAGCGACGCCAACACCATAATCACCGCCGTCGTCAACATCAGCATCAAAGCCATGGCTGCAGCACCATCATCATAATCGCTATTGGCCACAATTAATACAAAGAGAAAGCAAGGAAAAAGAAATGCCATCGCACAAAACGTACACAGGTTTTATACTTTATATACATATCTATTGGTCGATGTCATTGTTCGACGAATATATCGTCAACAGCAATAACAGCAAAATATAGTAAACTCCACAAAAATGTCGGCGTCAAGCCACCTAAACACACACACCTGCCGACGAGTGTGTGTGCGTGTGAGGGAGCCGGCGACAATATTTACATTTTCCTCCATTTTTAATCACCAACATCTTGATTTTGTGTGGTGGCATCACCGTTAAGTTGTGCTCGCTATGCTGCTGGTGGCATCAACTATAATACAAGGGTCATTATTGTGACGTTGGCCAAAGCAAGAGCAAGTTTAACCCTCGGCTTCTCTCACAAATTAAATAAGAGTGAATCAAGTAACTACCAGTGAACTTATTCCCTGCGATCTCGGCATGGTTGATCTGAGATTTTGTCTACTTTTACCCTGATTCCTCTGTTCTCGTTGTTTAATATAAGGTTTGCATGCAGCTTTCTGTTCACTCGGTGCCCAGAAAACTCATTGCGATGTTGGAACACTTTGAAAGCTCCAGGCTCCGAAAAAATCTGGTCAGTTCGTGCAGTGGGACATTAGCCATCATTAGCAGATTGTCGTCTTAATACTTTCATAATATTCTAAATTCCATTGTAAGCAGCATATGGCTATCTAAGTACCTATGTAAGTGCCCATCGGATATAATCGAATTGAATAAATTCTCAGACAGAAGAATAACGGCTGATCGCAACTGGATCCGAATGGATACTAGTTTTTAAAGAACCAACGATTTTTTAAGAATTAATCGAAGCCAACCCAAAAGAGATGAAATTACGTACCGATTTACATAAGCAAATTGGATTTTTTAAAAATACATATAAATTATATCATACTGCGGCGGATTGTCGAAACTCGCCGTACATAGAATAGTTTATGCGTGTAAAGTAGTCAAGATGCGCTCTACACTAAGTGCTCGTTCGGCACAAATGCCGATCTGCGTTAACACCAGCGAGTGATCGAACGCGAATTTCGGTGTTTGCCAGCGACAGTGGCAGTTAATACCGAAGGGTGAAGGGGTTATGGAGTGAGAAACAAGGGAGCTGGGCGGTTGAAATTTACGTCGACAGATGGTCAGGCTCGTCTGTCCGGACACAAGTCGATTTAGCCGCGTGGACCGATTGGTGGCCGTGGATCGCTTCACTGCGGAGAGAGTGGTTGGGCTGAGCGATTGCCAAGCTTGGTTCTCGGCGCAAGCAAGTTACGAAGAAACGATGACGCTTTCCTAAAAATGTCTTTCGTAGTACTTTTCTTGCGTTACATTTACTCCAGGCATGTTTTCTGCACTTTCCTCTTTCTCGCTCTCGCTCTCGATTTCGGTTTCTCGCTGCTCGCGCTGGTTTTTGGCTTGCGTGGTGTCTTTCTTGCTCGGCATTCCGTGGCTCTGTACAGCATCAACAGTAAAGCTGACAACAATAACAACAACAGCGCGAGCAATTTTGGTAATAACTAATAACATGCTCTATGTAAAACCACATAGGCGCACGCTCGTACGTTTGATATTATTGGCCAACTAAACGCACACGAACGCGCGTGCTGCGGCTGCCGCTGCCATTGTGGCTGGTGACTGTGCGTATATTTCATTGGTCGTTTTATTGCCGTTGCTGTTGCTTTGTTGGCGTTGTCCGGCGTTTATTACCACCGAGATTACCACTCTTAGATACGCCCATATTAGGCACACTTACTTAGCGCTGCTTTTTCTGCTATTCCGCAGAGAAATTATTTCCGAGCTGCGAGTACCTGCAGCACTTATCTGCATGCGGACGAACGTGAGCGAACTCTTTGTTTGTGCACCGTTGTAACAGCAGTGGACAAAAAAATTATGGAAAATGTGATAATTTTTCGTTGTACGTTGTTCATTTTTACTGTAAAGCTATCGTTGGGTGGTCGGAAGTCGTTTGATCGAGGAACGTGTTGGAAAAGTTAAGATATAAGATAAAATGGCTGAGAAAGCCGAAGGACTCTAGGATTTTGAAAAACTCGGTTTCGTTGATTTGGGTTTCAACAATATATTACAGTCATAAAAACAATATCCAGTTGGTGCCAAAGAGACACATTTCTGAACTGTTCAATTTTTGATTTTGCCACAGTGCACAGTGATTCGACTCCATACAACCGCGGGACAAAATTAGAAGGATTGGTTCTTAATAAAATTTGGTATGAGTTAATCATGGTCTGCTGAATTGAACCCTCTATTTTGTTTTTCTTAAATTGTTTTAGTTTGGACTTAAATTTGCAAATTTCGTCATTTTTGGAGAGCTATAGCACCAAGTGTGTTGGCTAGATTTTTCAGATTTTACATTTAATCGGTAACGTCAACATTGATAATTCCAAAGAGTGAGAGAAATTGTCTTAGGACCCTCTAGTTTTGCAATAAAAACGCTAATAATAAATATTTGTTTTGGATTTGTGCAGATTTTTTCATTTTTCATGCTGAAAAATACGTGTTTAGACCACTTTTCAAATTGAATTATTTTCTGAGATCGGAAGATATCGGAGGATGTAATTACATTATCCCACAAAGAAAGAATGCTTTATAAAATAAAAAAATCCAGAAACATACTTTCACATACTTTTTAAATATTTTCCTAGTTTTGCCAATTTTCAGATTTTTAATTAAAAGTGAAGTAAAAGCTTTAGTTTTGCAAATTTTGAGACAACATTAAAAGCGAATATGGCCACATCATATTTTTATCTATAATGAAAGTTTTAGCAACTTCTGGCTAACCATGTATTTTTAAAATTTTTTTTACTCAATAGATTAGGTTAGGTTAGGTAGTACTGGCTGGTCCGCAGGCCACACACAGACCCTATTGGGTCCTTAGCGATGCCAGATGGAGGTTTATTTATGAGGTATAGTACTGATTCGTTAGAAGGTGTACCCTTCTAGTGAAGCTCCACAGAGGTTTGATGCCCCGCTCCGAAGCTTGGTCAAGACCTGTAATGCTTAGCGCTCCTAAATGTGTTGATTTCGTTCTAGCGATTGTCGGACAGAAGCACACTATGTGTTCCAGCGTCTCACGAACGTCCTGCTCTTTGCATAGCCTGCATCTGTCGTTATTCGTAAGACCCATCCTTTGCTCAATAGACTAAAAAACAGAAAATATGTGTTCAAACAAGAGCACGGCCTTTGAGAAGTTCCTTGCTATGGCCAACAATATGTATATGGTTCAGAATGGTTTTCTGAAAAATTAGCAGATGTTATTACTAACTGTTATTATCATGGGTCATTGGCCCATTGACGAACATGTGGTCAAAATTGGCAGCCTCGAGACGAGAAAGAAATTATATGCCACTTCTTTGGTGCTTGATCAGCTCTTTCAAGAAGAAGGTGGAGGACATAGGAAAAACCATTGATCACCGAAGGGTTAACAACCCATATAACAATACTAACAGGAAATAGTGGTAAAAAACGGCACATAAGCGCTAATTGGATGCCGGTTCACTCTACCCTCAACCAGGAGAGGGAACTTTGGGAATGAAATTATTGCTTATGAAAAACGGCAGACTCCGATCATGCAAAATCGGCATACAAATTTTGGTTATTTCCAATCCAATAAGACTTTAGTTCGTGCTTGTTGTTCGTTCATCCTTATTCGCTCATCAAGTTTTCCATTCCTTCTTCTTCTTCCTTTTGTTTCCTTTTTCATTTTTATGTATTATTTTCTTTTATTTCTTCTATTATTCCTTGATCTCCATTATTCTGTTTACCCTTTGGTATGAAAGAGAAATCGAAACGAAATGAAATATTTTTGACTATACACCTGCGTGTTTGAGTGCAATTGCAGCTTCGGGGAGCGAAGCAACGTACGTTACAGAGCCAGTAATTGCGACCTAACTATTTTAATAAAGACGTCCGCGCATTTCTTCATTAGCGAGACCGTTTGCATAATGTCTCATTATGCGTCCAGCAGCGATGACAACGACAGCGGCAGTCACATGCGCCTTAATGCACAATTGAAAATTGATTAATTTTTCCGGTGTGGTATTTTTTAAATGGTAGATAGAGCCGCCACCGCAACGGCGACCGTGGAGGCGGCGATCTGAATGAGTACATACGCTCGAGTACTCGTATCTGGCAACCGGGCACACGATGGCGGACGCCGTTCCCAGCCATGCGCCGGTTGCCGCTGCTCACGGCTTGAGCAACCTAAATTCAAATTTCCATTTCAATTCAAATTCAAATTCAGCATCAATTAGCGATTCAACTGGGTGATCGATGCTCGATAGCGGCGGTAATAATCAATAATTTTTATTCGAGGAAATTGCTAATACCCATAATAATGACTTTAATTGAATATTGCGCACTTCATGCGCCGCTCGCACGCCCGCTCGCTCGCTTGCAGGCCCACTCGACTGGGCGCTCGTGGCTGTTCGCGTCCAAATTTAAACTCAGCGCTACAATCAGCCTCGAGCCCGGCCGCACACAGCCACACGCGCAATGCGACTACGAATTGCGAAGGCACTCGCACTCCCACAAAAATAAAACACAGCAAAAAATCACATTATCCATTATAAATTTCTAATCGACCATAAACACTTAAGAGAACGATCGCTCAGGCAATGCGAAGGGAGTTTTATATTTGGATACTCGTGCAGCATGTGGACGAGCACGCGGACCGCAACGGAGCGGAGCGGAGCATGTGGAGCTGCCATGTTAAATGCTCATTGAACGCTTCCGTGCGCTATAAAAATATCATACTTGCGGCATGCGCTGTACACGCTCACACGGGTATGTTCCCCACACGTCCATGTATGTGTTCATTACAGTTGACGGTAATGATGCAGCACCCGCTTCCCACATGCGCCCAGGTTCGCAGAGCTACCGCCGCGGCTCCAGCCGAAAGTGCGGCAGGCGGAGACGGAGGCGGAGGCGCACGGCACGGCATGGACGCAGCAGTGGACATGGGCGTCGATGCTGATACTGACACCGCCACTCGGCGCTCGGGTGAAAGGAGTACGTGTGTGGTGGAGTGGGGTGCGCCGCGACACCGGCAAGCAATTCAAGCATGAACACAATACTTTTGACTCGCTTTGAGTTTATTTATTTTGGATGAGCGCTAGATTTGCCTAAAATTATGACAATGCCAACCGCTCGTACAACACTCACAGCCTCATCAAGGGCTGGGGTGCGCGCTGCGTTTGGGCACGTGTTGAATGTGTGTCAAACTTGCACACATCCCAATAAAGAAGCAATAAAACGGCAACTGAGACTTTTTGACACCTTTCGGATGCACCCACGAACCTAGTTTTTTTGACCCACTTGCGCTGTGAAAAGTCGAAAATAGACGCCGCACTTTTAAGCCGTACCCCTGTACGTGTCCAACCAAGAAGAATAGCATAGCCGAACAAAATAGTACACTGTGCCTATGGGTGGCTTTTTTGGCGGATAAATGAAAACCGACACAATTTGGGCACAAGTATGCAATAATGGCCCAGGGCTTGGTTGGCCATTCGCCATCACCACCAATTCCGTTCGAGTGTTGCGTATCCTTTTGCTCGTTTAGTACTTCACTTACTGCACTACTTATTCAGCTTATGCATTGATCTTCAACTTCATCGTAACATTTCTTTCCCATGGGTAAGAATGCAACCAACTGAACCTTTGACATTATCTGTTATTAACTGGACTCGTGACTACAACTGGACTCGTGACTACAACGTCCGGGTCATAGATGTCCTGAAATGACACTGCGTCTTTCGCTGCACTTCCTTGGAAGTATTTGTGCACTCTACATCTTATATAAAGTTCACAATTAGGTGTGGTTGGCGTGAATACATCTATCGGCGGCAACTTGAGTCTGATTAAATTCTAGTAATTAAATTTGTTTATCTTTTTGGCTTCAAGTCGAAAGATTATTTTAAAATATAAAATAGATGTTTAGCTTTTAATTTAAATTTTTAATTTCATACATTTTTTTAGTACATAAATTATTGATTCATTTAATGTTAAGGTTGTTGCCATATGGCTATACTGCAATATGAAAAAAGCAGGGCCCGGTGAAAAATTTAAAAAGATAATGGGATATTTTAAAATTGCCACATAGAAGACCAAATTGAAGAATTAGAAATTTAAACCCCAGTTAAACTTAAAGCGAAAGCGGTCAGGGGCCTCCCACCGAACCGTGTTACCCACTCGTTGAAATATTTATATAGTTATTTTCTACGGGGTGATTTGTGACCAACAATCAACCTCTACCCTCAAATGTTGCTTTCGATGAGCTGAGGATGGCGCAAAGCACAGCCAAAAGCAAAACCAATCAGACCACTCAAACAAGTCGGTCGAGCCAACAACAAATTAAATAATTAAGGCATTTTATATGTAGCCTGGACACCGCAATGGCGCCTCTCGTCGCTGCTCCCAGGCATACGAAACGAACTCAAGTACATGCAATTGAAGAAGTCTTGATTTAGGAGAATCCCCTTTGATTTCTGACGCGACGCATGTTTCGGCATCTCTCATTTTTGTTTTTGTGTTTTCCTGCTTTCAAATTTGTCTTTTTTGCGTGCGATATTTTAATCAAAGTTATTCATGTGCTTTCGGCCGAAATATTTGTGGTTTGTTTTCAATTTGTTCGCTTTGCTCAATGAGCGCATGAGTACTTGGACTATTGAGTGAATTGATTTCATCATTTCTTGGTTATGTTTTGTGCTGAATTTGTGCAAATTGCGAATTGTGCAAATCAGTGCTTGGCCGTGGAACTCCTCCTATACTCAAAGTGTGAATTGAGTTTTTGGAATGCGCGGAGCAGTTTTGATTCTGCGCTTTCACAAACTAAATTAATGCACTTATTGAAGCCAAATACTTTTATTGAAAACTTTACCAGCTAAATTGTGATTGTCTTGATGAGTACTTACATGCCTAAATGGTTAAAATTCAATTCACTGGAGTCTTTTCCTTTGGGTAGTGTTTCATTTGTTGCGGTCGGCTTGAACTCTTCTGTCCTCCCGAATATGACGCTGGAAAATAGATGGTCGAGAAAATACACAAATTGTTAAAACAATCGGCGATAAAGTGGGATATTTATTGGCCTGAAAATAAAATATAGGGTTTGTACTGGCTTTGCTGAATTCCTGACTCAATTTCAAAGCTCGCGTGATCTTTCACTGTGCCCCATTTCCGCAGATGTAAGCAATTTAAATGAACAATTTTCTGCCTATTCTATTTAGATATATTCTATTTATTTAGTCAGTTCTCTTAGTTTTGGTTCTTAAAATTACCTCGAGTACATTTTACTGTATCTTGTTTTTTGATAGCCAAGGGACAACATATAGGCTCCTGTTTCAATTAAAATTGTGTTATAAATCTAGTACTAAGATTCCTCTTGCAAACGTTCTCATACATTTGAAATATTGAAACTTTACTTTAAATACAATATATAATTACACAATCGTCATCGATTACTTAAATTATGTATACTTCGAGCTAAGGTCTTGATAACTACGACTTTCCTCCACTAAACACATGGACACTTGTTGGCGCACCTACTGTAATGTGCCAAGGTATCGACACATGTATTTACTTCATATGTGGGACACATATTCCTCACACTTGTGCCTAAATTTGCATCACTTCAAAGTCTGAGTGTGCACCTTACCAAACCTAAATATTTCCCTTTCACGAGTCGCTGTACGCATCAGTGAACTTTCACATGAGGTCAAACTGTTCTGAATCGACCAAATTCGTATGGGTCGAACGACGAAGAACGGCCGTGGGTTTACAGGTTTCTCAAACTGGAGAGCGGTATAATCAATTAAACAAAGTCGCCGTATGCAAATGGGACGCTTCGACTTTTGTGCATAAATTAATTTCGTTTGACAGTTGAAATTTAATTACCACCATTTAATGAAAAGTAATAATGCAGATAGAAGATGATGGTACAAAATGGATAATGGGGAGAAGCACGAAACAGAAGGAGAAGAAACAGAGCTTAGCCTGGGTGGACTTGAATATGGGACAGTTGATGTATGTTAAAATGCTGAATCGATGGTTTAGTGTTGTGCATGAATAGCGCCGTCGACAAAAAACGATACACCTGAATTGTTGAAGTAAGGAATTTGCGTGCACTGAATATGCTTAGGAACCCAAATATACACATGTACAACTGTACGTGTTAATGATGGTTGCCGTGCTGCATCTGTCTTGTTGCCTCGCTGCTGTGGGGTCGGCAGCTTCGCAGCGACTTTCCGAACAAGTACCGCATAGATAATTTAGAGAAAGCGTTATTAATTTTAAATTAACTACTGTTTCCCAAGTAATCGGCAAATCGGACAACATTTAAAGCGAAAAATATTGCTTCGTCTTGCTAAAACGTCAGTCTTATGGGTTGATGTGGTGCCCACATTCATATGGATATTGAGAGTCGGGCGTTCGAAATGAGGGGAGGGGTTCCTGTTCAGCGCACTTAGGTCCTCAACCCTGTACGAATAACACTTAACACTTGTCCTTTGCTATCAAATTAATCGAACACTGATACATAGCCAAGCCTGCTAGTGCCGAATTAATGGCTAAAGTATCGGGCTTACACTTCAGGTGCAGGCTTAGCTGGATTTCAAACTCAGCGCTGCTTACGGCGCGCAAACGTCAGCCGACCACGTAGCGAACTCGAGCTGTCGTCACTGCCAGCGCAAGTAGCCGGCAAACACTCACAGCGTGCATGCACTGCGGCGCTGCCGGTGAGTGGTCGCCACCGTGTGGGGAGATTGAATAGAAAACTGGGACCGAGCTCAAAATGCTGGTGCATTCTTTCTTGAAATTATAAAGTGATAAATCTTCTGGCGACTGGCTTGCCGTAAGTGCAGCTCGGTTTCATCTCTCGGACATGTGAATTGTGCTTTTGGTGGCTTTTCTCACGTCCTTACAATTTATGGGATGGCCGAAAACTCGAAAAATAAAAGATTTCAGTAATCATTTCGGGCGTCATAAAATTTTTTAATTGCTCTAAATTTCCAAACTCCGTCAAGAGTGGGAGGCGTAATTAACCCGAAACATGAACACGAGGCGACCGGCGGTAGGAAAAGAAGGAAGAGGTGTGCGAGTGGTAGTGGGTGGGGAAGGGGGCAAAGAAACAATAAGTAATAAAAATCGCAGAGCATATTTCGTACACATAAATAATTACACCAGCAACTCGTTATTTGAAGCAAAAAGAGCACAACAAACGTTGTTGGTGGAATTTCGTGAAATTTCCACGCGTAATTGTAATTAGTGCAGTTGTTGTCATTTGTAGTAGAGGCCCACGTTCGCTGGTAACAGCGGAAGTAGCGCCGCGTTCTCTATAGCGTTTGCGTCGACCTCCAGTGATCATTGCTCAGTTGCGGCCAGTTCCCAGCGAAAGTCGTTGCTTATAGAAAATCTTGAATTCGAAATTATTCGAATGGGCGTTCTTGAACTTGCGATCGAAGATGTGATGCTCTTTTAAGATAATTTCGATGTAAATACTCCGGTTTCTTTGTATAAATGTGTTAGAGCACAATTTTCAAAATACTAAGTAATCCTCAAATCTCCCATCACCTTACAAACAGTGTCGGGCAGTCGAAATTGTACAAATGATCTTTTAACTGGAATTGCCTAGATATACTCGCATGCACTTAAGTTTTTATCCTTTGTCAGTATTCGTTTACTCAGTCAATATTCATTCAACAAGAAGAGCTGCCATCCTTCCATATTCGTTTGGCGTTAACTAACGGTTTGAAATCGGTTTACATACTCAACTTGTTTTCAGAGGAATTAAATGAATATGACAAAGTTTGCGTCAGTAATAAGTCAGAGTTTTGCAAACAATTTTACAGAAAAAAATGGCAAACAATTTATTATAACTTCGCTGGAAAAATCCTAAGCCCCTGTTTTTTTTTTTGCTGACAAAAATAAAACTTATTCAGAGAAAACTTAGTCCACATGGATCTCGACGGTGTGGGGAAATCATTTTCACGACACTTCTGTATGTTTTTAATAAAAATAATTTTTACTGCCGGTCTCTGCAAAATCATTTCCGACCACTTGGCGTTTTGTCAACTGGCAATGGATAAGTATGTTAACTTTGAAATTAAAGTATTTTATTGAATGTTATATTAATGGTAATTTGATTGAAGGATAAAAAACTTTAAAATTTTTTGTCCTTTATTCCAAATAGTATTTTAACGTGTTAACTTTACTTGGCAACCCTACGAGTTGAGCAGTAAGTGCAACTTTTTTTTTGCTACTTCATTTACAAAATTTTTCAAATTATTTTAGTTAAAAAACCACATACGCACGTAATTTAGCACGCATCTCCTTTGTCGAATGGATCTGATATTTTACAATGTCATCACCGGAATGTGTTTTTGGGATTGCGTGCCCGAACGTACAAACAAAACAATGCGCATTTAGGAGATTTAGTTTGTCGGCTTGCCTGCGAGGGCGGCAACACTTATAATTCGGAGGGTAAAGGGTCTCGCGGCCAAGTGCGCAATTGCAGGTAAGATGCGTCTGGATGCGTGCAGGTAGATAACCACGTAGAGCTATTAGTGAGTCTTTGACTTTGACACCCGCAGGGGATTTTCATTTCGGTTGGATCATTGCACGTTGTAATAACCGTAAGGCTGCAATAAATTTCATAAAATCGACACTTTTATCGCTGAGGTAGGGGCATAAATGATAACTAGCAATGTAACATTTGCATTGAGAGGGAAGGGCATGGGGCAGTGATGTTTGGTGGATAAAAGAAGAACTGCCGCAACGGCTAGTTACTGCACTGAAGGTGCGATCCGTCCGCACACACATTTTCTGTGCAATAATGAAGAGTTGCTTTGGTGTGCTTCTTTACTGTACGAATCTTTTCAAAATTCAGATTTTTAGATTCTTTTATGGCACTCTAAAAATTGTTTAATTCAAGCAGGGCACTCACAAGATGCCCCTTCAGTTCTCTATTCCCCGTAAAGTAGAACCAACACAATACTCGCGCATATATAAAGCATAACCTGAGCGTTGTTCTTGAAGTTCGACTTTAAGGGGCCAACCAAAAATGGTTAATTGCTCGAGTAACAAGTGCATATATCGTACACTTCTGGCTTTATTAGATCGATAGTACACGACTCTTTAGACGCTCGAATTTGAAAGCAGACATTGTTTGGGTTCCGCTTTGGCACCTGAAATTCAGCAGATCTTTGTATACTCAACGAAACCGTCAGCCGAGAGTGCTTCTAGCAATCATTCTGCGACTTTTTATGGAAACGAGGAGGTGTTGTAATTCGAGGTTGGTAAAGTCGACGATTTTCAGACCTGCACTAACAGTTAACATGTATGTAAATGTCCATAGTTTGCGCATCGATAGTATAATACTCAGAAAACATTCAAAGGTAGAAGTAAGAGCGACTGCGAATGTTCAACAATGTATTCACCTAATTTACAATAATGTTTTCCAAATATTCGCCGCGGAGTGTGGAAAAATTGGCCGCGTATTTATTGAACCATTGCTACTAGTGGCATTTGTATTTGCAGGTCCATTTGGGCGAACTGTGGTGACAGGTGCAATTTTCATTCCGCTGTCAGATTTCCAGCTAATTCGTCACAACAGCATGACTAGTGCTCGCATTAATACATATTGCGAAAGTGGAGTAAGCATTTTATTACCAAAAATTACTACTTTGCCGGAATGTTTAATTGCGCTACTCGTATAACATAAGACGCGGCACGCGGAGCGTTTTGAATGACACAATAAGTCTGTGCAACGGTACGATGCCGCCGTGCCAAAGTCGCTACCTCAATTACGATTGAACAGAAACAGCCCGGACAGCAGGTCAACTTGCGAACGCCCAGTGCGGGCGAGACGCATAAGTGCCACCCCCCATCGCGGGTGATTTCGCCATGTTTCAGGCGGCCGTTGGACGCTCGTGCAAGTGTGTCGAACGCTGTATGGACACTCGCCAATTATAGTTAATTTCATTAGGAATTCATAATTCCGGCCTCAACAGCGCGAAGTACGAGCACGCACAGGCCCACACATCACTAGCACTCACCCACACGTTTCGGCCGCAACGCGCGTGAAAACATACGTCCGCGTACTTCACCGTCGGCGCAAGTGTGTGTGCGTGCGTGTGAGTACAAGCAGTAAAAATTTGTTATCCTTTCCTTTTATTCCGCATTAGCCTTTCGACTGTGGGCCCCTGCTGGTGTAGCGGCTCAGCAGCCGCATCGAGTCTGTTGCGTGGTGGTTGGGGCTGTTGTTTCTATTACCGTTGAAATTAGTTTATAACGGTATTTATGAAATAGTCACAAGTCAACGCTTGTTATTTGGTTGTTTTTGATATTTTTATTTTTTACACATTGCGGTCATTGTTGTTGTTTATGCTAATCGCACGGCCATTCTGGTTGTGGTTGTTGTCATTGTTGCTGCTGTGTTAATATCCACAATTCATGTAATTGTAATTGGTATGCTCGATTGTCATGCGATATTGAGCGCCCAACGTGCCCAGCACAGCCCGGCCAGTCGAACTGCCGTTTCCAACTAAATAATCTGCAGGTCAACAGGACTTTTGCTGTTATTGTTATTTGTTTCTTTTGCTACCTTTTTAATTTTGTAACGTTGCCCTTGTTTTGTGCTTGTTGTTGTTGCTGTTATTGCCATGTCGTTGTATGTTTTAAGGCTTAATTACAATTTTACAGTAATTATTAGCTCAAGCATTCGAAGCTCGTAAATATTTAGCCTGACGTGAGAGTATCATAAAATACTAACTGCCACTTTGCAGTCTGCACTGCTAAAGCGTTTGTCAGGAATACGTTGAACCAGTACAGCTTGCTCCGTAATCGCGGGGCTTTTAAGAATTTCTTGACCTTTCACCTTTTCACTAGAACACGGTACATTTCCTGATTGTAATGTCGTTACCTCGCTTCTGAGCCAGACAAAATCAAAGATTACAAAATCAGAGATGAATGTGATCCACTAATTTTTTTTTTGGGTAAAATTAAAATTAAGTCACTTGAAGAAATAATTGTCCGCAATAAAATTTACATATGCCAATTTGAGACGGGTTGCTTACACAGCAAGCTGGAAGAAACTGGAAGAAATGTTGCAATCTTGGTGCCATGCAATTTTGTCGACGCCTTGATCCTCTATGGTTTTAGGAATTTGCTTTGGTCTTGAAAGTAGCTCTTAGTGAACTGAGCCGCTATACGCTATCGTACATGCACACATTGTTTTAATAACTATGGCTAAACTATGAAGAATTATTCGATTGCCACTTATGCGCACAAAATTTAAGTAAACAAAAAGGGTCGAAAGTGAACGATTAAACAATGTGAAAAGGTATAGCAAAAGGAGACCCCGACGTATGTTATGTACATATCGCAAACGCACAACAAAAGTGGCACAACTCAAAATTTTTGATTTTTCATCTTCAACGCAAGTAACTGTTTTTGAGCTAAATAAACATTTTTTTAAATAACGTATAGACCGTTCAGTAGAAAATCCTTACGGATTATGCTTTTTGATAAGTTGCAAGAATTTCTTTTTATTTTACACTAGAAAATACAAAATTTTTAGTTGTGACTGTTTTGATGATATTTTAATTCAATAATTACCGAATTATTTCAAGTAACGCCACTTTTTCTGAGTTTAATAATTATAAATGACATTTAAAAAGTTGAAAGAAAAATTTTGAAAATTCATAATTAATTTTATTAATTAAAAATATATACAAAAATTGTCGGAATTTTGCTTAAATTTAACATTATAAAAAATTTATTTCGTCAAAAGTGGCACAATTTGAGTTAGGACTCTTTTGCATTAAGTTGCAGCAATCAAATAGCATCAAACTTCTGACATGAAGAGAGACCTAACTGTATTTTTGCAACAGTTAACAACAACAAAATATACTGAGCTTTTGCTGATTGGTAGATTTATGCATTGTGCACAGTATTAACACATAAACCCGAAAATGAAAAATTTTGAGTTGTGTCACTTTTGTAGTGCGTGTGCGATATATGTGGTAAATGATTATGTTAAAGTTTAAAAAAGACTAAGTTGGTACTGCCAATGGTGTCAATAGGAGGCTTACTCTTGCCAGTTGTTAATTTCAATTCAATTTCAAAATCGATTGGCGATGACTACGATGACGATGAAGTTCCGGCGCAAAAGGTGTTGAAGGTCGATGACGGAGAGGGAGACCATATCTTTGGTGAAAGCATCGAGTTGAGAAAGAAAGCCTTGTTGCCTTGCTTGTTCTAATTAAGAAGACGCGCGCAAAGTAGAGGTGTCCTCGAGAGGACTTTGGCAGTAGACCGTGCTCCGGTGAAAAACTTGTTCGACGCGATAGTTGAAGAGAAAAGCCGTGTACGCGTTGAAAGGATCAAACTGAAAAGCTCTATCATCCTCTGGTATGATTCAGTGGCAGTGGCACGCGCATCGCAGAGGTCAGTTAAAAAGGTTTTAAGGGGATAGTTCCCATAGCGATTTCGATTAATCACAATTGGCTTGCTTAAGCAAGTGAGTAATTTCGCAAGCACTCGCTGCTTGCATTCCTTTTTGCTACATTGCTGCTTTCCACGAAGCGTTGAATAATTATAAACTAACAGCAACAACGGTAAGCACAAAAGAAGTCGGCGACAAGCAAGCAAAATTAACTGGAATCGGTGAATCACGTTTAATTACAACAACGATTACCTTTACCGCCTCTGCCCAGCGGCAATGCCAGCACAGGACCGACAGCAACAGCAAAAACCAAAACCAACAACATAAGCAACGCGGCGTCGAAACAACAGCGCCACACCGCAATACTCTGTGTCCAGTTTAACTTAAGTAGGTATTAATTCCTCCCAAGCGGTTTGCAACCTTCGAACACGACCCCTGACTTGCACTTTCGTGCGGACCGCGGCGCTCCACTGCGTGCTGGTTTGCACGGCTGTTGTTCCTTGGCCGCCTTCGTGTGTGCGTGTGTGTGAGAGTGTACGCGAGAACCTGTGGTTGTGGGTGTGTGGTACCGCGTGTCCAGGCGTTCGTTTGCTCTGGTCGCTTTGTGCTGCACGTACGAAGGGGTGCTGGTTACAACGCGTACGCGTATGATTGGAAATATTTTCGCATACGGAACAATAATTAATTAACTGCGTCAGCTGGAATATCGCGTAAATAAATATCCCCTCTCATCTTGCTTATCGCTGTCGCGCCTTGTCGTGGGATGACGCAAGGCGGCGGTGGGGCTTTGTCCGCAAGCAAAGAGGTGCGCGTAAGGTCGCTCCTCGGTCAATTTTCAAAGTCTAGTGCTCACACACCTCAATTTGCGACCCCATTTACTGCTCTCCCTCGTCTCCGTTCCGGTTCCTCGTTCGGCGATTTCTTTTGAGGTTGATTTTGTAATTGTTCACCATTAATTACAACAACAGCAATAATAAAAACAACGAGAACAATAACAAAATAACACCGACCGCAATTACAATAACAGCAATTCGAACAATAAGGACAGCAGCGGTTTCTGCATTGCGTATCGGTGCAAAGGCACTTGCGCGTGCTGTCGTGACGGCTGTACGGTCTGCATGTGTCTGTGTGTGCGAGTTGTTAAATTTATTTATAAGCTCACCGCTTGGCGACACACCTTCATTTCATTCCTTGCCTTGTTAATAATGTGGTTAATGACCAGATTACACTTATTCTGCTTTCTTCCAAATCGAAGCAAGTGCTTTCAGCAGAGCTCTCACTTTGTAATTTTAGTAACAATTCAAAAATACCAAATAGCAATTCAAGCAACTTCAGAACCATGTCCATTCATAGGCTTATAAAATTGTAGCTTTGTATTGATTTTAAAATATTAACCATCAATGATCCTATTTGTAAATTTGCTACAAAGCGAAGGGACAAGAATTGAAAATGTAGTTCGGTTGAAATGCTTTAGAGATCTTAGTATACGAGGTCTGTTTAAAAAGTATCGCGAATTTTGTATCGTTTATTCGATTTTCGATTTGTTTGTGGCGTTATGTTAATACTTACAGCTGCGGTCAAAATAATAGTAGTACGCATACAACGAAAAGAAAATTAAGAAAAAATAATCTGCTTTTCTTTACAAATATTTACTTTGTATTTTTTTAACAAGTAATATTTGTTAACAATACAATCATAAAAGAAAACTTAAGAATTAAACTCAGTTTGATTCGATTTAAATTGAATGCGCCAAAAGCTCAAAAATATGGACGGTCAAAAAAATAGTAGTTCGCTTTACTTTCATAAAATTGAAGCAAAAATTGTGTTACATTTTGAAAGATTAAATAATAATAACGCAATTTTTCTTCAAATTAATATTTAGTTGCGTGACTTTACTGCAGCACAGAGCCGATGCATTGAATTAACCAAATTTTCATATCTACTGCTTCTCAAAGTTGATTATTATTTGTTAGATTATTGTGAGCAACTGCTCTCTTCACGTCACACCACAAATTTTTAATTGTATTGAAGTCTGGTGATTGTGCGAGCCATTCCATAACCCTAATCCTGCTCTTGCGAAGCCCCTTTCGTGTGACCTTGCTTGTATGCTTTGGGTTATAATCCTTTTGAAAGACCCAAAGCAAGTGGCTTTTTTCACGGACATACGGTAGCACGATTTCCTGCAAGATTCGTACATATACACATCGATCCATCGTTTTCTTGATCAAATAAATAGTGCCCCTCCATAAAACGTAAAACATGCTCAATAAATCCGAGTAAATCTAACCCAAAAATCAAATTTTAACATTAGCTACAAACGTATGCAATTAGAACAATGCTTTTTTCTTGTGTTTTGCCTATATAAAAGTATCCTACGGTTAAACAAAAAAAAGGCGAAGCAGCAAATTCAACATGTCGCACTATATTTAGTAGCAGCACTACTATTATTCTGACCGCAACTGTATGTCCCTCCCTCACTTATGGCGACAAGTTCGTCCACTTTGAATGTTCAGTTAATTTTTGACAGCTGTTTAGCTTGGACATGCTTTGGCTCGTTTTCGATTTTTGTCTATTCCATACAAATGGTGCAAGGGTTTTGCTTACAGTTTTCTTCCATTGCAGGGGTGTGGTGCATCATGATTTCTTGCTAAAGGATATAACGATCAATAAGGAAATTTTAAGAAATTTGCCAGAATCGCCCGGATTTGTGGAAGAACAAAAATTTGCTATTGCTTCATGATAACGCCCTTGCTCACACATTGTTTTTTGTGCGCGAATTTTTGGCCAAAAGCAACACATTAATGATGCTGCAGCCACTGTATTTCCCAGACCTGGCCCCGAAACTGAAGAGGCCGATGAAAGGACGATTGAGAAAATAAAGGCTGCATCGGAGGAGGAGCTGAACAAGATCGCAAAAAACGATTTTTTGAAGTGCTTCGAGGATTGGAAAAAACGTTGGCACAAGTGTCAGATCCCATCAGATATTGATGGGGATTACTTTGAAGGAGACCAAATAGATATTCATGAATAAATAAATAATTTTCGAAAAAACACAAAATTCGCGATATTTTTTTAACAGACCCCGTGTGTATTCATACTCGTGACAGAATCCTCATCTATTTTGTCACTTCTTAAATGAATGACACAGGTAAGTGCAAAAGTGGTCACCTGGCGCAAAAGTTTTCACCCTGTGTTCTTTGGCTCTAATATGTTTATAAATAAAAGAATGAATAGGAAATATAAACGCAACCAACCGTGTTGTGCGTGCAAATGTTTTTACAAGGTTGGAAAGGACCTACAGTTTTATGCCGATTCCGAATGGCGAGTTGGGAACTTTTTATAGGCAATTTTACTCTCAGAGGTTCGCCATTTCCTGCTGAGAGGACCGCCGGCGAAAGAAACATTGTTGTACTTATTTTTTTCGGTGTTAGCAGCAACGGAGTCTTGAACCTGGGTTCGAGCGTCGCATTTGACTCGCGGTCCAACGCACTAGCCAGCTGAGCTACGGCGGCTTTAAGGCTTTTAAAGTTCGAATTTTGAAAAATCGCATCTTTTTCGGGCTATTATAGCTGCTCTACTGCAGTAGTTAATTGTAATTGCAGTTGTGCTTACTAGCGAAAATCATATTCTTTGAACAGCACTGAATCAACAACAAACTTTTGGGTCACTGGTAAAAAAATTGCTATGCGATGCTTATTTGCAAAGATTTGCAAATATTAAGTTTTACTTTAAATTTGGTAAAACTTTAACCGAAACATTTCAATTGATGAATCAATTTATTTATCCTGTGGCAGAGTTCATGAGCGAGTAGAAGCGATTTAAAAACGATTGTCAGAACATAAATGAAGACCAACGTGTTAGCCAACTGAAATCCAAGATCACCGCAGATTCCATCAAAACAGGGTTTTAATTTATCAAAGATCAGCCAAAATCGTTTTAAAATTCATGTTTAATATCTGCATTGTTTTCTCAGACCGAGGCCCTAGGTTCGATTCCTAGCTAGTGATGGTGAAACACTCATCTACTTCTTTCGCTATCCACATGAAGCAGATGAGAATCACAAGAATCGCATAAGCGCTCTTGGCAGGCAATGGAAAAACCTCCAAGTGTGAAAGACAAATTTTCAACCGCCGTTCGGATTCGAAGTTAAACTGTAAAATCCCCTCCCCTTTCGCTTGAAATGTGTGCTGTAACTTATGTCAACAAAAAAACAGTCTTGCATACACATTTCAAAAACGGGTGAAATATGTTGTATCACAATGGGCCTCGTATGTGTCTTTGTCTCCGTGTGTGTCTTTTATAGAGGCAGCGACCCCAACGTAATATCGGCCAGAGTATTTATCCAATGTAGTTATGATTTCGAATCGCTAAACCAATTCGAAAGAAGTTTTCAAAAACATAAAAAAATATTATTTGGAATTTGTTTTTATATATATTTTTTATGTATATTCAAAATAGCGGTGGAAACGTCTAGGGTCATCTTTGGTAAGGCGAAGGTTAAGCATCTTGTATTTTCTTTTTTTGGTTTTGAACAATCTGTATTTCGCTAATTAATTAATACTACTTTATTTCAACAATTCAATTTAGGTATTTTAATTCAAGAATCAGAACTCAACTGCACTGTTCGAGGCCAAAGGAAAAGGAGAAAGAAACAGTGCTGCCAAGCTCAGCTTTAGCCTTTTCTGCTCGATCTGTGCAGCGTTGCATTTGGGCCTCTGGCTACATCATGTAACTGCAGCGCGCCACAATCTCAATAACATAAAATTATCGCATTTTAACTGAGCATTTGGCTATTGAAAGACGCCACCGCAAAAGACGCTTTTTAAACACCAACCACTCCCTGTTTTTACCTGATGTGGCACCGTGCGACATTCACCTTAAGACAAAAATGTATTCGCCCATGAAACAAAGGGGTTTTGTGGACGTAGGAGCCATCCAAAAGGCTTGTACCGGCATCCTGAAAGATATTCCGGCTTACGATCTGAAACACTGATTAGAGATGCTTTTAGATTATACAAATATGTAGCTGTATCGAGCATAAAACGGACTATTAAAAAAAACCATATCGGTTTTACCCAAAAAAATTTTTGTTATTATTTTTTTAAATGTTTAAAGGTGAAAACACCTTTTTGCAAATGTGGGAACGTACGTGGGAACTATAGGCGCCCCTGATCGCGCAATGATGTTCACCATGGAGAGCGTTCCGCGCGAGACCGGTGTACATCGTAATGGCACAATCTTCAACAAGAGTGTGCAGCTTCTTGCCTACGCCGATGACATTTACGTCACCGGACGTAACACGCGAGATATCAGCGCTGCCTTTGCGGCAGTCGAAAGAGAATCGGCCAAAATAGGTCTGGTGGTAAATGAGGACAAGACGAAGTATGTATGTATATGTAGCTGCCTAAACGCAGAGAGTCGCAGCGGTTATGGTCTTTCGTCGAGGCTGACAGGTGTACTTTTGAAATTGTCAAGGAACCTCGACACCGCCATAAACAGTAGCAATGATGCCGCCCCGGAGTTATGGCGAAGGATTCCTTTTGCCAATAGGTGCTACTACGGTCTAGGCAGGCAATTGAATAGCCGAGACATCTCTCGTCCGACAAAACTTGCACTCTATAGCGCGCTCATTTAGGTCGTGTTCGAACGACATAGCGGCTCTTGGAGTGTTTAAGAGGAAGGTGCTTCGCAAAACTGTTGGGCTTGTTTGTAATGGGGACGTCTATCGAATACGAACCATCAACGACCTACATGGGCTTTTGACGGACATGGTATATCCACAGCGAATCAACATCAAGCGGCTACGTTAACTCGGCCATGTCTCCTGTATGGATGATGAACCAAAGGCGAAAAAGGTGTTCCTGGAGAGAACATTTGTGGCAGGCAGTAATCCGGTAGCGAGTTGTTATGGCCAGTTAAGTATATAAATAAGCAATGATGTATACGCGAAGTTGTTTATGGCCATTCTAAGCGCACCTCGCAGGACTCCTTCGGGGTTATACACAAACTAAGACGGCCCAACAACGCCTACACGTACGGTTCCGGTTCCGTTTAACGAGTTCTGTATGCGTGTGTGTATGGATGTGTGTGTGAATGGTTCATTGTGTAGTCGATGCGCTGGTTTTGCTGTCGAACACTTAACTACGCAACATGTTTGAACAATACTTGTTCGACAGTGGCCAATGGAACGCCGCTCTCACTGTCTCTTGAAATTCTCGTGCTCCGCTGCGCTGGCCGCGAGAGCGCACAAAGCGCAATCGGCAAAATGTTTTAGGAAACTAGGAGGCAGAGGCAGCGACAGCGCTGAATTGCATTTTGGCAACAAAGCAAAATTTGTCCCACTCCACAGTACCACACGCACACTTCCCTGGATCCCCGTCTCCCACATACTTAATGCCGTTCGTGGAACGCAAACGCTAGTGGTCAAGACTCACCGACTGGACTGATACCACATCAGAGTGCAAGCAATGAGTTTCAGTTGCTAAGACAGCCAAAAAGTTGGTTGTTCTTGAAAGGCACAAAGGCCAAGCGCGTGAAAATGGCCCGAAACCTAAGCTGACTGTTTCTCTTACTGTTACTTGCAATCGCTCATTTCGTTCGTCCTTCGACGCTGCCACCTTGTTAGCAATGCTCCGCGCGCCGTCTTCCGGGGAAGTTTTCTTCTCCGCCTTGTGGGGAATCAATAATTTCGCAATAACAAAATTGCATTAAGCTGTCTTTCATCGCATTCTCTTCGCCCACGTTTTGCCATGGTGCCGTCGTCGTTGTCGTCATCACTGTCGGCCACTATTTCTTATGTGTTAGGGCTTTCTTTTGCACTTGGTTGCGCTTTTCGCATCATTTACTTTTTTCTCTCCGAAGTTTACGCTTTTCGTCGTCCACCGCGGCAGCGTTAGAGACGACAACGACACGTTGATGACGCGACGGCACTGATGATAACGAGTGGCTGGCAAAAGGCATTGACGACGTCGATGGCAACGATGATGATGTTGATGGCAATGATGATGGGGTTTCCCCGATTAATCCTGTCTGCCAAAACTGAGGCACAACAAAAACAAAGGCGCCAGCAATGACAACGGCGGTGGCGGCAGTCAGCTGAAGTCGCAATGAAGCAGCAGTGCCAAGGAGAAGCATAAAAAGGCGAAGCAGCAGCAAAACGAAACGAGAATGCCCGTTAGCACGACGCATGACGCACAGCGCACATGGGCCAAGGTGTCGGGAGGGCGGGAAGAGCGGTGGCAGAAGCAGAGACAGCAACGTAGAAAAAACCGCGAGGTGACACGTGCTTTTTTCAGCTGTTTTGCTTTTGGAAAAATTCAGTGAGGGCCAGCGCGGCGCTACGAAGGCGGCACTGCCAAAACAAAGTTGAATAGCGAAAACACAGACAACACAAATAAGGAACGTGCGGAAAGTGATGATGATGATGATGATGTGAAGCAGATCAAATAGAAGAGACAACGGGAAAGAGAAATCACAAAAACAAAACAAACACGAATGCACTGGGCGTCGTCGTGCACTACGACGGCTGGTGTGGTGCTGGTTCAGGCGTTGGGGTGGCTGGCTGCGATGGCTGGTGGCGGTGCTGTCTGCACTAGTGAAGGGTTGTCTGGTCGCCGCAATGTGCAGTGCGGTGCCGTGGCGTTTGGCAAATTGCATTATTATGCGAATGACTGCAATGCAACGAAAACGACAACAACAGCGAGCGCAGCAGCAATAACAATGGCAGCAGCGTCACCGAGGGCAACAGTGGCGACGAAGCAACCGCCTAACCCGACGACCGACGGACGGCCGGCGCCGCTTCGAATCCAAATAGGCATTGTGGGTGCGCGTGCGGTTGTGGGTGCCAGCAGCGGCGTGCTGCAGTTGTTGATTAGGAGTTGGCAGAGGGAAGACGTTCAAACTTTAATGGAAGCTCGCTCTTCCTTTCTGTTTCTCTATCGCTCTCTCTGTCCGATATTAATTTGAATTTTTATTAGTTTTTGGGCATTTTGTTATGTCATGTGCTCTGTTTTTGTTGCTATTGTTGCCGCTTTTTCTACATACCCATACAGATGCGTTGCGAGTGCATTGGTGGAGCGCGAGTGCGAATGCGTTAGAGTGAGAAGTGCACTTGAAACCCTCAATACGGTGCGGTGTGCGTGAAAGGGGAAGCATGCGGCACTTTTGTTATTGTGTATGTGCAAAGTTTTGTAAATACATGTGCGTGTGTATGCGTATTCCAAATCCTTTTTAGATACATTAGAAATGAGCATGAGCGTCGATTGAAGTTATTTCAAATTAATGCCGAATTTGATTGTTGAGTTCAAGTTTTTGCCAAACACATCTGTATTAAAGGTACAAAGATATGAATTTGTACGTACTAGAGCTGTTAAAAGATATACCAATTCTTAATTTTTAGAACGCAGGACAAAAGAATGCAAGTGGTCGGCTAATTTGGCTGCATCTGTCCTTTCCAAGAAGTATAGTCAGAGCCATAGTTAAGATTCTTTCTTATATGAATAAATACATAATCTAGTGTTGTGGTTTCATTGTTAAAAAAAAAATATAAATAACGATTTTTAACTAAAGGTGTTTTTTAATATTGCGGCCTTTATGTTATTTACAAAAAATTGACGTCATCAGTGAAAGGATAACAAAATGGTGCGTATGTAAAAATTAAGCAGTAGAGTAAGTTCGGGTAAAGTGATATAGTGGCTTATTTCCCAAATGCGTTGTCCTTTTACAAAATTAACCTTTTTTAAAACATCATAGCAACTAAAAAACTGGTGCTGCATGATTATGGATGCGTTTGCTTAAATAATTTACAGTCAGTGTGATGAATTGCTTTTAATAGTGCTTGCACAAGTTTTTGGTTATAAAGTTTGAAAGCCCAAAGGTAAAAAAAATATTATTACAAAATTCGAGGCTAATCAAAAGTAAATCAGTGACCGATTATGAGTTAGCGCGGTACGCTCTTCTTAACAAAATTATTATTGTTTTTCTAAAATAATTTTTTCGCAAAAAGTCAATTTTGGATAATGTGATATGGTTCATAACATAGACCGAACTTATCACAGCAGTACTTACTATTTGTATACAGAAATGTATATATACTTTATTTTATAATATTTGAAGTGGAATATTCTAAAAATCTGTTATGACTAAGTTTCAGATAAAACAATCCATGAAATCATGCTTCTCAATACAAATTTTTAACCCTTGGTTTACCTCGTCAGATTGTGACTTAAAAACAAAATGAGAAACACGTCTCCAATTATTTTTGATTTGGAGTATTTTCACTAAGTTTAAAACTAATAGGTCTGTTAAATAACGTATTTTTCGGGTATATCACATTACCCGCCACTGTTATCAGACGCCAATGTTTGGATACTTTGATTTGTAATAAAAAAAAACTCGTCAACAGTTTATCTTAAAGAGTTTATAATCTTAAAAAATGCGTCAGTGAGCAGTTTGGGACCAAAACCAGTGTATTTTAAGACAAAGTGTGTCAGTGGATTTTATGTTCGATTTTTAAATAGATTATAAAAATATTTATATCTTTATAAACTGCTAGTCAAATTTATGTGAGCGATAGCGTCAGTTTTTATTCCAGCTGTTGTTTGTGAACTTCTGTTTGTGAACAATGTCTTCCATATCCTGCACTCACTTCGCCTTTTGGTTTTCTAAATTGTCCAAAAATAACTGTTTTGTGTACATCTGATCGTATACATGATCAGATGTATTGTTTTTATATCTTAATATTGATTGCATTATTTGTTACTTAGAAAGTATTAATACCAAGTGATGTGAAGATGTATTCTCGTCGTGTGCGTTATGTATAAAAAAGTGCATATCCATTTATTTATATTTTAGTCTATTAACTTACAACTCTTAGACTATTACGAATAAAGATTCAATTCAGACAGAGTACTAGTTATTGAAATATTTGTGATGTAGTCCGATTTACAATAGCCAACAATAATTGAAATAATTGAAGTACTTGAGAGTTCGAGATGGTACAGTAAAATAAACTCTTTGCAAAAGCGCAGGGTAGACAAAATCCTCAAAGAAAACGAACACGAAGAAAAATAAAAGCGTCTGCATTCTAGAGATTTAAGATTAAGAAGCAGGCATCGGGAGTCATAAGAAGTGATAGGGAAGGGCGAATCGAAGAAAAACTTTTTGTATACGTTCAATACGATTATATGGGAAGCATGATACGGACACTAAATAAACGAAGCATATTCTAGATTAGACCTAACATAGGAGGTAAAGAGCAATTTGAAGGTCTGAAAGAGACGAACAGTTACGACATGGCATACGCCTTTGAGACGACAAGAGTAGTGCTAAGAGTAGAACCTGAAATATTCAAAATCATATACGCAGGGTTTTCACTCCTGGAATCATGAAACCATTTTTGTAAGTTTACAGGATCTGACAACGATGACCACGGAAAACGAGACTGCTCAATAAACAATATAACATTTTTTTGCTAAATTCATTACTTTATTTAAAATAGTCTCCTTCTGCTTCGATACAACGTTTTGCATGATCTTTTAGACCATCGAATGATTTTTTCAGGCCATTTGTATCCATCGTATTCAAGATGTCGGTCGCCGCCTTTTGAATCGCTTCAACATGAGGATATGGTTGTTCTTTCAACGACAAATGCATTTTATCGAACAGATAGATGTAAGTTTTTTACTCTCTAATGAGGTCCTTGCAATGTTGAATTCGCAGCGATTAGTAAATTTGTGTGGAACAAAGCACGCGCTTACCTTCCGCAGATGTAAATGGTCGGTCAAAATGCGATTTTTAGACATATTCAATTCCATTTCCATGTATCGCAATGACGATTTCGGCTCATTTTGATGAATTCATGAATTTTTTCGATATTACTTTGAGTAACCACGGTATTGGAAGGACCTGGATGTTTGTCTTGCTTTATGTCTTCACGACCGTCCTGAAACCGTATATGAGTGGTTTCATGTACACTGGCACGATACAAACAATTATCACCATACACTTGCTTCATCAAATTGAATGTTTCAGTACAAGTTTAAAACAAACTTAATATTGGCTCTTTGTTTGAAGAGCATTATCCTTCCAATGTTATAAACAGACGAGCGCGAAAACTTGGCTTGTACTGAACCAAATGTCATGAAATTTTGACAGCATGTCAGTGAGGTATAGGCCTTTCAAATGTATGTACCCGCCAGCAGACAGATTGCGCCAGCAGAATATGCTACTTTTCAGCAGTCTTGTTTTCCGTGGGACAGTTCTTATAGATTAGATAAACTTCAGAAGCAGACGACGATTCTGTTTGCACCAACAATGAACACCATAAGAGAAACTTCGGTCCCAAAACATTTTTAGTAGGGGAATGAATGGGTCCGGTTGTGGGCACCTTTTTGTTTTTGGCTCATAACTTTTTACCAAGTTCTTCTTAATCGGACATATGGACATCTATGGAAAGCTAGAAACCTTAGCTAACAAGTAATGACAAAAGTAAATCGATTCCGTCAAATAGAAAATTTTTTTTTTTAATTTTGTAAAGTAGTCATTTTTAACAAAAATTTTTTTTTGGTTCGGTTGTGGGCACCCTTGGAAAATCTGCTGGAAACGGGGAAATATTAAGAAAACCAACACGAATATAGAAGAAGACCTGAAGTAAAATGAAATTCAACCTAATTAATCAACACTCTTCAAGTGCTGTGACGTGAAGAAGGTGGAAAACACCAGTTAACCTGATTCGATGAAATCCACGAACAAGATCTAAGAAAATACCACCGTCGACGGCTTTGATGTCTCCGAAATTTCCTTCCACCTTCTTCTTGTAACGTTGAAGAGTGGTTCGGGAAATCGCATACGCTGCAGCAGTCGATTTTGTGGTTAGCACAAAGCAGGCGTGTCTATTCGACTCAGTATTTGGCACAAAAAGATCGTGGTTCCATAATGAACAAATGGCCTTAGTCAAAAAAACCCAGCCTGCTTTCTATCAAGAGATACGAAGGGGTGCCCACAACCGAACTATGCCCACAACCGAACCTTTTACCCTATATTTTCCGTTCGTAACGATAGCGATGTAAGCTTCCTTTAAGAAACCGACTATTAACAAACCATATTTCGATCATCTATTTTTTTGAAATGTGTAATTTTTGCTTTGCAAATGAGAGAAAATTCAAAACACAATGTGCGCGACTATAGTGCAAAATGGGGTTGCTTTGAACACTTAGTTGTTACTGTTTAAAAAGATCATCGAAATCTGAAATGAAAAGGTGCATTTATGTTTTTGTTTATTCTGCAACTTGTTATAAGAGTTTTGGACAATAAACGTACTGAATGTACTGCTTAATTTTCTCTTATCTGGTTTGTTCTTTCTGGTTTGTTATTTCGGGTGGAGGGGGATTGTTTTCAAAATATTGAAGCGCTTTGGTTACAGAGTTGAAATTAAAAAAGATCTATTACCAATACTACTATACTTTTCCTTATGATTGTCGACTCCACGAAAATTCAGGCAGTAAAAAAGAACAGCAGCGCCGTCTGAAGCCCGTATGAGTTTCGTTATTTTCTATGAGGTATTTTTTTTAATTCTTGGTTATCTATCAGAATCTGCAAGTAAACAGGTAAACGATAAGCATTTCACTTGTGGCATGGATCATTATACAATTAACAAGGTAAATTAACTACAGAGCCTTGAAAATTGGCGTAAAAGAAATGACAGTGATTGTCAAATGTTCTGATTGAACAGGGTGCAGTTGATGCAGTTTAAATTAAGAAAAAAACCGAAAAATTGCTAACAAAACTGTAGTAACATATGCCTGTTTTTATATTTCATGTTGGAAATTGATGTCTTAACCCTTTCGAGACTACTGGGATAATACGTCCCAGCATCTTTTTAATGTCCCTCAAAACAATTATTCAGATCTTATGACTCAAGCAAAATATTTATTCGGAATCTGTGTGCCCGAATAAAAGGTTGATTTCAGAATTCGTGAGCATCCAACATAATTGGTTGAGTCCAACTTTAATAGCATGGAAACATTTCCACTGAGAGTTTTTTTGATTTCAAAACTAAACGCCGTCCCGAAAGGGTTAAATAGAACGTTGTAGACAATATTTGTTGTTTTTGTTATTTTATTTTGAATGCTAACGTAAGGGCTGCAAAACAGAAGTACGGACTCCTACTTGCAAAACGCAACCATGCTCTTCGGGAGACACAAATTCTTGGTGCAATGCAAATTGTCGTACATACGTAAGCAAAGAATTTCAGAGAAGGCGTTCCGCACGTAGTTGACCTTGTTTATTGTATTATGGCATATAATGAGTTTCGGGTTCCATAATTCTCTGCGTTAGCAGTGGCTAATGAGACATGTGCGGATGCTTCGGATGCACTGGCAACTCTACTGATGCCTTCAACTGCAACGAAGGCGCCAATGCGCCATGTCATCACAAGGACGACTAAAGCGCGCACAAAGCACACTCAGCCCACATTACCAGGCTGACATTCCGTAAAGCGATTTCCAGGCAAACGATGTGGTCATTCGTAAATGTGTTTGTTTTGGCAGTGGCGCACTTATTCAGTTGCTCTGATGCGCACGAGGCAGTCGAGTTTTGCCGTCGGCTTCTCGGACCCGCTGGAAATGGTCGGAAAACGTACAAAGCCCAGTCGCGCTGGCTATCCGTGTCCTCACTTCACCAACTCGGCGCACATAATTCGCGCCACGAATCATCTTCGACCATCCTTTTGCCATCAGGCGGCGCTACAAGCCACACTTTCAACATCCATTTAAATAAAAATTATATTTTTCACCTAAAAAAACACATTAAGTACGCGGTTTGCCATTGTTTATTATGCTGTGTGCCTTTGCAACGGGTCTCCCATTTTTATGAGGCCGTTGCAATGTAAAAGGATAATTAAGAATGCTTATTTATCTAGAACGGCGACGAATCGCCGCCAACTTCGTAGCAGTGGCGGCGGCAAAAACGCAACGGAAAAAATCACTGCTCATTTTGCCCCTGCCCCAAAGCGCCGTCCTGCTCCGTCGCTTTCTAGACAACGGCAAAAATGAAAAAATTTCAAGGAAAGGTTTGCATGGGGCGCAATAAAATGCGGCGAAACTTTTTTATGATAAATGTTAGCGGGAGAAAGAAAATAAAATGTGGTTCACGAACCGTTAGGAGAAGTTTCCGAGTTCCTGCTTTAACAACTGAAGGGGTGCAGATAAATTGTAAAATCAATAATAGTTTTTGTTGTTGTTGTTAAGAATGTAACGAACGGTCGACAAAAACATTTAAAATATTAAAAATTGCTTTTAACATTTGCACAACTAATTATGTTTGGACCATAATTACCCGATCGGGGCAGAAGGCAGAAAGGCCGGCTGGCGGCGCGTCACGGCGCGGCGCAACAGCAGCACAGGCGGCGGCATGGGCAGCAAGAAAACAGTGGAAGCACTAAGCCACGTACTTGAGATGGCGTTGAAAATGCTTTGGCTACCTCTGACCGTCTGTCCGTTTGGACGAGCGCTCGAGCATTGGTCCGCGCAGGAAAATTTTTTAACCGATGTGTGTAATTAGTTACTTTGTGGTGAGTTAACGGCTTTAAATGTAATTAACTTCGCAGATTGTTTCTTACCAAACGCGCAAAGACCACGTTAACCAATTTCGAACTCTACAGCTTTGCTTTAGCCATCGGTGCTGTTGCTGTTGTTGTGGTGACTGCTGCCGTTGTTGATTTTGGTTTTAGTGTTTTGCTTTAGCAAAAACATATTTTTTATATCTCTGCCCAGAGTGAGTTGGAAGAAAATCGAAGCAAAAAATCGTTCAATGACCGCGTTTGCTGTAATTGTGTGCGTCGTCTACGTCGGTATTGCACAAATGGAGTTGTAGTTTTAGCATATCGTCGATTATTACTGATTAATTTCGACTCGAAGCTTCAGCTGCTCAACACCAATGATTTCATTTTTTTTTTGTTTTTGCCAGCCACACCGTTGCGCATTCCAAAAGGGCTACGACTCTTTTCAGTCCAGTCGTTCAGCAAATGAAATCTCGGCTGCCTTATTTATATCGTGAACTCAAGTGGTCTATTTGTGAGTTGGATCGCGATTCTGAGGCTCGTATCTCGACTGAGCTTATGCCAAATATAGAAAACAAACACTTTTTTCAGCGGCAGTCATCTGAAGTGAATTTCGCAAGCCTCCGAAAGTAAAATGATTGCCTATAAGACGGTTTCCAATCCGCCAGTTGAAAGAAAATTTGCGCCTATTTATGTTCTTTCATTGAAAAAAAAATATCGGTTTAATTGATACTAAAATCAATAATTTGTGACCATGAATGCATTTACTTCAGTCGGTCTTTAATAGAGCCAAATCTGTACAAGAAAATTTAATATTTAGCTTAGCAAATTCCGCAAATAGCATCTTATGATTTATAAGCTGTTGTCTTTTACTTAAGAATTGAAAGATATTTTACATATATATATTGATTTTGATTAAATTATGGTGAATTAGAGTTGCGACACGCATAGCAGAAGTGATCGTGTCAAGAAGTTGAGGTGGGAATTTCGCGCAAACATATCACATGGGCTTCGTCTGAGGAACTGAGAACTTTGTTATATCAAACAATTTGGAAACCAATTTTTAGCATTGTACTTTAATAATGAGGCAAAATTTGTTAGATGAAAGTTTGATTTGTTTTTTAAAGTTTTCGTTATCGTGAAATTAAATATTTTTTTTTCATATAGGCTTAAGAATTATGTATTTCAAGTGACTTATTTCAAAGTGACAGCTTATTTGCTAGATTAGGAAAAGTGCCACCCGTTGAACGTTGTGCTACCTAAAATGATCCAATTGCAACATTCATAGGAGGTTATTAATCCTTATCAAACTTTTAACTGAGAAACTTCAAACTCTTCGTTGAGATCGTTAATATTGGTCGCATCGTGTACGGTTTGAGCCTCGCAGTATTTTCGTTAGTCGTGGCCGCGAAATAGTGGCGGAAAATTTGAGTATCGAAAAATGTGCCTTTGTCCAACGTATAGGTAGAATTTCTATGTTGTCTGACTTAAGCCCCCTCCTTCAATGCCCACTCCATTTTTTCATGTCTACCCAATGCAATTGATATGCGATTTAATATTCCGAAGTAATCAGCAAATTTGGGCCACGAAACCAGTACGACACCGCTTTTCTAACGCCCATAAAATGATCCATGATAGTTGAGCGACAGATCCATGTGAATTTGATTCCAGTAGAACGACACATCTATGAAACGACGGTATACCAAATTTCTATGGTGTGCGACTTGTAGTTTTGCTGTTATTCCATATTAAAAAGTTTAATTGTATGGTCGGTGCCACGCCCCCTTGTCCAACACTCAGTCGAAAGTCGTGACTAAATGCTAAGTTGGAAACAAGTTTCATTTATGTGCGAGTTATGGATCTAAAGTTATGCAGAAAATTTGAATCGCAAAAAATGAGCCACGCCCCTTTTCCAGCGCCCATAAAATTTAACCAATAGAACGATACATGTATGGGACGATAGTATACCAAATTTCAATGTTGTACGATTCATAATTTTGATGTTATTTCATTTAAAAATTTGATTTGTACGGGTGATGCCACCAAAACCAAAAAAGAATGATGAAAATCGTACGGAAAATGATTTATATACAGGTAACCTTCCTACAACGCGGGTTCCTATAACGCGTTTTCGCTACAACGCGGTTCCCAAAATGCGGACATTTTCTTACAACGCTACTCTTACAACGCGATTTTTACGAAAATTTTTATGTACGAAAATTTTTTAAAATATTAACTATTTTAATTTGAAAAAGGTTTTCTTTCCCAAATAAAATTCTTTGCATTTTGTTCATACTTTGATACCTATCTTTTTTATAGCATTGCCACCCTACACTTGAACATGTGTTTACAAAGTGACAATCAAATACGTAATTGTGTAGTCTCTTGTCCAACATCTTAAGAGCTGTCAAAATAATGTTCTACAACGACAAAATTAAAAAAGGGGTTTCCCCGCGGTTCTAACATCACACAACGATTTATGCTACTTTCATTGATGTAGTAATTTTTTTGTTAGTTTGTTGTCGCCATTGCAAATAAGAGCATCAATCTAAAAACGCGTGTAAAAAATTGCGAAAAAATATTCAGTCTAATTCCAGTTAAATTATAAAAAATTTGTGAAACAGTTTTTGTTTAAATAAATGAAGCGTTATTAAATTACATAATATGTATGTTCTTATGACTCAACAAATAAATACACAAAAATATATTAAGCACATATTTTTACTATACAAATTCCAATATTTTATTGAAAAATTTTTTACTTTGGAACCAAACTCTGATTTTTGTGTGGAGTTCATATCTCCTACAACACGATTTCTTACAACGCCCCGCATTGTAGGAGGGTTAGCTGTATATGTATATAGATAGATTACGTTACGTGTTATACAGTACGAGGTGGTTGACTTGTTGAGAAAATTCCTTCCCATCACGTATAAAAGCATTGGGATTAGATACTCCTGAGCAGGATAGACCAGAACCAGACTACTTTTATTCCCTAAATTTCGTAATAAATACACGATCAATAGCAACAGTAAGTAGAAGTACTGGATCGGAAACAAGATATCTACTGATGACCCAAACAGCATTTGCACAG
This sequence comes from Melieria omissa, assembly GCA_963971225.1. Lineage (NCBI taxonomy): Eukaryota > Metazoa > Arthropoda > Insecta > Diptera > Ulidiidae > Melieria > Melieria omissa. The sequence goes on from OZ020267.1 coordinate 119,301,891, forward strand.
GCGGTTCCAAATTGGACAATTTGGTGGGGAGTTGGATATTATCCATGAAACTGGCGCTAAGGCTCTCACTTCGCTTTCCCGACGTAGTCGTCGAAGAATCGGTCTCAAACATTTTCCAATACGAAAAAAACGTACACTTAGGTGCTAAACACCGAATTTAGTTTCAAATAGTTCATTGGTTCCTGAAATATTGAGTTATTGCTAATAAAGTGAAAATGTTTTTGAAACTAATAATTCCATAACAAGGATAGTTTAAACATTGGAGAGAAAATCGGAGGATGTACATATTATTAAACAAAAATTAGTGAAAAGGTACGTCAAAATATTTTTTTATTGAGGTTTTTATTCAGCAATTGAAGACCTTTTTTATTTTAGAACGAACATATTTTAGGTAAAACATTTATTAACGTCTGCAAATAGAGCAACTTAGAAGTTATTCATGATTTCTTTTACCCGTTCTAAAGTCAAGTCAAGTCTTTAAGTTCTGATAAATAAGAAAAATCGTATATGGTTTCTTACGTCGTGAGTTATATTTTTGTTTTTACTCTCAAACCTATAAATTTTAATAGCTGATTCCAAATGTTAGTTTGGCTTATAATCGTAATCAGTTGACGCACTCATCTAATTGCTTAGTTCTTTAAACTTTTAGGCCAAAAAATACCGAGCAAATGAATTCTTTTCAAAATTCCAAGACTAGAGACCAAACTAAATGACATACGTGGGTGGTCCGATAAGTACTTAGCCTACAAAAGAAAAACGAAAATTTTGGAAAAGTGGCGATTTATTTCTCAACGTAGTCTCCTTTCAACTCGATACACTTGACCCAGCGATGCTCCAACTTCTTTAACCCGTCTGAAAAATACGTTTTCTGGAGGCCTCCGTGGCGGTGATAACCTCCTCATTCGCCTCAAATTTCTGCCCAGCGAGTGACTTTTTCAAGTTTGGAAACAAAACGAAGTCACACGGGGCCAAATCTGGAGAATACGGTGGATGGGGCAGCTGTTCGTAGCCTAATGCGACCAATTTGGCGAATCACCGACCGATATTGTTGTTTTTAAATTTTTCTAAAATCCGCGGACACGTTCGTTTCCACACGCGGTCAAAACAAAACCACAAATCCAATATGGCTGAAATTTTGACAGTAGCCGTCTACGAGGATATACTACACGATAGTAAATTTCTCTTACGATAGTGGCACCATCGGGCGGTGGGGCTAAGTACTTATCGGACTGCCCACGTATGAACCAAATATAGGTCTATTGCCCATTCAACACGCAAAACCTTCTGAGACTAAACCGCATAGCTTTTCAGCTGAACGAGTTGTGCAACATACCTGAATATTGCAATTCAGCAGGATTCGGCTCCAATGCCAAACTTCGGAGTTGTCAATCAAACGTGCCGCAGACCTTAAAATTTGTGTCCACTGCCAAATTAACACTGTTATTTAATTGTTGTTTGCTTGTCGCATTTTCACTTGGCTGTGCCGTATGTATTTCTTGTGAGTAGGGCTCGGGAGGGGGAAGCTTTAAGCACGAGCACATTCAATGATTGCACGTGCAGGAGAATCACACTTGACCGAATCTGAAATAGCCGCGCGAATTTAGATCGTTTTAATGAATGGCTGATTGCAGCACGAGGATCGTCTGAGCAGCAAATGCCAATCCGTGTGTGTGTGTACGAACGCGCAGTTCAATAGCCACGCAAAACGGTAAGCACCCAATTTTGACGCCAAATAAAATGATGCAAAACACTGAGAACAGTCAACACAATGCCGCAGCAAAAAGTCAAAATTCAACTTTCGCATTAAAAAAAACAACAGAATTAAAAAAGACAAATGTAAGAAGCGAGCGCAAATGCCCACAGCAGCTGGCAAATGCAGTAGTAACCGAATGGAAACGTCACTTGGCGACTCATGTGCGTCGTTGTTGTTGTTGTTTGGCCGCTGTTGCGGTTGGTGATGTTACGGTCGTTGTTGCTTTGATTAATAAAATGCACAACTTCCGTTATTAATTTCACAGCTAGCAGATACAAGCGCGACGAGATTGGAGCGGATTACTGCTGTGTGCCGGCGCTGACGGACTGCGAATTGTGCTCGATGGCGCGATATAATGCACACGGCACGCACACAACTGCACATTAGAGCGCGCATACAGCTGCAGCGGCAGGTATCGCGCCGTTTCCAGAAGCGCTTAATTGCTTTTCAAAGCGAAAACAGAGGGTGCGGTGGGCGAGAGGGTGAGCCTGGCCCGGGCCCAGGCCCAGGCAACGTTACTATGGCAGCGAAATGCGACACATGTGTGTGGGCGGAGGGCTTTCGCTGTGATTAAAACACCGGTGGAGCCCCGCTCGATGTGGGTGCATTTTCTTGCGTTTTCAAGACAACAGACGGCGTTTCGTATCGGACAGACATTGCTACTCGTTGGGCGACAGGTGACAACCTGGTTCATTCATTCATTAAAACTGTAATCTCGCGAGCTGCAATTCAAACCATTGAAATGCGAGTAACGGACAGCAACAATAGTACAATAGTAATAGTTGCACTAAATCCATCCCAATTGTTCTGGCTGCGGTTATCGCGGCTTATGTGTTTTACCAAAACAATCTTTGAGCAAATACACGGTTAGGATTTTCAGCGCAATTGAACTGATTGAAATTTAGCAGTGGCCGCACCAGTACTTTTACTGCGCTCCGCACTGTGCACTGTGTTGATAATTGTTGGTCTAGCAAGAGAAATAGTCGAAGGAACCGTGGAACCACACAAAATCGTAACATGTTTCCATTTTCACACAAAACCGATCACTTGTATTTAATAGCTGCGGCATACTCTTTGCATTGTCAGTCGCGGATCGTTTTTTATAACAGGCATAATTTTTGCACTTTATTTTTTTGTTGCCTGCACGGGGACTCGATCCTCGGCTGTCTGGTTTGCTTGGCATTTGCGTCGCGCAGTCACTAGTTCAAGTAGAGGCCGTCTATGCGGTAATCGTTTAGTTTTGCGAAAACACAAACTTGTAAAGTTTTAGCTGGGTGGTGGCGAAAATGTTTCCTCTTCAGCACTGCGTTTGATTGCAACCCGCGCACCAATCAAATTAAACTTGTTACCCGCCTGATTGCCGACGACGTACTGACGGCGGATGTTATTACGGCGTAACAAGACCCGAATAAGTGTCGTTGTTGTTGCTGCTCGTCTTCTTATTTTCCTTTGCCTCTGCCTTTTGTCTGTTCGCAGTGACAGTGCCGGAGCGGCATACGCACACATTGGCAGCCGTTACAACCACTAACGCGCTGCCATTGCCACTGCCACAGCCGCAGTCGCTGCCACAGCCGCGGCGGCAGCGACAGCCACAGCTAAAGGCGAACGCACACGGCCGTCGCGAACAGCCAAAGCCAAAGCGAAAGCAAAACAAAACAAAAGCGAACAAGTCGAAAACCAACCAAAACACAAATACACTTAATACAAAGTTGAAATTTCTTATTGCTGCGCTCAATCTCAATCCGAATCCGATGGATGTATCCATCCAACTATCCACTGTAGCAGTTCGTTTCAGCTTCAGCCCCAGTCTCGGTCGAGACCGAACGAGCAGCGAACAGCGCCATCGGCGATGGTGGCCGTTGCAACGGCTGCGTGGCAAAGTATTGAGCCCAGTGGCGCGGCAGCCAGTAACAACATAGCCGCGCGCTCATTCAGGCCATACGTTTCTTTGTTTTTGTTTTGCTTCCTCTGTTTCGTACCTGTGTTCAGTTGCTCATGTCCTCTTGATGCCCAACCAGCTGCTAGACGTATGGCTGTTCGCCTATGCAGGACTTGGACGCTCAACATCCACCCTGGCCCTGTGCGATTCTCATTGGAATAGCTGCAATAGTAATTCTGTTGGCAGATGGTAACTTTAAATTTAGTCCGTACACAGAATCCGGTAGCTGTCCGATTTTCCGAAATTTTCTATTTGAAATCGAATGAACAATGCCCCAATGCAGAACTTGGATTTGAAGCGGCCAAAGTTCGAACAAGTTGTTAGGGACTTCGAACAGGTTTGCTGTTCGGTACAACCTTTCGTTGGCACAACGTGTTTGATATGTGCGATGTGCCACCGGTTTATCCCAGCACAAAATGCATTTAATTTAGCAGCAAGTGTGGCTGATTTGAAGTCTACTGAGCTTCATTTGCTCTGCGGAGGAAATGAAATTCTTCAAACCAATTAAAATTTGCAGTTGAATTAATGTTTTCATTTAATGCTCTAAAAGAGGCGTGGCTCAACTTAAAAGTCACGGACAGGGTTCTTATATTCGTCTACATAATTGCTTTGAGTTTCGACTACTTCATGTAATACGATGTTCGAATTTATTGTAGTTTCATTTAGATCAGCCTTACAATTACCATATTCCTTTTTAAACTTTTAATAAAAGCAAATGCATAGTAAAAATTATAATTTTTCACTTTTTCAAAATAAATAATTGATAAATGATAACTTTGAGTACAACTTAGCTTAGTTTTAGATCCTATGTACCATTCACCACTCTGTTGCAGATCGACCAAGCAGAGAAACGCCTTAACCTTTATCTGTTCCTTGCGTCGAAAACTACGCACGAAAGACTTTTCAAATGTTTATTTTAACCGTTTATTGGAATTTTGTATAAATTTCTGACTTTATCATTAGTAGGTATCGGAATCATATGCAAAAACTATGCAAAAAATGCAAAAATATGCAAAATATGCAAACAAATGCGAATATGCAGTGCATATATTTGCTTATTGTTAATATTTTTCAATAAATATAGTTTCTGTCTTGGTCCCGTTCAAATCGGAAGCTCCAAAAAAATATGCACTTGCATATAATTCCGATTCCTAATCATCCTATTCCTATTGAAGCAAAAATTTGTTGGAGCATAATGAAAAACGTTACGTTGGTTACCCTGGCGTATATTTCTATGCATTTGGCGTGTTTTTACATATCGGGGAAAAAATTCCATTTATATCGCATTTCTATGCACGGAAACAAAGCAAAAAAAGCAAAAGCTGAGAGAGTTGATTTTTTTTAAACGAAATAAATAGAAAAAAATTTCAATATAAATATCAACAAAAGCATATCTCAAATGAAGAAGAAGAATCTATCTGCAAGAAGGGGCATAATCGAAATGTTTGTGTGAAATGTGGTGAAGAAAAACTACTGTAAATTTATTCTAACTTCCGTTTTTATTTTCTCTAAAATTATAATAAGTAAAACAAATATTTTGAACTCGTTTCAGTTGGATATTAACTTAAAATGTACTGAAATCCTATATGCGTTGAAATCCACGCAAATGTAACGAACGTAATTTTTTTTAGGGGCAGACGAAGGTTAATTAATGAATATAGTAAAACCAGCTTATATACCTCACCTATTAATGCGAGGTACGTAAGACTGGAGATACTTCAGCGGTTGTTTTGAATATTCATTTCAGACCGTGACGTACAATTGTGCGGGTGCTTTAATCTTATTTATGAACGTTCGTCAAAACAACGACACTGTTCTACTGTTATGTTTGTAGTTTAAAGTTTAATTACAAAACAAAAACCATTACTGAATGATCTTCCTATATTTTTTTTATTGTAATCGATCAAAAACACAAAACGATAACCTGAGCTTAAAAATCAATAAACTCTTTAGGACAGCGAATTCTGTCAGGTGTTTGAAATAAAATTCGTAATTAACACGTTCTACCCGCCGCATTTTTTCGATGATTCTATGCATTGTATACAAAAAAGTGCCGTTCGTATGTCGGCACTTTTTTTTTCTAATTTCCCACTGTATTTTATATTAGCACTTTGTCTCTTTCCAGTATGGTTTCTAAAATCAAATTATAAACATTTGTGGCCACCAGTGGTCCGCGCCGCCAGATAAATGAATTTTCCTGTGGACCACCGATGGTCCACGCCGGTTAGAATGTGTTAAGAATTAATACTGCAAGATATTTAATGATATTTTATTTTTAGGAAGTGATGTATTTTATGTGTTCCAAAACAGTCACTCTACTAAGAATCGAATAAATTTGTTAACACTAAAATGTGCTAGGGATTATTAATAATTTTTGTTATCACTACTATGGCTACTTCAGATTAGTAAAGATAGTAAACCAACCAGGCGACGATTAATATTATTTCAAGTAATATTACTATCTTAAGAGATATAAACTACACATATCTATAACTACTGACAAAATTGTTGTATAGTCTTCGTACAGGTTCATCCTTTTTCCATATTCATTTAAGTAGTGTTCGTTACTTTCCTATGTGTTAAACTTCAAATGACTGGTACATATGAATTTTATATTCGAATACAGATGCAGATAATGTCTTTCCCAGAGAACGTTTTACCCTAAAAGTGTTTGTGGAAGTTGAAAAATACCTCGAAGAACAAAAGTGGCACAGTCAACACTCAGTTCACAGTTTCTTAAGAACTTTGGGAGAACTTAAGAAGGTTTGTCTTTCTAATGACACACCAAAAAGAAAAACCGATCCAGAAATATTTAAATCATAGGCAAACATCCCAGAAAGTTCAGCAACAAACATATTTTGAGGTTGTACTACTTTTAAGGTACACATTTTCGTTAGTCTACTAGATCTACAACATGAGTTATGTAGCGTTCCAAGTTAATTACACTGCACAACAAAATCAAATTTTTTTTTTAATAACAAGGTTCTGTTTTCCCCTTTTCGCGCATTTTTATGGTGAATCGGCATACGAAAACCATGTAACATCACATTTTAGGTATATGATGTGTTCAGCAATTTGGTGTAAAACACTACGAGGAACATTTTTGTGGAGCATTTTAACCCTGTAGCTCCTATTTTTATGGGTCAGTTTGACACTTTTTTTCTAAAATGCCAAAAATGTCCTTTAAACAGGACTTTTTAAGGACAAAATTTACCACAAAAATATTCGCCATAAAATTCTACTGTAGATCTCTGAATACATCAAAGCTCAGAAATTAACTTGAACGTCAGAATGAAGCCAAAACTGAAAATGTGTTTAAGTGTTTATTTCGTACTTAATGAAAATTGGTACTTAAATGTCCTACAAAACTTGATTTTTGAGGGTTAGTGTGTATGGGAAAAATTTTGAACGCAAAATTTCACTATAAGTCAGTAAGTATGGTTGGAAAGTTGCATAGTTCTTGCGTACTTGCGTGAACTTCACTTTTTATAAATAAGATGCATTTAAAATTTTTCATATAAGTTGAATTTTAAAAAAATTTATACAATTTTGCTTATAGTAATTATAATATTGTTGTACACATACGTAATATTTGCTTATTTGATTAATTTATTTATATTTATGGTGATAAACTCGTCTAATCCAGAGATTTTGCGTACAACTTTTGAGCTCAATTCAATTTCAAAGCATGTTTTTCACCAGCAACTATAGCTCAGTGGTTAGTGCTTCGGGCCGCGAGTCTGTGAGTCAAGATTGCCTTCATATGTGCGAGTTCCTGAATGCATAACACAGAAATGACAGTCGAAATGAAAATTGCATTGCATGCTCTTTTTTTTTATTTTTACTGGGCATATAAAATACCAATATTAGTTTTATAGCAGTGATTCGAATCGAAGGTTTTGTTAGGCTCAAAATTGTCAGAGTGTCTGACGATGACGGCGTCCGTCTGGTAACACTGGTGCCGCTGCTCTCGTTGTTTCGAAATATAAACATTTCCTCAGCTCATAATATGACTTGATTTTTGTTGAATTATAATAAATTTGTGAACAAGTTTAATACGCCACAGCAGGGAGAATACATATTCTTAATAAAAATACTTATAAATAAACCTAAACCTCCCACGAGCAATTCTTTCAAAAACAATTCTGAATTTGAAAATATTAAAGAATTGAATTTAAAAATGATATTAAAAGCGGCCAGCGGTGTTTTTTAATTAGAGTACAGCTAACGCAAACAACAGCAATCACCGGCAGCAACAACGGCAAGAACAGAGTGGCAATAACAACAACAGCAGCAGTAGCAATGGCAGCAACAACAACAACAACAAAGCGTCGAGCGGTAAGAAAGACATCGGCGACACCTATACCAAATAAATTAGCTTTTCAGAATTTCATAATAAAAATAAAATTCTCCACATTTCTAATGATCTCAAGGAGCCGGCTGGATGGCGGGGAGTGTGAATTGCGTACGTGTGTACGGCGAGCGGGGTGCGCGAAGTCGGGAGAAGCGGACAAAGAGAGGGAAGCGTGAACAGAAGCCATCGTCGGTAAAAATAAATGGAAAGTTGCTGCTGCCCCTGTGATATAAATTAAATATGTAGTACGGCAGACCGAACGCTAATTGGAGAAGCATGGAAAACGCTTTCCGCAGCTTTCGGGTGTGCGCGTTCAGTGAAATCGTGTGCGTCGGTGCCTCAGTGTGCCGGTGGCAATGCTTCGTTGTTACTGCTGCTGCAGCTGTTAGGCTGTGTAGAAGTGTGAATGCTGCGCGCACTTTCTATAAGGATCAATTGATTCCAACGCGATCTTACCTCCCCCTTTCACACACAACCAGTTTGGTTCAATAACTGTATCGAGTAAACACTAAAACGCCAGTACCAGTAATGCTGCGTAGAGCGCTTACTGCTGACATAAATTTTACACGTACATTACACGTATTGTAGTTACTGAAGTTAAGTATTGCACAAAAATGCTACGGGCAATCACTCTGGTTGGCTAATTGAATTGGCGAATGCTCTTTAGCATTCACGCATACTTCCATGTGTTCTACTGTGTATGCATATGCTAACAAATCTGATCAACACAGTGTGACCTTGTTTTTTAGTAGTACTTCAAACTAGTTTGTTAGGGTGTATTAGGTATAGCGTGTCCCAATAAAAGTTGCATTATTAAGTACACATGTCCCAAGAAAGAATCCGGATAACGGCTTCCGCGGCTCTGAACGCTGGCCCCTGCCTTTTTATGAAATTTTATTTTATAAAGATGTGGCTCTCTCTCTGACCGATGACGCCCGGCCTTGCGTTCAGAAATTGTTTGTGGCTTTTCGTATGGAGCAGAGATTTCACTAAATCTCAAAGACAGAAATCGCATGGTGCTAGTTGACATCAGAAATCGTTACTTCATTAAATCGATTGTTTCATGCGCAGTGTGGTAGGTGGCGCCGTCCTACTGAAACCACATGCCGTGCAGATCCATACCGTCCAGTTACGAACTCCGTTATCATGTTCCTGCAAAGAATACCATCCAAAGTCTTAAGTAAGGCAAAATCAAAAAAAATTTACAAAAAATTTACGCAAAATTTACTCGCTGTGCATGTATTTGTTTCTCATGGATCATGCGCGGATTTTGTGAGCCCCCAAATTCGAGAATATTGTTTGTTGACGAATTAATTGAGATGAAAATGCGTCGTATTGGTAAAGAGGGACTACTTCGAAAAGTGGGAATTTACTTCACTTTGCTTCGTACCCCCTTAAACGAATTGCTGGCGCTGTGTAAGGCCTGTTGGCCTGAGGGAGCAGAGTCTTGTACGGATGAAGGAGCAGCGACATTTGAAGTAGTTCTAGAACGATGCCGAATTGATGTTTCCGGATTTGTGACGACATTCTCACACTCTCTCTGTTTTCGAGAGACCGGCCAGTACGTCAACGCATAGGAAACTTAGTGTCCATAATCGACCCAAATTAAATTAAAATTAAAATTAAGATTAAATTAAATTTTTTGATAACTCGTCGAATTGTTGACACATTAGGTGCAATTCCACGACCGAAAATTCTACGAAGTTTGCGAGCGTTCTCAGCGTAACTTTTTGGTAATGGCTTTTTACAATGATAACGCATTTTTTCTTTGTGCAGCACTCCATTTTCTATAATCGAAACAACTGTAGACAAGAGTGGCTAGTCAGAGCTGCCACTTGTTCAGAAAAAAGGTCAAATGGTAAATGGTGGGTATGGTAATGCCCGATATTAACAGCTGGAATTGGCATAGGTGCACTTCCGCAGCCCATGATACGCTATATTAATCCATTTTTATTACGATTGATTTCGCCATGTTAAGGAGATGAGTGGACAGGCAAAAGAGCCATTGCTATGGTATAGAGTGCAAGTTATTTGGATAAAAGCGGCTTTCGATTGTTAAACTAAAAACAAACAGATGTATTATAATGACTGCATAGTTTGATTTCCCATTTTAGTCTAAAATAACATTATGCCTATACGAGTATATACCTAGAACCGGAGGCTGGAGTAGGGTTACCGAATTGAAAATTTCATCCGGAGCTTTATCCAAGTTTCGGGAAAATATATTTTCATTCGAATAAATGTTCTTATTTCTATACAAGTCAAAGGTCAGAGTCAGACGGACATTGTGACTGTACTCTGACTTCTGCGCGTTTGGGCATCCGAAAGGATGGTAACATCAGGCTAGAAACTTGTGACTGTTTCGGATTGAAGTGAAAAGCGCTAAACTTGTAGCTGTCGAGGTATGACTACGTAATGGTTGAAACCAAGAGAGTGTGCAGTAATCCAAACTGTTTAGAGGCCTTGGTAACGGCTCAGAACTGTACTGTCATTTGACATCGATGACCGCCTGCACGAAAGTTCCCTAAGAAATGAAGCCTAGAAATGGCCACTCAAAGTGGGTGGCGCTAGATTTTCGTTGAAATGACGCCTCCACGTTAGATTGGGCGAAATTATTTTCGTGTAAACACACATATGTACATATCCGACACACGCCAACTGTGGCGCAATTAAATTCAAACACAGGCGCACACACATCCGAAAACGCGCAGCATTATTTCAAATTCACGGCAATGAGTATGTAGAAACACGCAGCTGCGTACGCGCATATATAAATTCACATAGTAAATGCGGACGCGGCATTTGTACGAGCTCGACCGTACACAGATCTACCTATGGCACACAACACCTACGTACTCTCCGGTCTTTTGTGCACGTACCAACGAACTACTATACACATCGGCGCTCACCTTGCCTCACTTCAGCTGGTGGTTGGCACGATCGGCAGCGCCAGCGGAGCAGCTCCGCCACTGGTTGTCGTGCATGTGCGACTGGCCGTTCAAGCGGTTCGAACCGCATGAATTTGAGAAGAGAGCAGCTTTTCGAATGAGCTATGTGAGTGTATGTGGCGTATGTACGTCCCACAGAAAGTACAAAAGTACATATAACTAATGCCGGGCTGATCTATATTACTATTACAATTAGACTTTTTGCAATTTCGCGTCTTTAAACGCGTTAAAAACGTTAGGAAACCGCTTCTCTACTAAAGCAAATTTGTTACCACAATTTATTTAATCTTTCATTTGTAAATATATTGTCGACCTATACTCATCGACCAGTTTGACTACGTCTTTCACTTTTCCGACCAGCCAATCGCTTAATGAATTTTTGCTTTTTTTCATTTATAAAAGAAATTTTTTGTAAAATTCAGTATTTTTCGTTTATAAACTTCCGCCGAAAACGAACGGATGAACGGAACAAAAGGACGCGCTTTATTGTTTCGCTTATTACGAATTCGTTTAAAGCGAACTTTCGGTTAAAACTAGAGTCCGACCGATTAATCGTCATCGGCATCGGCTAGTATCGGCCAATAAAATTGGTATCGGCATCCGGCCAAAAAGTAAGTATCGGCATCGGCCTTTTTTGGCCGATACCACATCGGCCGTTTTTGGTCGATGATGCATCTGCAGCCAATTTTTCTGCTTTAATTTTTTTTTCATTTTTTGTACCAACGGGTTTTTATACCCCTTTTCAGTATGTATTTTTAGATACTGTTTAATAAAAATGTTTCCTATAAATGTTTTTGTTTTAAACTAGGTATTCTTAAAAACAAAGATTTTCTCGAAATGTCTATGCATATGGACAGAAGAAGGGGCATTTAATTTTTCAATCTTATCCTTCTTTTTTAATTGGAAGCATTTTTTAACAGACCTTTTATTTGTTCCATATTTGTTTTCTGACTTCTTCCCAACGCGTTGCAACGGGTTGGCATCTGTACAACGGGTCGCAATTAGAGAGTACAAATTTTAATATAAAAATCGTAATTTTAAGTTGAATAAAAAACTGAATATGTATGCAATATTTACGTCACTATTTTTGTTTCTCTCTCAGTGGACAAATGTGATATATTATTTTTTATAATACATGTTAATGTATTAGAATTCTGAATTCTCTTGTTATATTATTTAGTTTTTAATTATTTCTTTTCTCGTTGTTTTGTTATTTTCTGATGAATATTACAAACAATATGTAATAGTTCCTTTTGTTATTTTATAAAATAGACTGTGTTTTTTATTGAATTCTTTCGTGTTATTTTTTCTATGTAATCGGCGATTTTCACCCTTTCGGCCGATTAATCGGCATCGGCCAAACTCGCCCGTCCGGCCGATTAATCGGCATCGGCATCGGCCAAAAAATTAGGTATCGGTCGGGCTCTAGTTAAAACGAACCATTTTGCCCAGTTCCTTGAAGTTCGCTTTAAGCGAAAAATACTGTATATACAAATTATTTAAATTCATAAACAAATCTTAGGAATGAAACATTTGAATAGAATTGCATTAAATTTATTAAAATTGTTTAGAATTCTAATGACCTGGTTTAAGTATGCATCACTCACCACTCTGATTGAACCATAAAGCTAAGGTACTCCTTGCAGAATAAATGTGTATGAGATCTTGTATTAACCGTAATGTTTTTCGATAATATACTTGAAAAGTATTGAGAGCACTTGACCCAACACCCACCACTGGGCCATAGAGAGACCATATGTACAGACTCGGCATTGAATTCATTAAAAACTCTCTCTGGTATTTCCCCAGTTTGGTCTTGTTGGCTTTTTTCCTTAAGCACTACTAACTGAATTTGGTTATATCAGTTAGCAACTTATGCATATTTCTCGCCGCATGCCGATGCGAACGAAAACGACGAACAGCTGACATGGAGTAGTAACCAGCAGCTAAACTGCCGAACAACCGTTCAGGCAGTTAAGTGAGCAACTGAATTTGCTGAAAATCGTCAGCCAGCGCTGAAGGTAATTAATAATTGTTTTTGCTTTGGGCTTTTGATTTAGCTTCTTCTTAGACAGTTTTGCGCGCGTGTACTTACGTACATACTATATATGGCGATCTGTATATTGGTGTTTGCCGTAGGAAATTTGCGTGTGCACAATTAGTGGCTTCAGCGGCTTCACCGGCGAGCAGAGTCTTGAGCTGCCGCCAAAGTCGAAGTTGAATGAACCGCCACGTATCGGCATCGACAATAATCTTGGTGATTGCTTTTGCTATGCTGGAGCAATAATTTTACGCGACTAAAAAGGTGGAAAGTTAATCAATCATTTCGCAGATGACCACAAGTGAGAATAGTAAGTGAAGTACTTGGATCCGCTCTAATGGCAAATAACCGTCGGCTGAGTTCAACATATGCGCGTGTAACTGAAGATAATGCAAAAACCATAATACTGAAGACACACTACGCTATTTTGCACAGTTTCGAATGAACATTTGGATTCGGCTGCAATGTGGGACTTTCAATCTCGCAGTAGCTCATTCTGTACCGGGTCAGTGGCAGGGTGCTGCGCTGATGCCGGTTTACCAGCTGAAGACGTAGTTGCTGGGCGTTTGACTGGGCGGGAGCGACTGTGGCACATACTATTGCATGAAATATTGAGGACTGCCGTAGTGTGGGACCGTCAAACAAACTGATTAGTGATTTGAACTGCACTCGCCTCTTTGGTACTTGTTGTAGTCCGCGACTTCTTCACTATGACCCTTATCCGAATCAGTTTCGAATTGAGCGTTTGCATAGCCGCCAAAATCTCGGCTGACTACTGACTTAACGTTTGCCAGAAATCTAAACGACATGTTATCTCCCGCTGCGAGTACCATCAACCTCATAGCACACATACTCACCGTGCATGACACGTCAAGCACACATGACGGTTTAATCTTCTGCTGAATCTACATTATCCAGCGGAATTTGCATTAGCTTTGACATTACATTGCGGTTAGTGCTGATGCCAATACAGATGTTGGTGCTGGTGCAAATAGGTTGCCGCATTAAGATCCAAATGCGAGTATCTGCAGCCATTAAAATCACTCACGCTGATAATATTTGGAATCGACAGCTCCGAATTCTTTGTTAGCCTCATTTTCCGGACGCGACACGCTGCAGGCAACAAGCAGTGCTGCCAACTGCTTGCCTCTCAACGCTGCTGGGGCCGAAAAGTCTGGTCGCAGTGGGTCGTGTGCGAGCTCGAAAGCCAAGCGACAACAAACAATAGCAGCTCATCCATCCTCATTGTGCTAAACAAAGGGTGAATGGGGTATGCTGCCTGCGGAAATGCTGATGATGCAGTGTACGCTTCAAAGAGTGTGCCAGTAATTTATGCTACTTGAATTTTAGATCAAAAGTCAAAATGCAAACATTGCACCGCAGATAATAGACTAATCTATGAAAAGCGCCGCTGATGAAAATTAGAAGGCATTGCATAAAAATGCGCAACGCGCGAGTGTTTACAGCTCGCATTTTAAGCGGACCTTGGTTGGAAGAGACGACTGTGAAAAGTACTGGAACGATGTGAGACCAGGTATAAGCTTTGCCGTTGGCAGAGGAAAAAGTAGCAATGACCATGAATAGCAGCTTGGCGGGAATGTCTTTCTTCAAAGCCTTGTCTTTTAACCTTTGCATTCTTCCAGAACCAAGACAATACTTCGCTGAAAGGGCATCAGATACATATGTGACAGTTTCTATATTATACAGTTCCGAAATGTCCTCGCACCTCTACATTCCTAGCATAATTTGACCTAAAAAGGCTTAGGTGAAAAGTATTCACACACCGCTATCTTCTCTAGCATTTTGGGACAATCAATATGCAGCGTGGCATACGATTTCCGGCACGACTACGGTTTCCGCCGTTTGAGGGTGTCTTTAGATAGATCGACCAAAAATAAGTCGAAAATGAAGAATAAAATTGTTCGATATCTTGTGTGCACACCTGACTGTTGCCTGTCTGCATTTTCGATTTATTTTCGGTCAATCTATCTAAAAACATCATCAAATGGCCGCGCCACGGAAACCGTAGTATCCCCTGATTTCCAAACAATAAAGTCGATATGACTTGAAAAACTGAATATAGGGTTGAAGACACCCGAGGTAAGGATGTGTATTTACGTTTTTCGAAATTACTAACAGTTTTCTGTGATCAATACGTAAAGGAAAGCTGACCTGAATACCCATTTACGAAGCATTGCTCCAGTTAAGCCGCATGTGTCTGTATGTATCATCACCAGGAAGACGCCGAGCTACTGCTGTGTGTACGCGGAAAAGTATTCGTTGATAAAGTTCGGTGCAGCCGCACTTACGCTCTGGGCGCTGCGGCACACGACATTGCGCTCCAAGCGAAGATTCACAAGCATATCGGTGCACTTAAACTGAGGGCTTGCATTCACTTGAAGTGGTCGCCATCGCGCCAACCCGAACCACGTTAGCCACCCTGCGTCGTATACCCTTTTGAATCGAGTTGAAACTGTTCGTCCGGCAGTAGGCTGTGAGTCGTTCAGCGGTATTTTTAGGTGCTGATGGATGACGTGGAAGCCAGCAGCTTGCAGCCAGCAATTGACCATTCGGACATCCAAAGGCTAACCGATGAAGCAGCCCCATGTGCGCCCTCACACTGTTCAATCCCCAGAGTCTGCAGTCATTGCAAAACACTTCGCTGCACAACATCAGGAGTCGCCTGACTGCGGCGCAGCAGAAATCATACGGCAAACATGAGAGGAAAACTGCATTGGCCCACCGATAGGCTTTTCCAGTACGACGTCAGTGCGATTGCATCGCCCGTCGGTAAGGAACGCGAGCACGACACATGCGTGCATGGAGTGGGCTCGGGGGGGTGGCGCGTAGTTAGTGCGCACAATCCACTTTGCTCTGGAAGTGTGCATCCGAAGAATAGAGGGCAAGAGAGCATGGAGTGTTGTTTTGTGGTGGTGCGGTTGTGGTGAGTTTTGCGACAGATTAGGGTAGGTCCGTGTACGCACAGCAAGCTTAATTTGCAGCTTTAAAGCATAATGACACGAAAATGTGCCAACACTCTCGAAGATGTAAGCACTAAGCCAAGTTCGGCTAAGGGGCGATCAAATGTAAATAGTTAAGTTCGAGTGTCTTTGGTGCGAGAAAGCTATTCATAGTAACATCTTAACATTTGTTTTTTAGTTGTAGTTGCAGTTCAAGACTTCGTTGCTGCTAACACTGAAAAAAATAAATACGGCTGTCCTTTCAGCAGGAAATGGCAAACCTCAGAGAGTAGAATTGCCTATGAAAAAGCTCCCAACTCGCCGTTCGGAATCGGCATAAAACTGTAGGTCCTTTCCAACCTTGTAAAAACATTCACACGCACAACGGATGGTTGCGGGTAGCTAGGCCTTAGTCTCGTTATCGGGCTGTCGTGCCAGTCAATTATAAATTACACAGTGCAACAAATTAAAAAAAAATTTCGAGGTACAATGTCAAACCCATCTCATTCGATAGAGGACCTCAGTAGATGAAAAAGTGTCAAGGGATTTCTTCAGGGAGTTTTTCGAGTTTTTTTTAAATGCAGTTTAAAGATGGCGGCTTAATGCCCCTTCCAGAAACTTTAAAACATCATATCTCTTTACTCAAATGTCAGAAAGGAATAACTTTTACGTCAAATGAAAGCTAATGATATGAAGTCAAAGAAACAATATCCTTTTTTGAAAAATTTTATGAAGAAGGATATCAAGGACATCACATAAATTTTTATCCTTGAATATCCTGGAACCCGTGAGAGCTAAATTTGTATAAGTGACTTCTGGTAAAAAAGCATTCAAAGATCTATACTGTATATTAATTTCATTTCAATCACTTTTACTGGTGCCATGACATGTGGAGTGACCACTCTTGACTGGTTGCCGTCCGGGCTGCTGTGCTTCAAGACGCTTTGCAGTGCGACTTTCACCAAAAGCTTGGTGCTTTCGAGCACCCTTAAGAGCCGCGAAGCTCATCCCTCTGCTGGAAGAAAGCGCTGCCTGTGCTGGTGGTGGTGAGTGTGTCTGCCTGCACGGGGCGAGTGCAGTGCAGTGCAGTCAAACGCTGCCCGCCGTACTCGGCCGTTTTGTGTGGGTTTCAGTGGAAATTTGATATGTTCTTTTTGTTTTGGTCCTAGAGCACCCAGCAGCGACGTAACAACGCACCAATCAGTCGCTTGATTTCCGTGTTCGCTGTCACATCTCTCGTCCTTATGCACAGAGGAAACTCGCGTGTTTCCAGTGAGCTTGTGCGTTTCTTTTGTTTTATTTGGCTTTGGCTGCGGCTGAAAGGGTGCGCTGCCGCTAGTGCGAGTCCGTCTAAGACCCTGGCCAGCTCGGAACGCCATTTGCGCGAATCGCCAGTGTTTGCAATACGTAAAGGTGCGTTTTCCATTCGATTCCCAGTGCTGTGTACGCGCTCCGCGGACTCCGTGCGCTCGGCCGCCAATGAAGCGTTTAGACACTCCGGGGAAATCATGCGCGAGTAAGCAGGTGCTAAGCACCCTGACGTCAAGTGTTCCCTGGCCGCTTTAGCGCTTCTCCGCAGGACATTTTCCAAAGCAGCAACCGTTTCGCCGCATTTCGTAAACTTTAATTATGTAAAAGGCGAACCAATAATTACGGCAGCGCGCATAACCAGTCGTTCGCACCTAGTCACAACGTCCGCGAACAACAGTCGCAAACCACATACGTCGCTCTCGGGGGCGGAGAGGCGGGCATGTGCACTTGCACGGGCCTGGGCTTCGACTAGTGTTTGTGCGTGCGTATGTGTGAAAATTGAGCTATTTTACTGCTTTCGTCACCGTTGCGCCGTTGCGTCGTTTGGCTGCACGTTGTTTCCGCGCTCGCATTGCCGTTCGTTCGTTTGCCAGAAGACTAGCTTCGGTGGCTCGTACGCCCCTTCGTTCTTCGCGCTGGTTGATTCGTTCGTGGTCGAAATCGAAATTTAATGCTTAAATGAATTGATTTTCCTCTTCTTGCCCATTGCCTTCGGATACCCGCACTTGTCGTTGTTTCAATTGCTCTCCTTTGGTTTTTCCTTTTGAAAGTTCGATTCCAGTTATTGTTGTTGCCTAGTGGGCATTGGTGGGCTGTAGGTGCTGTCTCGCAGAACGTGGTCGACGTATTACGATATATTGCATGGGGCTATATATCCAGGTATCGGCACACGGCCTCAGCCACAAAACAGAATAAATGAAAATAAACAAGCAAACTCGGCTCACGCCATCACTCGCGTTGCATGCAATGTTCATAAAATCGAACGGAACGCCGCAAACTGACGTCACGGCTGCTCCAACTCGCAGGCCGAAAGTTTCAGTAAATCCAAATTTGTTGGATAATTAAATGTTTGAAAATGCCATTGAAGTGAAGAAATGTGAACGTTGGACGAAATACGCTAGTAAATAGTTTTTCTCCCCCACTTGTGTGTGTGGGTGTGTGTGTGTGTGTGTATGTGCTGAGCGCAGCATTTGGCCCATTTACTTGCTCAGGGAAACAATACAGATGTTGATCAGTTTATTACTGTCCTAGTGCCCTATTTACAAACACAACAAAACGCCATCTTTCATTTGCTGCAGTTGTTTGCAATCGCAGCCTCGTGCTGTCCCATTACTTTAAGATATTTCGATTTGCGTTCTCGCTGACACATTGCATCATGTCTAAGGTTCGGGATAGGGCGGACGGAGGGAAAATGATCGATATGGAAAATCGATTATGGAAGAAGCCTGATAGACACATGCACAGACATTTAGCAGTGTGGTTATGGTTATGGCAAACGATTCCAGCTGAGGATGTTTCTGTTGCACCTTAAAGGTTACCTTGACGACTCAGGATGCAAATGCGCGATAAAAATGTTCAGATTTGTATAGTCAATCCGCCAGAGAGACTGCAAGTGAATAGATAAGTGAGCCAAACGATTGTTATGACACTCAAATATCTTTTGAGCGGTCGTCACAACTCACAAGTTCGAAAATGTCAGATAATACTAGAAAATATTATAGTATACTAAGCATCTATAAATACCTAAGGACGTCAAGTTAACCATTGAAGCAAGGCACTTTTGTGGCCACGGTGGTTTGTTGCATGCATTGGTCTAAATTAGAGGCAGCGAAACGGATGTGAAACTCCCTTCGAATATTGTATAAATGGTTTTAAAGCATATCTAACATGGTTCAATGATATGTGTCTGCACTTCTCAGATACGTAACATTTTCTACTTATTTCCTTTTTCCCTTGATCAACCCTTGGGCGATAAATATTATGAGCTTTGCTCAAAGTCTATTTGAGACTTTATTGCAAAACTCAGTAGACACCTTTGAACGCGTCTTGGCTATTTGATTACGAACGATTTGAATGAGTTGAATTTGTGACTACCGTCAGCCAGAGTATCGATTTGGCCAAGTGCGTCCAACCGTCAGTAATAACAGCAAAAGTAACATTTGCCAAGAAAAGGGTGCAGTTCGACTAAAACATTTGACTAGTAGCCGCATCTGCTTTGGCCGTATAAGCTCAAGGTTTCGTGTGAAGTCTGAAGCTGCTTTATACAGTTGGTGCAACGAATGCATAGTTGTCCTTTCAGTAAGCGTGCATGGAAATGAATTTGAATTTAGAGCGCAGCTTTAGGCCAAAGATGTTGCTCAAAATGGAGTTTGTGTTATGGAAAGATGTCGAAAAACCGAACTACTCTGGAAGCACTTGAATTCGCTTGAAAGTGAGTGAGGTTCGTGCGGTTCGTGACTTAATTGGCGACGAGCCCATAGCCAGTGAAAATAGTTTCAACTCAACACTGAAACGTTGAAGTGAACTTCTATTCTTCCACTACCTACCTGTTAATTATATTTATACGTACATATTTACATACATAAATGTCGGTCGCAATGCATTTATTTGAATGCATTAAGTCACATTGTTAGTGCGCAAAATTGTCGCAGTGAATATTTGTATTTGCCAGCGTACGTCATACAGAAGAACAGGTATATAGTAAGTATGTTTGTGTGCATAGATTACATTCGTGTAAGTAAGTGGTGGCTGAGACGAAAGTGCGATGAATGTGGCTGCAAACTTGCTCGCACCTGCCGCGGAAAACAAAACTGCCCACTTTGCTTAGCTGGGTGAAAAGCTGAGTTGTGCGCTTGTGAGGGTGTGTGCGTGTGCCTGCTAATGTGTGCAGTAAATGTATGCGTGTAAACATGTGCTGCGGCAAACGTGCTTTTCGCTGGCACGTGACGGGCGGACGGACGCACGGACGCTCGGCGCACTGTCGAGTGCGACAAAGTGCTGGTGACACACATTCGCATGCAGTGAGGGATGACAACAATTTCACGCTTAAACATTTCTTAGCCATGAACATGCAGCTACCCGCCCCATGCGACCAACTCGGGCGGACGAAAATCGATGCTTCGGCATGACACTACATAGTAGTAAACCCTACTCGCTACCCAATCAGTGGCAATAGCACCAGCAGTACAGCTCGCAGTCCGACACTGCAGATGCAGCGGCGCAGCTTGTGGCGGTTCCAATGGCAGTGCGGAAGTGTGCTTGCCACAGTCGTGTGCGAATAGGATTCATTAATGGCTGCTTTATATGTGCGTATAATTGTGTGATCCGCATTTATTAATCTCACTTTCAATGTTGAAGTGTTCCTAGTTTTTACTTGTACTTGATGAATCGCACTGGGCTACACAACAAAAGTTTGGCGAGTTTTGGCGTATAATATTCAGTTGTTTTTACATATATCTTTACGAACGTCTATGCTCAATAATCTACAGATCTCTCTACATATATTAGTTCGGTGAGATCAATTATTGAGTATTGCTGTGTTGAACAGGACTCGGCTTGTACGTACCATATTAATAGAATTGATAATTTTTAAAGAAGGTTTCCGAGGTTTGCCACGGTAGATTGAAATGGGAGTTTTGCTATAACTATGATTGTAGATGTGCTCTTCTCGGCTGGAAATCACTGGAAAGTCTTAGAAAATACGTTTGTGCATTGCTTGCTAGGAATACCTTGGCGAGCTATATCGATGTTCGTCCTTATTAGCACTATTCAAGATTTATGCTCCAAAGACCCGCATTTTTTTTTGTTGCAGTCCACAGAACTAATTTCTGAATGAACATCCTTCTAAATGATGAGGCCTTTGATAGAGTTTCGCACAGAATCTTGGTTTCGAAGCTTGAACGCCTTGGTATCCACTCGTCTTTTCTCAAATGGGTCGGGTCCTACGTATCGAATAGATGCTGTACCGTTATAATTGACAACATTCCTTCCATGCCTTTTGTGGCCTCCTCTGGAATCCCGCAAGGCAGTATCTTGGGGCCACTGCTCTTCCTCCTGTTCATTAATGACATTGGCTCTTGTTTTCTTTCAGCTAAGTTTCTTCTGTACGCTGATGATCTCAAGATTTATATGATCAGAAGGTCGCCCTCTGATTGTGTTGCACTGCAATCGGACCTTAATAATCTTCAAGGGTGGTGTGAACAGAATCGTCTGTTTCTAAACATCAAAAAATGTTTTCATGTGTTATTCTCCAGGAAGGATAACCCTGCGTACAGGTCTTTTAATATTTCTGGTTCCACTGTTGGCATGATGAAAGAACTTAAGGACCTTGGTCTATTCTTCGATTCGAAGATGTCCTTTTCTTCCCACATCAACTTCTTCGTCTCCAAGGCATATTCCATGTTAGCATTTATTCGTCGTCACTGTTCGTCTTTCTCTGACCCATATGCTCTTAAATCACTTTACTTCTCCTATGTTAGGTCTAACCTTGAATATGCCTCG
This sequence comes from Melieria omissa, assembly GCA_963971225.1. Classification (NCBI taxonomy): domain Eukaryota; kingdom Metazoa; phylum Arthropoda; class Insecta; order Diptera; family Ulidiidae; genus Melieria; species Melieria omissa. The sequence goes on from OZ020267.1 coordinate 119,323,697, forward strand.
TTTATTTGGCGTCCTTATCATGCTTCCCACATTAACCGTATTGAACGTGTACTAAAAGTTTTCTTACGTTTCGCCCTTCGTTCCCTCAATTTGTATGATCCTATCCCTTCTTATAATTCCCGCTGTTTGCTTCTTAACCTAAAATCACTGGAAGGCAGGCGTTCCTATTTGTCTTGCTCGTTCATATTCGGTGTCATAAACGGTGCTGTCGACTGTCCCGAACTATTGCGGTCTATTGTACCGTCTCGCAGACTCAGGCATTTTAGTTATTTTAATGTTGGGTTCTGCAAATTTGATTATATTAAAAATGCTCCAATTGCCAGAGCTCTATGCAACTTAAATTCTATTCCTGTACTAGATCTTGCGCTTCCTAAAAGCTCAGTTTTAAGGAACTTAGCATACTCTGAACTCTTTGCATATTTATTGTTACTAGTCTGTAAGAATTTTTTATTCGTAGTCTTAAATAAATAAATAAATGCAGATGGCCTGAGGACCAGCTCCGCACCAACCCTAACACATTTGTTGAAGTTTTGGACATATTCAAGACGAAGTTTAGAAGTAATCATCGGTTCACTTAACTGGCCATAATAACCCGTTACCGGATTACGGTCTGCCGCAAAGGCTTTTCTCAGGCGCCTCTGCTTTGCAGGGCCTCCTCAACTTGATTCTTCCACCGGACACACGGCCTTCTTCTTCGTCGCCGGCCTCCAACTTCCCAACGGACACCTATTTCGCCGAAGCTTCGTCCATACGGCAGGCATGTCTGAGCCAGCGTAGCTGCTGGATATTAATTCGCTGTTCTACGTCCATGTCTTTATACAGCGCATACAGCTTGTTGTTGGTTCGTATACGATAGTCGATAGATTCGATAGATTCTGTGAAGAACATTCCTATCAAACACCCCAAGGGCCGCTGTGTCGTTACGCGATAGTGCCGATGTTTCTGCGCCATAGACGAGCATTGGCAGAATAAGCGTCCTATAAAGTGCAAGTTTTGTCGGTTGAGAGAGATCTCTGCTACTCAGTTGCCTTCCGAGACCGTAGTAGCACCTATTGGCATGAGTAATCCTTCGCTTTATCTCCGGGCTGAGATCATTGCTGGTGTCGATGGCTTCAAAAGAATACCTATCAGCCTCGACGTGAGACCCCAGCCGCTGCGAGTCCCTGCGTGTAGATAGCATATACTTCGTCTTGCCCTCATTTACCACCAGACCCATTTTGGCAGATTCTCTTTCAATAGACGCAAAGGGAACGCTGACATCTCGCTTCTTTCGTCCGGTGACGCAAATGTCATCGGTGAATGCAAGGAACTGGGCACTCTTGTTGAAGATTGTGCCATTAGGATGTACAGCGGCCTTACGCAGAAGACTCTCCCTGGTGAAGTTGAAGAGGTCGCATTACAACAGATCGCCCTGTCCTAAGCCTCGAATTATATCAAATGGGTCGGAGAGGTCACTTCCAACCTTGACGGCTGTTGTATGCATTTAATCACCGATGATTCAGCAGTTTGCTAAATAACGGAATGCTGAATTAATTTTCGTGGCTAGTTCGATTTTTTTTAAGCAACTTAAAAATGGTTTACTAGTACTTCTTTGTGGTTCAAGTACATAATAAACTTCTTGATTTTTCTGATTTTTACATGAAGTAAAAGTTCAATAAATAAAATCATACCCCTTTAAAAGTTTTTTGGAAATGTACATTCAGTATGCATGCATGAATAATATACTTACGGGTCTCATGTATGTTTTGAATAGGTACAATTTCAGTGATTCATTGAAAGATATGCTATTTATCGCTGGGAGGGCAGCCGCCAAAAGAAATGTAGGTTTTTTCTTGTTTGGTGCTTGCAGCCAAGAATTAAATTAAGCTAAAGAAATAACTGAATACTTAGTTTTATGTAAAAGTGAAATCTAGTTTGTGTTGGAAAATAATTATATCATTTATTTTTAATGGATTTGTTTCGATCAGCGTATGAGCTTTAGTTGATTTGAAAATGACAGTAAGATTTGCTCGAACTAAGCAGATATTTTTCGTAAAAAAAATACACCGCACGCGCAAATTCACTGCAGCACTCGCGGCTGTGCTGCATATAAAGCCCTTTTTGCTGACACAATTTGGCAGCTTTCCATTGCATACTCATTAAATTTAATTGAGTGGCACTCCCGGTGAGCCACTTTGCCCTGGGGATGCTTAAGGGCCTGCTTGGGACGCATTTTCCGTTCCGGTTGGAAACGACCATTCTAAACGCACCTACAATGAGTTGAGTGCGCCTCAAACGGAGACTTGCTGCCTGCATTCCTTGTATGCTTTGGCTGACACGAATGGCCAAAAAACGCGCGCCAATTGGGTCAAGTTTTACGGGCCATTTTATTGTAACCACAACCAATGTTTCTGTATGTATGTGTGTGAGTAGTGTGTAGTCCCCGAGCTTTTCACAAGTTGTGAATTTTCGTGGTCTATTGTATGAAACATAGGTGTTTCGCGCAGAAGCAGGTTTTGGATATACCAGTGCGGGCAAATTAGACAGTACCAGATGATTTTTGAGTTTGAGCCTTTGTAAGTTTCTGTCAAAGTCGAAGTAAGGGAATGCAATTTGTTCAAACAGAAAATTAAAGCAATTATTTCGGGCACCTCAATGCTGGCGCCGATCGTTAGGTCTGTCACTATGCGGAAAACTAAGGATTTTGGAAAGTGAAATATGTGTGATTGATTGTCATTTCGAAAGTGGCTCAGATTGTGCTGTATTTCTCTCATTATACTTTTTATAGTGATTTCCACGACATGTGCGGTGTGACCCTTTATTTAAACTTTGAGATTTAATTTGTGCTAAAATAGATGAACTAATCTTTCAATCTAATAGTCCTGCGAAGTAAACTACCAAACATAAAGTGTGCATACAAACTATACCGAGAAATCATTTGCTGGTGCTTCGCCAGCCCATCGCAGTGTGAATAGCGTTAAAGGACTTGTGTCGGGCTGTTGAGAGAATCGGGATTGCTGGTGTGATTGGATGCGCGTGGTTACAGCACAACTGTGATTAATTGGGATGAGTACAAGAGAATTACAGGAAACTTCCCTCTCCCATTTGGATGCAAACAACGCCAACGTTGCCGAAATATACGACGGTTTCGAGTACAGCTTGCAAAAACAGGTGAGTTGAGTTCGTTCGCATCCGGCGCGAATCATGTATACGAGTATGTATTGTAGTAGTTGTCAAATGCCGGCATAACCTAATAATAGTTGGAATGATCTGATCGATTCGTCCATTGCCACCGCCTCACTCGTTGCTTGAATTTGTTTACACGTGTCGTGATTTCTACTTGGAGAGCTGCTCATAAAATGTCGCCGCAAAAGATTCCGCAGTATTAATTAGCATTGAATTTAACCAAAACTACCAAATACAATGGCATAATCATAAATATCATTGAATAGTATTGAAGCGATTTTTATGCTAATTAATGCTGCCCCTCTCAAGAGTACGAGTATGAGTTTAATTTTTCGAAACAATAAAAATCGTAAATGGCACATTCGACAGCTGCGCACAGTCGTGGACGGGGTAAATACACTTTCGGCGCGGGGCTTTGGCATCGGGCATGCGCACTTCTTAGTTACTTTTTCCTGGTCGCTTTTTTGAGTGCGAACAAATCAACGAAGTGGACCAATTTCCCGCTTGCGTTTTGTATTGTTTTGATTTTTTCGAGCGACAGCTGACGCGACACACAGCTATTACAAACGAACAATCAATTGGCGAGTATATACGCAACGCAAATATTCAAATTTTATTACTTCAGTTGTCGGTGTAGTGTGTTGGTTGCTGTCGTCTTGTCGGCTAAGCGACCAATCTTAACTTTTTGTTGATGTGCCAACTGGAGTAGGTATTCCTAGGCCAATGATATTATACGTTCCAATAGTTCGGCATGTGCAATGTACATTAAGAGGGACAGGGCGTTGAGACGAAACCCGTAGGCAGAATTCTCTATGTAAGTCTTTGAAGTTTACTATTCTTGGCTCCCAGGAATGAAATTCTGTACTTGTGCCTAATATCTATTTACTATCTACTAAGTATCTATCCATCTCAGAAGTCGCATCTCATCCTCTGAGTGGGCAGTGCCATCTTCAAAGAAAGAAATTAAAATAAAGAGTATGTGTGCAAGTTTGTAGGTACATACAATCTCTAATTATTCACGCTGGTCCGAATTAAGTGGAAAAGCCCACACGGCCGCCATGCGAAGCGGCATTCCGAGTGCTGCGTTAAAAAAGTTTCTTTTTTGGAGAATTTGTAATTGGTAATTTATTCAGACGTCTCGAAAATAATCTTCCCTTATTAACAATTCGATTGCCCGGTGCGCATGTGTGCGTTAGTGTGCGCGCCCGTGCTCCAGGCACCTTCGGATCGTGTACCAATTTTCTTGTTTGTCTGTATCTACGACTAGGCAGCAATGTGTCTTTTCGTCGGTCGGTTTCATTCATTTTATTTAATTTATATTATCTTCTTACGAAATCATTGTCATTATGGACTGTCTTCTCTCTTTCCCACACACAAAGTTCAAATACACAACGTCTCATACATACATACGCACACACATGCACTCGTATGTGGATGTGCAGAAACAATGGAGCGTAAATACAATAGATAGTTATAGATAGATATTATATTGTATGTATAGTATGCCGGCGGGAATGGGCAAGCGAGTAAGGTGCAGAGGTGTGTGCGAATTTTCGTCCAGCCACAAAAGTGTTTTAATATGCAATAACAATACAACACCACTTGTCCACTCGGGGTCGCTGCTTTCAGCAGTTGTTGCAGAAGCTACTGACGACTGGGAGACATTTGTCGGAAACTAGTCATTCTATGGCTGCAGTATCCAGAATATTTCCTGAATTCAGTCCAGCGTTACTGCGGCTGCCCGCGCGAGGATGAGCACTGCCAGTTAGCCGTGCTTCGCTCTGTTAGCACCAATCGCAGGCGGATAGTCGCGCATGCGCATCGAGCACTTGCACCTGCCGGTGTGTGATTGTCAAGTACATGACACAGTCGCGTGTGTGAGACCAACTGCTGTCACAATCTGGCCTCATGCATTCGAATTCGATAAAGATACTAGACTTTTTCTGTGCGCATGTTCATTGAAATTATACAATAACTTGTATTGGACAACGGCCATACACAAATTGCCAAATGCATACACTCGCATACATGTTGGTAATAACAATAGAGCGAGGCACTGAATATGGCTCTACAATAATTTAGTAATACAACCAAAAATAAACCGAAAACTGGTTGGCAAATATTTCGTTTGTTTGCCGTTCGAAAATCTGGTTTCTGCATATTTACGGAAGTAACTCGAGCAGATTTCAATTAAATGTCACATACCCAAGCTCGCAGGGCGATGCTGGAAACAAGTTCTCGACGTTCACTGCAACGGTGCGAATGACAATTAGCGATACATTTGGCAATAAGCATCGAGCTGATGTGGTACGAAGCCGAAAGGCCTGACACCGACTTTGCCCGCCAAATTATTACAGAGAGCACACTTCTGTGTTCGCGTTTTTTGAATGGAGCTGAACGAAGAGGCGTAGCTGCGCTCGCAGTTGTATAATCTCGGCCAGAGAGACCGTAAGGTCAGCAATACGCTGCGCTGTGGAGTACAGCAGCGCAGTCGCCGGGGAAGCTTCAGCCTGTTTAGCGCTTGAATGATTTTAATGTTCATGGAAAATACATACATATATGATGAGTAAAATAGTAATATTTACTAAAAAAAAAAATTAGAAAATATCTTTGCAACAGGGAGCTAGAACAAAATAAATAAATCATTATTTACATTATTGTTAATGAGGCGCTACACAAGAAAATTCTGTGATTTCTGACTAAATGGCATTGGTTCCAAAAAGTTTGAATTAATCATATAAAAAATTTATACGTTCACCGTTTCGAAATTCGGGTGTATTTTCTGAAATTGCATTTGTACTTTGAAAACCGGTGCAGATAACTACCAAAGATACCAAAGAGACATGATCAGAACGCTTTTGCCCATAAACATATCCGGTTATGTTGTTGTAGAGTATGTTTAATTTTTGTCGACAAATGCTGTCACAATTGGCATATAATTCACACCCATATAGCAGCGAAGGAATCATATACGTTTAAGCCAAAAGTAGACGAATTTTTTGTGGAGTGTAATACTGCGTTACCCAGAGTGATTGTAGCATAACATAAACTTTCCCGATAGTTCGCAGGATATGATCATTCCAGGTTAGCGTTGCATTAAATATTGCACCAAGGTTTTTTGTAGAGTTGATGAACTCGAATTCTGAGTTGGCTCTGCTGAATTCTTTGCTGAATTTCACAGCTTCACTTTTGGGTTCGATTGCTAACGTGCGAATTCAAAAATGTGCGCACACCAATGGAGAATGTGAGAAAGAGATTTCGACGGCCTTGGTAACACCAAGAATTGCAAACCTCGGAATTTCTAAACTAGCTTACAACGCAAACACTGCAGAGCGCACATCCGTCTGTAGAATTTAAAAGTTTTTACCGTTAATGTTCGACCGTTTAAAAGGCATCGGCAGTCAATTCCACAAAGTGCGCCGGTTAGAGTTGGCCAAAAAATAATCGATTGTCATGCGGATTCATTTCCAAAAACCGAGTACAAAACTCGAAATCAGTCCAGAATTAATCAGAATAGTTTAAGAGAATTGGTCATAATTTTCTTGCATAATGTTTGGTGTTGATTAGGAGACGTTTTTAAAATTATTTTAGATTGATGTTTATGTTTCTAAATTTTTTTACAAACTGACCACTTGTAAAGTTTGAAAAATGGTTCTTAGTTACTAATGTGGACTGTTTGGCCTTTTATATTAAATAATAATATATAAGTGCCATGAAGTGTGCAGTTTATTTTATTGAATATTAAAATGTAAATAAATTCTTCTTCCATGTTTTATTTTAATAAGAATACGAAATTAGGGATAATTGAACTTTTCATTTCGTAATTGACTTCGGCATTTTATAGTTATCGACTAAACCAGGATCATCGGCCGAATACTATGCGACTATGGTATGTGCAATGCTTATACATACTTACTACCGGGGTGGTCTCCGTCACCTGAGCGACGCTGTGGTTAAAGAACCAATCGCCAACCGTTCCGATACAGTCGAATGTAGCAAAACTTAATTGTTGCTATCTGGAGCTCTGAGGTCTGAGGCCGAACTTGTTGCTTTGCGGGACCCAACGCAAAGTTCATCAATTTATCCGAACTGACAACCGAAATCATCCTTAAAGTTTAATGCGTTGCTCGTTTAAGCCGTTCACAAAGAGATTAATAACACTTTAGTGATTTTTGCTTCTCACACGCTTATACCCTGCACTGTGTGATCAGGGTGCATGCACTTTGACATGCTGTTTGTAGTCTGTTCCCGATCATTAATTGCGCATATCCTTAACGCACTGCGAGTCATAATTTCTTCATGGAAATTTGTTTGCTTTGATGTTACCACTTGGCGATTTTATGTTCGTAGTGGACAACATCGAGAAATGGACATGGCTGCAGTAGAGAGTAAAAATGTCGGCTAAGACCGACCGAAGTACTGTGACTGGTTTCTGCTATTGTTGTTGGCGGCACAAATCACTCACGGCCGCTCTGCAACTGATCGACGACTTCAAGCTCGTATGCGCATGCAAGTACGTATGGAGCCGTGCACGAAGAATTCCATTGAAATATTAAAACATGAAATTATTTTGGACTTATTCCCGAAAGAACAAAGACAGCGGCTGAGCGCACCTTGAGCTGTCGGCCACCAGCCCGACCGCGAGGGCGTAGCACCAGCACTCGCGTTCCAGTTCGGGCAAAAGCACAATTTTCGCGGAAGGATTGTTTAGCCATGCAATAAAGTAATTTGATTTTGAGGGATGTGGTTGCATTGACGGTGGCCAAAACGAATGTGGCGGCAAGTCGATGAATGGTCGGTGAATGTGAATTTGCGGAATAGTTCTGTTGATTCCAAAAATCCAATCGCAACCACTCACATAGAAGAGTTGCATTTTCACTTTTATAATTGGCCGCAACCGTTCGTTTGACTTTTGTCCAGACGTCTTTGAAAGCTGTTGTTGCTGTCGTGGATCTAAGCAGTAACAACGTTGTTATTGATCTATTACTATGTGATTGTTATATACACCATTGCTGTACAATGTACTATTGCTGTAGGCGGTGCCAAGGTCTGTTAATCATTTGACACCACCAAATCACATGCGAAGGTATCGTATGGATTCTAGGTTAGGACTTTATTTTTCGTATAAGAAATACCCTATATATATAATTTTAAATATTTTTATGTTTATGCTAAATTTACAAAACTCGTGGTATAAACTTTACAATCTCAAATTTTTATGGTTAAAAAAACATTAACCGTTTATAACATAAAAAAGAACATATCGCTTTTCAATTAGTTCTTGGAGTTGGCATAAGTGATAAAGAAAATATTTTGATGACCTCAACACACACAAAAGATGGAATCTTCAACGACAGTTTTTTTGTTCTTTCCGCATTAAGGAAAATACAATTTCAATATAATTTCAATTTCAGCATTGTGATAGTTGACTCACATCTCACAACGTCACAATCTCACTCCCTTAGCGCCGGACAGTGTTGCCAGATACCTAAAATGACTTTCTCCTAAATCTTGAGAAAATACCTCCAGGCCAAGGCCAAGAATCTCCTAAATCTAGGAGGAAATCTCCTGATCTGGCAACACTGGCGCCGGAGTGCCACAGGGTTCGGTCCTTTCTCCAACCCTTTCGCTGATCTTCATCAACGACCTATTGTCGTCGACGAAGAATCCCATCTACTCGTTTGCGGATGACAGCACCATTTGTCATTCATAGTCCTTTACAAAGCGCCCCAGCTCTGTGGAGATTGAGAGAGAACGGCGCCGTATGAATGACACACTTAATAGCGACCTACAAACAATATCCAAGTGAGGTCAAGCGAACAGAGTCGATCTTAAGGGGCCCGAACACTGTAAACTGCGATTTTTCATATGTTTTTTATTTTATTTATTAAAAAAAAACGGACGTTCCGATTTACATGAAACTTTACACATATGTTAATAAATGTTTAGATTACCTTTTTTACTACCTTTTTTAATTCGATTTGCCCCTTTCAAAACTTAAAACGCGATTATCTCGAAACCATGTTTTTTGACCGCGTTGACAGCATAACTGAAAAAGTTTTTATCCGATCGACCTGATTCAAATTGCATTCTATTCGGGAATAGTGTCGCTTCTGCTCGACGTAGCCGTTTTTCGATATATGCCAAACTTTTTTTTTTATAAATAATTTAGTGCAAAATTTTACGCGAAAAAAAAAACTTTTTCTTCAAACAGCCGCCATTTTTTTTCTAATCAATATTTTTAAAATCCCAGTAGCCAGTAATGTATATTTTAAGAATCTTTTTTGTTTTTTGCTCTAGGAGGCTCCGTTATGCTGATTTGCTGTCAACGCGACAAGGGTCATTTTAAAAAGACGACATTTTGGATCAGCTACAGAATACAAACATGGCCGCCAAAAAAAAAAAAAAAAATTGTTTTCGATAATCTGAATATTTATTAAGATATGTGTAAAGTTTCATGTAAATCGGAACGTCCGTTTTTTTTTAATAAATAAAATAAAAAACATATGAAAAATCGCAGTTTACAGTGTTCGGGCCCCTTAAGCCTCGCAAGACTCAATGTTGCATGTTATCCCCATATCCCAATACATCCCTGGTTATGGATGGCGTGAGTATTGCGGAATCGGCAGCTCTTGATGTTCTGGGCATGTCCCTTAAGAACGATCTGCGTTGGAACGATCATATATTTGGTCCAGCTAGTTAAGTATATAAAAATTATGATAGACTCATACAACCAACAATATTAAATTTAAATTTAATAAGAATTGTTTACAGTGTGTTTAGTTACCTTATTTATATTGCCATTTTTTACTGGAATAACACATATTATGTATATATCGTTGCGAGCGCCTATACTCGTATATCCTCTTTGAATGACGTATCACAACTAAAATTTTGAAGTTCCGAGTAAATAGCTTTTTATATTTCGACCTACAATTTGTGCTATATGACGTAAGAACTAAAGTTTCACTGTTCCGCAATGTTATTTTCGAAAATTGTGGTATTTGGTTCGGAGAAGAAATTGATCTCAAATCATAGTACCAAAGTTTTAGTGCACGCTCAATTATCTTTTACGCTTTTTCATTTTAACCCTTTCGCTGCAGGTTTTTACTAGGGAAAGTTAAAATATTAAATATTACGTTTTATGATTCTATTTGGTTATATTAGCAACATTCCATAAGAAATTTTTTAATTTTTATTCTCGGACCCTGTATTTAAGAGTGTTTTTCTGTAAGACCAACCACATCGTTGTGGCTGTAATAGTTACTTGAACTTAAAAATATTTTACGTAAAACGAAAATTTGAATATTTCTTCATTTACTTCGGCCAAAATTAAAAAAATAAAGTATCTAAATTGAAAGAAAACGTCGAATTAAAAAGTTATCTCAAGTTTTCTGCTTCTTCTTCCTTTACTATGTCAGGATATACCATTAAAAAAAACGTGTGTACTTGTCTTCTTTAAACTTTAATATTCAGTTTAATAATTTCGTATTTTTTCTAAAACTTCAAGCTATTCTAAGGACCAATACAAAAATGTATGCCTGGAACCATAGGGGGTTCAGACGTCCACAAAGTAGCATGTGCCATATGGCAACAAAATAGCGAGGGTTAAAGATAATCGTGAATTGAATGCGCTTCCTACAAAACAAGGAACAATTTGAACTTGTTACTAAATCTTTTAGAAATGCATAACACTTACTTGTTTTCGGTCTCTAAATTTCTTGTAATTCGTTCAGTAATTGACGGCCCCGCTTTTGGGCTTTGTGCTGGTTGCAGCTGAAGTGGCCAATTGGAAAGCCGGCATGGCATTGTGTTTCGTAATAAATGATTTTTAACTAAATTGTTACCTGCATAATCGTGTGCGTCGTGTTTGTTGGATTTGGTTTGTTGGGTGAGCGCGGCTGACGGCGTCGAAATCAACCGACAATGGATTTTAATCTCGTCATGTGGATCACTTTATTAACGTTAATAAGAATTAATTACCCAGAAATTACTTACTTTGCTTATGCACAAATACACCTACACTCGAATACGAACCTATTATAGAAACCGCGGCACACTCGTTTGGCTTGACACACCGGCCTCCGCTCTGCAGTGGATAGGCTAATTTTTAATTACACAAACGAAAGCGACAGTACATAGCTGGAGAAACAAAAAGCAGTCTGGGCTGTAGGAAACGCAAAGAATTGGGTCCGAATTGGTGCGGGCTGCTAGTGGTCAGAGCACAATGTTTCGCGGTTCAATTGCGCTTCCGACTGAGCACGGAGCGCTCACTGCGGGCCTCACACAGAACGCTTACACTGGCAGACGCGCCGCCGACGTATCTCACCTGTCTAACGTTGAACATTCTGGCGCAGGTGGAATTGAGCGACTCGGCTATTGGCGGCTGTTGCTGTTTGTCGAGTTTCGTCCATAGTGTAAATACTTGTTTCTTGTGTGTGGGGCTCGGCGCGGCTGCGCGCCTATTCGAATTGTCGCATGAGAACATTTGTTCCTTGCAAACTTATCTTGATTGTTCGCCAAGGTACCTGCGCTGCCATGGTCATGAGAAGCATTAATTTTGATTTTCCTTTCAATTGAATTTAATCAATTTTCCAAATGGCAACGGCCAACAGAGAACCGGGAAAGAACGAAACTCGACACCGTGTCAACAAGGCGCGTAAGAGCGCAGAAACCTCTGCGCCGCACGATTTGGTCTGTCGCGGGAGGGGTGTAGAGAGCCTTGGTGGCAGCATCAAGCATCGATGTAAAGTATGACCGGCACTAAAAGTCATATGCGACGGTAGGTAAACATCCTGAGTGACCATTGAGCATTTGCACAGCGAGGCAATTGTACGCCCTTTCTCAAGGTGTTTGTTCACGAAGGTGCATTTGCACATTCGCCTATACGTCCAGCATACTTGCATGGCCACCGATTGCGATCGTTCCGTGGTTGCAATTTTCATTGTGTGTGTGTGCGTTTGTGTGTGGGAATTTAATTAATTATAACAATATTTGTGTTTTTGTCAGCGTGCTTAAACAAGTTCTATTACTTCCAAAAATTTTGGTACTAATATTACTGGTAATATTGGATGAGTGCATAAGTTCTTGCCCGATTTTACTAGGTGGCGTTTTAATCGTTCACGGTTGGTACTCATGACTGAAATGTATACTTGTCGTAATTCTTTTTAAAGGTGACAAATGAAACTTTGAATTAAGCGTCAAATCATTTTGATTTCTTTGAGTTTGCTTGTTGGAAAGGAAAAACTGTTGGCGCCGCAACGAAAGCTATTCAATCAGTTTATTAGGACCGTGCACCAGCGCTTCGCACAGTGAAGAAATGGTTTGCTAAATTTCGAGTTGGTGATTTTAACCTCAAAGACCAACCTCGCGCCTTCCGACCTTGACGACGACGTTATTCGCACTCTTGTTGAGAACAATTCACGCATTTCAACGGAAGAGGTTGCCCAAGAACTGAACGTCAACAAATCAACTGCATTTCGTCATTTAAAAAAGGTTGGGTACACTTTGAAGCTCGATACTTGGGTGCCGCATCAGTTGAGTGAAAAAATAAAGTGGACCGTATAACAACACCCATTCCTTTGCTTCGGCGTATCAAAATGAGCCTTTTCTGGATCGGTTTGTGATAGGTGACGAGAAATGGATTCTGTACAACAATGTCCAACGCAAACGAACATGGAAACAGGCACACGAGAAGGCGGAACCGGTCTCCAAAGGTGGATTGCATCCGATGAAGGTGTTGCTGTGTGTTTGGTGGGATATCCGAGGTGTGATATATCTTGACCTCTTGCCCGTTGGCGAAACGATTACCGCGAATAAGTATTGTCAGCAATTGACCCAATTAAAGAAAGCAATTGAAGAAAAATGTCCGATTTTGGCCAATCGCAAAGGAGTCCTCTTCTACCACGACAACGCCAGACCACATGTTGCAAAGCCGACTCTGTCCAAACTGAATCAGATGAACTGGGAATCATGTCGCATCGTACATATTCACTAGACATCGCGCTTTCTGATTACCACTTATTCCGATCATTGCAGAAAAATTTGAATGGAAAAAAGATTTAAAACCGTGGACGACTTTAAAAACCAACTTGTCCTCTTTTTTTAACGAAAAAACGCGGCATCCGTAAGTTGGTTGATCGTTGGGAGTGGATTGCCAAACATGATAGCGAATACATATGTAAGTGATTAATAAAGATTTTGTTTTGAAAAATTTAAATTTGAGTTTTGACTTCAAATCGGGCACGAACTCTGTGGCCGTAAGGAATAACAGCCAAAGTCGAGTTAGGACAAAATTGAGTTATTACCACCATTGCATTCGTCGTATTCAAATGTACTACTACACAAAATTCTATGGCTTTTGCTCATAAAATGAATGTTTTACGCCCAAAAATCTAAAATTTATCTAGTGTAATCTAAAGCAAATTCAAAAATAAAAAGTGCTCTCCTGAAAACTTCATAAAATCGACTTTGGCTGTTATTCCTTACGGCCACAGAACTTATGCACTCATCCAATATATTACTTAAAAGTTAATAGGGATATTCACACCGGCCTAGTTGGTTTGGTAATTCGTCAATTGGTAATTCGGTAAACTTTTTAATTGTGAGAATACTTTTTTTCTATAATTTCGTTAGTCTGGCAACACGAGAGCTGTTGTTTCCAACAGCTGATTTTGTACAAATTTGTTGCAAAAAGTGCACAGAAATCAGTGCCAAAATGCCCAATTCAGGTGAAACGCGCGAATAGAATGAAATTGAACAGCTTAGTACCAACTAACGAACGAATTGTCGCGCCTGCCACCTTGTTACTTTGTTACTCGGTAGTTCGATAGTTGTACAAAACCAAAATACACGTACAAAACTACCGAGTACAGAACTAACAAAATAATGAGCTCGGTGTGAATACCCCTAATATGTAATATATTGAGCACAGTTGTGTCTGCGTAGTGCAAATAATACTTGAGTACTGAATACCTCATTTTCAAGTTTCCTGCACCCTCATTTACTACTTAGAAGCTCGTGTGATATTTATTCATTCATAAGAATATAAAAAAAAAACAAATTGTTGCTCATACGATTTTATTACTCCCTTTAGCGTTTAATTCCCGAACAAGGCTTCACTTGTGCTGTAAAGTATTTGTGCTCACTAAAAAAGAAAAAAATAACAAAAAAATAAAAGTAATATATGTAGTAATGAGGAACTTGGGAAAAGTACTTACTTGCCGGAAGGTAATAAGTTACATGACTTTCTTTCACCAAAGGTAATAATATTACGAATTATATTACTTTCATCGGTGTTTATATATACTTACATAGACATGTATGGTACATTGCTACGACCCTCTCTGTAAATTAAGTTAGACATATTCCAGGTTGCAGGACCGTTCACTTTTGTACCAAAAGTGTTTTTCTATTCATCATAATTATAGGAAAAAGATGCAAATTAGCCTTCGTATTTGCAACGCACTTTCCAACTGCAAACAAACAATCCAACACCTTAAATCATTTGCACACAGCCGACAAGTGAATAAAATTAGTTCAAGATACATGCGCGGAATATGCACTCATGATTTTAAGTCGCACACAGTGTCGTAGTCAGACAGAAGTTGCGAAGGGATTCAATTATTGGTTGACTTATACTGGTTACTTATAAATACGTAAGTATTGTTTCTCGATCAACACTGCAGAGATGCCCTGAGCAAATAATTTTCATAGCCAAAGTCGGCTACCTGTGTTTCATAATTATTTATTGAGTTGGGCTTTACTCCGCTGTTACGCCAGCCTCAGCCACGACCCTGGTTCTACGCTCGGAGTAGTAACAAAAAACATGTAAATTTATTTTCCATTGTCTTAGTTGGAAAGCAATAGTTTTCGGCGGCATTTTCCCCACTTGGCTCCTTCCTGTTTCTTTCTTTTTCAAGCATGTAATTCATTTAGACTTTTCATATTATATGATCTATTACAATCTTCTCGCTCTTGTAACACATTTTAGCATATTTTATTAATTTAAATAATTCACTCACTCCACACTCTACACCACTCTCACACACATTGTCTGAGTCGTCGGCCGTCGGCGGCAGATGTGGGCTGCGATAAAGCGTACACATTCACAGGTCAGTGACGGCACGCCGCCCGGCCAGCACCAGCCCTTCGGCCAGACTACCGGCCAACAGGCACGCCGGGTCGGAGCGGACTAAGCCGGCAGCCAAGCATCAAACGACGACTACTCGTTTTGTGTGTTAAGAAAACTCAGCCAAGCGTCAGACTGAGCGTATCCACCTATTTTATTTTTTCAGTCCGCACAACGCTAATTAAATTCAGTGGAAAACAGCGCATTTACCCAAAAAAAAACGAACTGTTGTGATGGTGCGTGTGTCCGCATGCGCACTGTGCACCGGCCCAGCGAGCGACAGGCGTTGTCAACAATCACGAGGGGAGTAAGTATCCGTGCCCCCCTTGCCTGTTTCGATATTGCACACGTCATAAACATATGCTAGGCGTACGATTCCGAGCGTTGATATTGTATCATTTTGTATCAAAATCCTTAACTACGACAGTCTGAATCACAGGAAATTGCTTAGTCAGTGCAGTCAACTATTTTGCTACTTAAAGAGAAAAAACTGTATGCGACTACAAATACAAAAAGGCGTATTCTAAGTAGTTCAGAATAAGAAGCGGCGTTCTACAACTTTCAACTTTAAATTTGGTAAATATCTCGGGTGTTCCTGCCTCCGCAGCTCTTAACAAAACTAGCTCGATTCTAATTTTTCGGGAAATCAAAGTGGAACAAAAGTTGGCAAAGATTTTAAAAAGCAATTACTTCAATGGTTTATTTTTACCACAGAATCTATCTATGTAATATGTCTGGAGTTAGACTTTGCTATATATAGACACTATTTTAATTATAACAACAAAGACTTACAAGAGACCGGCGTTACCGTCAAAACTCAACGCAACATTTTTGATATCATATCCAACAGTGTTGGATTCATATACGAGTATTTGAGGTACAATTTAAGTCTTGCCTCCAGATGCTTTTATAATATAAACAACTTTTACATAAACGACACATACGCCAAAATTTTATAAGTCCCACTCTCAAATATAGATACCCTTAAGTTTTTAAGTACAGTGCGTTTCAAAATTAAGTGTTGCTTATAAAACTTACAAGAGAAGGTATAGTAATGAATTATATATATTTTCTGAAAGGCTGTGCAAATATCTTTTTCGCTTTATTATCAAAACTTTGCCAGTCTCCGTTGTTGTCAGTAATCGCTTGGTGGCATCTTTTGTTACAATTTCGGCTTATTTTTGAGTGTACTCCAAAGAAACCCCTCTCGAAATCCGTTTTAATATCAAAATGAGCTGTTTTTTTGTTGATATTCTTTTTCCTCTAAGCTTTGGCTTCATTGAGGATCAAACATTTTTGATTGGGTTTGCATCTGGACTTTGAGATGGCCAATTCAGTGTTTCCACCCCAAATTTTCTCGATCCCATTTCAAACGATTTTCCACATGTTTTTACCCAATAGCGATTTCGACATGGTACTTCTATGAAGAATGCCCGATTTCAGAAGCCTGCGTCGGATAGTGGCCGTTGATACTTCGACTCCCTTCTGCGATAATCTTTTCTTCGCTTGCTTCAGGCTAAGAGTTGGAGTGTTACCAAACATCCGGACTATCGCCTTATCCGCTTGGTTCTGAGTGCAGAACCATTTCCGAACTCTTTGAATCGACTGACTCACTTCCTCACACATGAAACTGATATTTTTGTGTATTTTGCGACTTGTGGAGGATTCATTTTTAGACCATTTGGATGGTTTACCAAAAACACTACTTCGAAACGTTTTTAAAATACAGTATTCATTTTTAATTATTGCCATTTTCGCGAAAACTTTTACCCAACTAAGAAAACAGAAACACTCGCGAAAACGGTATTTTAATATAGAAGATGATCTGGTATTAAAACCAGGGCAAACTTCTACGGTTAAAAAGATATGGCCAACACTTATTTTTGAAACGCGTTGTATACTTTAAAGAAGAAGGTGTGAATAACTCCGAAATAACCTCTTCCTGGCAAGACAACAAATCTTTTAGCCAACTGTCGTTGGTTCGAAGCCAAGCTTCAAGAGAAAGCAGTTTTCTGCCGCGTTTCTCCTCCTGCAATGCCAATGCATTGTTCATTCCAGACATACATAAGTATGTAGCCAGGCATTTGTTTGAGTATGCGTACAAGCTGTGCGCCAGGTTCGCGCTTCGTTGAAACGCTTCCGTTTCCTCACACACAACACATGCGCCGGAGTTTGCGGGCTATTGATGGAGAGCACAAGCCAACAACAACCCCCTCTCGCGCTTATGTCAACATAGCAGCGCGCTATCATGCTGGATGGTGTCCGGCGCTAGTGATGTACGTAAGTGGCGCTGTGACAGGTGCCCTTTGCTCAAGACGAATTTGTGTTTGCGCGTGTCAGCTCGAACTATATAGTGTGGTTTTCCATTTGAAAAATTACGCTCGGTGCCCGAGACAAAGCCTAACATGAATGAAAAAATGACAAGAGTCATTTCTCCATCTGTCCTTCCTCGTTCCACATTCCACATTCGGCACTCGTTGTTCGTAATACGTTGATTATTGTTCGTCATTTGGTAGTGGAAATGTTGACGTTCTGACGTCGTACCACAACATGTCATTAATTGTGTGTGTTCGTGCAGCGGTGCGTCGTGTCCACACACTGGAGTAACGGTACAAATTTAAACGTCTGAATAAAGCTAATCAAAAAGCTATCAGTGTCTCGATGCATCGCATGCACTATTGAGCCTGTCTAGGCATAGAAGAATGGGAAATGATTCGGACGATTGCGCACAGAAAAGAGACGACCCGCAGCAATTGTTGGCTTATGTACCTGCTCAAGTGGCATTCGGGGATCAGTGTTCATAATTTCGTAATTAATATGTGGAATTGATTTCTTTGAGAGAATAATCAGATGCACGTGTTGGATGTTTTCAAAGTTTAAATGCTGCTGACACTGGAATTCAGTGGAGCTCTATACGACAGTCCCGTTGGATACAGCTAATTGCTAATATACATGTGTATGTTGTTGGTGTCTCAAAAGCCCTCTTTGTAGCCGTGAAAATGCAATAAAACATGTACGAACAAATTATGATAGTGCAAGATCCATCTGTCGCTCTGCATGTCAATTTTTCTTTACCACATGAATCATATCATTTTAGATTTTTTTAGGAAAAGAAAATTACACAGATCCATATATTAATAAGCTAACATATTTGCTTCACTGCCATTAACGTCTTCGGAACCGATTTGAGGACACCTCTCATAGGTAAGCAGAATGATACGGGTTTTTTTCATACGATCGAGAAATACAGGTAGGTTAGGTTATGGTGGCTGCCTCTATAAGAGATACACTTGGAGGTCTATTATGCAACACTGGTTTTTCGACATACACAGTGCAACAATTATGTGTTAAGACTGCCTCTAGAAAACACAATTAAAACACGATATCTGGTAATTTTTCGGTCTATTTATTCGAAATATTCTCCTCATGATTCAATACACTTGTTACATCGATTTAATAGTGATTCAAACGCGTGTTCCAGTTCATTTTTCGGAATTTCCTCCAGTGCCCTCGTCGAAGCCCGTTGTATAATCTGAATGTCATCAAAAAAGCATCCTTTCAACTTCAATTTCGGGAACAAAGAGAAGTCGAACGGTGCCAAATCAGATGAATACGGCGGATGATTCAACACACAGACCTGATTCCGAGCCAAAAATTGACGAACAATGAGTGCTATGTGACTCAGTGCATTATCGTGCAACAGAGACCAACTTTTTGGATCGCGGTATTCTGGTCGAATACGACGGATTCTGGGCATCAAACGCTTCAAAACTTCGAGGCAATATGCGGCAGTAACTGTTTGACTAGTTGGAACAAATTATTTGTGGATAATGTCTTTGCTATCGAAGAATGTGATGAGCATTGTTTTGATTTCTGACGGAACTTTTCGTGTTTTTTTGGCTTGTGGTGAGTTTTTTGATTTCCATTCCGCACTTTGACGCTTGGTTTCTGGATCGTATTGGAAACACCATGTTTCATCACCCGTAACAATTGTTTTCAGGAAGTTTGGATCATTTTCTGCGGCTGCAATGATGTCTGTAGAATGACTGACTCTCATTAGTTTTTGCTAAAATTTCAACATCAAACGAAAACGTGTTTTGCAAAATGAATTTTAATAAATATTAAATGTCAACCAAATGTCATGAAATTTTGACAGTTAGTAGAGGAAGGTTGAAGCTTCTAGTTGGCGTGCTTGGTTGCTGAGATATGGTTCGAGTATTAATACATAATTGTTGCACTTTGTACGTTACAGCACACATTTCAAGTGGATGAGGAAAGTTTAACACAGAATCCGAACGGTGGTTGGCGCATTTCTTTCACACTTGGAGGTTTTTCCATTGCCTGCTAAGAGTGCACTTGCGATAGCGATAGAAGTAGATGAGCGTTTTACTAGTCCGAATTGAACCTAGGACCTCGGCATGAGAAGTCAGCGTGCTACTCGCTGGACAATCGAGGTCGGCAGAAGTCTTTACTTTGCAAATCCCATTCATCGGGTGTCATTTATAGGCGCAGTCGAATTTCAACCACAGAATTCCAAATGCAACTTTTTGCTGATCAAGTACTTGGACTAGGGCTCTAGTCTAGAGATTGTACAAACCTGTGAGATGCTTATCAATTGGCGAAACTTTCTCGGAGTGTAATGTAAAATTACAAAGAAAAGCTGCCGAATCTGATAGTTTGGTATGACAATTTTAGAACTCCATGTACCTTCGTAGGTGCACGTACAGGCGATGCATTGTAGAAGTGATTCTTCTGAGAGCACATCACTTTAATTTAGGAAAGAAATTTTCTATTATATCTTATAGCCGAACGGTGTATGAAAACACAAAGTGTGATGAATTCAGCGCTTGACAAATCGCTGAATGATATCATGAAGTGAAATACAAGTAATAGGAATCCGCTGATCATTTGTCACAAATGAGTTGTGTGACAGCTTAGATGACAACACTTATCAGAACTTGACACAACAAACTAATCGTTCTAATAATCTGCCGAATTACAAACATAGGAACATGCAGGCGTAGGAGAAATCATCGTACAATCGCATTTTTGGACAATAATTGATCCATTGGCGACTGCAAAGGTTTAGTTTATTGTGTGGTTGCTGTCATCGACAGATCATGGCACGCGTGTGCTCACTGTCACACAAGTGTAGGAAGCACCGACAATTTTCTCGACTCCAGAACATGTCGGTGAGTAATTATTACACCTACAGTACACGCATTAGCCGAGTTATTTTCAATTACATTTTCTTGCGAGGCTGTGAGTGGGTTCAACGAAAAACGAAAAAGTCGTTGGCACTAAAATTACTTTCCCAGGCCTATCGCATGTGATTTAGAGCAATAGTCAGTGCTGTTGCCACGGATAATGTAGTACTTAACCCTTTCCGCAAATTTATACGATATATCATGCATTAAAGTTTTTATTCGACGGCAAACGCATTTTTTATGAAACGGTTTTTTTATTTTGATTAAGTAGACTGTTTTAATCGTTCCGTTAAAAAAATAAATGATAATAATCGTGATTCTATAGTACTAGCAGGACCCCGCAGCTTTGCACGTAAGTTTGAAGTCAATGGGTTCAAGAAATAAAATTTCTCTTAATCCTTTTAAGATTTTTATGAAAAAATTCTTGTCTATATCTCATTTGACCTGCTTTCACAATACTTGAAGTCGAGGGACCTATTCAATCATGTATTCCCATACAAACTCTAAACTAATCGTTGATTTTCAAAAAAAGGAATACATGTGTCTAATTATTTTCTATTCCAAATGCTTTCACTAATTTTTAAGTCAATAGACTCATCGGTTAGTGTGTTTTTCATAGTCTTAACCCTTTCCGGCATGAAAATAAACTCGTTCTGTATGAATTGTATGGGCTGTATCCAATATATTGGACATTGTGACTGAAAGGGCTAAACCTTGTTGACACCGATAGATTTTCAAAAAAATTGAAAACATACGAATCGAATTAGTTGCCACTTAAAGCGGTTTTACTAATTTTTAAGTCAAAAAATCATTAAATTTAACCCTTGGTTTGCTCGTTACATTAGAATTAAAAAAAATTAGAAACACGTGCCAAATAGTTTTCGATTTCGAATGGTTTCACCAATTTTAACCCTTTCCGACATGAAAATAAACCCGACATGAATTATATTGGACATTGTGACTGAAAGGGTTAAGCAGACAAGCTCATCGGTTTATGCTTTTTTCATAGTCTTCCTGTATATAAACCTTAACCCATTGCTGACTTCGTTAAATTTTGTTTTTTGAAAAATTGAAAAATACGTCTAGAATTATTTTTGATTTGAAATATTTTCACCAACTCTGAATATTACATTTCTTCATACAACACCTTAATCCATGGTTTACCCTTCTAGATTTTATAATTTCTTTATAAGTTTAAAGTTTCAATCTTAATTGATTTATAAAACTTAATGCATTTGATTTTTTTTATTTAAACATTTTTTCTGATTGCTTAAGGCAGGTTCTCACCTTGTGGAAAAAAAACAACAATTTTTTTTTTGGCTTATCGTGTAGATATATGTTTCAAAAATGTGCTCCAGAAATTTCAGATCAAAATCTGAAAAATTACAAAAGTTACAGGCCGTTACATAGAGCAGTGTAGAGCACCGGCCAAGCGCGCTTTAAACTTTAAACGCGTTTTTCTCAGAACCACATTTTCGGACCTTACGGAAGTGATTGAAGGCGTTGGAATGAACCAATCGTCACCAAATTTTTTCCAAATGTTCCTTAGGGGTTTTTCTAATAAATGAACCACCGATCAGCCAAAAATATTGAAAATTGTTTATTTAAAAAAATAATAAGTGAACAAAAAAATGCGAAAATCTTAATTTTTTTTTTCAAAACCTCATAACTTTGGTAATTTTGATTTTTTTTCATGATCTTGGTTCATTCAATAGATAATACGGTACACATTAAGAATGTGTTCGATTTTTGTGTTTCCGATCACGGGTTTTGACGGAATCACTTCCGGTAGCGGGACACCTCCTCGCCGACATGCCGCCACTGATGGACGCCCCCTCCCCCTTTTTTTGATTCATTCAATTTGAAAAATTGTATTCTCTAAATAAATGTGTGTTCATATCCAGAAACAATTTTCAGCGTTGTATCTTTAACCGTTTTCTCAAAAAAAATTCCTAAAAAAAGTGCACTTTTTCGGATCCACAAGGTGAGAACCTGCCTTAAATCAAGTACGATACATCGTACATTGGCACTTTACTCATATGTACCAAAGAATATACAATATATATATGTTCTATACTTTTTGTATGTACGGCACAGGTTATGTAAGGTTTGTCATGCGTACTTGCCACTTCCATTACGCTAATAAGAATCGGCTATATATGATATATTTCAGTAAAGCTATATGAATATTAAGTAAGGACTCTTTGCAACATCAATAATGGCTGTTGTAGACATAACATATAGTATGTATAAGGCGAATGGGGTATTAAATGCATCTGTGTTTTACTGGGCTAAGAAGTGAGGGTGGTCACGCGGTAAGTTATACGGCGAGCGGGGAAATTAAAACACGAGGGAAATCTTGACTTTCTGAGGTTGGCCTGACACATCCACTATTTACCACTTAATGGTTCCGTTTTATTGAAAATAACCATAACTGAAATCGCATATCATTGATTGGTGGCTTGGTGGGTTCTTTTTACCGAAAACATTTGACGGGTGTTGAACAAATAATGCAATTAAAACAGAGTACATGTGGCTCAATCGTTTGGAGGATAAATAGTTGCAAAAATTTTAAGTTTAAATTTTTGATTTTGCCATTCAAGGGCGCTGAATGCTCGAGTGGATTGATTTGAAATTGTAATAATCTTTTCACAAAACTTACTCTCTCGGCGTGATGGTGATTGGTCTGGGCTTGGCATCGACACTCAACCAATCCATCTTTCCTTTTATTAATTAAAATGTATAATCTTCATCCAACTACACAAGGCTTAGGACGCCCTTTGATCATCACTCGATATTGTTTTATATAACTGTTAAACCTGAAAAATGCGGGCTTCAATACATTTGCTGCTGCAAAAGTAATGATTTCTCTATGACGGCATATTTGTATACATAATTTTCCCCATATACCTACAGCGACGTCTTATACGATATTAAAGAATTTCAGCACATAACACAATTGAACTACATTTTAATGTCGAAGGTCGCTAGGTCGAGACTGAATTAACTTCAGCATTTGAAGGATTCCATTACCGATAGTTTCAATCGATTTTCCCATGAAGCCGCGCAGAACGAATTTTCGTGAATTATTCAAAGATGGAATAGGTATTTGTACAGGTTTGTACGTATAGCCAAGTACTGTGTGAATGTGCGTAAACGTGAACGCTGAACGCGGTCTATACTATAGAATATGTGTGCATTTATACAAGCGCACAGTGCATTCCAACTGTGGGTCGAACTGTTACTGGGACTTGGGCATCAATTCACTCACTCAGCAATTCGCTGCATGCAGCGTAGTTTTAGCTTTAATTAAACTCCAAATCAAATTAAAGAATTGTACCTGCTGCAGCGGCCGTATTGGGTTTGTCTTGCACTTAATACGCATCTGAGGTCTAAACGCATTCTTCTTCTACCTGCGTCGCACCGGCACCAGCACCAGCATCAGCCTCAGCACCAGCAGCGATATCAGTTCCAACTGCAGCCAGCGCCGAACGTTACAGCGACGGGAGCGGGCGGCGCAGCACTTTCGGTGCGTGTCTCCAAATTCGATCAATTTAGATACAAACACGTATCTGATGCATTTGTGCGCCAGTACCTTTTATTAGCGCTGGCATATGCAAGTGTGCCGGTGTGCGACCGAGCCAGAGCCCAAAGCGAGCGTGTGCAGCGGGCATGTGAGCGTCGTCTTAATAAGCCCCTAATGGTAAATTAGGCAACGAGCCTTAGCCAACTCGCTGTGCAGCAATACAAATTCCAAATTATATGACAACGACGAGTTGGTTTAATTTTTTAGTGATGCTCGCATGCGCGAGTAGGCTGGCTGCAACAAGCGGCCACGCTGACACTTTGGCTCATGCACGGCTAATGTTGGAAAGTAATAAAAATTTATTTCGCCTTTTGTTCGATTTTATATACATAATTTTTATAGTTCGTTCATTATTGCTGGTCCAAAAATGTTTATACACCGCGAGAAAACGGGGCAATAGAGTTTGGTAAGTGTGTACAAAGTATTTTCATTACATCTCAGATGTTTGAACGACTTAGTCGCCCCTAATGTCCGAAAAGTTAGATGTAGTGTATTTTGTGATAAAAGTTTGGCTATAATAATTTGATCATATGATCCCTGATCATCTTCTTTTACCGGGTATTGGAACTGTGCAAGAACTGTAAGCAATGTGAGAAGAGCCGGACTAAACTTTTCGAATCAAACAATATGAAATGTAGGGAAAGAGTCCCACATTGACTCTTTTATCTGCCAAGCCCTTCGTTGTTGGTGGATTGAGATGTTTTTATGGACAATTATTTTACTTTGCGAGATTTGCCATTTCTTGATAAAATCGTGCGTGCTGTTGCACAAATGTTTTGCTTTACACACACATTAGGTGTAGAATTTTACGCACGAAAAGATGTTTTAGTCCTGCAATGGACGTGTTGAGCGTTGGGATTTCCTCTTTGACTGCCCAGTGAACTTAGGTTCTGATTTTCATTTTATCAAGCAATTTCTCACTGACACTGGTCTTTAATTCCACTGACAGTGTTTAGAAAAGAACCAGAAATATTAAAGGTTCTCAGGCTGGCTTATCCTTTCTAGAGAAGATAACATGGAAACATTTTTTAACATTAAGGAACAAGCGGTTTTGGACGCACCAAGAGTGGACCCTATCAAGGTCCAGCTGAAGGGCAGCAGAGTCCAGAAAAGACTTCCTAACCATATAGATTTTGAGATCGTCTGCGTAAAGAAGAAACTTCGCCGATAGAAAACAAGAACTAATGTCATTTATGAATAAAAGAAATAGAAGATCGTATCATCGTATAATTAGGATACTTTTTCAATGAAAATTAATGTTTTCCTATTGTAATATGTAACAAATTCATTCTTTTGGAGCATTTTCCGCAAATCGGGGCCAAATATCGTTCAGTGTATCCGTGTGCACAAAAACAAATTTACATAATTTGATCGAGCGGTTTGTCTCGCCAAGATGGCAGCTCCAAGCAGTTTCCCCACTTTGGCTCACCTACTGGACTATTGCGTGCACTGAGCGAAAGGCGATACATAGTACATTTCTTTTCTCTCCGCACCGATCGCATTCGTATGAGTATTCTTTTTATCGGTAGAGGAGGATCTCTGACTATTACGTCCGTAGCACCAGCGACTAAATTTATTCAAATACGTTGCGACTGCGGTGCGTAAGTATGTAAGTGTTTCTCCCATTTCTCCCCTTTCTTCGATAATTTCGTTTTATTATTAGGGTACACTTCTTCTTCTTTCACCTACAAGATTTATCGCTTTTTATTTATATTATTTTCAGTTGTCTCTATGTTGGATGCACGCTCGTGTACCTTTCAGATTACAAGTCATTGGAAATTCGTATTGAATTGCTTTGCACGAGGAGCTGAGTTGGGGCTTCTTTGGACACTTCAAGTCTTTGCGACTTTTATTAATGTCGGATGACTAAAAATTGTCGGAGATTTCTTCTCGTTGATGTGCATGTGTTGTACGCGTGTGTATAGGGCATGCGTGGAGCTGCACAAATACCGAATGCATACACATACGTACATGCTTCGTACCACACATATGATTTTATTGTGTGCCCTACTCTACACGTGTGCACAAATGGGCGTTGTACGTAGGCTGTGCGCATCGACATTGTAGAGCGTTTACCTGTCTGAGGCGGAGTGCTACAATTGTTTCAATGTTTTGTACAATACTACACATAAGTGAACAAGAAAAACGCGAAAGCCTTAGAAAGTATTCAAAATTCAGCAAGGCGGTTTCAACATGTGTTCCTCGACGACTCAACGCATACACAACGGTGTACTCGACAATGTGCATATTACACCCATTTGCTCGCAAACATAGATTTCAAGCAGCGACCCGTAAAGCTACCACATGACTGAAACCTTCTTCCTCATGTGCTTCTTCAAAAGTAAATGACAATCGGATAACGGTTGGGGGCCCGACTCAAGATGCAGCCAGCTTAAAGCCAGGAAAGGGCAAACAAGTTAAAAGCCAAAGTTTTGAATGAAGGCTTTGTGGGGTCTGGACTTACTAGCTTACTAAATTAACTGGCCATAATAATCTGTTACCAATTTATGACCTGTCGCAGAATTTCCAGGCCACACCGAAAGATACTACTGTGGGAAAAAATAGAAAGAGTTTGGTCATAATTTTAAAATTCTTTATTTATTCTTCCAAATCTCTTTCGTCAATACACTTGTGCCAACGTTTGTTCCAATCCCCGAAACAGCTGTTAAAGTCAATTTCCGCAATAGCCTTCAATGCGCGTAGCGATTCACATTTAAGGTCTTCAATTGATTAAAAACGGTTTCCCGGAGCGGTCGTTTGAGTTTGCTGAACAGCCAGAAGTCCCACTGAGCTAAATCAGGCGAATACGGTGGTTGTGGACCGATATTGGTTGAATTTTTAGCGAAAAACTCACGAAGAATCAATGCAATGGTGCAAGAACCAAGAGTTGCCGGCCCATAATTCCGGCCTCTTTTTACGAATAGCATAACACTCAAGTAGTGATCCTTGTTGACAGTTTGGCCGGTCGGAAGGAATTCGGAGTGCACCACACCTCGATAATCGAAGAAAACTGTCAACATGACCGTGATTTTCGACTTGCTTTGACGTGGTTTTTAGGTTTCGGCTCACCTTTGGCACGATATTCGGCCGATTGATCGTCTGTTTCCGGGTCGTAAGCATAGATCCAAGACTCATCGCCAGTTATAATACGTTTCATGACATTCTAGCAGTCGGAAAGCATTGTTTCACAGACGTCAACGCGATGCTGTTTTTCAAGAAAATTGAGTGATTTTAGAACCAATCGTGCTTTCACTTTTCTTAGGCCCAAATGATCTTTTAAAATGGTTTTCACTGATCTTTCCGGTATTCCAACGATGGTAGTAAGGTCTCTGACTGTTAATCGTCGATTCTCGAGCACCAATTCCTTGATTTTATGGACGTGTTGATCATCAGTTGATGTCGATGGCCGTCTTGGACTTTGTTCGTCGTCAATGCGCTCTCGACCCTCTTTGTACAATTTGAACCAATCAAAAACACTTGCTCGCGGCATACAATTATCACCAAAGGCCTTTTGCATAGTCACAGTCATACCAACCTAGAAAAAAAAATATTTCGACGAATGGGTTTCCGCGCGAAATTTAAATTAAAAAGTCTTACTATTTTTTGCCCACAGTAGTAAAAGCGCGTCGCCAACTTGGTCCTTTCAATGGAGACACATTCTCCCTCCTCGCCATCGTCTTTCAACTACCGCGTTGAATCCTTTTCGCCGGAGCTTCATCGTCCATACGGGAGACTTGGACAGGGCAACGTGCTTCTTCCATGTCTTTTAACAGCTCATACGGCTCATGCATTGGTCACGGTGTATTGTTCGGCAGACGAATTCCTTGACAAACTTCAATTTGACTTTCACCATCATCAAATGGCAACAAGTTGTCGAACAAAACGATGCATATATGACCAAAATCGGATCATTTTAAATATGTTAAAGACGTTTTAAAAATCTTGCAGAATAATGGATTTGTTTTTACTACACCTTATACTAAGTATACCTCAGTATCTACTATAGGTGCATGCCATGAGCAATTTTGGTTAGATTTCATTTTTCATTTAATTGTTCATTGAAGTTACTTCAGGGGTTGCACGGTCTCCTTGGGTTGTGTTAGATATTCCCGCGGCTTCGTTAATGCTATCAGTTTTGTGTCAAAAGCAAACATTTTTAATCTTGAGTGTGAAATCACGTACATGGACGTGTGTGCAGATTCGAGCACAACTGGGATTTTACGCAGATTCTTTTAATGGTCCATCTGCCAGTAAACACCTTCAACCAATGTAGGGCACAACCACACAAATACTTGCATGTTTTAAGTACATATGTATGTATGTATGTGTGTCAATACAATCAACGCCACAACGCTGCATATTTTGGTCACAAATATGTTTTTTTACCTTTGTAGAGCGGTACACTTGAAGAATTGGGATTACTACACCTTGCATTTGTGTTGTGTCCGCGTTTCAAATGCATTTTTGATATTAAGAATCATATACATATGTAACTTCATTGCAACACTCCAGACTTAACCCGAACTGCGGTTTGGTTTCAACGGTTAACTTAACTGTGTTGTACACATTCCGCTGTGTATTTTTGTTGTAGCCGCTGTAAAGTACCGACGACTATTAGAAAAGACAATAATAGCGGCAGACAATGCAATAATAGAGCAAAAATGCGCAGCCCGTAAGGATCAGATTTTCCGATTGCAGCGATACGAATAAATTCGGCCAAGCACGCATATGTATGTAACTATTTTTCATTTTCCAAAAGAGAGTGAACTCTTCCTCCGCCGACTCCATTGAATTTTGCACGTATTCGAGAAACTACGGAGCATGTGGAGCAACATTCGCAAGCGATTCATAGAATTTGCTAATATTTCTACCTGCAATTGTCCGTGGACGACTGCATATGTATGTACACACATACACGTGTATGTACAAATATTTCAAGATTCAAAGTTATTGTCGTAAACAGTATCGACCGAAATGATCGTGCCCTTAATTTCCAGAGGCGACAGCATCCAGTATGCGACGTGGGGTACAATGAACTCTTAGTCTTAGGCACTTTGTTTGCTTCTTTTCATCAATTTTCTAGCGACCAGCGACCGCAGCACCTTTAGATGGCGAAGAGACTAGGAGAGAGGTAATCGAATGATACTCGCATTTAAGTCATAACGCCAATATCGTCGTCCATTAGCATAACTACAAATGGGAATGACCAATGACCCAACTAACGAAATCCCAACTTAATACATAAATAATTTGTTTTTGTTTGCATACACAGCCGAGACTAAAAATTATTTGTCCAACTCGATGGAAAGCAACATACATACATACCATACATGGAATACAGGCGATTTGGCTTGTGGCTTTACGAGCATCTGTCTTCGCATTCGCGCTTACATTCGCATTCGTGGCTGACGGCAGCAGCTCGTGTCGACTACGTGTTTGTATATGTCAACGACAACCAGTCTAAAGAAACTTTGTTCGGTCTAGGCCGAACAGTGGATACTTTACTACGGTTGCCACTTTTGGTCCATTTGAACCTCCGTGCCTTTTTATTTCATTTGGACCTTTGGGTAATTTGGGCCTGTTTTATGCAAAAGTGTATAAGCAAAAAAAAGGACTAAAGTTTTGAAGACTATCGGTAAAAATGTTGACATAAAAGTTATCTTTTGCTTTTATGTTAAAAAACCATTTGCCGAAAACATAAAGTGATCCTTTCGTTTCCATTTTGGGACTATTTTGAGAAACTTTTGCTAGCAGTTCGGGTTAAAGTTCTGACTGGAGGCCCGACATTTCGACATTGTTGCGCCAACTGTTCGCGACAGCCTAAGTGGGCGTTGCTTAGGGGAGTCCCACTTTAAACTTGTCAAGCGCGGTCCCCGCAAAGAGAGTCATTTATTACTGTGGGCGTGTTGTGGAATTAGTTTAAAATTCCATTAAGGCTCGACCCCAGGTTCGATCCTCCGTCTAAGTGAACACCAACACATAGAAAAGCAATTTCTTGGCCGGCTGCAAAAGCTTTCTGTGAACAAGCGATGGGGACATTGAGTCAGTTATGTTTGTATGACATAGATTCTGAGTATTTTGGTGTGGAGCACACTGCAGTTAGTAGCTGCCGTTCACTTCAGCATAAATGGCTGAGTGTGTATTCAGATGGCTATTGTGGTCCATTAATACCGATACACTCCGGTGTAGTTTGTGTAGTGCAATCGTGAATTCTATAAACATGAAAAATAAAAAATTTATAAAAAAATTATGTTTTGGTACTAATTAGCAAGAGGGCCAGCAGAAGCTACAGATCTAGCGCTTTGTGCAGAGTCGTCAAAGAGGAATTAAAAATAATTTAACAACGTCTACAATAACCTATTTTGCGTTTTCCAATCTTCTTTCTTTAAACAAATAATTCGGTTTAGTCTAATAAATATTAATGAACATTGCCAGCTACACCATTTTCTCTTCGGTATAATTAGGTATGACTGCATTTTACCTCCGAGCACTGTTGTTTGTGGCCATGAAAGAACGGTCAAATAGACAAGGGGGATTTCAGTTAGCATACCATATTTTTATGCTTTTAAGTTAAGCTTGTGTGCATTTAACGAAAGTATAAAAGTACCAAAGTAACAATTGCTTGTTGGCTGTTAGGAAGGGTTTGACCGACATGAGCCCTTCGACATAGGAAAAATTCAAAATTCAAAAAAGTTAAAACACAGTAGAAAACGGTCGGATGGGCGTAACGTTCGTCACTTGTTTTGTATTCAGTTTATCGATTATAATCGATAATAATTATTAGCTACGAAAAATAAGAATTTTTCATATTATTCAATATTTTTGCTGTGATTCGGTGTCGAGTTTCACGAAATGTTAGTATTTATTTAATTAGTTATTTTTATATCTGCTATGTGTGTTTCGTAAAAAGTACACAAATTTTTTGATTGCCAATGGGTATTGGCATAGGTTTATCCGATTCTTATGACATCGAAAAACAAAAAGTATTTGTTGTACTACAGGGATTTATTGTTCTAATGTGTGTCTAAAGATTTCCACGGCATCGAGTTATACTAAAGAATATCTCAATTTCAATTTCAGGGATCATCGCCCACACTAACACTAGTGTCCTCTAAAGTAAGTACGATAAAAGCAAGCAGTCTCTTCAAAATTAACCATGTTATAGACCAATTTTAGTCGCACGTTTACTTTCGTTTGTACTGCAAGAGTTTTTCTTTGGGCTAAGTTTACGGCGGATAAGTGTTTCTTTGCTAAGAAATTGCGATTGAAAAAAAACTATGTCTATTTAAAGAAAAAAGCGTATATGTTTGAGGGTCTAAACAACAACAAACTCCTCCTCCTCCTTACCCACTCCTTACACAAGTTCAATAGCTTTTCGCCGCACTAACTCAAACATATTTGATGGCACTTTTTCGTCTCTTGCAATCGCTCGTAGTCACTGAAATCGCTTTCCGCCATATCGCTTTCATATGTACGCGTGTAATCATGGTTGTCACTCAGTTAAGATTTGTTGTGCCAAAATTTTCCGAAAAAGGGTTCAAAATGCTAACGAAGGAGCCTTTTATGTTTTCGACAAATTAACCAAAAATGGCAACCGTGCGTGTAATTGATTGGAAGCGAAATTCGCTTCGCCGTAAACTTAGCCTTAGTCTCACACATTTCATAGTGAAAATTGCTTAGCATGAAGTTCGTATTCACAATTAAGCCTGCCTCAAAATTCACTTGCTGCATTCGATATTTTTGAACGTCAGCGTTGACAATTCTGTGGTCAAAAGCCACAATCGCTTTGGTCGACTAAGACATCATTAAGTTAAGGGTGCTAGCCCTTTCCTTAAAAGAGTGCTGCTCAAAATAATACTTATGGACCTAAGCGATTGTGGTTTTTGACCACAGAATTTACTTCCTTACTAGTTTAGTATAGCTGAATTACCCAGGCCCAACTCGGATTCCAGAGGATCATGATGATTTCGGCCGAAACCGAAACTTTGTAGAATATTTTTTACATTTTATTGTGTGCCGAGTGAACAGTGCAGATATATAGTGAAAGAAGGAGTCATTTAGATGCCACCAATGTAAATAAAATTATTTTTTTAGCATCTAATATAAAATTATTTAATTTTGAATATAAGCGAGTAAGGTACGAAAGGATTATTTTTTTATGTTATGTTTGTCTGTCCTTTATTTACTTGAAGTAAAATCTGTTTTTTGAAAAGTTGCTTGATATGGTGATTTTTATTTTAACTAGAAAGTTTCGGTTTCGGCCGAATATTAAAAAAAACCAAAATTCGGTTTCGGCCAAAAAAAGTGGTTTTGGTCGGACATTAAAAAATATATAGGTATACTTTTAATTATTAACACGCAAAATTGTGTTCTTGATATTAAATAAATAATGTCAAAATGTGAATCAACCTTTACATAAGATCTCTTAGGGTTGCTATTTGTTTTCCAGAGTTTTCAAACCCCACTTTTCAGACACTTGAAAAACGAAGAAAAAACATCTCGTGTGTGTTCGTGATATCGTTTGTAGTTCTGTTGACTGGCCCAAGCTTTAGACTTAATATACTTCAATGCAAGATAACACTTCGTTCAATAATGTGTGTGACTGACACATAGATGGCGGCACTAATACTAAATCAATATTTTTTTCGAAATTGTGAACCTTTTTAGGCTTACTGTCAAAATTATATGTCAATCCGACCATTAGTTTACAAGTTACAGTGCTTTAAGTGACACTACTTTTGAGTTTTCAAAAAAAATGAATTCAAAGCAATTCCGTGTGCTGATTTATCATTGTTTTTTAATGAAAAAAAATACTGTTCAATGCCAGGAATGGCTTGAAAAACATTATTTGGACTCTGCTCCATCAAAAAGAACCATTTGTTATTGGTATGCCGAATTCAAACGTGGTCGTACAGACACCATGACATTCCATCTACTGGACGGCCAAATGACGCTGTTATTCCGGAAAACGTTGAAAAAACACTGAAAATCATTATGTCCGACCGTAAAGTGAAAGTGGGGGAGATTGCTGACATTCTAAAGATATCAGCAGGCAGTGTACACACCATAATACACGAACATTTGGTTATGAAAAAGGTGTTTTCGAAATGGGTGCCGCGTTTGCTCACACCGGAGCAAAAACAACAACGAATCGATGATTCAAAGAGCTGTTTGGACATGTTTACGCGCAACAAGTCGGAGTTTTTGCGTCGGTACATCACAATGGATGAAACATGGATCCACCATTTCACTCCAGAGTCAAATCGGCAGTCTGCTGAGTGGCATGCAACCGGTGAAAGCCGCCCAAAGCGTCCAAAGGCACAAACATCGGCTGGCAAGGTTATGGCGTCAGTATTTTGGGATGTGCACGGAATAACATTCATCGACTATCTTGAGAAAGGGAAAACAATCAATAGCGACTATTATATAGCGTTGTTGGGACGTTTGAAAGAAGAAATCGCGATTAAGCGGCCCCATATGAAGAAGAAAAAAGTGTTGTTTCACCAAGACAATGCACCGTGTCACAAGTCGATGAAAACGATGGCAAAAATGCATGAATTGGGCTTCGAATTGCTTCCTCATCCCCCGTATTCTCCAGATCTGGCCCCCAGCGAC
Organism: Melieria omissa; assembly: GCA_963971225.1. Taxonomy (NCBI): domain Eukaryota; kingdom Metazoa; phylum Arthropoda; class Insecta; order Diptera; family Ulidiidae; genus Melieria; species Melieria omissa. Next base: position 119,357,400 of record OZ020267.1, read on the forward strand.
TACTGGCTCTTCGCAGACCTCAAAAAGATGCTCCGTGGTAAGAGATTTGACTCAAATGATGAAGTAATCGCCGAAACTAACGCCTATTTTGAAGGCAAAGAAAAATCGTTCTACAAAGGCGGTATCGAAAGATTGGAAAAGCGTTGGAATGATTGTATCTCCCTAAAAGGGGACTATGTTGATGAATAAAAATTTTTGGCAAAAAAATGTGTTTTAATTAGTTAGTCACATACATTATTGAACGAAGTGTTATGTATGATCTTCATTGAGTAATTTCAACTATGCCATCAAACTTTTTTTAGATAGACTAGGATTGTCTCATCAGGATTTCTGTCGCGGCTGCGAAGATGAGGAGGAAATAAAGTGCTACTTTTCTTATGCGGCAGCCTTGCATTTTGAACTATACAGGGTTTTTCATTTCGAACCGAAAATTATGGCAGCCCTGCGTTCGACAACCGCAGCTGTCATCTGTCATTGCATTGTGTTCATATTGTAGTTTAGTGTTTGCCATTTATGAAAATGGACCGATTTAGCATCGCTCAACGTGTAAACATAGTGAAAATTCACTACAAAATTGTTGAAAATTTGAGCACCACTTTTCACGCACTAAGGAAGGATTTCGAACGTCACGGAAGGCCTGTTTTGTCAACAATTTCGTACAAGATGTACAGAGGCCAATACGTAATCGCCCTGCTCGTTCGGTCGAAAATATTGCTTCTTCGAAAATAACGAAGGACAGACCGTTACCGTCAATTCTGAACGTTATGGCCGTATGATAACCGAGTATTTGTGCCCAGCGATCGAAAATATGGATGTGGAGGAGATGTGGTTTCAACAGGATGGCACTACATGCCACACAACACGACCGAACATGACAGAATTGCAAACCAGGTTCGATGAACGCATAATTTCGCGTTTTGGTGATGCCAATTGGCCGTCAAGATCGTACGATCTGAACCCTTTGGACTTTTTTCTTTGGGGCTACGCGAAAGACCAAGTCTATGCAGACAATCCGCAGACTCTGGAGCATTTGAGGGACAACATACGTACAGTTCTTGGCGCCTTACAGCCTGCTATATGTAAAAACGTCATCGAAAATTACCTAAAAAGAATCGAGGTGTGCCAGGCTGGTCGTGGCGGTAATTTGAATGATGTCATATTCCATTACTAATGGCACAAACCAAATATTATTTTGGTAATAAAGTTTCATCAAATTTTTTAGTTTAATTGATTTTTGTCCTTATTTACTTTTTCGGCTCATGATGAAAAACCCTGTACAATCTTAGCCAAAGTATGTATATTTGTTTATTTGGGCATGGTAAGTATTGCACCACTTGTGTATATAACCAGATTTATCGTAAGCTCAGGCTCGGGCAGGATAAGAGAGGCTTGCCACAACAAAACCCAACGTAGGTCATTATAGGTCCAATTATTCTACTAATGCTTCTTCCATTTTGAGAGTCTCCTCTGAAGTTGATAAGATCTTGTATTGTTTAGACGACGACAGACTAAAGTATTGTTCCAAATGCGCTGAAAAATTGCATATACTATATCATATATACGATTTAGAGCGGTTCGCTCTGTGACCAATGGGGCTTACCCAAATCTTGCTCATCTTCCAAGCCTACCTCCGACCCTTCCTTTACACGAGACAAATTGAAGAATTGTTCATCTAATATTAGATCCTTTATGACCACAACAATTCGCGGTAGTAGATGAAGGTGAAATAAGTTTCAAGACCACATCGCAAATCAATCGCTAAAATTCTTGGCGGCGTTAAGCTCAAAGTGAAATGACTCTCTGTACTGCAACAATAAAACAACAACCACAACGAACAATGCGCGCAGTAATAACAAAGAGGTTTTCAGGTGATGATTCAGCGAAAACCATTGAACAGGAAATTGCAACGAAGGGCACCCGAAAGGAGGACGTAAACATTCGCGCATACCGGCACAACTTAGTTGCGAGATTCTTCGAGCTTAAGGCGTCCACACTCATAAACATATTCTGTGCATTCGATGAATACACTTAACGACATATTGTAAAGTGTGATATTTTATGCCGGGGTCTGTTCCGGCCGAGGCATTAAAGTTAGCATAAAAATTGATGGTAGTAAAATATTGGACCAAGCGAGTACCCGCCGTTGAAAGACAGCACACTTTACGTGCTGGTCCCCAGCTTTGCAATTCCGCCTACATACCTTCGTATTTCATTCATATGCACATATAGTAAGCTATGTATCGCTTATATCTTACCAGTTATTGTACCTGTAGTAGCCGTCTCAAAGTCATAACTGAGTTTTCGGATTTAGGTGTCTACTTCGACTCAAAATTTTTATTTCACAAGAACCACCTTTTCAGTTCGAACTTCACTGATCCATATACACTAAAACTACTTTACAATTTTATTACTGGTTCGCTCAAAATTGGAATATGCAGTCTTTATCTGGAGGCCCTTCTATGAGTGCCGCATAAAACGATTAGAACGCATTCAAAAGGCTTTCCTTTGGTTTGCTCTTCGTTCCTCATTGATTTGCGCTCTTTAAATAGCTGAAGATCATTCCTCTGTATAATGACTCATCGTGAATACTTCAACGTTCAATAAACTGTTAAGCTTCGTTGAGAACTCTACAAAGTCAAGATCTCTTTCTTATTCCACTTTGCAAAACTATTTATTCTTTAAATGCCCCAATTTTGCGAGCTTTGACTGAGGCTAACTCATTCTCAAATTCATTGGATTTTTAATTTTTTTATCTAAAAATATATTTAAGAATTCGCTGAAAAGGCTCAAAGGATAATTTTTTAATATCGATACTATCTCACTATTGTTATTCTGTTAGTCTGTATGTATAAAAATATCCTAGAATTAGTAAACAATTCACTAATTCTAGGATATTTTTTTAAATAATAAATAAATAATAAATCTATTTCGATCACATACTCTTGTAAATTATTTCAAATTACAGGAGCAACCCCAAATCGGTTAAATCTAAGTGTAGTTTGTTTTTGGCATTTTCAATGCTTTCGGGTCACGTTGCTTTGTCCGCGACACTAGAACTCGGACTTTGCTGCGATTACGAAGTGCAAGTGGGAGGTAATCGTACATTATGCATACGTTTATGAGTATAAGTAATATGTTAAAAAAGTACCGGGAATTTTTAATTTAAATGATTGACACGGAATTTAATTGCTTGACACGAGTACGAACTGTCAGCGAGTTTGTTACAGTAGTTGGTTGAATCTGCAACAATAATTCCAGGTTATTTATTGACAGAATACGAGTATACGTATGTGCATGTTCCATTGTATCGAGTGGGCCATCAAGTGGTTTCTTTAAAAAAATACAATAAAATGAACAAAATTAAATTTTTTCATGTATTATGGCTTTATTAGTAAGAGCAAACATTCCCATTAATTATGGAATACAACGTCGTTCAAGTGGCTACCTCGGCTGCCTTCGTCGTAGCGCATTCTGTGACTCCAATTTTCCAAGACCTTGTTGATGGTTTCAGTCTGTAGCTCATGGATTGCTTGGATGATATTGGTCTTAAGTGCGAGAATCGTTTCTGCATTGTTGGTATAACATCGGTCCTTCACGGTTCCCCACAAAAAAAGTCCAGAAGGGGTTAAACCGCAGCTCCGAGGCGGCCAATAGACATTGCCAAGACGGCTGATAGCACGATTTGGGCACAGTTTGGGCTACGCAACACTCACTTTAAAAATAAGTTTTCAATATTTTATTGTTTATTAATTAAATCTAATCAAATTACAGACTTAGAAATAACAGGTGTAAATTCAAACAAATTCGAAAAATTTAAGTATATTTTATACTTATTTATACTTACTTAGGTACTTATAATTAGATAACATGATGCAAAATACGTTTAACGGTAACGCGAGATCAATATCCAAAGAATTTCAGAGGCTATTAAATTCAGTTAAAACTCTAGTAATAGGAGCATTTTTGGCATAATTGGTCTTATTTATTCATTTATTTTTAGAATTGTTTTAAAAAATTGGTCTTGTTAATGCCAACATTAAAGAGCTCAGACCGCCGAAGAGATCTGGCTGGAGTATTAAAATGAATTTTTTTTAAGAAGAGACGAGCAGTCAATAAGTCCATTCACGATATTATATAAAAATTTCAATGAGAGAAAAGATCTTCTACTGTGTAGAGATTTCAAGTTTAGAAGTTGACAACATGCGTCATAGGAGGGAATCGGATCTGAAAAATTCAGGGAACGAAGGGAAAAGCGAATAAAAACCTTCTGCACTCGTTCAAGCCGATTTATACTTAAGGCATAGAATGGCCTCCAAATGCCGGCTGCATATTCTAGCCTTGAACGAACAAAGGCGGAATAAAGTAACTTGAAAGTATAAGGGTCAGAGAAGGTAGAACAGTTGCGACGAATAAAGGCTAACATAGAATACGATTTGGAGATGTCAATATGTGCAGAAAAGGAGAAATTAGAATCGAAGAAGACACCTAGGTCTTTGATAACACTGATCACTTTAAGCCCAGAGTTTGAGATAAAGTAGGAAGCATGAAAAGAAATACGTTTTTTAGCGAAATTTAGTTGGAAACATTTATTTGCATTAAGAAAGAGACGATTTCTGACACACCCCTCATTTAAGATGTTAAGCTCAGCTTGAAGCGCAGAGGAATCCTTAGGGGTTCTAATCTCAGAGTAGATTTTAAGGTCGTCTGCATACAAAACCAAGACTAGAAAGCTTAGCAAGTAAAATTTTATGAGAGACTCTATCAGACTCTATTTCCCAACCTTGTTCAAGTGTAACGTTGCTCGTTCCGTGGAGGTATGGTACTGACTTTCTGTCAAGATTTCGATATCATTAAAAAAAAAACCACTAGATAGCCCACCTTTTACATGGGTGTAGGCGATTCGATTTATAAATAAAAAAGACGTTGGAGTGCTTAGTGCATAGTGACTGTGGCAACGTAAAAGTCGATCTTTGTGCCAATAGAACGAAGCCAGCAGGACCCGACTAGACTTTTCGATATTGGTTTTTGGGCCGAAACAATTGGATCGCCGGAGAAATGTCAAACCATCGGAAAACTCATGCACAAAGATTCATGTGCACTGTACAATTTTAGTCACGAACAAAAAATACCCGAAATTGCTATTCACTTGTTTACTTTCCTATTTTCTATGCCATAGTTGTTAAATCTGTTAAATTAGTCATTGTAACTAAAAATGAGATTTCGTACATTTATACGTAGATCATATTATTACGTCTAACCCAGGAAAAAAAAATTATTTTATATTTATTTATTTATTTTATTTTGCAACCTCATCACAAGACTAGTAGAATCGACTAAGCTACCGCCTCTGTTCGGTTATTACAGTTCAGTAGCTAACAAATAAGATATGAAAAAACAATTATTTGCTACCTGACAGTATTTTTTTAAATATATTTTGACCATGTTTGATAAAAATTGACATCTATGTAATGAAGCTTGATTCTATTGTTTTTAAGTTTTGCTAGAGGGTTGATGGTTTTTGATGAAATGCGAATTGGTCAAATGTGAGCGCTGTTTTCGTATTTACACGTTACAGTTTAAAGAACTCTATCGAATCGAACAATGTACGCGTTCTATGCGGTTCGGTGTAGGAGTCGGCACAAACCTGAATAGTAGCAGCTTGAAGCCAAGTATTGGCTTTTCACAGCAAACGAGTGCGTCGCTCGTTGGCGCAGCTTTGCTTCGCGCTCGCAAGTGGATCCGGCTTAATTGCTCAGCAATCTGCAATCTGCGGAGTGCAATTAAATGTACGCGAACGAAAAGCAAATTTACGTTTGCTGTCAAAAGCTTGCGACGGCGCGTATTTAATAATGTGTAGGTACTTTTCAGCGTGTTTTACCTTTTCATGTTGTGTCATCATCATCATCAGCGCACACCGGCCGCCACCAGATATGGACTCGAGTGCAGCCACAGGCAGCCCGAACGGCCCAGACCTGAACGGCAGCAGCAATGGCAACAGAAACGAAATAAAAATCTTAAAGTCACAGTCTTAAAAGCATTTGCAGCCGAACAATAAAACGAACGCCAGTGCGAGTACGGATACGCGCTCATTTGCACTTGGAGCGCAAAGATATAATACATTTTTTGCGAGTTCGTTTTGACATGACAAGATAACGACAGGCGCGGGAACGGGAGCGCGGCGCACCGCGCATGCTTCTGGCTGGAGTCGACGTCGGGGGCGTCGGCACGGAACGGGAGCGGGCGCAGGTACAGGATCGCCTGCACTAGCGGGTGAGGATGCATGTCGGTGGTTGTGCGGAGCAGCGGCGCTCGGCGATGTCGGCGGCCTCAAGTGAACACTGCTCATTGCGTCGACCACTAACTGAGAGGAGCTGTGCTCGTTGCTGTTTGGAATTCCTAGCTGCACGCCACCTACCCGCCGGCGTCACCCAACTGGCAACAGTAGTACCATTGCCCAGGGCCGAAGAGGAGAGCGCGCGCCGAAGCGACGCAGCGAGACAGCGGCTGGCGCAGCTAATGGCAATTTGCCTTCAGTGCGGAAATGCTGTCCTCTGCGACTGCAGTGCTGCCAGTTAACAGGCGAGGAGTAACACCGCACTGCTGAAGCGAGAACAGTGAGCTTTTGCCGTCATCGTCGTCGCCGCCGTGCCGTGGTGTCCGACAATGTGGCAAAGTTCTTAAGAAACCTTAAAAGCAAACAGCTGAACACCAAAAACGAAAACTTAATATTTCCAAGAAATTGCAAATTATTTTTGAGCTGAGCGCCTGCGCCTGACCATCACCATCACCACCGCCGCCGCCGCCGCCGCACATCATACAGCGCACACGTCATTTGCACTCACAACGGATCGAGATCGACACGAGATGCGCTGATCGCGCAAGTAAATAGCATCTGTATCTGTATCTGACTTTGCGTTTGCGTTTGCATTTGCATCTGTGTTTGTGTTAGCTTGTGCGGCGCGCAATGCGGCTCTTGAGCTGCGAAATGGAATAAATGCGAACTTATTATGTACGTATGTATGTGTGCATGTAGGTACAAGACTCTGGTTCATTTGCACGTTGCCTTGAGCGCGGCCATTCCTTGCCTGCGAATGCTTGTTGTAATTGTTACTTTTGCCGCCGCTGCGCGCGTGCGTCAGCTCCTGGGGCCGCGCCGTGCATAGGACTTTATGTCTCCATAAACCTTTTCATTTTAATGATTTTTATTGCTGTGCGCATTCGTAAGATTTTATGAATCTGCACGCAATTTCATTGGTCCTGATTTAGGCTTACGAGTTGGCGCAAAGGATCCACGATAAATGCATTTATTGTTCGCAGCTCACTCCATCCAACCACTTGTGGCACACAACAACAATGCGCAATTTTTGCAAATGTATTTGGTATAATTTCAATGAGGAGGATGCTGGGTATGTTAGCTTCATAATGCATTAGCGACCCACAAGGACGCGCGTGATCGAGTGGATCTCTATTGCTTCGTCTCGATTGAAAATGAAGCAAGCCCGAAGACGCACTTTGCAAAACTTAATCTCTATGCGATCCGAATCCTGTAGTTTTTCCACAGCTCAATCGTGCTCAGCTTTGAAGAAGTTGACAGACACATCCATGGGAAATGGTCAGCCGATTTACCATACATTACATACATTTGCCATATAGTATGTATGCAGATCGAGAACTCGTAGAAATTTTGATATTTTTCTAAGGCAGTCGTAGTGTCTCTGTGGGTAAGACATTGGACCGCAAGCTAGAGGGTCGTGGACCCTTGTAAACAAATACAGAGAACTTTCATTGCGGTTGCTTTTCCAGCAGCTTAGGGCGTATGGGATCACTTGTCCTTTCAATTCAAATATCCCCGGAGATTCGAAATATCCATCCCACCTAAATGAAATCCCATGTATTCGTACAGGTGAACTCGTTAAATCAGCTTATTTTATTTTTTTTAAGTTTAGATTGTTAAAATAGTTATTTATGGGTAGTTAATTGTTTATGACTTCATTTAGACAATCTCAACCCAAAAAACACAAGCAATACATAGAAATTTTGTTGTTGTCGGTACGCTATCATCTATAGGTACTGAATTCGCCTTGTCTACATACATTTATGTATTAAGTATATAAATATTTTTATTTGTATTAATTTAATTCTGCTTCTAAAATCAAATATATGTAAAGGATTCTTCCAGCGATGTGGTAGAAAATTTGTTGGCATGTTGTAGTTCTACATGATATTTTTCTCTATATCTTTGCATTATTTAATATAGTAAAAAGAATTGCAGGATTATAGTAAGTGAAACGGTAGTCAGATCTCAGAAATAGCCATAGTTAAAAAATGTAGTGGCTATAAATCTGTTCTTCAAACGTGCTCTATAGAATCACTTGGGTAATGAAACGATACTTTCTCGTTTTGACATTAAACCCATTCGAAACTCAGGGGGTTACAGTTAGTTACTATTCGATTGTGAAATACAGGTTACAGGTTAATTATGTATGTATTTATATAATGGTCTGTTCTTCGCCCCATTTGGCGACTTGTCTTTGGGTTTTTCACACCTAGTTGGATGACAAAGCGGAAATACGAATGAAACCTGGATTTGCTACGAGTTTGTAGTGTCCACGCCACCATTCTGCAGACCGGTACTGCGTTTGCCATGGTGTGGCCTCAGTTCCGAATGCATACCGTCACCAAGCTACTGGACCTTGAACTTGCGCGGTACAGGCTGTGACTGCCACAGCCGCTGATGCGAGGGTAATAAAAATTAAAATTTACACTTGAGTTTTCGCCATCGCCAAAATGTTGCAATCCGCCATTGGAGCACTGCGGGAACGCGGCGATTCCCGAAGCTGTGGAGCGTTTAAAAGCTCTTTTATTGCTCTTATCGGCAGTTGTACTTTGGATGCATTTTCGGCCGGCGAATTGGCCAGGTAAGCCCGCTCCCCGCGCCCGCTGCCTTTCGACGACGAATTAAAACGCGGTGCGGGTATTTATGTACATTCGCGTTTACGGGCCGCACTGTGCGCCACCGTTTTTGCTCCCTCCAGTTCTAGGAATTGCGGTTGCAAATAGGCAGCACACACACCTAACCGCACGCCACATCCGATGCGACGCTGTGCGGTTTCTAACAAACACGATCAGCGCATTTTTGATACTTTTCGCCCTTGATGGCCGCAATGTAGCACACGAATTGCACGCAAAAACAACTTGAAAGCCAAACTCATAAAACGCGCATGAGTAGGCCAAGAGTCCATGCAGATTGTGTGCAGGTACGGCAAGAACACCCGTTTGCCTTTGTACTTGCGCACACTCCATTCGTTCGCTCGCCCGGCCACCTGCCGCACCCGCCTCGTCCTAACACAGTCACGGCCACCGGGCCGTTAGGCTATCGTGGGGACTCACTCGCATTAGAGGCAACAGCGGCGCGCGGCATCTTCTACGCAGTGTTGCTCACAGTGCCGCAGTGCGCGAAACATTTGCAGTTGTTGCAAAAATTGCGGCCGACGCGTCGAAGGCACACGGGCCGGCAACTGGGAAACAAACAGAACGCAAAAGGCAAAAGCTAAAAGGTCTCGCAATTCGGACCGCATTTCAAACGAGTGTTTTCACTTTTTATTCGCATCTGCGTTCCCCGAACGGGGGCAAAACGGCAAATTAGAGGCGCGGTGGTCGGCAGACGGCGCAGACGATGCAGTGGCAGTAGCAGTGGCTGAGCGCTGTCCGAATAGGAAACTGTGCCAAACCAACTCAGAAATATTGGTCATTCTCGCGTATGTACCGACGTGCGTTTGTGTCCATTTGAGCGCACACACACTCATACACATATTTATTTTGATGTATGTATGTATGTCCTTGTGAATGTGTTTGTTTATGAATGTTTGTACAACACACATTATAGGGAGCCATGTACAATAGGTACATCCAGTCAGCGGAAGTTTGCGATGAAGTAAATGGATAGTTGATGGCCCCGTTGCAGGCGGCAATGACGAATATTTTTTAATATATCTCCCTGTGAGTAAGTGGATTGAACATATCGTTATGCCAGTTTGAACGACATCTAATATATTCTAAGCAGCCAGCAAGCATTTAATTGCGTTGACGTCGTGGAAACTGAACTGAACATTCTCTCTCCTCGACATTAACGGTATGGCCGGTTTTATAAAGGAGTCACAATGACTCCCCTCTTTCATCCGAGAGGTGCGTAGTTAAGTCAGATGATGGACATGTGGTCATCCTTCCTTTTCTAGTGCTTTGTTAACTCCTCGTTTTTCGTCAGCAACTTCCAAAGAGTAGGCAACCAACTTTCTAACGTGTTTGCGATTGAACTATACAGCTTAGGAAAGTCTTCATTAATTCTAGACTATTTCCACAAAATTAAGAATGACATACAATAGACTTAAAAAATCTTAAGCAATTGCTTCCTAGCAAAAGCAATTGCTTCTTTTATTGATCCGGTGTTAAGACAGGTTCTCACCTTGTGGATCCGAAAAAGTGCACTTTTTTTTCAAATTGAATGAATCAAAAAAGGGGAGGGGACGTCCATCAGTGGCGGCATGTCGGCGAGGAGGTGTCCCGCTACCGGAAGTGATTTCGTCAAAACCCGTGATCTGAAACACAAAAATCAAACACATTCTTAATGTGTACCGTATTATCTATTGAATGAACTAAGATCATGAAAAAATAAAATAAAATTACAAAAGTTATGAGGTTTTGAAAAAAAAATTACGATTGTCGCATTGTTTTGTTCACTTATTATTTTTTTAAATAAACAATTTTCAATATTTTTGGCTGATCGTAGTTCGTTTATTAGAAAAAACCCATTTGGTGACGATTGGTTCATTCCAGCGCCTTCAATCACTTCCGTTAGGTCCGAAAATGTGGTTCTCAGAAAAACGCGTTTAAAGTTTAAAGCGCGCTCGACCGGTGCTCGACACTGCTCTATGTAACGGCCTGTAACTTTTGTAATTTTTCAAATTTTGATCTGAAATTTCTGGAGCACATTTTTGAAACATATATCTACACGATAAGGCAAACAAAAATTGTTGTTTTTCCCCACAAGGTGAGAACCTGCCTTAAGAAATAGCTTGAAAAAATAAGTGCGTGAAGTGAAAGTATATGTTTGAATATCTATAAATAAAAATTCAAGTAAAATGTCGGAAATCCTAAGCAAAAGCTATTGTTTGGTTTTATTATCCGAATATTGGGTTTCGGCCCAAATAAGTGGTTTCGGTTTCAGTTTTGGGCCAAAAATTGCCCGACAATTTTCCGAAACTTTGTAGAATATTTTTTACATTTTATTGTGTGGCGAGTGAACAGCTTGTCAGTGCAGCCTAGCAGAGATGCCACCAATGTAAATAAACTAATTTTTTTTAGCATATAATATTAAATTGTTTAATTTTGAATAGTAGTGAGTAACATACAAAAGGGTAATTTTTTTATGTTTATGTTTTTAAAAATTGAAAAAAATTGTTTTTTTAATAAATATTTTTTATTTATGTTATGTTTGTTTGTCTGTCTTTTATTTACTTGAAGTAAAGTCTGTTTGTTGAAAAAAATGCTTGATATGGTGATTTTTATTTCAACTAGAAAGTTTCGGTTTCGGCCGAATATTAAAATAAACCGAAACTCGGTTTCAGCACAGTGGTTTCGGTCGCACAATAGTTTTTATCGATCAGGTCCATTGTAAAACCCTACCGGTTACCGAATTGACTTTGGTAGTCAATGTCTGTTAAAATCGCGCAAACACATAAAAGGATGCTGACAAGCTAACAAAGCCGCTGCAATGACGCATGTCGCCAATTCGCCGATGCGCACAGCGAATTCGAGTGCCTGCGCCGCTCGTATGGCCCGAACACATTCAAGACGGCAGCGACACGGCCACACAACTTCACGATGGCGCTTTCTTCGACTGTCGCCGTGTAGTCAACTACGTGATTACACTTAAAGCGGCAGCAACGCTATCTCAATCATATTTTTGAGCTTCTACACACAAATTTTAATGTGCTTCGGTGTAAAATAAATTTAAAACAAATGCAAATAGTAAAATTTAACTGAAATAGTAGTAGTAGACAGACAGTAGTAGTAACAGACAGAAAGCTAATTTGTAATTGTTGTTCAAAGCACATCGAAAAAGTAGGAAAACTGTCATTAAAACTACATGTTCTAAAGCAGTAAAAAGTTCTATGTTTGGCGACAGCGGCAAAAATAATCGTCCACATATGAACGCTCCGATTCAGCAGTCGTGTCGCTGCCGTCATCTATGTGTTCGGGGCATTACCCAGCGTTCACTTGTGCTGCCGTTCTCGTCCGGCTGGCCAGCCAGATATCAGCTAAATGTAAATATATTTCATTGCACCCATTAAGTACATGAAGACACCCAGACGACGTTCTTGAATTCCAATCTGACACCACTGCTCTGCCGCGGCGACTGCGCGCCACTTCACTACCTGAAGCACCAGTCACCAGTCACCAGCCGCCTGTGCTCTGTGCACTTACGAGTTGTGGCGACTTTTGTTATTAGCGAAATTTTTAATGTGCAAATGATTGTAGCTACAACAGGGCACACACTCGCGTACAATGCGCCACAGCATCGACGGCCAGGGTTACCAGCTGCTTTTCCGCTGACGCTGGGGCTGATGTAGATCGATCGATTTGCGCCTGGTCACTCTGCACGACCAGGTTGCGCCTAGATGGATCTTATTAGTGCGCGACAGTGGTACCAGCTCTTTCGTGGAGCCTTGGCCGGCCCGCCAAGGAGCCAGGGGCGAATTGCAAGTGCATGTATGTATGTACAAATGGCCGTCGCACTTATTAATGCTGTAATAAATGGCAATGCATTTTTATTATTGCATTTCTTGGGATGAGTTTTACGGCGCTGTTGCAATGATGCAGTTGTGCTGGCAGCTTACTGCCTGTGAGGCACGGCGCGGCGCGGCGAACATGCAAAATCAAAATGCGAACGAACACTGGTCGGTTGAGCAGGCGGAGATGCACTTGATGGCTGGATCGGAAAGCGATGTGACTAAGGACATGCATGTGGCATGCGAGCGTGCGGCGATGCGAGTGCGAATGCGAGCCAGCACTTCTCGGCGACTGAGGTTAAGGGCTGGTCGAGAATGCGGTGCGAGGATGTGCGCTGCTGATGCACGCAGTCCGTCAGTCATGTGTGCAAAAGTAATTATTTCATTTGGCTAGCAATGAAGCAATGATGTTGCAATTCTCGTTGCCGCGTTACGAATTGTGCGCAGGTACGACGCGCAGGGTAACATGGCACTCAGATTGACGGGTTGGCGGCGAAGCAGGCTCGCGCCTCACTTTGGCCATCGGGAAAAATAACAATGAAAATAATTAAACGTTATTTTGAGCAGTTCCTAAGCAAAGTGCATGACGCAAGCGAACACTTGACCGGAACATGTACAGTGCATACATACGTGCTTATGTACTTACATTTAGTACATACTACACAACAAAGGGTATACATATATACAAGTACGATTTAAACATCGTAGGAAGGAGTACTTTTGGGCTCACTTTATCTTGTTCTTGGGTGGCGCGACGGGTAGGAGAAGGTTGAAGAGGATTGGAAGGCAGAATACTTTTCGGCTCGGTATATTTTGAGGCCTTTAATTTTTTAAGGAAAAAGTATGAAAAGTGATGAAAGTGACTATGGTACATTTTTGCAATTATTTCGATGAGAATGGGAACCACACGAAACGCGAACCGTTTGCGAAAACGGAAACTAAGTTTTAAAAGCGGTTTGTGGATTCGAAATCAGCGCTCCCTAATTACCGTAGAACTAATATCAAACCCAGCAAAGCCATTTTGCTGTTGATCAGTGTTATTGGAAAAAGTTATAATCTGTAAGCGCAATACTAGAAAGATATGATGCTGGATGCTGGAGAACATCCATCTGAATATGAAATAAAATTCATAATTTAAATTGCCGCTACGCGTTATTGTTGTTGAATATGTTCATTTTCGTTAATTGCGTTAATTTTCAGTGACATTTTGGATTGTTTCCGCTGGTACTTCAGCCATGTCCTCACGAAAAGATCAACAACTCATCTTCAAGGGCGAAACGTGGCCATTGGAAAATAAAAAATCTGTTAGTTAACAATTTTGTTAACGATTTTTATTGTAAAATATGGCTACTTCCGTGCAAGAACGTCATAACTCAAAACTATATCGTTTCAAACAAATTTGATTGGAAAATTTGTGAAAACAAGCACTTCAGTGTACTTCCATGGTATATTTACTTACATATGTACGTGTGTAAAAGTATAGATTTTTGCAACGTCGCATTGACAGATCTTATTCAGACATTCACAGCGTTGCAATAAACTCCAAATTCTCTTTGTTAAACTATGACGTTTTTGCACCGGAGAAGCAATATGCCTATTTTGTTTACATTTGCGTTTGACAATGGTAAAATAACAGGGTTTTAGTGTTTCAAGCTACAAAACAGACATTTTCAAGATGCGTTTAGTGCTGTTTATAAAATAATTACTTTAAGAAGAGTTAAGTGAAAGAAATGTAGATGTAGGTTTATTATTTAGAAGGCCTGATTGACGGTTGCGCTATAGAGTTCGTCGACAGCTTTTGCTACCTCGGCTGCACAATCAAGGCGGACGGCGGAGCGAAAGAAGATGCCAACTGCAGGCTGAGTAAAGTCGCGGTCGGGCAAAAACACCTGGAGAAGGTCGGACTCTACGCGAACTAGCCGCTGTCAACACCACATGGGGCGGCGTGAAAATAACAGCCCAGAATCGTGTAAGATGTGTCTTATGGAACTGTCTTGGGGAGGCCCTATGCTCCAGAGAGGACTGCACAAGAGGAAACAATTTAGAAGGCCTTAAGGGGGCTTTCCCGTTTTTTCGTCGATTTTGGAAAGACAGTTTGATAAAATGTTGTAATTCTTTTTTATTTTGTTTGTCGTTACAATAGTGAGTTGAAAAAAATTTTTTTTTTGGAAAAAAAAAACAAAATGGCCGCCGGCTTGCCAAGTACTTATGTTGCCTTGTTTGGAAAACATACTCCCAGTTTTTTACACTTTTCTCGGGTACGGTTTATCTGAAATCAAATTGACCATCATTTTCATTAATTACATAGTTTTAGTTATCGCACATCGGAGGATTTTTGAAAAATTTCAACTTGGTGAAATTTGGCGCAAATTTGAAAAAAAATCGATTTTTTGCAAAATTTTGGTACTAAAAGTGTTGTTAAAATCGAAATTTCACAATATTGAAAAAATCCTATGATGTGCGATAAAGAATTCATTTGTGAACACGTGAAATTCAGTTTTATCCAAATCGGTTCATTAGATCCGAAAAAAAGTGTAAAAAACGTCACAAAAACATGGTTTCGAGAAAAACGCGTTTAAAGTTACAATACTCGCCGCGCGGAGTGTACGCGAGGCTGTGCGCGCCGAAACATTTTTGGCTATAACTTCAAAACTATTGCATATTTCATTATGAAACTTTGACTTCATATTGTTATAGTATTTATAAATCGATTTCTGTAAAAAAAAACATTTTTTGAAACCGAAAAACGGGAAAGCCCCCTTAAGTCGTATTTTATCAAACTGCAGAGATACTGATTGGCTACCGATGTAACATCGTTTAGAGAAATGTCACGAAACAAACGCCAAAATTCATGATTTCTGTCAAAAACATTATCTTTTGATTTAAACAGTTCAAGCTTTCGCTGACATCCGAAGTGTATACGAAAGATATGAGCCCATTGTTGACACATGAACGGTTGTTGGATTTATGAATCACTCTTCGGCAGGTTGGTCGCGCATGCGCGTTTGGTGACACTCCGCCAAGTTGCCAGAATCCTGCGTGCACGTAATACTTAAGCAAATTGCGCACAATTATTTTGGGTATATGTCCAATGGCCGAGTCTTTTTTGCCGTTTCCGCAATTAGAAGCAGATGCTTGTGAAGTATCTGTTTAATATGCCAATTGCTCCTGTACCGGTATCCACCGATCTCACTTGATTGTCAATTACCGGCGAATCATTTGTCTTGATGCACAATGAATGCATAATGAGCCTGTACGGCCAGCAGTGGTCTGCTGTCTAACAACGTGTGCACTTTTGTTGCTGTCAAACTCTGTACTTATGTATTACATATGTATCTGTTATATATGTATGTATTGCATGCAATTTTTAGTATTGCGTTGCGCATATTCACAATATGTATAAACCGAAAGCGAAAGGCGCGATTGGAGCCTTTAAGTCGAATTTGCTGGGAATCGTCTTGCAACATTTAATTCTTGCCAGACAAATGTCTGCGCTGTCCATGTGACAAATATTCGCAAATTCGAACAGCGTTTGCTATGGACCGCGACAAGGGCCGTGGAAGGAAGTGCGCAGCGACTGCAGTCTGGCAACATGTGCGTCCTTTTTTGCACACACCGAACACAGTGTACAACGCAAGTACTTAATTCACGCAAGAGCCATCAGCGCACCCAAAACACACACAAACAAACACCACGTGCCTCAGCCAGGGGCGTAGGCAGAACATGGTCATGCGGGGGTTTCAAAATGTATTTTTAAGCAAATTTAGTATTACGTGCGGTCTAAAGTAAACAGGACTTTTAAAGTAGAACCTTTTTGGTAGTGTCACCCAGTGTGTTGGAAAGGTACATTTTTTTTCCCAGATTTTCAGTCAATGCTTCATGATATTTGATTCACTGGGAATTAACAACATTAACCGAAACATTTTACTTAATGAATCAAGTTTACTGTGGTGGTTGTTTATGACGTGGCAGAGTTCGTTACTTGTTTACGCGAGATTTCAAAACATGAGAGCATAAATGTTGGCCAACTGAAATCGGCGATCACTGCAGATTCTATCAAAACTATGCATGAACTCATTATAAATGCTTCGAAACATTTCATTGAAATTTGTTTGTACAGTTTGTTTTGCACAAGTTGACTGACGATCAGCACTTATGACCGATTATTTTTTTCTAATAATCGCATTTAAACATCAATCACTCCTCCTATTCATCTGATTTTTCAAAAATGATGATGATGTTTCGATGAAAGGAAAGTCTATTGAGAACATAGAAACCTTGAGATATTGAAAAGGCTTGTACCGACATCCTGAAAGACATTCCGGCCAACTATCTAAAACATTCAAAAGACATGCTTTTGGGCCAGGGAAACCGTTATATTAAGTCCGAAGGGGACTTAAAAAAATCTAATCGGGTTCGCAAACAAAATTTGTTGTTATTATTTTATTATAATAGATTGTTTATAGATGAAAAGACATTTTTTAGTCTGGAAATGTATGTAACATGCATAGTGATTAAAAATTTGAATGATTGAAAGGTATGGGGGGTTCGACACCGAAATCAAACCCCTCAAAACCCTCTTTGGCTAAGCCCCTGACCTCAGCGCTGAAAGTGTTCATTCGATTAAAAGCACTGAAAGAAATTCTCGGAAAATATAAAAGCTTGACGCTCATGACTATAAAAAATTACTAGTAATTCTCCATACTTTAAGCATTTTGATAAGTATTTACATAGCGTTATAAAGGAACCATTGGTATAAGTTAATTTTTAGTTTGTTCACAGCAGTACGACAGACACCACTTCACTTCAGTTCGTCAGGTGTCCTAGCAGTATCTATGCAGTTTGCTTTTATATACATAATTTATATAAAACACAATGAAGTAGGCACTTTTTAAAAAGGTCCTCGGCAAACATTTTTTAAATGCATAGGTTATGTTTATAGGTTTAAAAACGTAATTGAAGTTTGTCGATAATTTACATAAATTGTGTTGTCAGGATACATAAAATCAGGAATATTGTTTAATGTTTAAAAAAGTGTATTATCTAGTTTTTTAGTAGAGATACACAACAGAATATCTAGTTTACATAATTGTTGTTGTCTTTTAGATGCATCTGCACAGTTAAAGAATTTTAGTATATAGTTACCCCTTTGAAGCCGATAGCCCTGGCAGCTAGGGCTCTTTTTTTTAATTATAATTTTAATTGTAATTAAAAATAATAAATAAATAAATAAAATACCTCTTTGTTTCGCCCTGATCGGGGTGAATATTTCGCAGTGCACGCGCCACGATTTTTCGGTGTAGCGAGTGTACGCGTACCTGCTGTAGTTGCACAAATTTTTTTCAATTCAAATATCATAGCCGCATGCATTAAGCGCTTCTGCAAATTAAGCAAAAAGTTTGCGAGTCTTTCGAAAAAGGCAACAAACAGCGTAAACAAGCCAAGTGAGCGGAACGTTTATCGTAGCCTTGACTTTGAAAAATATTTTGTATACTTGACTTGGCTGTGTGTAGTGAGACAGAAACAGGAACGGAGCCCGGGCGCCCCAGACCGGAGTCCGCGCAGCAACATAGCCATAACGATGAGGACGGATGGAATGTTCACATGTACGTAAATATGTATGTATGTGGCCGCAGAAGTGTGTGCACATTAGCAACACATCTACATACCTTCATATCTACGTACATGCAATAGTATGTAAGTACGTGTGTGTTTGCGGTCGCAGGCGCATCGAGTGGTGGTGATGCTGCCTTCAAACAGTCGCCATAGGTCGACGCTGTGAACTTACTTGAAAATATGGCATTGCACATCACACGACAGTCGCAGATTATATGCATTAGGCACTCATCCAAACCAAATCGAATTTCATCAAGTACCGCATTGGCGATGCTTGGCGCGTACGGAGTTTCCGCTGTGTTGCATCCGATTACTTAGTTGCGCGCTGCTCCGCTTTGCATCTCACTTGGACATTGCAGCATGCTTCACTTGCCATCCTTCACATCTCTGCATGCACACGAATATATCGCATCGCCGACGCTGATGAACAGCTAATCGAACTAACAGCTCAATTTTTCTGTTACACTTTCAGATGTAAACCGGCTGGACGAGCTGGGCTTATTTTTGTTTAAAGAGAACAGACAATAGAAAAAGTGCAAAGTGCGCTAACGACAAACAAGCCAAAAAAAATTGCTTGAAAATAGGAGAAAAGTCCAAAGTGTCCGCCGCGATTGTTGCAAAGAGTGTAGCAGCAGGCAGAGTTTTTGCGGAACCAACAGGTACTTTTACTTTAATGCTTTATCACCCATTCTCACTTATCATCGTATGTAGTCGAACCCTTTTTTTAAGAAGAACTTACTATGAATCATAGTTGGCACCTTTTCTCGGCGGAATATCTTGGCAGAGAGCTATGCTGAAAGCGAATTCCCTAGAAAAAGTTCGCAGAGCACGTAGCAGCGTAGCTCTACCTTCCTGCAAAAAGGACAGTATGAGACCTACTACGAAGACAGTCCTGGAAAAGGGAGTATATGCTTCTGAAATCAATGGGATCGACACGATTCACTGAATTCCTTTCGATCTTTTTGGGAAGGAAGGAAGGCATGTCTGCTCCGAGCGGCTGCTCACCTTACCTTAGAGTCATGTTGATTTTTAAATGTACCACCTAGGATATTGAAAAACAAGTCCTCAGGCCAATTGATTTTCTGATAGAGTGTACATTTTTCCTCTCTCTCTTTCTCCATACATATTCTACAGAAAGTTTGAGTAGTCACAGTCAGTCAGAACGTTAATCATGGTCTCACCTGGTCCCTTTTAATTAACAGAAGCTCTTTAGAACGATGAATGTCAATACAAATATCATATCACAGTTTGTCAAGTAAATGTTTGCAAACTTGAAAAAGGTAGATAAATTATTTTGGAAAGCTTATAAATATAACAGACATTGCAATATTTTGAATTTTTTTAAATATAGATTATTAGTTATGTCTATTTGATACGTGAACAGTGTAAAAAATAAAAAAGGAATGAAGCTAAATATATTTCAAACTGTCAAAAAATTCGTCTTCTTTCAAAACCAAGATTGCATTGAAAATTTGGCGCCGTACAGTTCCGAATAGTTTCATGAGATACATCAATTCCGCATTATATTTTTGTATATCCAAAGCCATTTCACTTATTGAGACACGGGGGTTTTCACGAACTTTTCAGATGATTTTTCTTTCTACTCTGATTATTTTTCTTTCTTTCATCAGAGAGTTTTCTGGGTTGTCCAGGAGATAGTTTCAAATCAATTCGCCCTTCAATACGCAAATAAAATAGACATTACTTTGATATTATATAAGAATGAAATATTCAATTAATCTGTATTTTTCAAATAATTCCAAAATATTGCAATTTCTGTTATATTATAAGCTTTTCAAAATAATTTTCTACCTTCTTTAAATTTACAACCATTTACTTGACAAACTGTAGATAGATTTGGAATATTGTTCTCCAACTGCCCCCTGCGAACCATTCTTCACCACATAAACAAAATTGTTCCCCTTTGGGTCGGAATTTGAAAGATTCCAGTCGTTATTATACCCAATCTTTTGACTATTCTTCAAGATGCTTTGGTTGTTATGTATGAATCTGATTTTCTGAACATTGTTACCAGCTGATTTTTAATGAATATTTTGATTTATTAAAGATTGGCAAAACATCACCTGTTACTTAATTTAAAAAAGGGGCGAAACTACACGCTACGTTTGCCATCTCAAGCCACATGATGTAATGAAACCCGAGGACCACTACACCCAAGTCTATAAAATATGGTATTTAAGAAGTGTTGAACTCTTTGAAGGAGATTATCTCAAGAGAACTTCCGAGTTTACGCCGTATCGCATTTCGTTGGGATTACGAGTGGGTTCCACATTCAAACACATTGGCCTCTTATGCGTCCTGCTTTCATTCGTTAACGCATCAATTGACATAATACCTATGTACGTGTGCATGCTTGGTCATACACATGCATATGTACTAAGTATGTGTACGTATATAAGAGACCTGATGTTTGCATTCATGCTTAGATCTCACTCTTTCACTATGCGTTCAATTATTAGGATGCTTTGATATAGAAAGGTCTGCAGTAGCGTATGAAATATTTGAGACCATGGCCAAATCAATAGTTTTTTACAACAAATTCCTAAATATTTTTTACAAAACAATGCACATATAACAACAAATTGCAATATCTAAATAAATTGTCTTATATATACTCGCAAACTCGTTTTTAAATACGCCCACGTTAAAATTTTTGTTTGACAAACAAATATTTCATTTGACCTCAAAATTTTCCAATTCTTCAAGAAAAAAACTCAAGCATTCGAGATTATTTTGAGAATTTGTCGTTAAAAATTTATATCAAGAAATTGTTTGTTGTGTAAGTACAGATTTTATTGTTTTGAATCAACATCACATCATTTAAATCAGCAAACATCTATAATAGCCAAGTGAATATAATTATGTGTCGTATTCAAACTACTTAATATTCAAACTAAATTAAAATTAACTCATAACCAGCATTTACAACGAAATCGGCGAGATGAAAATATTCGGAAGATACTAATGCATGTCGGGCAAATAGGTAGATGCGACCGTACTCGTACTTTCGCACACATACCGACGTATGTGATTATGTGTATTTGATTTGTAAGTTTGTTAACTGACAGCGCGACGTCAGGCAGGTTATGCATGCAGGTTATGTTTTTTAAGTTATTTGTTAAATGTTTTAAGCTGAGCTTTGCAGAAGGTTTGCAGGGGAATAATGGGAATTGTGCCGAGGACGGGCCACCCGATCACCCACAACAAGGACGTTGAGTAGGAATGGGAGTATAAGAAGCAGAGCAAAGGAAAAATTAAATGAGCAGTTTCGCTGTCTAAACAAAGACAGTAATAGTGACGTGTCTGCTCGAGTTTGGTACAACTCCACCCAAGGTACGTGGGCAGTCCGATCAGTCCTTAGCCCCACCGCCCGATGGTGCCACTATCGTAAGAGAAATTTACTATCGTGTAGTACATCCTCGTAGACAGCTACTGTCAAAATTTCAGCCATATTGGATTTGTGGTTTTGTTTTGACTTTTAGAAAAAGAGCAATATCGGTCGGTGATTCGCCAAATTGGTCGCATTAGGCTACGAACAGCTGCCCCATCCACCGTATTCTCCAGATTTGGCCTCGTGTGACTTCTTTTTGTTTCCAAACTTGAAAATGTCACTCGCCGCGCAGAAATTTGAGTCGAATGAGGAAGTTATCGCCGCCACGGAGGCTTCCAGAAAACGTATATTTCAGACGGGTTAAAGAAGTTGGAGCATCGCTGGGTCAAGTGTATCGAGTTGAAAGGAGACTACGTTGAGAAATAAATCGCCACTTTTCCAAAATTTTCGTTGTTCTTTTGTAGGCTAAGTACATATCGGACCACCCACGTATATTAAAAAAGGTACGCCAGGCTGGGAGCGGCAGCTTTAAATGTCTCTCTTCACCCTCTTATTTGTGAACGGTTGCTCTTTTTGTAGAATAGAGAACCTACTATTAGTGTTGATATTGTTTGTTCAACTATACTTTTGTGTACAGATTTGGGTAACATTGTAAAATACATATACGCGAAATATAGCCCATGACACCAGCCTGATACGCACTAAAATATATTGTGGAATGAATACAAATAAAAGAATTAAATAAATTGAAATTGAAAATTTTATGTGTTAGCAATTTGTGCGAAATTGTATGTTCTTTTCCTAATTCTGTTTAGCTTGCTGAAGAAGTAAAACAACTTTATTTTAATGTAGAATGTATTTTAGAATAAGGAACTTGAACAAAAATTTAAAACGAAAACAATTGAGAAAAAGATTTTACGTAAATAAAAAATTATCAAAAACTCTTCCATAGAAATTTACATTAAATTTTTATTTTTGAATGGGCATACAATTTATAAGACATTCAGCAACACTATGACAATTAATACCAAATTATCTTTGTGGCGTTCTATTAATACTAAAAGATGCAACCAACAATTTATTCCTAACAAAAAGCAACTCTGATTTGGCTCCCTTATTTTGACGGCTCTCTGAGCCTGGCGTACCTTGTTAATACACCTTGACTCCACTGACACTCACTCGCCGATTGATTTGATCGGAGCCTCACACAGCAGTGCAAACTCAAACTCAGCGATAGCGATGAATTCCCTCCGGCAACGTGGCTGAGCAGCAAACTATTCGGATACCGTTATATTGGCACCGGCTCGGCGCACCAACATCAAGCCGGGAGCTTACTCTGACATCAGCGAATTACAAACGCAGAAATCCGCGCGTCAAGTCAGGGTAAATTCGAACCCGGTCATTAAGTCGGGACGGTATCGCATGCGCATAATTACATGTTAGAAGAACAGAAGCGAGGCTCTCTTGTGCTTGTTCTTGCCACAAGCCCTCACAGCTCAAGGTTAGATCTGGCGCTGCGTTCGGTGATAGAGCAGACAGCAGATACGCGTTTAACGGTGAAATAATGATTCTATACAGAGATGTTCCATGTTTGCACCTGTGTGTGTGTGTATGTGTGTGTGTGTGAAGTCAACAATGCGAATGCGACTCGAGAGCAGCTTTCAGACGGCACCGTCGCAAGCGCAATCGGCTCTGCCCTTCTGCAGCGTCTGCGTCAACTCACAGACGTGGCTATGCACATAAGAAGGGAAGTGCGTGTGTTTGTGCGTGGCCCTCCGTTGATTTTGTCCTTTTTGGCAAATTACGAAAATTGAGTTATGACTGACAAATAATTCAAACAGAAGCTCGGAAAATTTGCATTTGTATCGGTCTGTGAATGCAGTCTGCGTATTCAAAGTCAATTAGGGATCGAAATTTCCAATTAGAACAGCATTTCGTTTCATTGGGCGCAATGTGAGGTCGCGCCGCAACAGGACGTGGCCATAAATGTGAATGATCGCATTTTATTTTACTCACAAATGGTAAAGAATTATCGAAACGTCTTTCTCTGTGCATTCACGCGGAGTGCAGGGGCACTTTGGGCCAATGTGCCTACAAACGCACCTACGTACATACATACGAATATACCGACACGCACGGTTGTGTACGCGCTGTCTACGGAGTGCGAAGCGCTTTGTCACAGCAGCGTCCCTAAAGTGCCGAGCAAATGCTGGAAAATAGAAATTCTTCAGATGGTACAGCGTAAAACGTTGTCAAACATCTTGGCCATAAATTACCAAATAAGCTCCTGCACTATAAAGACAAAAATAGCTCCCAGTGTGCATCAGCTTTGATGCTATTTCGGCCGCACTCAGTCACCGCGCATGCAGTGCAGTTGGCGCTCCAATCAAAGTTCCTAACGCGCTTTCCACTTCCCGTTTCCACAAACGCCGGTGTCAACATAAAAGTACAAAAATACACTCAGCTCTTCGATTTGTGCCAGTTTCGGCTTTCGGCTTTCGGCAATGAAAGCAAACAATTCCTACCTTCCGATGTCTCCGCATCATGAGCGCACTTAACTTTTGGCCAACTTTAAAGATTCTGCCTGGAACAATAAATGCTGGAGTCGGGTAATGGCCACAATCACAGTTACAGTCAGCTGGAAGAAGCTGGCAAAAGTTCAGTTTGACAAGAACATTGTACACATTTGAAACTTTCGCATTTCACTGCCAATTAATCACTAACTTCATTGCCAAAATTTAATTCACTTAAGTCAATGCCGGCTGAAAAGCTTTGAGTTGGCGACATCAACTGATGAATAGCATTCACCAGCGCAAGTGGCCAGAAACGGTGAGCATTTTAGGTATTTTTGATTTCATTGGACATTTCTCAGCAATTTACTTTTTTTCGATTTAGAGTCCGCAGGGCCAGAATTTGTTTCAGTTTTCATTTCCATCTTGAAATTCAAATTAAATTTAAACTAAATTGAGTTATAAGATTTAGTTAAAAAACCATTCATTTCATGTATTCAATTCCATGCGAGTTGTCATTTTTTCATGTGTATACTTGTGGTGAGGTTGAAGTGGCTTATAAGTTAATACGCAAAATGGAAATTATTGAAGAAAGTAACATAGCAAATAAATAAATATTAGTATACAACATAAATATCTCTAAATAATCTTAGGAATATTAAAACGAGTATATTCGAATATTCAAGCAGTTTGTACTATTATTCGAATGCTTTTGTCCTCGTTTTCCCGCTTTGAGCGAATATGAATAAATAGTGTACATCTCCTCGTTTATGTTCGGAGCTTACTCGTACTTGAAGAGAGCTGTACTCGTATTCATCCGGACTGGTCCGCAGAGATGAGGTGAAGTATTCTATTCAAATGCATTTGAATGTTTTCGAATAGCAAAAATGCATACTCGTGCAGGAGTCTAGTCTGTTACTCTTTGCAATTATCAATGTTGACGTTACTGAATAAATGTAAAATCTGAAAAATCTAGCCAACACACTTGGTGTTAGCTAACCCACCAAAATTGACGGAAATTGCAAATGTAAGTCTCAGGCATTGCCAAACTGCAAATGTTTAAGAAAAACAACAAAAATTTTAATTCAGCAGACCATGTTTAACTAGTATACAGAATTTTATGAACAACGGACAACTCCTTTTAGTTTTGCGCGCTTTCTCCAGCTGGTCACACCAAGAGATAATAGCGCGCCCTCAGCTTGGTCTTTTCACCGGAGACACGGTCTCCCTCTCCGCCGTCGACTTCCAACTACCACGTCGAAAACCTTTTTGCCGGAGCTCAATCGACCATATGGGAGACATGGCCGAGCCAGTGTAGCCGCTGGGTGTTGATTCATTGTGCTACCTCCATGTCTGTAGACAGCTCATGCAGCTCAGTGTTCGTTCGTATACGATTGTCGCCGCCAATACGGAAAGGGCCGCCCATAGCAGGGCCACGAGAGAGGTCTCTGCTACTACCGAGACCAAGACCTATTGACAGTCCCATAACAGAAAATTTATAGTAATAAACCACAGCTGTTTTAGCATAAGACTTGTTGCTTTAAAAATAGATTATACGAAAATTTTAATAAAAAAAATTATTGATATATGAATTGAAGGTCCTTATTCTATGAGTTGTGGAAGCGGAGTGAAAATTCATTTTTTCTCTACTTTAATTTTACAATAGAATTTACCATACAACGTAGTTCAATAATAGTCAAAGTTTCACAAGTATTAAGTAGATACAGTTATTATCATCAACAATTCCTTAAGTTAAGGGTGCTAGCCTATTCCTTTAAAGCGTGCTGTTCAAAATAATATTTATGAACTTAAGCGATTACTGCTTTTATCTACAGAATTGCTAATTGATGTTGAAATTCGACAATACAAAATTCTTTTCGAAAATACTGTTATTATTTGTACAGGGCCATCTGGCGGTGGCTAGCAACTACAATAGCATCGGATCAAATTGTGTAAGCATTTTAGCTAATGCACAAACCCACCTGTGCACAAGTGGATCGCATTCAATACACTGTGAAAAACAATACACTTTGATGTTTGTTGACTCTCACTTTGTCCACATTGTTTGTGAATGCATGTAAATTTTCGAATTAAGGCCCAACCCATGATACAATTATACAGGTAGTGTATTCCCGATAGGCGCTCTCCCAAACTGTCAACTCAACTGTTAAATTTGATATAATAATGTTGATTTTTTTTGTTTGCTTACATGCACATTAAGGTGAGTCGAAAAAAAAAATTTTTTGTTGTCACCACCTAAAAATAAAATTCAGAGTGTTTAATGACTATTTGGAAAATATTGCGATTCTGAGGTAAGCCAATTGTGAGCGGTTTTGCTTCAAAAATACCTCTAATTATTATGTTTTTTGGGTGTAACTTTTTTGTTGTTGGACATTTTCGAATAAATTTTTGTGCAATCCAAGAACTCCTGAAGGTTTATCTAACCAAAAATTATTCGAAAATGTCCAACAACAAAAAAGTTACACCCAAAAAACATAATAATTAGAGGTATTTTTGAAGCAAAACCGCTCACAATTGGCTTACCTCAGAATCGCAATATTTTCCAAATAGTCATTAAACACTCTGAATTTTATTTTTAGGTGGTGACAACAAAAATTTTTTTTTTTCGACCCACCTTAATGCACATAAGGGATTGCGAATCCCGGAGTTCCGGGATCCCGGGCAATTTCAGTCCCGAAAAATCCCGGGATTGACAAAATCCGATCCCGGGATCGAAAAAAAAAATGAATGAATGATTTCAAAAAATGCAACCCTTCTTATTTAACACAAAAAATAAGTTGCCCATTGCCTGTGACGTTTGAATAAGTGTTACTGCAACAATAGCTCTGTTTGTGTATAACGACTTTTTAAAAATTTGTACAAACTAGCTCTGTTTTGGTACTTTTCCAGTACAGATTTGCCAGTAAACAAAATCAGAAGTGCAAACAAGCTTACGCTACCAAAAATGAATCCATTCAAAAAATAAACAACCAGAACAGAACAACCAATACGCAAGGAAAATGGTGTAAATAAGAGGATAAAGAAAGAAAAAGCTAATATAAAACCATCAATTAAAACTATAGCGAAACTTAAATTATTGATAGTTATTACTCACACCGACTTTCACTTATTTTGAATGGCCAAAACTAGAAAATTTACACATAATACGATTTGATGTACTTATATTGAATCAGAGAGATGCCTTTTTTAGCAGTTTAGCCAGATGATTTGACAATTAAATGCGTTTTTAAGTTATTTGTCATAAATATTTTGTTCTTAGTTTTAAATTAAGTACACAGAATTGTATTTAATACATAGATATAATTTATTTTATTAAAAAAAAGTCAGAACTAGTTCCTTAAAGTAATATATTTAATCCCGAAAAAAATCCCGGGATCCCGGGATTATGATTTTCAGCCCCGAAAATCCCGGGCTTGTAAAACTGGTCCGGGATTGCAATCCCTAGTGTATATATAAAACCAAAAACTACTCGTATCTTAGAGTTCTGTTTCTAACAAAAGCAAATTATCTAACAATTCAGTTGGCATAA
Source organism: Melieria omissa (assembly GCA_963971225.1). NCBI lineage: Eukaryota > Metazoa > Arthropoda > Insecta > Diptera > Ulidiidae > Melieria > Melieria omissa. Next base: position 119,385,216 of record OZ020267.1, read on the forward strand.
ATATCTAATCAGAGGTCATTTTTATTAATTCCAATCTTGAGTCCGAAATATCGATAAAACCTGATATTTGATAAAATACTTCGAAACAGAAAATCTTCGGCTAAAGTATTCGTCTACTTTGGTTGACGACGAATATTTAAAATTGGCCGAATACCGAAGCTGAAGGTAAATATTCGGTCGGACACTACTTTTCGTGCTTTGCCTTTTAGAGTTGTCAACTTTCAAATGCATTCAGAATGTCGAATAGTCGAACGGATCTGCGATTTTCATATTCAGACTGCACTGTTGCAAAATATAAAGTTTTTCTTTAGATTGTGTGAGCAGGATCATAAATTGGTGGTCTTTGATATTTTCATTTTCGTAATGGAAATAAATGCTGAACATACATATTAACATATTCATGAACACATTCGAAGAAGTATGTATATATTAAATGTTTTCAAAAAAGCAGTTTTGAAATACCAAATCTCCATATCAGTGTGATCTCCATATTTTGCGATAATCGTCCAACACATTCATACGAAATATCGCGTCCAAAAAAATCCTAAAATAATACTGTGGTGTCTTTGTTTCTATTCTGATATGAAATATCATTGCGGAAGTACCCACAGTTACTTTAAAAAGATGCGACGTGATTCAATTTGAGGACAACATTTTATTTAGTGTACAAAAAAGAGATTTCGCCATTAGCCTTAAGTTGAAGATTGTCTTGGTCGGTGCTCAGTACTGAATTCCTTGCAGTCCTGGGTATGGTACGTAACCAAGGGGGGCGTTCACGTAGCTGGGCACATTCTCGGAGTAGGCTCCCGCTGAGCCGTAGCTGGCTGCTGGTTGGGCGCATGGTGCCGGAGCGAGGTTGGGCTGGCAGCTGAACAGGTAGTTCTTGGGGCAAGGCGGAGCTGGAATGGACGCGCCACCCGATGAGCCACCATAGCCACTGGCGGCGGCTAAGGCGAGAGCGGCGGCGACGAAGGCGAACACAGTGGCGAAGACTTTCATGATGGCGTCTGGATAGGGTGTGACTGTGGTTGTGCGGATAAAAGCCGGCGGGACTGAATTGATGAAAGTTGACTAATGGTAGTAAGTGCAAGAAGTGTCTGGCTTTTATAGCGGCTGAAAGTGATTTGGGCAGTGCGATTGCACTATTACCGTTGTCATCGTTTTCAGTGGAAAGTACGAAAAATTGTACGTGTGTGCATTTTCGCAGCTAGTTCTTGTTGAATTGGCTTTTGCCGGCGACCGCTGACTACGCGTGTTCCACGCAGTCAGCGTGTCTGCTAGCTTGGAAAAAACACCAAACTTGGCTCGAGAGCTGGCACTGGGCTGTACGACAAGTATTGCAAAAACCACGGCAAGGCATTTGCGATTTCACCTGTAAGTGATAATGTCAATGGTCTATTAATCTGCAGTGAGTCTGTACAGTGCTCGGAGCAGCTCTAACAGAGTGCACTCAGTGTGCGCTCTCATTGCGACTGGCTATTAAATAGTTACAATATTCACGTTGATTAGTTTGCATCCAAGGCGGAAACTCTCCAATTCAATATTTCATTCATTAATATTTCTGCTCGGCAACCGTTATGAGGCGGCCAACACTAAGAAAGGCGAGTTGTCAATTGAGGCAGTCCGATCAGCGCACCGTCTTCTGTGGACGAGGCTGTGGTGGCAGCTATGGGAGGGGGGACTGTGACTGTGGCTGTGGCAATTTCAACGTCTCTGAAAAATTCTCGTTGTAAAACTTTGGCATCGTCAGCTGCTGCTGGTCTGCTGCTGCTACTGTGCTGTTTGGTGCTTTGAGTTTGTTGTTGTTTTTTTGTGTCATTATTGTTGCTCTTGTTGAGGGGAAGCTGTTTGTCTCTGTCGCATCACATCGCATCGCATCCCAGCGCATGGCGATCACATCAGTTGAATTTTTTGTCTTTTCGGTATTGGACGTTTCGTGGGACGTTTGCGGCTAATTTTCGCTTTGGTTCTCAGAACCGATCCACTAGACTCGCCGTTTTACGGCCAAAAAGCATCACACACAAATGGCTCCGAAAACCATTGAAAAAGTGAAGCATTAGCCAGAAAGTGGCCATAAAAGTGAATAATCACGGGCCCGCGTGCATGTTTACTACGTGGAGGCTGCCGCCACCCACCCGTGCCCCGTGCGGCTGCGACTCGATCCGACGATTCGGCGGTCCGGCCGCCGTCAATCCATTAGTGCGCGAGTGAATTTTCCGCTACGTACTGTCCGCATTTGAATTTATTGTGGGCATGAAACGTTTTTGCGTGCGGTGTTGTTGTTGTTGTTGTTGTTGTTGTTATTGACGTTGTTGTCTGTTTTGTGTTTGTGTTTCAATTTAATATTGCATAATTGTGCGTAGCGCAATTGGCGATCGACGGCAAGCAAACAAACACAAGAAAACGCGACTGCAGCGGGCGAGACAAACGAACGGCTCTTTGAGAAAGTTGCGTGCGCCAGAAATAGTGAAAATGAAGAAACTGCACCTGGGCGGCAAGCATAAGGGCAAGTCCTACAAGCCCTTCAAGAGCAAAACTCGACGGGTAAGCAGCGAGCAGAGAGCCGCCTTGACAACACCCCCCCTTCCCATCACATTTTCGCTACACCTCGCCCCAGCTCCCCCACCCGCGGACCCTATGTCACAATCAAAACGACATTGCCCGCACGAATGTCCGCGTCAGGTCCATGCGCGAGATATTTTTATTCGCTTGTTTTATGTATTTATTTGTTTGTGTGGCCGTACAAGTATGCGGCTACATGTACTTATTACTGTGTTATTGTTTTTGTCGTTAAATTATTTTACAATTGCAGACTTCAGTTGAGGATTCCGAGGCGCTAGTGAGGTGCTATTTTTGTTGCAATATCTTAACTTTGGGCTATTAACCGCCTCTGCAAGTCACAGCGAAAGAACCGATTAAAAAAAAGTTTTTGCTTTCAGTATTTCTTGCTTCAAGCTTGAGATTGAATCATATACCCGAGAGTATAAATTTTCATAATAAACTTATAAACCTATTAAATATGCGCCGAACAGGATTGTCGGCGGTTGTACACTTGAAGGTTGTAGTGCACGATTTTTTCATTTAGTGAGGTCAACAGAAATGTGACGAAATTTGATTTCAGAACTCGCACTCATTTGCAACCTTAATGTGGCGGCCGTTTTATTAAAAGGGCTCCCAGGTTACTTGGCAGAAAATATGTAATGATCGACTTCCGTGGCGTCCCCAGAATTTCAGGAAGGTGGGATATGCAAAGAAAATCCAGTTTAACGTAAATTTATACTTTTATTTCTGCGTATCGTTTTCAAAACATGCTCAATAACATTGTATATATACATATATTTATGTTATATGCTTACATAAAATTCTTAAAACCAAAAATTCAAGTGACATGCAATATATATCGCACACGCACTACAAAAGTGACACAACTCAAAACTTTTCATTTTCGGGTTTATGTGTTAAGGCAGGTTCTCACCTTGTGGATCCGAAAAAGTGCATTTTTTTGAGAAAACGGTTAAAGATACAACGCTGAAAATTGTTTCTGGATATGAACACACATTTATTTAGAGAATACAATTTTTAAAATTGAATGAATCAAAAAAAGGGGGGGAGGGGGCGTCCATCAGTGGCGGCATGTCGGCGAGGAGGTGTCCCGCTACCGGAAGTGATTCCGTCAAAACTCATGATCGGAAACACAAAAATCGAACACATTCTTAATGTGTACCGTATTATCTATTGAACTACGATCATGAAACAAAAATCGAAATTAAAAAAGTTATGAGGTTTTTAAATAAAAATTACGATTTTCGCATTTTTTTGTTCACTAATTATTTTTTTAAATAAACAATTTTCAATATTTTTGGCTGATCGTAGTTCGTTTATTAGAAAAAACCCTAAGGAACATTTGGAAAAAATTTGGTGACGATTGGTTCATTCCAGCGTCTTCAATCACTTCCGTAAGGTCCGAAAATGTGGTTCTGAGAAAAACACGTTTAAAGTTTAAAGCGCGCTTGGCCGGTGCTCTACACTGCTCTATGTAACGGCCTGTAACTTTTGTAATTTTTCAGATTTTGATCTGAAATTTCTGGAGCACATTTTTGAAACATATATCTACACGATAAGGCAAAAAACCAAATTGTTTTTTTTTTCCACAAGGTGAGAACCTGCCTTAATACTTTGCACAATGCATAAATCTACCAATCAGCAAAAGCTCAGTATATTTTGTTGTTGTTAACTGTTGCAAAAATACAGTTAGGTCTCTCTTCATGTCAGAAGTTTGATGCTATTTGATTGCTGCAGCTCAATGCAAAAGTGTCCGAACTCAAATTGTGACACTTTTGACGAAATATCATACATTTTTGTTGAAGTTAATTTTAAGCAAAGTTCTGATAATCTTTGTATTGATTTTTAATTATTAAAATTAATTAAGAATTTTCAAAACTTTTTTTCAACTTTTTAACTCTCAACCCTATAAGGGTTTTCCACAACATATTTAACATATTTCATAATAAAGAGGAAGGTATGTCGTTAATAATGAAAAACAACATCAGCCAAATGGCCACCACGACCACGCTTACAGGACCATATCCTTTTCATGAAATTTTCCATAGCCAAATCGCAAAGTGGCTGCCCTATGTCCTCGATAGCCTCACGAATTCTATCTTTGAGGTCTTGAATCGACGCTGGGCTGTTGGCGTACACCTTAGCTTTCACGTGGCCCCAAAGGAAGAAGTCGCAAGGTGTTAAATCACAAGATCTCGGTGGCCAATTGTGATCACCTCTTCCAGAGATAACACGGTCTGGAAACTTTTCCCGTAAAAGAGCAATGGTTTCGTTGCTTGTGCGGCACGTAGCGCCGTCTTGTTGAAAGTAAACGTTGTCAAGATCAATACCATCCAACTCCGACCATAAAAAATCATTAATCATCTCTCGAGGACGAGGAATCGACAAACCTGGGTTTTCTTCAACACTTTGGGCTACAGCAGCAATATTCTCAGTTGTTCTTGAGCGACGTGCACGGGTTTTATTCTTCACATCACTAACTTGTCCCAACAGCTCGAATTTTTCCACCAATTTCTGTATTGCGGTCCGACAAGGCGCGACGACTCAAAAATGCTTTAGTTTTACGAACTGTGACTGCAAGATTTTCACCATTTTTGTAGTGAATTTTAATAATTTCAATGCGTTGTTGAAGCGTATAACGTTCCATTTTTAGTAATGGCGTTGTTTCTAATTGTCAAATGTCAAAGAATAAAAGCTTCAAAAGTGGCAGGTACCGAAATACCGGGTGATTCAAAATAACACCTCTTGTTGGAAGACCCTATATAATTATTAAATTCAGAAAAAGTGGCATAACTTGAAATAATTCGGTAATTATTGAATTAAAATATCATCAAAACTCAAACCCAACTCAAAACTTTGGATTTTCTAGTGTAAAATATTGTAAAATCAAAAATTTTGAGTTGTGTCACTTCTGTTGTGCGTGTGCGTTATATATATTATTATTATATATTTAACTGCATTTTTTGTTCAAATTTCGACAGCTGATGCAAGGTTGTCATCAGTCTGCGTTTGATTACTACTTTGGTAAATAGTAGTCGATACTTTCGGCAACACTTAAAATTCAACTTTTTTGCGAGAACAGAGGCAATACTGACTTTTTTATTGATTTTTTCTGAACCCGGTTCTAGCTAGACCATATTGAACTTTGGATCCACTTTGAGTAATGTTGAGCTGTCGAGCACATATTTCATGATATCCTCAACTGATCCTTTCTAAAAACAAAGCCATGGTCTAGCCAGACTATGGTGTATTTTCATACAAATTTGTCATTTATTTAAAACTAGCTGACCCGGCGAACTTCGTCTCGCACAACATTTTTTTTTTTATAATGAAATACGCGAGATGACGAATCTATGGCGATGCAAATTGACAAAGAAAACCAACCAAAGGAAGAGGAGGAGCTACTGATTAACGCAATCGAGGCCCACAAATCAGCAATGTTGCTGCTAAGTTTGAACCCCTTGTCCAACGCCCACAAAATCTTACCATTAGAATGACTATGGGACGACGCCTGTAAGCTAAAAATTCGACTTACATTTAGCATACAAATAGTGAGTTGCTCTGGCGAAAATGTGTTCCAACAAAAAGCCCAACTTTGTGGATGGCTGCTGCCTACATTTATTATTTTTTTAAGAAATATTTTGGATTTTTTTATTGGAAGTATTATCTCAACATATATGTAAAAAAATTTAAGGTTTGCAACATCGACTTTTTGTATTTTTGGCCACACTCGCGACACTGTGCGACGGGGTACTAAATTTCAATGACTTACAATTTGGAAGATATTCTATATTAAAGATTTGACATGTATGGGCAGTGCCACACCCCCTTGTTCAATACCCTCATAATTTCCTCTGTCGATAGATATGAATAAATGGTAGGTTCGTACTATGTTTAATTGTTAAGCGACTTAGTTCAGCGGAATATTTGGGTCACAAAAAATGTGCCACGGCCCTTGTTCAACGCCCATCAAATCTTACCAGCAGAATGACACATCTATGGGACGGCGCTGTACTAAATTTCAATGCTGTGCACCTTACAATTTCGAAGTTGTTATATTATTAAGATTTGGCTTGTATGGTGGTGAGTGGTGCCATGCCCCCTAGTCCAACACTCGCCCCCATTCGCCCTGTCGAAGGACCTGACTAAATAGTAAGTTCTTAGTAAATGTAATTGATGTGTGATTTATGGTTTCAAAGTTATCGTATGAAAATTTTCAGAATTCAGGGTCAAATAGGCAGGGATTTTCCGACTTTTCCAATAGATTTTACGGAATTTTCTTTCCGCACGAACCTGAACTGACTTAATACAAATCTAACAAAAAAACTCTATGCAAATCGGCCGGTCCGTTTGAGCGCGATGCGCTTACACACATACATCAACTTTCTTTTATATATAGATATATAATATTTGTGTGTATTTCCCACATTTTTTTTGTCAAAATGGTTTAAAAATATTTGTTTTCATTTGTTCCTTATTCAGTCCCCTAATGGAGCATATGGCTTCAGGTAGGCTTTTGTCGCAAATTATTTTTTGGATGCTGAACAATACGAAGTTTTTAATACTGATAGAAAAAATGGTCGACGCGAAGATAGCGATGACGAAGGCGATAATGAAGTCGATATCCGACCAGTTTATTATGTTTTTTCTTTTGGGTGGTTCTTTTCCTTACTTAAAACATTTCCTACTATTCTGTATTAATCAGGTACCTTTTCGACTTCAAAGCAGAATTGTCAACAGTTCAAGGAATCCAGAAATAAGAATAGATATAACAAAACACGATTTGTATGTGAAAATGTGAAACCTCAATGTGTTTGAGTCACGACGCTGCATTATATCGTTAAACTTATATATTTTTGGATTTTTTTTGCTTTACTGAATTTCAAAATTAATTAACTGAAGTTGAAATTCGCTATTTATTTAATTATTCTAGTACCGTTTTACTTAAATAAAATGTAAGCAAACAACAGAAATCATTGTGCTCATACTTTCTGGTTGTTTTATATCCTTAACAACAATCCTCGAGTACCCGCTTTTTTGCACCATGGTCTGGGCAGCCAATGGGAGGTTCAACTATGAGGTTTTAAGTGGGTGCAGAAGAGATGAACCATATAATAAATTTTCCAAATTTCGATATTGTTGCATTAAATTGGATAAATTAATTTATCGACCAAGGGATAGATGCCCCCTCCGATCCCCCTTGGAGACGTCATTCATCGACTCCTACTTCCGCTTTCAAAACTTCGTTTAACATATTAACCCCCATACCCGTTGCTTACCAGGACTGCTATACGAATTAAACAGTTTATAGTGAAAGATGCTTCCCACTGTCACCAGGTTGATGTATGGTTGGGATGAGAATAAGATACTCAACTCAACTCTCTCAAAGCAATGTATCAATGTATACTATCAACAGCTTATATGTAATTTTTTGATTTTGCCAGGACTATTTGGACTTTGAGCTGAACGAACCCATTATAAGAAGTTCACGTATTGCTTTTAAAAACATTAATTGTATACTTTGTTGTTACATCTGTCGTAACATTTAATTTAATTCTCAATTTTAAAAATATAAACATATGTATGTATGTATATGTCTTCTGTTATAAAAGCGTTCCTCATTGCAAATAATGTGTGTCTGGTTGAATGCCCAACTTTACAAAATATTATTAATAATATTAATATCATTAATAATAATATTTAGTATTGTAAAATTGTGCAAATAAAGCATTTACATAATAAAAAAATTTAATATAATTTGATCCAAATTTTGTTAAAAAGTTCCGCCGAACATTAAACAATTCTAATGAGGAACCACTTCGTATAAGGGCAGTGCGCTCGGAAAGCTTCATTATCTGTTAGCCAGATGCTTAGTTTTTCAGGCTGTTTTGAAATCGATCTATTGTATCGATGAAAAGATCGGAGCCTTTGTATTTGTAGTGTCAGCCGGGCTGTTAGGCTCACTACATCCAGTTAATATGATAAGTTTTCTCTTCTTTGGGTACCAGGAGACTAAGGAATACTTGCAACCACGCCGCAGGCGAGCATTTGCGTAGCTGCTCCTTAGGGTCAGAACCTTTGTTCGTTTTGCAAGTTACTTTAGTAAGCCGGCCGCTGCTGGTGAATATTTACTACAGTGTTCCAACGACGTATGTCTTTTATACAGACACCTACAATAGTCAACTTGGAGTACTTATTAGCAATGGATAAATTGATTCGTCGCGCTTATTATAGTAGTTGGACAATATATGAACACAATAAGGACACAATAAGGACTTTAACCCATTTACGCCTGAACATTTTTTTTTTAATTTTTCAGCGATTGTTTGCACTATAGAATTGAATGTAAAAATTCGGCTAAAATGTTTTCCCAATATAAAACGGTCTAAATATTCAAAACCTGCATTCAAAATTTCATATATGTAAATCAAAATTGAAAAGTTATAGTTATTTGTTTTTGACAAAAAACATGGTTTCATCATCGAAGACATATTTCTTTCAATAATTTTGTAACTTGAGCGCATGATACAATTATTATTCACCGTAAAAAATATCTCAACATTTGTGCGTATTTCATTCATTTCATTTCATATTTCAAAATTCAAAAATTTGTTGGTCGAATTATGATGATGTGGGCACTGCTCTGATTGTGGGTTCAATCAGTTCCTTGGTCGTGAAACCGTAATTACTCCAAATCAGCATATTTCTGTGCATTTCTTGATGCATGTATGCAGCCAACACAGCAGTCAACAAATTTCCATGTGATAAGCATTTATTTACAAATTCTGCATGCTCTGCCGACACGCATAGGCGCTGCACTGCTGAGCACTCAATTCTTCGCTGCAGCGACTCGGGCTTCCGCTTACGCCGCACACCACCACCTTGCGGGCTAAAAAACAACAAATACAGGCAACAACAATTAGCACAGTCAGAAACGCTGACAGCCGCATTTGACCGTCTGGACGGCGAGGGGATGGCAGCAAGTTATCGCTGAAATTGACTTGCAGTGCGCAAAATGCAAGGAGAGCGAAACATTCGAGCCATATTCACTTGTTTGAGGTTGTTTATTTTGTTTGAGACGCTGGGAGTGCTCCCGCAAGTTGTAAAAGTGCTTAAAACGTCTCATATGTAGAAAATGCACGGTCCACAGTCGAATACTTCACCAGTGGTTAATAGTTGTGCAGTTCTCCATAGGGAAGGCGCGACGCGAGAGAGGAGGCGTGAACTCAGTTTGACAGATGGCAGATGAAAAACTCGTTGTTTTCGAATACGCATGCGCTATTTTCATGTGTGGAGAGTTTCTTGTATGAATGGAAATGGAAACGATTTTCCACTTGCTCCATTTAGCAGAAATGTTTACGCTTTGAGGTATCGGCGCACAGTGGTCGTGTTGGTACGCGAATATTTCGAAATTCGGTGGTTTCGCATGGCTTCACCACCACTTGGCGCGTACCACAACAGTTGATATTTTACGTGTTTTGCTTTTCACACATTCTTTGATGTCTGAAAAACTTTCAAAATTTCAAAGAAAAATTTCTTACTAACTTCTTTGTGGGCATTTAATCCGTTGAGCGACATGGATTGTAGTTTTTTTCTTTTATCAATCAATAAATCAATCATATATCAATCTAATACTAATGTAAGTATATCAATTAAGAAGGGAAACGTAACATGTAGATTTTCATGAATACAGTTTAATTACAAAAACTTGAACGTAAATGGTTCATACTTATGTGTCGTTTACTGTGGAGGAGGAGTGTTAAATTCAGCCTCCAACCAAATAAACAACTTCCCTTTCGATGGCTGCCCTCAGTGGTAATTCCCAATCCGCCATCCAAAATGGACCTTAAACTGTTGGGGTTTCGACAAACTTAGTAAACCGTTCTTTAACCCTTTCCGACATGAAAATAAATGGGCTGTAGGCCAATATATTGGACATTGTGACTGAAAGGGTTAATGCCAATTTAGTTTGATGTAGTTTATGCAAACATCGACGCCCCACAAATCCGATCCAGCTTAACATCTAATTGAAGTTATCGTACGAACTGTGTGCCGTGTGGTTTCAGACCGATTTATAACAACAAGAATGATGTAAATGACGAGAAATCATCAATTAAACTGTCAATTGATGAAGTAAATAAAACTTTGACGTATGACTAGATGAGCGCTTCGCTTTCGGAAACTATCACATACAGAACAGAAACGCGAACGATTTTGTTTACATTTTGTTGGCTGGTGTAGAGTGGAACCTGGAGGAGATAAGTTTATCGGTTGCTCAGGATGACAGCAACTCTCGGAAGAACATTTACGCACTGGAAGTTCTACACAATTTCCCGCGAGTGATAAAAGGAAGGAAAAAATTTTCGTTTTCCACATACAGAAAAGAATGAAAATGATTCAGTGCAGTGCGCGGAGAAAGATGTGAAAAGTCGAGCATACGAAACGAAATAAATGCAAATTAAAAGTGCAAAAACTATATAAATTCAAAGGACCAGCGACTCGGTGGCGGAATCGCAATTCGATAGTCAAAAATACCGTTTCGCTCGAACCGTGTCAATTGGGCTGCGGCGCCCAATTGTGGCTACATTGGCTTCACTCCCGAATGGGACACGCCGTGCGAGTTCGCGTTGTGCCAAACACAAAGGCTTCAAACTTGTTATTTTTTCCCTCAATGTCTTGCGTTCCAGCGGTGGCTGTACAAGCAGTTCGCAATTCTCTGACATAAAAAGCTATTTTTAACTTAGTGCAAAGGGATTTTTGCGACTAAGTGAAATCATTGCACCGAATCTGCTGTGAGTTACTGGCAAAATTTCGAATATCAGTGCGACTGTGGTCGGGGAACTCGGCTATTGTAGCCCTTAGCATTGAACGTTGGCAGGTCCGTGGCCCCCACACACAGTTCGCTGCGTGCTTCCAGTTGAGATTTCCACATTTTTCATTTGCATTCGAGTTCATTGTATCGCTTACTATTCGCACACACGTTAGCTGCCAACAATTCCGGTGTAAGAAGTAATGCTTGCGATATAATGGGCCCACTTGCCCTCATACATGCCGATGTACAATACATACGAACGCGCGCCTATGTGCATGTGTACATGAATGCCGCCTCTGTGGCTGAATATTTCGGCATAAGCGTGAGTGAAGCATAAATTTCCTCGTCGAGCATTTGTTTATCGGTTGGTGAGTTCGACGCTTCAACTGGCGAAACTCCGCCTGCTGGTCGTTCAGTTGTTTAGTGTAAAACGGCAATCTTTCACACTTTCCCGCACCATCACAGCCCATTAGCTTGGACTAGGGTCTTTGGCCTACACGCTTGTACGTGTCAACGTGCGACTACGTGTCCAAGCCGTGCGGCATTCGCCAGACATAAATTTGTTTGCGGCGCTCCATTGTTGCCAACATTGCATTCAATTTCATTCAACACTGTCGCCGAAAATTCCATCAAAATATCATCATTTGAAGAGGACTATAGGGCCGACAGGCCCATGGTGCAGAGGGCACCATCTTCAGATGCTCCCTCCGTTACTGGCGGCCATCGAGAGTCTCGATTTGGCCTCGGATACTCCTCTTACCAGAGCGGATACAATAAACTTTTTACACAGGTGTGCCATACAATATTTAATTTAAAATCGTCTTCATAATTGTATAGTAGATCGGCGATATATTGCTATGTATGTGTATGTGTATGTGTATGTATGTATATGGTATAATTCAGAGAACCATTACGCAGGGTTAAAAAAACCTTCAAGATTTTTTAAAATCGTAGTGAATTTCTCAAGTCTAACGTAAGCCGACTGCCGACTACGGAATGTTCAAAATTGGTATTACAACCGTAATTAGCGTTACCAGCGTTACTTTCACCTTCTAAAGCTGTGGTTTGACATAAAATGGATACATATATACTATTCAGAATATGTATAGTTAAGAAAAACTTTATTGCAAAATAATGAGTACAACCGAAGAAATTGTGAGAGTTAACTGCATACTAACGATAAGTAACTGTATACTAACTGCAACACATAGTTGCATTTAAAGGTTGTATTGAATTTTTTAAAGGTTGTTTTTGAAAATGTTTAAATATTTTTCAAATATTTTCAAAAACTCTATTTGTTGGCCAGTTTGGTCAAGTTTTATAATGGAATGAAATTAAATAGTAGCTGAGGTAGGCTAGGTTGCATTGACTGGAACGTAGGTGAACACAAGAACACAAGATGCTAACGACGCGATGCACCCAGACTAGTGAGCCTCGTTCTAGAGATGACTGGTCAGAGACAGCAGATGCTCCAGACTCTCGTGAGGACCCTTTTCCCTTATGCCCATCTTATGTGCATTATATGCCATCAGTGTTATAATAAATATGTCTATAGATACGTATTCTATATACATATAAATAGAAAATTTGTATGATAGCGAAATTATTTGCACATGAATGAAAGACGCCTAAACCTTCATGACGGTTCCGAAAGTCAAAATCGATCATTTTTATTTGACCTACGGTGGAGTCCACATGCGAAATTTCCATACATACAATTCGACCATACACATGCACTGTGCATAAAAGTGTCATCCCGTTTAACACCCTGATGAGGTTAATGAAGCGGATGCACTTCAAATGAAAAGGGTTCATCTGTGCCGCACAAATACAGGGTAGTCAATAAATGGCGATTCCATTATTCAATTTATTACGGTGTATGTATTTAAGTTCATGCAATTCAATGTATGAAAGAGTAAATTAGTAATGCACTGTGAGCTAAATTTCGCCAACTATGTTAGTATCTAGTTGACCGTAAACAATCAAGAATAATACCAGAAGAATCCAAGATGTCACCGCGACGCTTCGAAAACCTATTTGGAGTTCCTGGACCATGTGCAATCCGTGCGATCCAGTTTTATTGACTCCTTTGAATATCGTTGAAACGTGGGATGGCCTTATTTTACAGATGCCTTTCGGTATTTGTTCAGAGGAGATGAGCGATCCGATGCCATCATTCCAGGTTTTTCTGCGAGCAACTCGTTCGAAAACTAGCGCCCATGCATTCTACGTTAACCCTTCGTTGCATGATTTAATTTCCGTGAAGAAAAAACATTTTTGTTATATAATTCTTGTTGCTTGTTAAGTTCTGATGGTAAAAATGAAATTTTGAAATTTGAATTCCTATATTTATGAAAGAAGTTCTGCGGACATTTTCCGTATCCTGGTTAGAACGCTACCGCCGAAATGAAAGTCGGTTTGCACATACTTTCAATAATATTCGCAAACTTCCGTTATTAATCAAATAAAAGGCACAACTGAAGAATGAATAACTGTAAAATGGTGAATAGAATAGTTTCCAAATCTATGAAAAGTTAACATTGCATATATGCAATGGCATGCAGCAAAGGGTTAAAACGATGTTCCGGTGCACTACGCATTACAGAGAGAGTTCATTTCTGGCCTGTACTGTGCGATTGTGGAAGATATTTTCCCCAGCATATATGATCTTGATGGGTTCAAGACAAGAGTCCGTAACTTCTTCACCCTTAACTCTGTCTCTTAATCTATAGATCCTTCCTGAACCAACGCAATGCCTCGCATTAATAGGGGCCATCTTCTGCTCCTTTGCTCGAGCAAAGGAAAAAAGAAAAAAGCTATGACAGAATGAAGTTCTTCTTGCTGGATATATACTATTAACCTCCATTACTATCGTCTATTACACTAACGCCATTACTATCGTGGGTGTAATCCACCCACAACTTTTTATTATCCGTTTTACTTATCCATTGAGGTAAAATAAACAACTATCAAATTTTTTCATAATTATAACATCATAACATGTAAAAACAAAAATAAATTGTATAATTTTGTTAATTCCTTTATTTAATATTAACATTTGTTTATGTGCATCTCATTTCAAGGAAAAAAAGGGGAAATAAAAAGTTGTATTGGGAAAATAGCCACATCTTCCACAATATTTTAGTTATGTTTCTTGGGCTTAGTGATTTAGAAGCCTAAAAGAATAAATAATAAATAATTATTTAATAATTTTTTTCGGACCGAGGTAAAATTTTGCGCAAAAACCAACAATATACCTGCTACTTTTTAAGGTTACACCGTGCGAAAAAAATCAAAAAACCTTCCAAATACAAGAGGCCAAATGTAATAAAACTGCGTTTTTAATTTTTCTCTCTGACGTCAGGATTTTTTTAAAGGACTTTCAAATTTCAAGGATATGTTTATTTCAAGGAATTATTTCAAAAATTGAGCGCATTGTAGATCATCAGTATGGGTATCAAACGAAGCAGAAAAATCATTAGAATATTATAAAATTTAATGTTTTGGTGCAAAAGGACGAAGAGGTATTAAAAATGTCCTTTAAAAACTTGGAAATTTCCAAAAATTATTGGAAAAAAATTTGAAAAAAATATATCTTAAGGACTAATATGTACACTACTATATCCTTGAATTTCGTCCTTCTAACTTTATTAGTTTAAGATATAACAAATTTAATGTTATAAATAGTTTTTAACTTATCCCAGAGAATTTTTAAGGATTTTCTACTAAGTAAATGGTCTATACGTTAATTAAAAAAGTTGTCGCCAAAAAGTGAATACAAATATGTAAATGTAATTTATAAAAAATAAAACTTCATTACTAATAATGGGTGTCAAGCATCCAGCAATTTTATAAAGCCATTACTATCGTGGGTGTAATACACCCAGTTACTTTTTAAAACAAATGTATAAAAACAATTGCTTTTTTAATACAAATGCAATATACTCTAAAACCTTCCGAGATATGCAAATGTGATTACATTATAACTTCATGTTGGTTTTGATTAAAAAATCTATATTTTACTGAGAAATTGAACTCACAGGGTGGATTCCACCCTGACGATAGTAATGGAGGGTTAAGAAATTAGTTCGGTGGTTGTTAGTTAGTTAGTGAGTTGGATCGCGAGTGCAAAGCCAGGTAGCAAGCGACGAAATATTTTAACATATAAAGAAAACAATTTTTCTCTCTTTGACTTCCTCACCTGGATATGAGAAACCTCTAAATGCAAAGATGCTTATGAAAAAGTTTCCACCACACCGTTCGTCATTGTCATAAAACTGAATGTTACTTGGAGAAAATCGTACTTGGAGTGTCGTGTCAGTTATATACATATGTATGTATGTATATGTATGCATGTATGGCTATACACACATCTGTGAAAGCACGATCCGACACAGAAATGTGTGAATAGATTACGTTTATTAGCAAAATCTTATGTAACCATAAACTCCGATTAATAATATATGTGTATTTGACCCAGGCATTATGCCAATCGAAATATAATATTTATTATAAAGAAGTGTGATTATTCATTGATGCGAGGTACTTTCGCAATACTTTCAGGGTTCTGCCGATTCCAATTATTCACAACCGTCATCCGATCTGTCGCTAGACGAGGAAAAAG
This sequence comes from Melieria omissa, assembly GCA_963971225.1. NCBI lineage: Eukaryota > Metazoa > Arthropoda > Insecta > Diptera > Ulidiidae > Melieria > Melieria omissa. The sequence goes on from OZ020267.1 coordinate 119,401,214, forward strand.
AATCGCTTCGGCGAGAAAAGGAACGTCAGGCCTTAAGCCAGTTGGACAAAGCAAGGGTGAGGCTGTTTTAATATTAGCTCCGAATCGAAAATTCAATATACTATTTCTTATTGAAATGTACAGAGCAAACCCGTTGCGTTCGCGGTGCGAACAAACGTAGCATACGATGGAACAATTGACGACGATTCGCCCGTGCAAGGAAGTGCGGTCTCATTCGACGTTAGGGAATTTCTGCACATCAAAGAGAAGTACGACAATAACTGGTGGATCGGTAGATTGGTCAAAGAAGGCTGTGATGTGGGCTTCATACCCAGCCCCGTTAAGCTAGAACACATTCGAATGCAGGCGAGTACCGCTCGGCTCCACACCACACAATTTACTCATAACTCTGTTTTTTTCGCACTTGCAGAATCAAACAAGACCCTCAAGACTGTATGGCACAAAAGGCTCTTCGAGTGGGAACTTGGGTGCGGGACAAGCAGGTGCGGAGCCATCACGAGGTAGCACACCCCCTACACCTGGTATGACACACATTTCATGGTCCTTATTTCTTTATTTGCTTTGAAATGTTAATTTTCCTAATTTCATTTTATTTATGTTTACCTTATAATGTTTTGATTTTCATTTCTAATTCCCTTATGTATGTATAATAAGATATACATACTATATGTATGTATGTATATTGTAATAGACTCTAACCTTTTCCCAAGTGAGTCTGTAAGGTCAACGAAAATTAGAAATTTCGCTGACAAGTGCTCCGGTGCTTGCGAAATGACAAATACACCCGATCGCAAAGAATAGGAAGGTGGGTTACAGAAGGCATTGTTTACTTCAAATTATGATCAGAAACAATTCACTTATCAACTATGGCTCAGAAACAGAAATATTTCAATATTTCTAAAGAGTCCCAATGATGATTTGAGCAGATTTGAGATTTCGCCAGCAGTTCTTTAACAAGTGGTACAAGTTAAGTCGGCTTGAACTTTTTAATAATTTCCAAATGATTTTGTTTTTACAGTAAACACATTCTCTTTGAAATAGCCCTAACTAAAATGATTGCTCCTTTTCCGGAAAAGACGGCAACTTAATCAAATTGGAAACAGTAGACAGATAAATTTGTCCTTGGTTTTACTTCGTGTATTTGAGAGCGATCCATCGGGATTGGCAAATGGTTTGATTTAAATAAATTTAAGGCTTTTTGACCTTAATGTCACATATACACATGGTTTCAAAGCCTGTCGAGGATGTTTGAAAGAAAGAGGGTTTGGAGGCATTGCACAGTGATTCGTTCCATAGACAAAATTCAAAAAATTTATGGTCTCAGAATTTAACGATTTTGATATCATTTGAAAGGTAAAACCCCAAAATTGATTAGTGTCTGTGCAAAAGCGGCTCAAAGTTGAAACTTTTTTCACAAAAAAATGTAAACACATATTTCTGGTTTTTAGTCTATTGAGCAAAAAAAAAATTTAAAAATACATGATTACCAAGAAGTTGTTTAAACATTCAATATAGAATAAGAAATGATGTGGCCATTTTCGCTTTTAATGATTTCTCAAAATTTGCAAAGCTGAGGCTTTTACTTCACTTTTAATTCAAAATATTTTTCTAAATTAAAATTCTAAAAATTGGCAAAACTTAGAGGAAAATATCTAAAAAGTATGTGAAAGTATATTCCTGGATTTTTTTTTATTTTAAGAAGCATTCTTTCTTTGTCGGAAAATGTAATTACATCCTCCGATATCTTCCGATCTCAGAAAATAATTCAATTTGAAAAGTGGTCTAAACATGTATTTTTCGACAACATTTATTTCATTTATGCCTAAAAGTATGCAATCAGCACGAAAAATGATAAAATCTGCAAAAATGCAAAACATACATCTGTTATTATCGTTTTTATTGCAAAACCAGAGGGTCCTTAGACAATTTCTGTTACTCTTTGGAATAATCAATGTTAACGTTACCGATTAAATGTAAAATCTGAAAAATCTAGCCAACACACTCGTTGCATTAGCTCACCAAAAATGACGAAAATTGCAAATTTAAGTCTCAGCCATTGCCAAACTACAAAAGTTTAAGAAAAACAAAATGGAGATTTCACTTCAGCAGACCATGATAACCTAGTACACCAAATTTTATAAAGAACGAAGAGACGAATATCGCAAGAGAAATAATAGTTTGTACTGTTTGACTCTGAACAGGCAAAGTTTAAACTTGCGATTCATTCAAGAGTAATTATGGAGATGTACTATAGCAAATCGCAAAGCGCAAACTTAATTTGCTACGTACTGGTTTGTTCTTATTTAACATGAAGAAAATACCTAACCGGATCAGAGCTCTAAAAATTGGCCCAATATTTTGAAATTTTAACGTGCAATGCGTGTTAGGTTGTTAGTAGAATTAACGTAACGCTTTCGGGCGTAATGAGTAGCGCCACTGCAACGCGCATGGCATATATACCTAAGTATAAATGTCGGATTCCGGATTTTGGCCTTGAATTGGTGAAAACATTAGGAATGATTTTGCATAAAACTTTGGGCATTGTGACTGCGAGGATCAACAGGCGTTCCTATAGAGACACATAGTAGCTGTGCAGGCTTCGTATGCTCGGTCGCAGTGAGTTTCAGCCAGAGACGATTATTTTGACCACACTTCGCCGTTTGTGTTGTGCAGACAAGAGAAAACATCGAGGAATTGTTTGCGTTGTTTGTGTTATGTTAGCGTACCTAAGTGTTAATTTTTTTTCTTATTTTGCATTATGTTCCTTATCCATCCGACACTTCATACAATAGCCAAATTAGGCACTTCAAAAATGCCTCCGAAACCAGTTTTGCATGCTAACTATTCACACAAATCCAAAGGAAATGTAGAATGCTTTAGAATTTGGTAGCGAATTGCACGCCTTGCTTTGCTTGAGTAGTACATACCGGTCGTAAGACTAATTGGATCACCGATACTTGAGCATCTAGTTACTACAATATAATGAACCAATATTAACTTGCACTCAAAACTCTTTTGCCTCGACACCAATCTTCACCGCAACCAAAACTGCAACAATTGTTCCAAAGACCCCTATAGTACAACACCACGCAAGAAACCAGGTTTGTGTTTGTTTCATTTATGACAACATCGAAACCGAAATTTCCATACTGCTCGAATTGCTTATGCCTGAAATTGATCACTCTCATTAGACGAAATGAAAAGGCGGCAGCCATTATAGGTTTAAGTAACTATCGTAAGTTCCTCATCCTCGATATGACATTCTCAAAAAACTGCAAGTCTCACTGAATCACTTAAGCTGTCACTGAGTACTCTCGCCTTGTATTCCATGCCATCTCGAATATCCGATCAAATATCAAAAGTTCCAACTCACATTCTACACGAATCTGCATCCGCCACGCCCACATTTCCTCCTTGTACGCTCCACGTGTCTCCATTTAATTCACTGTGTGGGATATTATGGCAGGTCAGTGGATTTATGCAACTGTGCCCGTCTGCTCCTTTCTGAATATTAATGCTTTATGCCGATAATATCCTCACCGACCAACCACTCGCATTGCAAATTCACCTCAGGACCACTATTATAGTTTGAATGTAAATACATACGTATATATACATACATTATCTTACCAACATACTACATAGATTACGAGTTCGCATCAAATTCCATCGCTGGGTGAATGCTGTAGATATCATAAACTCGCTCATTCGGTTCCATTGCTCTTTTCTGCCTATTTCGATGATACTAACTATTAGGTGACGAATCAGATTCTATGGGACCAGGACGCCATGGCAAAGCCCCTTTGGCCACACCGCCCAACAAAGAGAAACGCAAGCCCTTCTTCAAGAAGCAGGAGACAGCCTCACCGTACGATGTGGTACCCTCAATGCGGCCAGTCGTGCTGGTGGGTCCAAGCCTTAAGGGTTATGAAGTAACCGACATGATGCAGAAGGCGCTTTTCGACTTCCTGAAGCATCGTTTCGAGGGCAAAATTATCATAACTCGCGTTATGGCGGACATCTCACTGGCGAAGCGCTCCATCATGAACAATCCGTCGAAGCGCGCGATTATGGAGCGTTCCAGTAGCCGCTCGGATTGCCTCACCAAGGTTCAGGAGGAGATTGAGCGCATTTTCGAACTGGCACGGACCTTGCAGTTGGTCGTACTCGATTGTGATACAATCAATCATCCGTCACAGCTAGCAAAAACTTCATTAGCGCCAACAATAGTTTACTTAAAAATTAGTAGTAGTAAGGTAAGTACATATGAGCACTTTGAAATCGGGGTCGGCACATTGTTCAAGCTAAACGGCTCGCTTCTGGCATTGGTTTCCCGCAGGTTTTACAGCGTTTAATCAAATCTCGTGGTAAATCACAAGCGAAAAACCTCTCCGTTCAGATGGTCGCTGCTGAAAAACTAGCACAATGTCCACCAGAAATGTTCGACGTTATATTAGACGAAAACCAATTGGAAGATGCTTGCGAGCACATTGCCGAATACTTAGAAGTGAGTGGAAGTTGGTTTGATTGGTTTGATGTACTAAAGTGCGGTCCTTAAATTTTGTTTTGTAGACTTATTGGAAAGCCACGCATCCGGATATACGGACGGCGCCTTCCATTCCACGACCTCTGCCCTCTCAGGAAGCATCACCATCGGCGGAACAAGCTCGCATGGGTCCAACGCCACCAGGTAATCCTGATTGTTAACACAGTGCGCACTGTATCCATTAGGAGAATTTCACTTACTTTCATTAATTTTCGAAAAAGTATCATTTCCATTTGCCGATGGTTTTATTTACATGATTTTAGTGAAGTAAAACTGTATGTATGTACAGTTTTGAAATAGTACAATACGAGAAAAGAAATTCCCCGTAAACAATAATCACTTACGGTATGCGAAATCGCGTTGTAGGGCATCCTCGCACATATTTGACAAAGCTCATACTTGTATCTGAATATTTTATGCTTTGATTCGATGTTTTATGTAACGTTTTTCTTAAAATGATTCTCTCTTTTTAACTTATTCCTATGACTGATCAATCCACTGCCCGATACTCTTTCCAACTCTCTTTTCACGATTCGCAAACTGAACTCGCGTTGCATGTAGTCGATGGCAAAGATTTCGATGGGCGCGAGCCGAGAGCGGGGAGCAGCGAGCGCGAGGGCAGTCGTGAGAGGGACGGTAGCAGAGAGCACGACAGGGAGAGGGAGAGAGACTATTGGGACAGGGAATTCAATAGGGATAGGAACTCTAGAGATAGGGAAAGGGATTTAGAGTGGGAGCGCGAGAGAGCTCGTGAATGGGAAAGAGAGCGAGAAAGGGATTGGGATAGAGAATTCGATTGGGACCAAGGTAAACACACTTTCCTTTTGTCAAATATTATGGTTTCCAAGTTTTGCTTTTCACTTAAATTCAGATGGATATTTGAACTTATAACATTTGCTAGCAATTTTTATTTCCAAATGCCTTACATTTTCCCACACCTACACATTAAATTCAATACATATGTATGTATGTGTATGTATGTGAACTAGATGAGCTGAAAGAGTGCTTGTTGAAATTCATATCCACTTGTACCTTGAGATTTTGCACGTCCCCAAACATATAGTCATTAAAAGAATTGAATACACATACATACTATATATACCTATAGATACATAGACTTGGTGTTGCTTCTATCAGCTAATTTATATTGTACATGAATTTCTCTTTGTTTCCTTATTTGCTGTAAATATCTTCACCCGGTACACATGAAATACTTTGTAAACTTGAGTCATAGCAAACATTTCTACATTATTTAATTTCTGTACAAACACTTTTGCAGCTTTCACTCTGCGAGACATACCCAGTTCCTTTTCTTCAATGCAATAAACCCAAATACGAGTACACGACTAATCGTTGCGCTCGAATAGACCAGTAAAAACCGCACACACTCGAACTCAAGCCATACGCCACCAGTTATCGTTATCCAGTTACTCGCAGCGCATCAGCTTCCACACAGCGTAATTCAGGTGCAGATGAGCTTTGCTAATCTCGCGGTTTCGGACTAACCGTCAACAGAACTAACCAACGCGTTGCGAATTTGTCGCTCTGTTCCTGTTCCTTGGGTTGAGTTCATTTCTGTCGCATCTAACAAACCGCACCGCGTCCGTACACGTACCCGTAGTGCTCCTCCGATATGTACTTTATGTAGTGTTAACCGCTAGGCCCTCGCACCACATTGCAATGTGGTCCGAGTATTCGATTGATTGCGAGCACCTTTCCTCATGTCACCAGAAACCCCTCCACAGACACCACGTGACAACTCGAGAAAGCGCCCACTTTCAGACCTCTCGACCGCAAGCGAAGAAGACATTTTAATACTTTCTGGTACTATATACTACTTTCTAGTTACGCCGGGAGTGGTTCGTGTCTAACGCCGTGTTGCTTAGTCACTCTCACTAAAACTGCACACTCTGAAATCATCGTACCGACCCCTTTGAATCTTTATGTTTAGTGTAATAATTAGCGGATATGCTACTTGTTTTGTTATATCGTCATCCAAACTGTAACATGTATTATTTTAGTGAGTACTTGTTGTAATTTTGGAATTTGGTTGTGTACTGTACATTGTGTTGATTTTCAAAAAAACTGACTTGGTTTGTGGTTATAGTGCGATAAGTGTCCCACTCATTAGACAAAATGAGACCAAGTATTCATATACTGTCACATTTTAAAATATAAAGTGAAGCCAATAGAAGCGACGAACGGGCAAGCAATCTTGCTATATGTATTAATAGAAAATACATGGAAACGCTTATCATTTAACCCATTCGAGACAGATTGTACACCGTGTGTGCAATGGATTTCCGACGCTATAAGACAGTAATGTGCAATTATCAGTTATTCTGAGTAAACTAGTCGTCAAAATAAGATTTTTCTGGAACTAATGAAATCTGTAAAAGTACAGGAAGAATCAATTTGGCATTGGTTTTACTGTGTACAATACAAAGAAAAATAAAATTTCGCTCCTGTCGACCGTGTTCGAAAAAAATCGTCGTCTCGAATGTGTTAATCGGATCGAACATTTTTAGAGCATTTTACGTGGCAGTTCGTTTGTCGCTTCTAGGCATTAAGAAGAGAAGCAGCAATTTGGGTAGACAAATTTAACCCCTTCCTTAGCTTTAAACTCTACTAATTGTTTGGTTTTAATTGTTCCATTAATGTCTACCTGAAAATTTGTTTGAACTCATGCAATATGTTATTTGTCGGCAAGAGTTAGACGACCCCAACGAGCTCCTAACTTACTAAGCGACCGTTGCACTTAGAGCTTTCTAATTTTTGTTTCGATAAGCTCTAACGCTTGCTGAAGCCTACCGAAGTAATAGCGTTTCGACATTTCATACTAACATACTACATAGTTAATCTAATCGTTTTGGGTTTTTGAGCATTTTCGTTCAACGGAAGTTATAGTTCCCTCTTTTGAAGCTTTTCGTTATTGAATTTGTTTCTTTGAATGCTTTGTTCTGTTCAGAGGCGAGCGAGTGCGTACGCAACCGAAACTAACTGGATTTCTTGAATAATTCGCAGGAGGTGCCTCTTACCATCATAGTCGACGTCAAACTTCGGGGCGCCATCACGACCGAGAGCGTCTCGATCGTGAGAGGGAGCGCGAGCGCTACGATCGCATGGATCGCGAGCGAGAGCGGGAGCGCCTGCACGCTCGCGAACGCGACCTGATGCACTACGACGTCAACAGTGACGATTTGCTCGAGGAGCATGACCACAACTACGGCGTCGACTATCCACCGGCGCGCAACATGCCGAGCGGAGCCGCCAGCCATCACGGCAGCCATCCGGTGGGCGCCGTGCGGTACGCTGCAGCTTCGGCGCGCATCGACCCGCGCGACCTGCCGCCATCGGCGCCCACAACAAGGCGCGGTGCCCCCGTGGTCGATCGCGATGAATACAGTCCGCACAGAGGTGGTGGGAGTAGTAGGAGAATGCTGAATGCCATGTAGGAATCGTGGATATAGGGGTGGGATCAGATCGATAGCCAATCATCGAGGCCATACGAATACACCAGAGAGACCAATATCGATCATGACATTGTACAGACACAGTTGCCAAGCAGCAACTCAAGCTACCGCAGTAGAAGCCATCTTCCGACATCATCCAGTAGTCAGCATTACCACCAACAGAAACCAAAACAACACCAGCATCAGCATCAGCATCTACATCAGTATCAGCATCAACAGCATCTCCCTTCTCATTCCGAACACGCCCAGTCCTACACGAAGCAAGCGTTCAGAGCGCGCTTGAGCGAGGCTAGCCTAGACGCGCTGGACTATGCCTCCTCATCCTACCCGAGTGTGGACGCGGTCACGGACGCCATACGCAACAAAATCATCGTGGAAGAGGATGAGGAGGACATTCTCAGCAGCGATAGATTTTACTAAAGAGATTTCATGCGATTTTTTCCTTTTGCAACTGCGAACTGTAGTAGTTTTCGACGACACTAAATTCTCCACTTCCTTACAATCGATTCAACTTGCTGCGGGCAAGAGCACTTAACAATAAGCGAAACGTTAATATTAAATTTGAATACTTGCATAATGAAACAATATGTTGAGAACATTTACGCATTTTACAGTGCCAAATTTAAATAACTTAATTGAACGGAATTTTTGTGCATGACTTGAATTACGAGTACTAATGATTCCACAAAGTAAAATAGGAAACACTAACAAAAGAGAAGAAAGCCTAACGTGTCTTAAATTCTATAGCTAATTATATAAAAATATATTGAAATTACTCCTTGAATATGATATGAATTTAAATTGCTAGACTTAATTACAATCATAATCCCCCCGTGCGCCGGCACGAGCACGAGTTGCCCAACGTGCAGGTCATGGGTGGGGAAGGCGCAGTGGAGTTGAGAGTAGTGTAGTGGAGTAGAACAGTGAAGGACATTGGGCGCTGCAGAGAGCAACAAGCGATGCGAGGAGATGCATATGAAGTATTATGCATAAATGTACTTATAAATGTCAGCTTTAATATTTTAGTAATTATATGAAAGCGAATTAAATAAATATACTCAACATAAGGATTATATTATGTACATACGTTTTTTCAGAACATGCCATGCGAGCAACAATGTCTGAGAGAAACCATACCGTTGTAAGCAGTTTATGCACAATTTTTACAAGTTTGGTTCTTTCAAATGTCTAACAAAATTTCATGAAGTCTCTTTACTAATATTTATTAATCAAAATGAGTTCGGTTACAGAGAAGTTATTACTCACATGCCGGACATTATTGCATACAATATACATATAGACAGTTTTGGTATTTTTATATATAAAGTAGTCCTATTGTATATCCACAACCACACACGTTATGTAATCATGGCCTCTTAATCACATACATACATTCATGCCCACATAACATAACCCACTGGCAGTGGCGCACACAGGATTTAATTTGGGGGGAAAGTTGTGCGTACAACTATTGAGCCGAATACCATTCGAAATCATATTTTGTTTGGGGGGAGATTTGAACCCCTAAAACCCCCTGTGTGCGCCACTGCTTACTTGTCATTGGAAAGTGCTACAATTTGCAGGCTCCCCTTATTAACTGTATTTAACAGAGTGACGCAATGTTTTATTATTCGTTTATGAGAGTTTGATTTACAAGATGAAAATAGTCCCAGTCGAAGGCTGGGAATGAAAAAAAATTACAAAAACTAACTGCGACAAGCTCAACTTCGACGAATGCAGTATTGCAGTTACCTGCAGGTCACAAAACATAAAGAATGTAGAGCGACTGCAGTGAAAACCGGGACCAACGTTTTCTGTAGACATATATATAGTTTTCGACAACGGCCTCTGTTCAACTGTCAAAATATCTTCAGGTTTTGAGTGCTTGAATGCCACATAATTATTTGCTATAATTAACCGTAGATCGAGCTTCACAAAAATTAAGCAATCCTATTCTTTGTATACAAAGGAGAAAATTATAAACTTTTCAATTTTATGAAGACCTCTTTCTTAAAAAATTGTGAAAGATGGTTTAAACAAGCATAATCCCAACACAAACAAAGTCACAAGAATGCTTCAATTAATTATATCCTGAAAAAAGTTATAATAAAACAAAAAATCAAATGTATCATTTTTGATACAAAGCTCGATCTACGGTTAATAGTTATATTGGTTACAGGGCCATGCGCGATTTGTTTTTATAAACTGAGTTTCATTGCTTTTAGACGAACAGTTTGCGTTTTGGATTCTAAGCTTCTCACTTGTTAAAACTTATTCAAGCGATTTGTTGCTGAGAGTTGTGTTCTGTGTTCGGTTTTACAAAAGTGAGCGATATTTTGTTCGTTTTATTTCGCTGTGCTGTACATAATAAACATGTAAAACATTGATTTATTGTTAGGCATTGCACTCACTGTGCCCAATATTTTTTAACAATTTGAGCTTTACAATTGTTGCTGAGCACAATATGCTTATGTATGTGCACAAAGTAATGTACATGTGTACGTAATATATTTGTACGTACATCCGTGAAACACTTATAATTTTAAGTACGCTAATTTTATCTCATGATTTTGCTACTTGCAACCATTGTTCACATCCTTCTTTGTAAGCACCTCCAGTTTGAGTTTGCTCATTGGAAATCCCGGAATTGTAAGCACGCTGATCTGGCCCACCCCGGAAAAACATTCTTTTTATTATTCCAACCACTTCGAATCGCTAGTATTGTTTATTGGCTGCGCTGAATTCAGAACGACCCCACGGGTACAGAAACCGCGAACGCAAATATCCAAAGGTGTCCGGATCACAGGCATACACAAGCATCCTTATACAAACACACATGCAAAAACAAACACAAACAGTGCGTTAATCAGTCCCATACACCGAAGGCGTAGCATTTAGGCGGATAAAGTCGATCGATCACTGCACTCCTATTGATATTAAGCGAAACTGCGAACGTTTATAGTCCGCGTCCAATGCTGACGCAGAACAGCAATAACGACGAACGACACACGACAAATTAAGGTATTTCCAATTTGAAGCAGGTAACGACCACTTACGCAATCGCGATTACTATTTGAAACGCCTTAGACAAACCAGCATTGTTTAGGATAGTAACATACTCGTATTTCCTAAAGGAGCCCCGTGCTACCGATGTAAAAAACAGCAAAACGCGTGCGAAACAGACACACACACACACACGTACTGAGCTATAATGTGCAAACGTAGGTGGTGAGTTGTGTGAGGAGAAATCGAACGCGGCCACTCGGTGCGCCTAGTTGCGAGGCATTGTATAAAATTTAGAAAATGCTGCGAATCGAACTGGAAACGTGTATAAATTACTAACTTCAAACTATCAATTTTGCCGACGAACATTATACAATGTAGGAAACAAATACTTGCGTAAAATGTGTGAGGGGGAGTATTTGTGTGCATAACAGTTCTTCAAGTTCGAAAAATCGTTTAAAACTCTTTGTAAAAACTAATTTTAAAACTGTCAAATACCTAAATTTAAGTAAATAATAAATTTATGTAAAAATTGTAAGCCCTACCCTCACTGCTAGGTGAATGAAAGAATGCTAAATTACTTTTTAATGTAAGCTTAAAACAGAAACACCCACACTCCCACACAGATAGACATGCGCTCGATGCAAAGTCGGAGGACACTCACGTGAACAAGCGAACGGTGCGAACGGGTGCTGCGTGTATCGGCACATTGCATCGCCGTTACTTCCCCACGCAGAGCTTCGAACGAAATTGTTACGCCTCACGAGCGCTACCGGCAGTGGGGCGCAGAGCTCGTGCTGGCGAAGTGAACAAACACAAAGCAAAGCCCCCGATTTTGATAGGAACGTACTCGATGTAAAATACTTAAATTTTAATATTTGACTTGAACACATTTAGCGTAAACAAGACAACCAAAGGCAAATTTTTCAGCTATTTTCGTAATTGCAATTATTTTTTTAGCATTGCAAAACAAGAAGAATACTATAATACAAATAGGCACTAATAAAGAATTAATTAATTTAAAGTATTTTATCACATTGTTAATCAAATGACGTAACATATGTAAGTGTAAGCCAATCTCCTTCGCCCACTGCTTTGACTCGTTGCTGGGTCAGCTGCTTCCGCCGACGGGACGGACACCCGGTGGCGTTGCTCTCGGCCGCCTGGGCGCAGCCAGCAGAGTCCGCGGCAGCTACCGTTCCCCGCGGCACGGCTCACTTTCCGTTCCTCTGTCATTGCCACTGCAAGTTGTGTTGAAATAAAATTCGTTGTAGTTCGCATAAGTGGTGAGCCGCGGCACGTCCGACTCGCCGCTCATGCTTTTGCTGACTTGTTTGGTTAAGATACGATCTATGATCCTCATGTGTTATTATTATTAAAGTGAGAAAATAAATAAATAAATGATAAACAACAAATCAATGCGTCACTCGTATTCCTTAACCCGAACTAACCAAGTGCGCAGGGACGTGGTGAAAGGATTCGCCACGTCATTGCAGCTGCAGTGAAATGTGGTATAAGCGGATGCGAAATAAGTAAGTTTCGTGGCGAATGCTGGGCCGATACATCGGACACTAAACCACTAATCAAACCCTAATGATTGAGCCAGTTTGTCCATAGCCTTAATTCGTACTGAAATGGGCAATTTCAAAACCGATTTCACCCACTACACCTACGAGTATAAGTTGACAAAGCGTCTAATTTAAGGTGTCATATGAAAATTCCAAAATTTTCAATTTATTTTGTACAAATATTGGAGTCGCTTTAATCAAACAACAGGCCTCAAGCGCGAGAATGGCTAAACCCAGGCAAACGGTAAATTGGATGCAGTACTCTTTCCAGCCCACTCCCAAGTCGGTCACACACGAAAGTCTCGAGATGGGGAGAACAATGCAAACAAAGGTTCGCATTATCGCCAGGAAACAGCTGAATTTTCAGTCATATCCCATGAACGAGTATAAATTGCTAGCCATGTGCCGCCGAAATATTGAGTAATGTTTACATTCATTTAAAAATTTAGTTTCCGGTTCGATCTGCTGCATTTCGATAAGCCGAAAGAATACAAACCTGTCTCAACGTATGACCGCGACTATACCCAACCATTTCCTTCGATTTGTAAGCCAAGGAACATCCACGACGTCGAAGCACCAGATCCAATGTTTAATCGCAAACCAGTCAATGCCTTTGAACTGAAGCCGTGGGGCAACACAAAGTTCATGGACGATCACATGTTCAATTTATCACCAACACGCAAGAAAATCAACTTTTTCCGGCAACTACGGTACGTGACACTTTTATTTGTACTAAACTGAAGTTGCTGCCATTAGACGCTTGTCAAAGTCAAAATGGTAATAAAACCGTGTTTTGCTGCATGTAGCCAATGTACGTGGGCAGTCCGATAAGTACTTAGCCCCACCGCCGGATGGTGCTACTCTCGTAAGAGAAATTTACTATCGTGTAGTACATCCTCGTAGACGTCTACTGTCAAAATTTCAGCCATATTGGAGTTGGTAGTTTTGTTTTGACCGCGTGTGGAAACGAACAATATCGGTGGGTGATTCGCCAAATTGGTCGCATTAGGCTACGAACAGCTGCCCCATCCATCGTATTCTCCAGATTTGGCCTTGTGTGAATTCTTTTTGTTTCCAAACAAAAAGAACTCACACACGTTGAAAAAATCACTCGCCGGGCTGAAATTTGAGTCGAATGAGGAGGTTATCGCCGCCACTGAGGCGTCCAGAAAACGTATTTTTCAGACGGGTTAAAGAATTTGGAGCATCGCTGGATCAAATGTATCGAGTTGAAAGGAGACTACGTTAAGAAATAAATCGCCACTTTTCCAAAATTTTCGTTTTTCTTTTGTAGGCTAAGTACTTATCGGACCACCCACGTATATCTGAGGTTATACGTCTGAAAATATCGAATGGCTAATGGCTACTGGCACTAAAGTCGCCGGCACTTCTTTCAGTTCTCTACATATTACTCGCTTCTTATTTCTCGCCCTTTCTCCAGAAATCGCAGTTTTGAATTCGAATAATTTGCAAATGCAGTGCAGAACGCCGAAAACTATCCGATTGCAGCCATATCTGCATGTACTTATGAGTTTGAGATATAATTTCTGGAACCTCGCAAACTTGGAATCTCCGAAATTGCTATGCCGCGAAAATCGCTCAGGCATATTTGAAAGAAATTCGTGTGCTCACATACTTTTGTACATCTACAAATTCATACAAGTTTGGATTTTTGAACTCTATAATTCTGAAAAATTCAAAATAAACAATTTGAACGAATGAGTATATGCAAGTTTTGTACGAATTAGAGATGAGTAGGTAAGATTGAACCAGGGTTATCGTATAAATCTAAATAAATCGGAAAATGTCGACAATTGTTATCCTGTTTTGCATGTGGACGACGAAAACAAAACCACTATTATGAAGAAGTTTTGATCAGCTTGAAAAGATTTTGATTCTACTTCGAGGAGGGTATTTTATTAGTGATGCACTGGTTAACGTCCAGGATACAAGTCCAAAGTTCAACGATTGGAAATCGGAATTTGAAATGGAATGATTTCGATTGGGTGTGTCACAAAACTGATTTACGATTTTTTGGCACATGAAATTGTATAATACGCCGCTACACGTTCAATATTTATTGACGGCAATCCAGTATCGCGATATTTATTGAACGTTTAGCATGCAATATTGATGGATCGTGATCCATATCGCAAAATATTTAAATATTTTGAAATCTGGATCGCAGATCACAAAACTGTCAATAAATATTGAACGTCTAGCATATTTCATGATATCAATAAGCGGTTCGGCAGTACGTGGTGAAATTAAAATAAAACAAATAAGAAATAAAGTATGTGTGCTGCCGGTAGAATCGGAGCTTACGACAGAAAAACAAATTTTGAAAGAATTCATTTTCAAGTTGAAAGAATTTCTACATCTTTTAAACGACGAACCACTCAGAATAACAATTATGTGAATACTGACGCTATAAATATTGAACATGTAGCATTCGCGCGCGATCTATCAATCCATCAATATGGATCGCGATCCAAATATCACAATAAATATTGAACGTGTAGCAGGCGCCAAAGCATGACAAAACAGAGCGAAATCTAAACAAAATTGATCACACCCCATCTCGTTCTTGTTTTGAATTTCATCTCAAAATAGTTTGTTTTGCATGCCCATATTTATATGTAGCCAATTTTCTGAAGAACCCATTTCAAGTTGTAGGTGAGGTTCAAATAAATACGATAGCCTTTGCAATTGAAAGTGACAATGTCAAAGTGAAAGCATGAGGCATACTGTTTTACAACACGTAAGCCAGACAAAAGAATTATTTCATATACTGAAATTTGAATTTCATTCGAATTTGGAGATATTTTACTTTTATGGAAAATACTTTTTTCTGAAATTGAGTAAATTGGGAAAATGTAAGATTAGCAACACTGCTTACGAATGTGTGTTGAATACAACCCTACAATGACCAATGCAATCCTGTTATATTGAGAGAATAAATTTTAGCAAAGACACCATCCAATTTCGTTCCTCATAACAGGGTGCCTCAATTGACTTGGGTTTCCGTTCATTTACTTGACAGCAGTGTTGTCAGCTGTTTTTTGGTGGTATACAGTTGCGAATTTTTTATATTTGTCGATTTATTGTCAATATGCGCAGCCAAGGCCTATTTAATAGGTAGTGGCTGCACCGCAGCTGATCAATCTGTTCCTCTTGATTATTGGCGAATGGGCACATTAATTGCCAAAATGGCCGCAGCATTTGCTGTGGGTTCTGATTGACTCGTGTTTTTTTTCACTTCATTTTGTCAGGTGATTTTGACAACGAGCATGCCCAAAAGCACTAACAAAGTATATTTAATTTTTGTTGTTGTCGTAGTGCTATCACCTTATTAATACGCCTTGTCAGCAGCTTTCCCCCTCCAGTCGTTTGTAACATATTGTCAATTCGAATTTGAAAAATGAAGTGAAAAGGAGTATGTGCACGATTTTGTTTGTTTGCTTATTCTCATCTACCCGCTCGAGCGTGTAGCTATTTGATTGGATTTGATAAACATAAAGACCAATGCAACTTTCGATGCAAATATCTCC
Organism: Melieria omissa; assembly: GCA_963971225.1. Taxonomy (NCBI): domain Eukaryota; kingdom Metazoa; phylum Arthropoda; class Insecta; order Diptera; family Ulidiidae; genus Melieria; species Melieria omissa. Next base: position 119,417,355 of record OZ020267.1, read on the forward strand.
CGATAGGCTTTATCAATTTTATCAGCTGGTTAGTGCGTTGGACCGCGAGTCAAATGCGACGGTTGAACCCAGGTTTAAGACTCCGTTGCCGAAAAAAAAGAAAAAAACAACAATTTTTCTTTCGGCGGCTGTCCTCTCAGCAGGAAATGGCAAACCTCTGGGAGTAAAATTGCCTATGAAAAAGCTCCCAACTCGTTCGGAATCGGCATAAAACGCTAGGTCCCTTTCAACCTTGTGAAAATTCACACGCACAACATGGATGGTTGTGGGTAGCTAGGCCTTAGTCTCGTAATCGGGCTGCCGTGCCAGTCAAGTAGTATAGCGAAATTATAGCAAGTCGGCTGTATTCTAAAAGTGCTTGCCTAAAAGTATGCCCGTCAAAGCATTCTAGTGCATTGTACAACGACAGGGTGCCGGGCAGAGCGACGGGTATCTTATCGTCACAATATTTTGTGACATGTCTGGATAGCGAGATGTTAGTGCTTTTTATCCATATAAATATGTAGATTGTTTGTTCTGTAGCTCCGGGCAACAGTGTAACAAGTAAAATTGATTAGTGAATCAATAAAGTGAAGTAAAAGACAAGGGCAAAAACAGTGACATGTAAAATTGTATGTAAAGTGACTACGGTGGTGAACTGCTTTAAAGAATTTCAAAGTGTTTTATTTTGGCACAATCCAGTGATACGAACTTAGCCACGCTGGTCTGCAAAAGCATTGTTCGCAACAATATGTGCTGACACATGTGAGTATGTTGCAAGTAAAACCGCAGAGTTTTACTTTTATTCGTTTGATTCTTTTCTTGTTTAATTCCTGTAAAGAGCAAATATTTTAGAACTACCATACAATTGCATTTCAAGTGGTTACGCACATAATCAGCTGTGAAAAAGACTCGACTTGCCCTAGTTGGTATACAAAAAGGGTTTTGGTTGGCTAACAATCTCCCTGGAGACCATTTACATCAAAATCAATAGAAGCAAGGATGAGTGGTCGAGAAAGGTTTGACTACCATATCCGCACATGCACATGTTCGTGTTATTGAATTGAAAATTTCGTGTGATTGTTCCGGCTCACTACAACTTCAACTTAATTTCTTATCGACAAGTCATTGCAACAACTTTAACATACATTTGCATGGATTTCCACATGGCGGTGCGGCCTTTGATTGGTCGAAATAAAGATACAAGTGAAAATGTTAATGATGCTCGTGATAGCAGTGAAGGCGAAAATCATCACACGTACAGCGATTATCGCTGACCACATCGGAAGTTATGGTGCAAGCAATTGCTGGTCGCTGGGTAATACCCTACCAGCATGTAGCACAGTCGTAATCCCATTAAAATCCAATAAGTTTAATTATTTGCATCATTATCTTGTGCAAGTGTTGCTGCAATCAGAGCGATGCTGGTGACGGCGACAATAACAACGACGATGGTGGTGGTGCTGCGCGTAAAAATGGGAGTGGAATCGGCGGGAGATTAGTGGCGGACGTCAGACACTTTCATTATGATATTGTTTTTGTTATGTGTTGTACATATGTAGTTGCATTTGTAACATAAGTAGTGTGCCCAAAGTGTTTTGTGGCCGATGTGCTACGTACGAGAGCAGTTTGATAAGTCAGTGACTTTTTGATCCTTTCCAAATAATACGTTTTCTCAAGGTCCTCAAAATAGGCATATGTTTCAGTGATGCCCTCTTCATTCGGTCCAAATCTTTTACCGCCGAGACGTTTCATCAGGTTTGGAAATATAAAATAGTCGCAGGGAGAATATGCTGGATGGGGTAGCAGTTTGTAGCCCAATTAATGGATTTTTGCCAAGCGACTACACACGTGTGTCCTGGTGCGTTGTTCTGGTGGTATCTTAGCCAAATGTGATCGTTTGTGCCTCAAGTCGGATCCCACAGCTCTGCATAATACATATGTGGCAGTAATCGTTTTACCCTCTTGAAAGCAATCGATGTGAATGACACCGTATCCCAAAACCTTGGACCTTTTTGATGCACGTCCAGTGCTTTGACTGTTCCTTGGTTTCTGGTGTGCAGTGATAGATCCATGTTTTATTCACGGTTACGAAGCGGTGAAAAAACTCGTTCGGATTTCGGTTGAACATCACCAAACACTCCTTTGAAGTGGCTACGCGCTTATAGTCGCGTGTGAGCAATCGCGGCACCCATCGCGCGGTTGACTTCTTCATGTCTAAATATTCGTGCAAAATATGTTGTACCCGCTTAGTTGAGATGCCTACAGCTTCAGCCACCTCCCGCACTTTCATTCTCCATTCGTTTAACATTATTCCATGGACTTTATTAACCATTTCCGGCGTGACAACCTCTTTTGAGCGATCAGAACGTTCGGCGTTGTGCTGGTACGACCACAACGGAAATCGGTAAACCAATTACACTGTGCAAGTCCAAAATTTAGACATGGGGGGGTCCTACTGGGTGAGTTTCCTATAGGTATACTGAGTTGAGATCCACCAGCCGTTTGGAAAGATTGGCTCTAGTTTAAGAGAAATCCGACTTTGAAGTTTGGTAATTTTCGGGAAGTTTGTCGCTTAAGTCTTCGAAAATTTAAATGCTAATAGGTCCTAAATCGTTCCGAATATCGCTTTACTGTCTTCGGCAAGTTTGTAGATATTTTAACGACCAACAAATTTGCTTAAGACACCAATGCAAAAAAACCACATTCAAACTGTGTAATTGCGATATGTGCATTTTTTGGCGCAGCGCAACGTGGCGTATGAGTGTCATTTAATTGTAATATTAATATAAATAAATGACACTCATACGCCACGTTGCACTGCGCAAAAAATGCACAAATCACAATTACACAGTTTAAATGTATTTTTTTTGGATTGGTGTCTTAAGCAAATTTGTTGGTCGTTAAAATATCTACAAACTTGCTGAAGACAGTAAAGCGATATTCGGAACGATTTAGGACCTATTAGCATTTAAATGTTCGAAGACTTAAGCGACAAACTTCCCGAAAATTACCAAACTTCAAAGTCGGATTTATCTTAAACTAGAGCCAATCTTACCAAACGGCTGGTGGATCTCAACTCAGTATACCTATAGGAAACTCACCCAGTAGGTCCCCCCCATGTCTAAATTTTTGAGGGAAAATTTCACGCACAGTGTTATTAACCATTGAAATTTATGGTGCAGCGTCCTCATAGTATTTATCTAGCAATTCCTTGGTTTCAGTGATGGGCTTTTTACGCAAAAAAGTATGTTTTATCAACACCCGAAACTCACTTTTTTTCCATTTTGGTCGAAATTCACGAAGTCGTCTGCTTTCAATGACTGTCAAGCACGGGCGGATCCAGAAAAATAGTTCGGAGGGTTTTAAAAAGTAATTCTTTAATATTTATAAAATGCCTTTTAATTTGTGTGTAGTTTTATAGTCGATCCAAATATTTCGGGGGTTTCAACCCCCAAAACCCCACCCCCCTGGATCCGCCACTGCTGTCAAGCACAAAGAAAATGACGCATCATGCTCAAAATTTAAATGTAGCCTGCTAAGAGATGGTAGGGTTGCATTTAAAGTTACTTCGCGGGAAATTAAAAAATTCATTGACTTCACAAACTGCCCTCGTACTTGTAGTTGGATGCAGATCTCGAAATAAAGTTGCAAATCACAGTAAACCACAGATTACGGCACCGATAGTGATTATCCGATTCCGACAGACCTTGCAATTTTTCGCAAAAGTAATTTCTGAGTATTAAATTCGCGTTACGAGCAAATAAGGTTGACCGCAGTATTGTTTAGCCGCACTTGACTTCTCATTAAATAGATTTGAATGATAAGTGTTACATGGAATTGACCGTCAGGAGGCATTGAACGGCGCGACCCACGCAAAAATTCACTGGTGTAAAAAGACGCACACAAAAGTTGTTCAAACATTACCAACGAAGCGACGGTAAATACTACGAGTTGTTAAATGGTCGATAAATGAAAAAAATACAATAAATGCGACCATATACATATGTGTATTGTATGTGTGCACAAATATTTAAACACTCAACAACACGTGCAAATTCGATTTAAAAATTTGCAAACGCCCACTCGGAAAGTCAATAGCTCCGAGCAATTGCATAAACGGAAGTGGGGTCACGAGTGTCTCTGTAAATTGGTGCGTTCATCTGTTTGCCTGAGTGCGGTTCGCCGTTGGGCTGTACAGGCCGACACATTTTTTGCCGGATAATTTCGGTTTTCGGTTAGCACCTTGAAGTGCTGACCGGATTTTTCTCAACAATAGCGGAAATAAGAAACTTCTTTCGCATCATGAATCACTGTGTTTCTATGATGCAATAAAGTTGTAAATTTATGTAATTCCGTGTGTGCAGCAAACTATGTATGCATGTTCTTTCTGCTTTCTTTTTTTCTTATTGTTTTCAAAGTTTCTTGATATTTAGACTCTTGAAGATTTAAAAAAAGGTGCTAAAAATCTTTCAGAGAACCGAATTCTGAAGTAAAAGCACTAGGAAGAAAACTGTCTAATCAGTGTATTTATGATGCAGTTTGTCGTAAGTGCTACCTAGAGAACTGGTATGAATGAGGGTTTTAGAATTTGACCTTCGCCAAATGCACAAAACACTCCCCATTCACTTCATTGGGTAACAGCGACTGTAAAGTTCTGGCTGGGAATTACTTTTATTCGCTCTTTCTGCGTGCTCATTTAAAAGTAATCGCGCTATGCTTGGTGGGTGTTCGCTTTGTCGACTTTTAAACGCTGCTGTCGTTGCCGTCGGCTGCTGAATGGTATGAAAAACACTGGGTTCGGGTGTTTTGTTCTGCCAAACTATGCGCAGACCATATGGAATGTGTTTTGCACTGACTTTTACACTGATTGTCTGCAGTCGAAGCTGTGCGCCGTCAACTCTGCCGCTGCTCATCTCATCGTCTGACCGTATGCGCTGCTTTTGTAGGATGCGATTCACAATCCGTTTTTCTTATGAGGAAGCAACAAAGTTTTCCATTTCCTGTGCTCGCCCGAATCGATGTTCCTTATTTTATTATTTTTCCATTTTTATGTATTGGCATTTGCCGCTGGCACTAACCGTAGCCCCGAGGACGGAATTTCGTCAATTCGTAAAAAGGCCTTTTGCGATTCTATTGGCGCAGCAGCAGCGCTACGTGATTAGGATGACTGTGGAGGAAGTGACGAGTGGCAGTCTATGGTGTCGGCAGAGTGTTTTTGTGTTGCTTGGCACGGAACTTTGTCAATTTTGACGAGCAAAAGGCCAAGAAATTTCTTTTTTCTTGTTAATTTGTTTGTAAAGATCTCCTTGTGACTCCTTTCGATGATTGTATGAGCGTAGTTTGGGAAGAGTTTTGCGGAATTGCATTTGCAGTTTCTTTTCGTTCTCGCTCCTTGTTTTATTCGAATACAGAACACATAAATGATTAAAAGGGTTTTAGCAGGGCGCACGTACGTCTGGGCTAGCCGTCACTTCTCGATAAAATGCCAACAAAACTGATTTCGGAAATTTTGCCTCAATCAACTGCTTGCACGGCGCCATGCTGCGCTACGTGTCGAGATCTAAAATCTGGAGTGCACCCCTCTCCCTCCGGCTGAGGCGAAAAATTGGCAGGGATTCAAGTAATAATTTCGGTTTCAATTGAATCAAATGTGATTTGACGCTTACAAAGATGAAGGAAGTGCACGTGAGCGTGATGCATCCCATCCAGCGGACTTGCGGGCGCAATGATGACAGGTTAGTTGCTGTCGCTTCGTGTCTGGGTGGTCGTCGTCATCCTGCCGCCGCCACTCCACATTTCCGTTGTCGAGACCACGTTCGCCAATTCAAATGAGCACGAACAAGAGTGCGCTCCGTCCATTTAGACAACTCGGCGGTTTCGGAACTTTAACTTTCAAATACTGCGATTTTACAATTTATAGAATTTTTCATAGAGTGCCTGACAAAAATTGGAAGATTGCCAAGAGCGCACTTGTGCGATTCATGTAATTCTCATCTCTTTCATGTGGATAGCGATGGAAGTAGACGAGTTTTTCACCAGCCCGAGCCAGGAATCGAACATGGGGCCTTTGGTATGAGAAGCCAGCGCGCTACCCGCTAGACTATCTAGGCCGACGATCAAGGCGTAAGTCTCGTAATCGGGCTGTCGTGGTATGTCTATAGCGACAAGCCAGTAACGGCTGACGCACTGGAAGCCCATATTGAAGAATTTATTCGTAAAATACCGGCCGTTATGTTGGAGTGAGTATGACAAAATTGGACGCAGCGTATGAACCATTTGATATACAGCCGCGGTCAACATTTACATGAAATCATCTTTAAACATTTAATTATATGGATCGGTTTATCGACTCAAATGCAGACTTCATACATTTCTCTAAATTTTATGTGTTTTTTTTTAAATCAAATCCGAAGGCTTTTAAAAAATCACCCGATACATGAAGCCCATTCATATAAAGCCACGATGTAACTAAATGCCACTGTTATACACAACGCACAAATAGTTAACATACACAAATTCTTAATTTACACTTTCTTTCTTCTCCGTTGCAAAGCTTTAAGGGGGAAAATCGGTATATATTTTGAAAAGAAAATAAAGTGTGGTACAGTGTACTATACGTCCATACACGTATGTCATATTATCCTGAAATGGCCAACCGAAGAGTGTGTGATAATTTAAGAATTTCAAACCCTTTGTAGATTTTTTGTTGACATTATTTTACTTGATTCGCAAATGTTGTTCTGCAATAAAATTGTCATAGGCACGCCGGTTATAGGGTGCGGATTCGCAAACGTAACCGAACAATAAATCATGCTTTTAACTTGATGTGCGAACGCAAGTAAACACTTTCACATGCCTCGTTTGCTGCATTCGTCACTGGGTGCGGCTGCTCGACTGTGCCACAACACTTTTTTTGGGCGGAATTTATGATTTGTAAGCCTCTTATGGTCTGGCGACTAATGAGATATGAATATGTGTTTTCTTAAAAATTTGTTCGTTTATTTATTTGTCTTTTGGCTTCAAGCATCCTTTCGTTTCGTAAATTTGGAAAGTTTGCTCAACAGATTGTAACAACAAATGCTGCATGGCCTTTTGTGCGCTCGAACGCAGTCTTAGTTGAACACACATACATACTAGGGATTGGAATTTGAATCCCGAGATCCGGGCCAATTTCAGTCCCGAAAAGTCCCGTGATCGAATTTTGTCGAAACATAAGAATAGCTTACTTTTTGCTTATGTCACCCGAATTTCGGCAAACCTTCTTGTTTAATAAATTGCATACTGCCTGTGACGTTTGAATAAGTTTCAAAGCTACAATAGCTCTTTTTGTATACAGACACTTTGTACAAACAGCAAGCTTACGCTCCCAAAAATGAAACCATCCATAAAATTAAACAAACAGCAATTTGTAAAAACTTGCAACTTTAACTCTTGTTTACACCAGTATGACTTGCTTCATTCACAATAAAGAAGGAAATGGATGAAAATAGAAGGAATGGGAAAGGATCAGAAAGATGTAGCTGACTTTCATTTAAGGTTTAAAGCTATAGGGAAACTTGAATTATTGACATTAATGAATCCGAATTTGATTTATCATCAAATGGCAGAAACCGTGGCCAATACCTCCATCATGTAGTTTGACAATGAAAAGGTTTTTTAACCCTTCGCTGCATGGCATTGCATATATGCAATGTTAACTTTTCATTGATTTGTAAACTATTCTATTGACCATTTTACAGTTATGCATTCTTCAGTTGAGTAAACATTTGATTACTAACGGAATTTTGCGAAAAATATGGAAAGTATGTGCAAAAGAATCAAAAAACAACAAGTGTTTCGATTTGGTGAAAATAATTTTGGTTATTGATGGCGATGGTGATTTGGCTGTCGCCGTCGCTCAGTTGTTTAGTGCGTTGAATTACGAATATACAGTGACGCGTGACCTCTGTTCGACTCCCCGTTGTAGCCAACACTAAAAAAAGATAAAACCGACCTTCATTTCGGCGGCAGCGTTCTAACCAGGATACGGAAAATGTCCGCAGAACTTCTTTCATAGGTACAGGAATTCAACAAAATTTCATTTTTACCATCAGAACTTAACAAGCAACAAGAATTATATGACAAAAATTTGTTTTCTTCATGGAAATTAAATCATCAAATCATAAATCATCAACGAAGCGTTAAGTTATTAATTTAATGTTGTCATGAATATTGTATTTAATACGAAAATAAATGTATTTTATTGAAAAACATGTACCTCTGATTTCACATGAATAATAAGAAAAGAATTATAAAAATTGCCAACTTTTGCCACAATTGTTTGAAAAAATATATCACTCAATTTCATGAAGAAAACTTGATTGCGACGTTTTTTCATAATTTCATGACAGATATATAATTTGAAGGCAATTGTGGTTTCATTCACCTTGAGAATCAAGTTTTCACAAAAATCAATCATCCCTATGAGATATATGTATGGATGTAGATTTGTTTACCATAAATCTCTTAACGTTTAAATAAAAAATGTTTCGGACACCCCAGCAAATTTCCGGCCATATCCCTCTGTGGTGAATAATGATTTTGAAAAGCGGTAAGCAGATGTAGAGTCCGACCGATACCAAATTTTTTGGCCGATGCCGATTAATCGGCATCGGCCAATTATCAGCCGATGCCGATTAATCGGTCAAAAGGCCGAAAATCGGCCGATGCCGATGCCGATTCCATAGAAAAAAAAACAACACGAATGAATTCAATTAAAAACACAGCTTACTTTATAAAACAACAAAAGGAACTATTACATATATAGTACATTTCATCACATTTATCACAAATTAACAAACGAAAACGAGAAAATAGACAACTAAAAACTAAATAAAATTACAAGAAAATTCAGAATTCAAAATTAATATCTCATGAAAATTGCTCATTCTATTTGGCACAAGCAATTAACAAAAGACTCAATAGCCAATATAGCTGAACAAGGTGTTGATGTAGCAAAAATAGATTACAAATATCTGAAAAATATTGTCCTCTTAAGTATTTGTCATAAAATCCAAACAAATTTAAGGAGAAACCCCCTAATCAGGCAACACTGGTTTGTAACGTATAATAAAAATGTAATAAATATACAAAGCGAGATATGAAAAAGGAAGACAGTGCGATTCAGCTGCAAATAAAATCGTATTAAAAAATCGAAAATCGTAAAATCGACCAAAAAAACCGATGTGGCATCGGCCAAAAAAGGCCGAAGCCGATGTCGATGCCGATTCTTTTTTTTTTGGCCGATGCCGATACTAGCCGATGCCGATACCAATTTTATTGGCCGATACTAGCCGATGCCGATTAATCGGTCGGACTCTAAGCAGATGACTTGCCAGTATTTGTGTTGTTGTTGTTCGTAACTGCTACAGTTTGTAATATTTATTTCTGCTAAGGCCCTGAACAGACGAAAATTAGTCGAAACTTGGCATTAATGAAGAAATCTGTAGATTAGTAGATACTCGGAAATGTGCCTATTGGGATAACCATTCGGAAAAGAGAAAGAGGCAGTCCTCTGATTGTCCAAAAATGGAATGTTAAATTGTTGGTGGCATGGTCTGTTTTCACGGTTAGAGTTACGCTACTCTAGGTAGGTCTCAGCGCTTTGTAGTCGTCTGCCATTTTGAATTAAAATTTCGTGCTGAAGTTTCCCAAATATCTCGGATTATGATTGTGAGTGTGTGGTACAATGAGCATCCCTACCTGCCCATCCCATGGGCAGGATGCACAGTTTTAGCGCATTTGGTCCACCTTTTCTTGAATCACCTGTGGCATGACTACTTAGCTTCTCGAATGATGGGTTCTCTGAACAGTAAAAGGGAACCAACCCCAATGGTGCTGCAATGGCCACAATGGGCCTAATGCTTTCTTTGGGCACAGCTACGCGTTCATTATGACTAAAAATAAGAGAATAGAGAATTTAAATAGCGAGAGAATTTAAATAGCAGAGCATTGTTCGTATTATGAACGTACATATGAATGTATTTATTTACGCGTACGCCATTTTGCGGAATTGCCATTGTGCCGCCGCTGATGTGCCCGCACATCCCGTCCCCGCAGCAGACACTTGAGCACTTGAGTTCCTGTTCAGCTGTGGCGAGATAATAAGATAAATGTCCTCAAAGAAGTTCACGACAGCGCAATAACAACAATTGCAGCGGCGGCAGTTGCGTTCCCGAAATTTCAGGAATTCTAGGATAATAAATATTTCTAGTTTATACGCATCGTGATGGCGGTCAAGTCAAGAGAAATGCACCGTTCCATTTTGCTGCTGTCTGCTCGACTCCATTTTGTGTGTGAGCCTTTTTGTTGGATCTTTCCATTTCCTTTTGCATGCATGTATGTGAGTATGTATGTGTGTGTGTGTTTGTATGTGTATAATTTGATGCTCTTATGCGCGTTGCTCTCCGCTTGGAGCTGCACCGTGAACTTGTGCCACATTCATTTATTTGTAGTCTTCGGAATGCATCTTAAAAATGTATGTGAGCTTTAAAATGGTTGAATTACTCCGACGGAAAATTTAATTAAATATCGCATTTCGTATTTCTAAAATTTACAATTTGCTTAAATATGCAGCTGATGGTAAGGTTGGGTTGAGTCAATGTCTAAAAGAGCAAATTAGAAGTTGTTATTACCCTCCCATATTCATTCTGTTAAGCCATAATAAAAAGCGACTGTCATAAAAACTGACAGGGAATGGAGTGCGGGAAACAGCCATAAGGAGATTAAATACGCTTATTATTGACGAGTTCTTTGTTTAAAGGCTTAATTGTTATTTCAACTATCAGACCAGAACCATTAACTAGTCCGTCAGAGATGCCTACAAAACATTCATGCATATGTGTTTATATGTCATATATGTGTACATACTAGGGATTGCAATCCCGAGATCGCGAATCCCGTAATCCCGGGATCCCGGACAATTTCAGTCCCGAAAAATCCCGGGATTGACAAAATCCGATCCCGGGATCGAAACAAAAAGCTTACTTTTTGCTTTTGTCACGTTGATTTCAAACGCCCATTGCCTGTGACGTTTGAATAAGTGTTAATGCAACAATAGCTCCGTTTGTGTAGAACTACTTTTTACAAATTTGTACAAACTAGCTCTGTTTTGGTACTTTTCCAGTACAAATTTGCCAGTAACCAAAATCAGAAGTGCAAACAAGCTTACGCTCCCAGAAATGAATCCATTCAAAAAAGTAAACAACCATAATTTTCTAAAAACATGCAAGTTTAATTCTTCTTTACACTAATGTGACTTGTCACATTCACAATACGCCAGAAAAATGGTGTAAGTAAGAGGATAAAGAAAGAAAAAGCTAATATAAAACCATCAGCATTTGTGAATTAAAACTATAACGAAACTTAAATTATTGATAGTTATTACTCACACCTAATTTCACTTATTTTGAATGGCCAAAACTTGAAGATTTACACATAATACGATTTGATGAACTTGTATTGAATCAGAGAGATGCCTTTTTTAGCAGTTTAGCCAGGTGATTTGGCAATTAAATGCGTTTTTAAGTTATTTGTCATAAATATTTTGTTCTTAGTTTTAAATTAAGTACACAGAATTGTATTTAATACATAGATATAATTTATTTGATTGAAAAAAAGTCTGAACTAGTTTCTTAAAGTAATATATTCAATTCCGAAAAACATCCCGGGATCCCGGGATTGTGATTTTCAGTCCCGAAAATTCCGGGTTTGTAAAACTGGTACGGGATTGCAATCCCTAGTACATACATATCTACCTACATAGTTAGTTGTTCTTTATTGACATTAATTTGTACAAATTAGAACATACGACTATGACAAATGTCGTCAGCCGAAATTCTTACAACTAATTATTTTAAATTTTGCTTATTGGTAATTAAACTCTGTAAGAAGAGAGCTTCTATAATTTAAACATACTTTTATATACTTAACGATAATTCGTACATCTATATACTTCTTTAATGCTGCAAAACTTTAAAGCCAATCTCAACTTATGCAACATGTTGGCCAAAAAAGAAATGCACATTTTGCATCTATCCGAAATTGGTCACTACGGTAGGTAAAACCGAATTCGCTTATACCTAAGTGACATATGTATATGAAATATGTTTGCTGACCCTTTAACTGCCGCACTGCACTTCGATTGCTACATGCAGTATTTCAAGAACACTATATGCACATAAGCCGACATCAATTCATGAAAACGTATATGCACGTTTCACGAAATCGCTCCAAATATTCTAAAGCGTTTATGTATATAATCAGTTTAAATTTTGTAACATGTGTCCTGCGGATTTTCCTAATGCGTTTCTAAAATCCTAAAAATTTTCGTGAGCGAAAATTTTGGAAATTTTCATATTACTCCAACCACTCACATCAAACCAAATTCAACCGAAGGTTCTGATTGGGCACATGAATTTGCTAACTTTGTTTACACATTGCAAAAAGTTGGAAGGAATTCCGAACTGTGGTCAGCTGAACAGGAAAAACTTTTGTAATTTTTTTTACACAGTTGGAGGCCATACTCGAAATAATATTTTCATGAACAATTTGCATCTTTCCACATTTGTCGGTGTGTAAATTAAAGTTTTAAATATTGAAATGAAATATGGCAGCACCATTAACTAGTCCGACAGAGGTACATTTACACACCTCCGTACATATACTTATTACATTAATGGTGTAAAGTAAATAAATTTTATGACTATATTCATTGCAAGTTAATCTAAAACGACTTTTCGGCAATAAATGCTTCTTTGAATCAAAAACATCTCTGATTTTTATGCGTACCTCAAATTCAAAACAAGCGTTGAGTAATTCATTGTTCGATTACACAGCGCAGCAAAAAAACACTTTTTTTCTGTTGCATGGAGTTTTTCTTCTGTTTCTTACTAAATTGGGTACGCTAATTCCGAATCTACCCTCCGATTTTTTCTAGCAGCTCTAGTTTCCGAGATATAGGTACCGTGTCATTTTTTCAGTTTTTCCTCTACTTTTTCCATATTTTTGATCGTAATTTCTAAACAAAACAACCGATTGACATGATTTTCTTTGACCTTATCGCATCTTTGATTTGACCTTATCGCATTAACAACACCGCACGGCTTCTTTTCCGATGCAACTTATTTTTGTAAGTGTTAAAATGCCGCGGTAATCGGATCTCAAAGTTAATTTTAAGGCGTTTTTTTTATGGTCAAAAACATACACATTTTTTGTAAAACAATTAACGAGTTAGGTGTATAATGAAAGGCGACACATTAAATATTACAACACAGCCAAATTATTTGGCGAAATACACATTCACTTTTCATCACTTTTCATACTTTTTCCTTAAAAAATTAGGGGCATCAAAATATGCAAAGTTTTTAATTTTTTTTTGTTTCGAGCAATTCAAAATCTTTTCATTTTTTGCTTGTATTCCAGACTATAAATGGAACATATAAAAGAGCATATTTTGAGGCTCCTAATTTTTTAAGGAAAAAGTATGAAAAGTGATGAGAATGGCTATGGTACATTTTCGCTATTATTTCGATGGGAATGTGTATTCCGCAAAATAATTTGGCTGTGTTGTATTGCTTGATGTTTCTTCTTAAGATATTCATATACTTCGTAACTTGATTTATGAAACATGTGTCACGCCTTGAAATGCCTTTTCCGACTTTGAAACCTTATAACAAAGCCTATTTAGAACACACAAAGTTAATTAACATCAGAAAAGATGGCGTGAACTGTTGTAAGAGCAACGATATAAAAGTCATGTCGATAGGATTATTGATTGACAAATTAATCTCGAAAACGAGAAAAAAACCGAGAAAAATTCGAAAAAGTGACACGCCCATTTTTTGCGAAAACTAGAGCTGTTACATAAAAACGGAGTATGGTTTTGAAAACAGCGTGGAAAAACGATTCAGATCCATGTAAAAAACTCCATGCAACAGACATGCTGTTGTACAGTGTTATCAAATGCTGTTCATGCCTGGTCCCCTATATATTTTTTACAAGATTTACTTAGATTATTTCATATTATTTGTTGCTACTATTATTTTTTCAGCTTGATCTGATGAAGAAAACTATTAAATTCAATTTTTTTAATTCCTTTGCTTCCATTTTACTTTGCTGTGCGTAACTTGCACGACATTTTGAAATCAACTTAATTAAACTTAGTTCAGAGCGAAAGTAAAAGAAAAAAGTTGAGTACCTACATTTTAAATATGTTTTATACGAATATCGCAATTCGTGTACATTCTCTATGTTATTTCAAGTGTTATTATTGCACGCCTGTAGGCGGTTTTAGTTGCTACGTTCATACTAACTATGTATCTTTGTATGAATACAAATATTGTATTTAAGAAAACTTGTTTTAAGTAACTTGCAACATAGAAAGTTGGTACAAAAAGCCAACGTAAAAGCTAAACAAAAAATAGCCAACACCGGAAACTTTGCTGGTAACCTAACTGCAAGCGGGAGCGTTCGATATTCGGCACTCACTCGTCAACGCCACAGCCGCCATTGAGGCATACGTGCACAGCGCTAACGAGTTGCAATAAAAGAATTGGCATTGTCTTGCTTTGTAGCAGTTTTAAAGATTTCCCTAATTTCAGCAAATTCTGTCCGCAAATAAATAAATTCCACAGAGTTGTAATTTTATTTTAGGAATTCATTTATGGTGTTTACTTTGCACTGCATTCTTTGTGTCTTTCGCTGAAAGTTTTCCCTTTTGGGGTGATGAGCGCATCACGTAATTCCAAAAGAAAAAACTGGCGGGGAGCCAGCCGTGGCGGCGATGCTGATGAAGCAACCGGACGGACGTGCGCTACAGTTGAGCTTCAATTGCTGCAATCAGCACAGAAAGGACATTTTGCGTCTCCATTTTCATCTCTTTTTATCCTGCTTTGTTCAGATCATTTCAGCGAAGCATTGCAGGTACGACGTACGTATTATGAACTTACATTGCATATCTGTGCGTACTTTTGTAGGTGTGTTTTGAGGTGGCCGTTCGTACCGGGTTTGCCAAGACGGATCGCATGTTCCGCCGTATAAGCGGGAACATTCGCTTGCAGTACATAGATTCATACATAATGTATATATTATTTCTTTTGGAATGGATTAGTGGAATTTCAAATCGATAGTATGGAATTTTTTTAACACAATTTTCACACAGAACAATTAGGAACCAAATACTGTATTCCAAAATTCATTACTTACTAACGCGTACGTTCATTTGAATATAATAAGTGTTTGCGTGCATCTCAATTATAGAGATTTCTTCAAATGTTTAAAATGCTTCACTTTAAATGCTCAAAATTTTTCCCTTCCGAATTTCCATTGGTTTTCAGAAAAATTCCTGATTTCTGTAAGCAATATTTTGTAATGTACTAAATATAAACCTATACTAAACATGCAGTTAGGTTACTTTACTTGCATACAGTAGAAATATCGCCACCCGTAGACCTCCTTATTTTTTTGGTATTCTTTGCTTGAAAACATTTGCTTTTTATTCGTATCCATGTTTAGAGCCATTTGCTCTGCATTCCGGACTCTGTCCCTCTACATAAATTCTTCTGAGTTGTAATGAGGCGTTTAAAGAATGAATATTACCTGCAAATTTCGTTAAGTGACGAGATTAGGTTTTAAAAAACACGAAAATAAATGAAGGCGAGTGATCAAAAAAGAAAAGCGTTTCAAAATTTTCATTTAATATTGTATTTATTTCGCCATATATAGTGAACAGTTGCTATTGCTACTATGATTTGTGATAATTGCGTTAATGTACTTTGTTTCGTGATTACTTGCAGCTTATTTTCACAGTTCTAAGAAGAGAAACGTTCAATGAATCCTATTTTACGAGCACATTGAACTATTTTCAATAAATTTTCAGCATATTTTTGAGTGCTTTTATAGTTTTTGACAAAAGTAAACGGGGTAGATTATGTAGGTTCCTATCCTATAAAATTTTGCTTCCAAATTCTGGACGCTGACACCTATTAATAATGACAATTAAATTGTAATTATATTCGAAGAAAAATAATAATCAATATTTGAGTGTAAAATTTGAAATTTCTCAAGCGTTGTTGGCACAGTTTAACGCGAACCGCTTGAGAACGTAATCGAGGAAAATATTTGTATTTCCAGCAGCAACTGATGAGTGAAAATCATAGTTGCTCGTGAAATTCTCATTAAATAATTGGAAAGCAAAATGGCCGTCATAGTCACATAACCAACAAAAAACAACAAAAAACCTCGCTACTGCGGAGCGTGTCTGGACAGCCGAAACGAAGTATACGGAGTTGCAGACAACAAAGAAACCAAACGATTGAAAAATTACAATTGTCGCCACTGCAAATCGTCTCCCTGTCCTCCTACGTCACCCTTGAGTGTCTATGCCAGCCATGGCTGACTTTCCATTCAACAATAAATAAAGTGCGCATAATTTGCCAGAAAAGTGGATGTTGATTCGAATATAATTGAATGCAAATTTTAGAAGCGTTTACGAGCGCGCATATCGCTCCATCTCAGTGGGCCGTCATTGTTCTGTGTGACGAAAGCGTGCGACAATAATGTCCTTTCATCACGACTTCTGATTGTTTTTGCTCAAGCGAGTGACAATAATTTATCTCGTTTCGCAACGCGGCACAGCATATTGTCCTGAGTGCATTTTAATAATGCGCCACCTCGAGCAGCCGCAGTGGTGCACAGCTGGCAGAGCTGGATCTGAAATACGGTAAATTTTTATCCAAAAATTGCATTTGCGCATAGCATACACTACAAACATATCTCCGTAGATATATTTAGTATGTATGTACAAGTGTCCTCTTGGATTACTTCATTTTCAAGTTGAGCATTGAAGTGCAAAAACATTGAATGGACGCTGTGACGATATGGCTACCTATAGTAGTAGGGGGTTTTTTCCGCCTCTGCTCCATCGAGGAAAGAATTCACCTCCATGTGTTTTGGATCATCTAAGCCAAAGTGACGCTGCTTTTTTGAGCCACAATCAGGCAAAACCCACTAAACCGATTTAGATGAAATAAACACCAGACGAATTTTTATGTGGAGGACTGGTACATAGGCTGAATGCGATTGACCAGGCCTCCTCTCACACTTACTATGGTAACAAAACTCGACTATGGCATGCTTTTGTAAGGCAATGTGGGTATCAAACGATTCAGCGTACTATTGCGACACAAATAGGCAAATAAAACAGACCGCGCCCATTTTCCGTGCCTATCTACAAGCCCTAACCACTATTAATTCGTACCTCTACGCTTTTTCTCATACTAATTTTTCAATTTCTCATATTAATTCTTCAAAAACGGTTCCACAACAATAATATTGTAGTTTTAGTTTTAGCCTGGTCTTCATCTAGCCCAGATCTAAGTCCAATAGAGCCCTAATGAAAAGAAGATTGAAGAATGAGCCCGCACGAACCCTCTTGGAACTAGAAAACAAAAATGAAGAGATTTGGGACTCTATTACACCGGAAGAGTGTCAGAAACTTATTTCTTCAATGCAAAGTCGATGCCACGCTGTAATAGCAGCAAAAGGAGATGTAACCTGATATTAACCCTTTGCACTCGAGCGTCGCCGATACGGCGCCGGGCCGATTTGAAGTGTCAACGCGAACGGCGCTGCTTCGGCGCCCGGCCGAAAAAAATTTTGGTAAAAAATTTGTGAAATTTTATTATTTGTATAGGTTTGTTTGTTTATAAATTTTTTTAAAGAACTTGTAATGTGTTTAGCGAATTTGGCCGAAATCGTCTCAAGTTTCTGGTTCGCGCAAGCGAAAAAGGCCTCGAGTGCAAAGGGTTAATTTTTCTTCAATTTGCGGTCGTGAGAATTATTAGTGCCCACTTTTAGTTGTTACTTTTTGAAGTTGTTCTGTTCAAAAATTAATAACAGCAACATTATATAATAAAAAAAATTAAACAATGTTTTTGCTAATAGTAGATTTTTCAACCTTTCCAAAGAGTATAAATACTGCACGGAAACTTTGACAAATAATAGTTAAAAGGTAATACTAAAAATTAATAAAAGAAAAAGTGTAGGAGTACGAATTAATAGTGGTTAGGGCTTGTACAAAACTAACAAAATGAAGCTACACTACATGTCTGTAAATCAATATTGATATAAAATAATTTTATTTAAAAAGGAGTAAACATAGGCTTAATAAGATTGACAACGACCACCTGATGCGCCTTCCCGCAACGCCCGCTATAATCACAGAAATCAGTTATAGTATTCGTTTGAAAGACGATATGGATATCAAATAATTCAGAGTTTCAGAAATTAGAAATAAGCAGTGGTATAGAATAGTAATCACTTCCATTATATGGATATAAACTAGCTAAGCAATATTTCTTAAAGGCAATTCGGATATCAAACGATTATGTGTTTCATGGAGGCAATCATAGGTTTTCTGAGAAAGGTCAAGAAATTTCTACAACATCTTATAGTTTTAAGGAAATGGGCCATACATTACATTAGGTTTCGAATTTCAGCATGAGGGACGCCAACTTTACATTATTTATTATTTTTTATTTACAGACTTACAAACACTAGAAAAGTTTAAAATTAAAATACTTATAAGCCTTTTAAGCAAGGTCTTAAAAACGTTTTTTCAGAGTTGTACGACTTACAATTTCGAAGATAATCTTTATTAAGGATTTGGCTTGTATGGGCGGTGCCATTCCTCCTTGTTTAATAGCCACACCATTCTCTCTGTCGAAGGACATGACTAAATAGTAACTTCGTAGTGAATTTAATTGATATGTGACTTATAGTTCCGAAGTTATCGTCTGAAAATTAGGGCTGGTGAAAAAGTGCCACGCAACGTTTTCCAAAAATTTTCTTTCATACAAACCCTGTTTTGTAACAAAAAACCTCCTGCAACCAAAAAAAAACCCATGGTATTCGGTCGGTCCATTTGAGTGTGATACGCTACACATCCACTTTCTTTTATATATAAGCTAAGCTTACAAAAATTATGTAAATTACGCGTTATGATTTTTTCAGCTGATTTTACTCGTATGAAAAGGGGAATTTCCATTTCATAAAATAAATGTAGTCAGCTAACGTTGCCACATGCACAACGGTAGTAATTGTAAGACAAAGTTGAAGTTTCGTGAGAAAGTAAGCAAATAATTCTGTGGTCAAAAGCACTAACCGCTTAAGTCGACTTAAGAAGAAATTGAGTTATGGATGCCACCACGTTCCCTTGACTTTGCTCTACGTTTGTGTAAAATCGGGGAGCTTCTAACTTTAAAATAAAAAAAGTTATTAATAAAAACCTATTCGCATTCCCATAGCGAACACACTACGCGCTAAAACTTTAAAGCGAGATTACTCGAAACAGCAATTTGCGACTTAGGCGGTTATTGCTTTTGACCACAGAATTGTTTTTGAAATTGTGTCAGAAACAAAAATTGTTTAAAATAAATGTTGAGCCTAAATAAAACTAAAAATATTATTGGTAAGTAGCTGTTAATATGTTCTTTGAGAAAATAAAAAAAAAATCACGAAAAAAGTTGTTACACTCCTCCTACCTAACCCAAACCCTAGAGTGTCTGTAGGGCTGCTTGGGTAGAAATGCGTAAATAAGTAACGCTCATCGATGATATTGTTTCGCTATGTAAGCATTGTTTTCCCATTTGCACCGAAATTTTGATACATCGCAATGTAAAAAAATGTCACTGCAAAAATGTATACTAAGGCGTAGTCTGCGGGGGTTGATGGGAGAGCAAGTCTCCTTTAGTCCTTTATTTCATGGAGTGGATTTACCGACATCTGTGTGAAAAGATAACAAGGTATTCAAAAAAAGGGGTTTCCAGTG
This sequence comes from Melieria omissa, assembly GCA_963971225.1. Lineage (NCBI taxonomy): Eukaryota > Metazoa > Arthropoda > Insecta > Diptera > Ulidiidae > Melieria > Melieria omissa. The sequence continues at coordinate 119,437,204 of OZ020267.1, forward strand.
AAACGATACACTATAACGGTGCCCTTGCACCAAATTTCAATACTGTCCGACCTATAATACCGTATTTTATTCCATATCAAAAATTTATTTTATTCCATAACACGCATTATGTGGTTTACCGAGAGTAAGCCGAGACGAACATTCCGTAAAAGATTTGGCTCAATCGGCCATCTACTTTTTGACAAATAAATAAACAATCAAACAAACATACATTCATTTATATATGTACATATATGTGTATAGAGATACATTTGTAAATACTAAAAATTAAGAAATTGTTTGGGTCTGAAAAATTAAACCAAGCAATTGCTTTTGCTAAAAATGAACTACATTTTATTTGAAATATTATGAATAAAAATAAAAACAATTGCTTTTGCTTCACGCAACATACATACTCGTATTAATATGCGTAGATGCGCCTATTTTTAATTTTTAGTGCATGAAAATCCGCTCCCTTGTAATAATGAATATATGTTGGTATTCAAAACTAAGAGGATGCCGTCGAGTGTCGATGTGTCGAGTCTAGATTGATAAGTTAAGAGGGTGGGGGAACCGCTCATGTTTTTATATGGAAGAAATTTTATGCAATGTATGAAATAGTTTTCGCCACTCTGCGCAATGCCGTTAAAAGTATTTAATATTATAATTATTTATAAAAATGCCTAGAAATTCGTTTAGGGTACTATCGTAATTTTAATTTCCCTCATAATCTGCAATAACGCAATGCTGACGCGCAGCAGCTTACTCTCCGGTCCCACCCGGCCTAGGACTGGCAAACGCCATCGTGCGCGTACTTTTGGTCTACAAACCGCGCTGGGCGCTTTAAATGTTACACGAAAGATTTGGCTGTGTGCGGCCGTGTGTGTGCGCTGGTTAATTTGCATAATGTGCGATTACAGCCACTCAGACGCATACGCTCACCCATTCCATTCCATTTCAATCCAGTCCTTTCCATGCCAGATGCGCACCCGCACTCTCACTCCTGCCCCCTGCTTGTGTTGCCGAATGCTCCTGCGGCAGCCGTGCCGACGCGTTTGCGCTGCACAAGCCCCGTACGTGACGTTTCAAAGGCTTCCAACTCTTTGTACATTAAAAATAATTGTAATTTTGTTAATGTGCAATTATGCGATTTTTTAATGTTTATTTTCGCCATAATGGTGAGCATTTCTGCGTAGTTATAAATAATTTTAATTTTTTAATTTTCATGCGTTGAAAATATGGCACGGCCATTCATCGCTCTTAATGTCCACGCACTTATTGCGCGGCTGTCAATATATGTATACATATTTACACGTATGTGTATGTTCATTGAAATGTTGCATTGGTTCAAGTGAGTGGCATAATGGCAAAGACTCGTTATGGAAATGATGTTACTCATTCGCCCCGTTACCCCAAAATCAATATTGATGTTTGAGAGCAACATTCAGACCCAGAAGTTTTTAATGCAATGAAATGGAAGTTTAAATATTAACGTAACCTAATTCAGGTCACTGAAACATTTTCCAATGCAGTCAGATCGTGGCTCGTGCAACAGAAGCCTTACTTTCCACCTTCTTTAATATCTTGAAAAGGCTTTTTGTAGTTATATCTGCCAACCAAATTCGAAATTATGGCTAGTTGTGTATATGTTTGTATGTGTGTGTACTTAACCTACACTATGTCCACATAGGTATAAGTGTCACACATCGGCAAAAATATTCGTCCGTCTCTTGGTGCATGGCTGTCCGTGTGTTAGCAATTTAAATGGAAATCAGATTGAATTCTCGACTTTAGCTCGCGCAGCAAATTCGAAGCTTAAACGTAATTGGAAAAAATGAAATAACACGGGATTGCTGAGTCGAATGCATCCTGTGACGAACCTATTTCTCATTATCATGTATCCTTTTAGTGCTCATTTCAAAAATTACATTTTTAAATCCTTGGAAATTTGCATTCGCGTATGTGAATCTTTCCATCTGCAATGCATTCCCGGTGCAGAACATCTTCGCATTGTCATAGCTCTCCACAACGCTTCGAGGCGGAGGAGAAGTAGCAACGCTGCAAAAGCAAGTTTTGCAAAAATTCACATTATTTTTTTTGTGGAAAATCGTTTCTCTACGGTCCTCGGTACTGGTGTCCCTTTTTATGAATTTGAAATGTGAAAAATATTCATGAATGCGTGGAAATAAAATTCTGACTCCAAGATTTATCTAAGAAGTCTCTCCAACAAACTGACCCACCGGCCAACGCCACATGTCTACTGGCACACCGACGACAGTTTTTCATTACTTCCGGCTTCTATTACAAAACTTTCCCGTAGAAAATTGGGTCAACAGCAGAAAGAGCGTAGCACCAAATGCTGCCATCCGAACTGTCCGCTTACGTTGCCTCGCAAATATTGCTTTTTGGGTGATAGTAAAGAAAAAATGCTAATTTGTCACTTGTGCGAGCACACCGAGATTGCTCCCTGCTAGCGCCGCGCACCCCTGCGGCCGGCCGCCGCCCGTAGTGGGAAAAATTGTTGCCATTTCATTATGCTGATTGTGTACATTTATTCATGAAACAGTTTTCCCAATATTCGGCGCTGCCTTTGTCACACACAGAAAGCAGATGGAAAGGCCACTCACAGCCGCGACTGAGCGGGCCAGGCCACTGACTCGAGATTTCAATCGAACAAAAACGTCGGCGGCAACTGCAATAAATTTGCTTCTAACTCTTTCACCAGCAATAATATTTGTAACATTATATAAAATCCGCTTTGGCCGCGCTGTCGTCATCGAGACATCTCAGTACTTGCAAGGCCAGGCTTCCGATCCACAAAGGCACAGCTGCCGTCCATACCGTGTTTGCGAGCATGCGAGTCAGCCAGAGCGCTGGCAAATAAAATGTATTATCATCCGCATTGCACATACATATGTATATTGCATATGTATGTAAGTGCTTACAGCCAACAAAAGGTACGACGAGTGCAGCAGAGCCGGCGGTTGCAGTGCAGTCCATGCGGCGCGAGCAATTCGAGCGGATCGGAGCATTGCGTTGGGTGATTGAGTGCTGCTGGCGCTGGCCGCGTGGCGTCGTCCAAACTGCATGAATGGTAGCATTATTCAGGGCTCTTTGGCTTCTCCTACCGCACCGTGAGAATGGGACAGAAATTGATTCTCGTCTGCTCGGTTGGGTTGCATTGAGTCGAATTCGATTGAATTGGCGAAGCGACGGAATGGATGTGCTCTCCGCTAAAAAAATGAACTCACTGTTCTCGGTCAGTGCGCAATTTCAGGACAGTGTGAATTGGGGGCCACGTACAAAGTCGTACATACATACGAACACCTTCAGGGTGGTGAAAAGTCAATTCGGAAGTCGAAGTGCTGGACATTTGCATGACCTGTTCGTCGGTAACGCAGCAGCAACAAAAATTTTGTTTTATGTATCGAAAACGGGCTAAGAAATGATCGAAATATTCCGGAATAGATATATACGCAAGGATCTACCTAGCGCAGCCGATTTGTGATCCTTCAAATTCATTCAATTGCATTCCGGCGATGACTGCAAACACATTAGGTCATAGTTTAAACCACGAAATATCAGATTGCGCAACAGTAAAACAAGGCTTTGCTTGCTTTGCAGACAATTGCATTTAAGCATGACAACCACGCCAATCTAAACTGAAATTTATTCCATACTAGCGTGGCCCCGCAGCTTTGCACGCGCGCTCATGCTTCTTCCAATTAAATCATGTGTTTTCACATTTACTCTAAACAAATTTTTAACCCTTGATTAATCACGGTAGATTTCAATTTTCAAAAAAATGAAAAGCACGTTTTAATTATTTCCCGTTTGAAGTGCTATTGCTAAGTTTGAAGTCAAAAGGCCCAACAAATCTTTTTTCTCCATACAAACTGTTAACCCATTGTTGACCCCGTTAGATTTGGATTTTCAAAAAAGTGGAAAACACGTGACCCCGTCCGTTTTTAATATTCAGAAAATTGAAAAACACGTATCGAGTTATTTTACATATGAAGTACTTTCACCAAATTTGAAGTCAAAAGGCTAAAAAAATTGATTTCTCTTGATCCAGTTAGATTTTGATTTTGAAAATAATGAGAAGCGCGTGTATAATTTTTAATTTTGAAGTCAATAGGCCCATTTCCGTAAACAACCCTTAACCCATTGTTGGCCCAGTTAAATTCTGATTTTCGAAAAATTATAAAAGACGTGTTGAACTATTTTTGATTTCGAGTATTTTCAGGAAGTTCCAAATCAATATGTCTATTAAATGCCGTTTCTTCATACAATACCTTTACACATGTTTTGCCCCTTTAGACTCCCAATTTCAAAAAAATCCTTCTAAGCGGAGGTTAATTATTCAAGATGTACCTACAGCTAAAATCTCATGTTTGTAGGTTCAGCTTTTTGGGCTCCGCGGTAATAAATCAATCAATCAGGCAGTCCGTCAGGAGAAACAAGTGGAAAGTTCGTACCAAGTTTCACTGATGTGGGCTTACAGTACTGCGTGATTGTTGGGTCATAAGAAACGTGCCACGCCCCTTGTACAACGCTAATCAAATCTCACCAGTAGAATGACATATCTATGAGACGACGGTACACAAACTTTCAATGCTGTCTGGCTTAAACAATTTTAGTTGTATGGACGGTGCCACACCCACACACACACAAATTCCTTCTATCGAAGGACATAACTAAATAGTAGGTTTGTAGCAAATTTAATTGATGTGTGACTTAAGGTTCCAAAGTTATGGTTTAAAATAATATGCGGGTGGTGCTACGCCCCGTTTTCCCAACTTTCCTTTTTCCTAAGCCTTTGCGTAGCATTTACGAACAAACCCGCCGAAGGAATTATCCAATTTGGTCCAGTCGTTTTCAAGTTTTAAGCATCCGAACGGACAAAGATTAATTTTTATATAAGTGGATACATCTGTTTGCTGGTCACACGACACTTAAACTCAAAAACAAGACGGCCGATTTAGCTGAATCTTTGACAGAATATTCGTCTTGGCTAAATCTCGATAAACCATACAGTGCGAATACCACCCGACACGAATGTTTTCGGAATTTTAGGTCGGACAGAATTGAAATTGGGTACACGGCCACCGTTCAGGTGTGTCGTTTCACTGGTGAATTTTCATAAGGGCTGAATAAGGGGCGTCGCAATTTTCCAGCAAGCTAAATGTTTTAAATAACTTTGGAACTACAGGTCACAAAGCAATGACATATGGCACAGACTTAGGATTTAGATGTGCTCTTCGACAGGGGGAATGGGGCGAGTATTGGACGAGGCGGCATGGCACCTCCCTAAATCTTTAATGTGGAATAGCTTTGGAATAGTAAGTCGGATAGCATTGCACATTGCATTGTGTATACCGCCGTGCCATAGATGTGCCACTTTACTGCTAAAATTTTATGGGCGTTGGACAAGGGGCGTGAGACATTTGTTGTGACTCGAACTGTAAGTCGCACATCGATGAAACTGGATCACACTTTTCAACTAGAGGAGTGGATTGGGCATTGCATATAAAGGGCCTATGCAACTCAAAACTATGTAAAAATCTATATCGGTTCCCCGACTGATTGATTGACTGACCGGTTCATCATCGCCCAGCCCAAACTGCTGAAGCTGCAAACAGGAAATTTGAACTGTAGGTATATCTTAAAAATTACCCCAAATTCCCGTTAAGACGGGGTTTTTTGAAATCCAGGTTCTAAAGGGGTGAAACAAGGGTTAAAGTGTTGTATGAAGAAACTTTATTTATTGGGCACATTGACTTCAAACTTGCGTGCAAAGCCGCGGGGCCCTGATAGTAAATAAATAATAAAATATATATAATTTGCTCAAAGTTGCATTTATTGAAAATATGCAAATATATATCAGATGTACAACTTTGCTTCCGCCATTTTCCGATAGGTGGCTGTACCGGCTGAGGCTGGTTGAAATACATAGATGGTAATGCCTTTAAAGTGAGTGTGGACAGTGCCTAACGAATTGCCATCGCCGTTTCAGTGACAGTTGTTCTTGTTTTCGTATTATTCACGCTCGAAAATGTCCGTTTATGTGCCCAATTCTCGCCATTTGCGGGAAGTTTTACTTTTCTGTTACAATTCGAAAAAAAATGCAGCTGAAGCGCATCGAATGCTCTCAGAAACTTACGGTGATGCTGCTCTGAGTGAAAGAACGTGTCGGGAGTGGTTTCAACGTTTTAAAAATGGAAGAGCGACATGACAAAGTCATCCTCCAACACGACAATGCTCGGCCTCACGTCGCAAAAGTGGTCAAAAAGTACCTGGAAACGCTGAAATGGGAAGTCTTGCCCCACCCGCCGTATTCCCCAGATGTCGCCCCTTCTGACTTCCACCTATTCCGTTCGATGGCACACGGCCTGGCAGATCAACATTTTCAATCCTTCGAAGAATTGGAAAAATGGATAGCTTCATGGATAGCGTCAAAAGAGGACTCCTTTTTTCGAGCCGGGATCCGAAAATTGCCGGAAAGATGGGAGAAAGTTGTCGCTAGCGACGGACAATACTTTGAATAATACATCTGTAAGCACTTTTTCGCAATAAAGCTTTTAATTTTGGAAAAAAACGGCGGAAGCAAAGTTGTACACCTGATACTTGAAGCGAATTGTGCACTATCAATTGAACGCTATTTAACCCTTTCCGACATGAAAATAAAGCGGGCTGTATGAATTGTATGTGCTGTAGTCCAATATATTGGACATTGTTAGTGAAAGGGTTAAGAGGAAATTTTCTGATCCGGAAAGAAGCCTATTTCATCTGTTAATGGAAATTTGCTGCTACTAATAACAGTTACTGTCCCTGCTTATTTGTGTGGTAGTATCTGGGAGCCAAATGCAAAAACGATTGCTCTAAATTTTTGCTATAGAAAAATAATTCAAATTACAAGCAAACAAATTAATTTTTGTGCATTGACCCACATGTTGTTGTTCGCACAATGTTCGTTTCATACGTAAAATAAATTTTGAATCCTTACTCTTAATTATAAAACCTTGTAAAAATAAGTCAAATTATGAGTCGCAGTTGATTTTCATAATCAGATTTGTTTTATGCATGCGTAATCGGTATGTTGCATGTGTCAAAACTATAAAGAAAAATGTTGGCATGCGTTATGGAGAGATTTTTTATTTTTAAATTTATTGAAGTGCAATCAAACGAAATGTTCTTGCGTACCGAATACATATGTACCTACATGCATATATATGTACATTCCACGTTTTAACGATTTTTAATGTACATTTTAAAGTGCCCTCTGCGATATTCCTTCGCTTTAGATATTGGAGCATTTTAGACTTACATACATTTTTCCAATACTCACTTCCATTATATACACAAGGTCACAAGGGCTATTTTCAAACATTTTTCGCTTCAGTTTTTTTTACTTCAGTTAGGCATTCACTTTCTCTCATGTTCGCGTTTTCGCCGATTTAGTTGACGCCAACCACTGCTACAGCTGGTTGAAGGGGACCAAATGCTATACAACAACAGATCTGACCCGATGTCAACCAGCTACATACAGCGTTGTCTTGCGCTAATGCGAACGACCACTATCCAAAAAGTTTATTGCACTTGCGATCATCCTTTATCATTATTGTCCTATTTTATTTTAATTATTGCTAGTCATACTCACAATAAATACGTACGGCACTTCATTTCGCTTTGGGATGGTTTGCCCGTCCCAGTTTCACAACAAATTCATCCACTCAAACATATTTTTTTTGCTGTTAAAATATTGTCAAGCCAGAGGGTGAAATACTTACGCACTTACGAGTTCAGTGTATACATTTTGCTTTGATCAATGACATTTCGAAATATGCAAGAATATAGTGGGTTTTGCACGCATATTAAAACAGCATATTAACCAATTGTCATAACAAATCCTAATTTGTAATAACGTCCAAGTTGTAATGCGAAAGGTCCGGATAAATTAGGTCACTTGATATGTCACCAGTAGGGATGCGCAGACCAGAAGATTCTGTAACGAAACAAATTTTTAACTGAACAAGCAAATCCAATAATTAATTTCGAACAAATGAACATCACGTACAAACAACTCTTACTTAATTATGTTTAACTTGAGTACTTTACATATATAAAAGTACTTAACATTTCCTACAAAAATTAGATGGAATTTATTTTGATAAAAATACATAAACACATATGCACAAGACACAACTCTATGATGCTTTTCTTTGTTTGATGATTGATACGAGAGAGTAGTTTTGAAAAATACCCATAGAAGTTAAGTAAATGGAACAAATGAACAATTAGCAAATACATAAAAATTTCCAACATTTTATTAACATTTCTCAATATTTACTTAATTTCTTTTACCGATGTCCGGGGAACTTCCTTAACGTATAACGTGAAATCACCTTTAGAAAACTATAACTTCACCAATTTCGGATGGAAATGGAAATGTGATGTTCAATTAAATACGCAAAACTACAAGTGCAAAAAATCCAATTAGTTGGGCTTGCAGCGCAGATGTGCAAGAACGATATGTCTATCTAAGCCTCTACCCTTTGGTCTGAGCCCGAAATGATGTCCCTTTCGTTTGCACCTTGCGACGCCTCACCCCGCAGCGGAGGATGTTAGGCTCTTAGGAAAAGTGTTAAAGCCAAAATGCGACCAGGACGCAGGTTAATTACATTGCAAACAATAAATTACTTGGGCCAGGAAAAAGGGGGCACAACTTGGGCAATGCGACCCTAATCAGCTTACATTGCTTTGATGACGACGGCGACGGCGTTGGAGATGAGGTCGACGAAGACGGTAATGGCAACGGCAATGATGAAGATTAACTCGGTGCTTTGAAGAAGAAGAAATAGACAGGGTGAGCAAATTTGTGTTGCAGTTAGGGAGTTTTCATGCAGCAGGAATCACAGAAACAGGCAAATGCCGGCTGGAAAGATGTGCAAGTCTAGAAAATACGAGCTCAGCTCAATCATTCGCACGACGGAGAACTAGAAAATGTTTCACTTTAACGTTGTTGCTGTTTCGTTGCGGACTTGAACGCATACAGCGTTGTGAGTTTGCCATACATATCTGGGTTACTTTTTGTATACACACATAAATATGGAGCGCAGGAAAGAAACGTAGTTTCGTTATACAAGTATGTATCTACATACATTATTTTTTGTTTGCATTGTTTTAATCGTTATTTCTATGGTGCTTTTTCATTTTGTTCCATTTGCCAACTGACAAAAACTGTCTTAATTGCGAAAGATATAATCTGGGCTACATTGTTGTATGTGCTGCTCCACATTCGAAATGTGTCGAATAGTGTCTTTGGTTGCTGTACTTGAAGAGTTGCAGTTGATTTGAATTGAAGCACACCCAAGTTTGAATGTTCAAGCAAATGACAGATGGTGAAGCAATCACAGATGCTTTAGATAGTGTTCGGTTTTAGATAAAACTGAGACTTGTGTAAGTTGCTTCTGTGTCTGCGTTTAGTGATGGGAACCAATATTTAAATTTAAAGTTTAAATGCAATCAGTGTAGAAAATAATTAGCACATAATAATCCATTGTCTGAATGCGTTCACCGGGACATGCAAACAGCACGTTTCAATTTCAATTAGCTAAGCAGCAGCAACATTTTAGCTGCACCTGGGCATTCACATACATAACATTATTATACATAACATTGTTATGTATTAATTCACTGTGGCAACTTGTCTTCGCAATCAACAATCATGCTGCATAAGGTTTCAATCCACAGGATGAACTTTTTTTTTTAAAACAAACTATGCGTCTGACAGCTGCCACTGCATTGAGTGGACATTCAACTGGTTCCCAACTGCCCCCTCTGACCTGCCACAACAGTTGTTGTCGTGGAAGCACAAATGTAAAAACTGCTTCCCGCGACAACACGTGTTGACATAAACTCTGCGGGGACTCTCATCACACAAGGGAGCCACGAGTGTTACAATAACAAAGACATCACAGCACACTCGGAACATAAGCAAGTCAAGTGCCAAGTGATAATGCTGCAAAGGACCAGCAAAGCTTCAAGTACACAAACAAAAAAGGACACAAAACATTCTATTGTATTGTTTGCAAAGTCTTTAGAATGATTGCAAAGTTCAATTGGCGCAGCTGCATTCAGCACAAATGCCTCACAAGGACACGTGAAAGCCTCAAAAAGAGAACTGTCGAGATAGCTTTTGTGAGAGGCGTTCGCCATTGGGCCATAGACACAAAAACTAGCTTTTCGTTGCAGACATTCAAAATCTGATATTGAGAGGAAAGTTGAGCATGATCAGCTGATATATTCTAACCTTCTTGATTGCTTTAAAATGAATTGTTCCATCAATTAAGATCGAAGCCAAACACAACTGAAAGTTACTGAAAAGCTTACTAGCTGGGCCATCAATTTATGAGTTTCTAATTTCCTGCTCAAACGTTGTTATTAATTGTTAAGGGCTTGGAAAACTTGTCATTGTACAGTTACAGTATCACACCGTCAGTTGTATGTCTTAGTGCTGTCTGGTCGTGAGTATTCGAAGATAGATCGCACATGTTTTGTACCAGAGAATTTTGCCCAACAGTGAACCAATCATTCAAGTTGGTTTAGTAGTTTCCATGAATTCGTTGACATAACGATTAAACAATTACGCGAAAGTACATGTATACAAACAAATTTATTTTTACTTGACAGTCTTCGGGTTTCGACGTGTGTACATAGTATACATAATAGACCGTATAGACCCTTCAGTAGAAAATCCTTACAGATTATGCTTTGTGATAAGTTACAAGATTTTTTTTTTATTTTACACTAGAAAATCCAAAATTTTGAGTTGTGACTGTTTTGATGATATTTTAATTCAATAATTGCCGAATTATTTTAAGTTATGTCACATTTGCTGAATTTAATAATTATAAATGACACTTAAAAAGTCGAAAGAAAAATTTTGAAAATTCATAATTAATTTTTTTATTTGAAAATATATACTAAAATTGTCAGAAATTTACTTAAAATTAACTTCAACAAAAATTTATTTCGTCAAAAGTGTCACAATTTGAGTTAGGACTCTTTTGCATTGAGCTGCAGCGATCAAATATCATCAAACTTCTGACATAAAGAGAGACCTAACTGTATTTTTGCAACAGTTAACAACAAAAAAATATACTGAGCTTTTGCTGATTGCTGATCAATCTATCATTGATGCATTGTGCACAATATTAACACATAAACCCGAAAATTAAAAATTTTGAGTTGTGTCACTTTTGTAGTGCGTGTGCGACATGACCGCTCCCGGCAGTTCTAGTGTTAAGAGCAAATTTTACGTAGTTGTGAGGTAATTTCTGCACATGTCTTTTACTTGGAAGTGCTTATCAAACTTCACTAAATAAGGTATTTCACTAATAAGGTATTTATCCAAAACCCATTCTTAGGAATGCAAATACAACACTAAATCAACAATCAAACTTGCTGTATTATGGCATTATTATATTCGAAATATTTTGAACATGTTAACGTTCACGTGTCCAAAAATAGCAGGAAAATGTTGCACATTAATATTCAGACACGAACCCTGGTAATAGATCAGGGCTAATAAATCGCACTGCTGCTGCCCAGATTTGTTTTCATGCTTCTAGTATTAAAGCTGACCCCAGTCTCCGAAGGGGCAGTCGTACCAGCGCCATAACGTCTATTGTACAAAGAGACGTGAAGCAATGCGGTTAATTAAATGAAAAACTTCACTTAACACTATTCGTCGAACAAAGCGCATACAAATGTAATTTTAAGAAATTTGCACAATTTACTCATATGAGCGTGAATTCACTGGACTGGCCAACAATCGACTTGACGCGCGTTCGCCACGACGTTAGCGTCACGTGCCAACTCTCTCTAATGCTAATGCTTAGGTGAGGTCCGAAGCGCAGCGCTGCACTGACAGCAACAGTGACAGTGACAACGACAACGACAGCAGTTGTAACATCGACAGCGACATGAGCAATGACAGCGACTGCGGCAGTGGCAGTGACAGTGGCAGTGACAACAGCGACACGTACAGCTGCGAAGAGCCACATCGACACATGTGAATATGTGTTTGTATGTGTAGCAAGTGTGTAGAATTTCGGTGTGAACTGCAACTTGAACGCAGTGACAGTTCACACTTGAAGCACGTAATGCGCGTCACCGCTATTACTGGCTAGGGCTGTCCGCACGCCGATCACCAGCCGATTCGGCGTCCGGCCACCACTCACCGGTCCACCCCGAGGGCCTTGGCCACTCACCGTCGTGGTAGTCGCTGTGGCAGTGGCAGTGGCAGTGGCAGTTTCATTTCCCCGCTGCCAGCGCTCTCGACATGACATTGCGTGCAGGCAGATGATTCAGCAACAATGTCGCTATGCCGCAAGGACGTGCGGCGGCGTTTGGCAACGTTGGTGTTGCTTACAGCTGAAGGCGGCGAGTATTTCGTCCGCAAGTTTACTACCGATTGACCCCGAACGAACACACGCAGCATTTTCGAGGTGTGGCGCATGTGTCGTGCGGCTCCAGGGGCGACGTGTCGCTTCCGCTCCGCACGTCGTATTGGATTGGAGCGCATCGGATTGGATTGGATTAGATTGGACTGTGAAGGTGCGGCGCGGCTCGGAGTGAATCGAGTTGGCAGCATTGCGGCTCGAGGTGAGGCATTCGTGCGGTCAGCTCGACACTCATGAGTAGAGATTGACGGAAGCGCATTGATAGGAAACCAACGGCGACGACTGAGTTGATGGGATTGCGGCACTACAACAGACCGTTGCGTGTCAACAGACATTTGCTTGGCGATATTGCGGTTGTTTGCAGTGCGGGGAGATCCTCCTGGCTTCCATGCACCTGAGCAGACGCCGGATTCTCGGTGCGAATGGGTGTGCGAGACTGGGTTGGCGTGTCTGTTTTGTAGGTGTTAATATTGGTTAATAAAATGAGTGCACACACGCAACTAACTGCTGAAAAGCATACCCGACGATATTATGAATCGCAATTAGCGTTGGGCTTGGCTGTCATTTTTCACTTCACACGACTCTTTTACACAATTAGTGAGTAATTTTTCGACCTGGCAACGGCCGTTGCTTAGCGGAGCAAGTGGGGGACACGGTTCGATTAGATTTGAAGTTACCTGGCACCCGCTCAAGTAAGTGGGAGAATCGAGTGTGGACATTGCCTTATTGGCACCAAAACTGCACGGCTCTATCTCAGACGTTGGCCGACGCAGTCGAGGGTGGCCTTTTGTCCACTTTGCGAGTTTTATTCGTTCGTAACGTAAACGATGTTTTGATTTTGAACTCTTCAAAGACTCAACTGTGCTGATAAGTCGCTAAATATTTAACGTTTTTCATCCCGAGCCAATTGTTAAAAAAGATTTTAAACGCGAGTTTGTATCGGTTGCAATTTTACGATTCGCACTTTGGAGATCAATTGGAAGTACTTGGGGGTGATTCCAAATACCCGGTGATCAAAATGCAAGTATATTTGTGAATCATATGTTATTTTAACACTCAAAATTTTTTCCGCTAAAATCTTGACTGACAGTCGATATCATACCGCCACCATTCGAAATAAGTTACTTACTTTACGCATGAAGCACTCACTGTGTGTGCTATACGCAAATTTGTGCAAAAAAATCATGGGACTGGTTTGCTTGTAGACAACACTTACGGTTCCCGTCGCCATACGGTGCTAAATGGCGAGAATGTGGCTCCTGCGGCCCAGAGGGTGTGACTCAATCCAAGAACATCGCTCGTCGTGGATCTTAACAACTAAAAGCTAATACACTAACTTTCGTTTCAAGATCATAAGCAATTAAAGGCACGTGGCCGTCCACTTCGTTATCCTTTTTCAGCTTGGGTAGTCCAATTTAACGTCTTGTTTGACTAAAAATCAATATGAACTTGAACGGTCTTTGGGTTAATGGATGCCATACAGCCCACAAACAGCCGATCTTTTGCGCACTGTATATGGTAAACGTGTTATCAGTCGTCTTGGCGATATCAATTTTGCGATTTGATCATGTTAGACTTTTTTATGGGATGCGATTAAAGATCGATGCTATGCGGAAAATCCAGAAAGGAACCTGATATTTTAGACAAACATGGTCCATTCGCGAGATATGTAGATCCAGCAATCATTGACAAGATGGAATTGGAATATTGAGTTGACAAGATGCGCTACTATGGAACAAGCCGCGGCAACCACATGAAACAAATCGTGTTCCATAAATAATGGGAATCCTTTTTTCTTTCTAATAACACTGTGCGTAAAATTTACCCTCAAAAATTCAGACATGGGGGGACCTACAGAGCGACTTTTCATAGGCATACTGAGTTGAGATTCACCAGCCGTTTGGCTGGATTGGCTCTAGTTTAAGAGAAATCCGACTTTGAAGTTTGCTGATTTTTGTCGAGTTCGTGGCTTAAGTCTTCGAACGTTTAAATGCTAACAGGTCCTAAGTCGTTTCGAATATCGCTTTACTGTCTTCGGCAAGTTTGTAGATATTTTAACGACCAACAAATTTGCTTAAGACACCAATCCAATCCAGCGTATGGGTGTCATTTAATTCTAATAAGTATAAATATAATTAAATGACACTCATACGCCACGTTGCACTGCGCCAAAAAATGCACATATCGCAATTACACAGTTTGAATGTATTTTTTTTGGATTGGTGTCTTAAGCAAATTTGTTGGTCGTTAAAATATATACAAACTTGCTGAAGACAGTAAAGCGATATTCGGAACGATTTAGGACCTATTAGCATTTGAAAATGAGCAAACTTCAAAGTCGGATTTCTCTTAAACTAGAGCCAATCCAGCCAAACGGCTGGTAGATCTCAACTCAGTATACCTATGAAAACACGGTCTGTAAGTCCCCCCCCATGTCTGAATTTTCGACTTGCACAGTGTAATTTTTTGTTTATTTTATTTCCAAAACATAAATCACTTTAAACTGCCCACTATACAATTTAGTTGGTAATATTTAGTTAGACTTGCTGAAGACAATAAGTGTGTGCATGCAAAACTTGAGCAGCGATATAACCTTAAGTATGCATTTATAAAGATTGTAAGCTCTACACACTTTCTTAAACTACTACGCGACACCTATAATCTGTTAAACGCTGTGCTATAAACAAAAAAAAGATTTCCGCTGGACATACAGACGTACAAATGTCTTTGACACCTGACCGGCCAAATAACTTCACATACATCGGTACAAATGCACATTTGCTCAATATGCATCACAGACAAGTTTGCCGCTCAATAGAGGAGTGTCCGAAGAAAATCCGTTCACCACATTGACCACAGTCAGTTTGATTGCAGCAAATTGGCAACTTGCCACGGGAAATAGTGTATTTGCAGTTGACAGTGCACGGTCCCTCCAAGTTTGTTCCTCATTCTGCAACATATTGTAAGCACATACTCACATACCGACCTTCCTCGTTCTGTGCGCTGTCGTCGTCGCTGCACATATGCGTGCGGCAATAAATGATAACTGCACTAGCTGAACAGGAAACGGAAATCCATGCAGCTGGTAATGATGGCGAGTCTCTCTCACTGCGGCAATTCTTGTACTTTGACTTGCTCGACTCGGGGTTGGCTGAGCAGGGATTTTACTTTGGCACAGGGGGAGGCAAACGAGAAAATAAAACACAGTAGACGGGTGGCGACAATCGAAGTGAAGTTTGGTAGACTTTGGAGGGGGAAGTAAATGGGAAAAAAGTGTCCTGAATCGAATGTGGTGTTGGCATTAGCCTTAAGGAGACGCAAGCAGTAAATTGCACAAATTCCGCATAGATAGGTTGTATGTATAGTTCTTTATATAGTATAGTTCGGTAGACAAGGCTTAATCCTTAAGAGTTCGATTCAATTGCACTCAATATCGTAGAATCTCTACAAAACTTTCCCCTGTTTCTCAAAAGAGTCCACCCAGTCCAACCTGTTTTGTCCATATCCGAATTCGCAGAGTTCTAGTAATTTTTTGCCCGTAGTTTGGGTCCTCCGATTCCAATTCACATGTACTCTATTCTGTGTTTTCTTCTTACGCGACTACCCTTAGGTTTATCTATACCAATGCTCCTATAGAATTCGGCGATGTGCTGCTTAGTTATTGTTGCGAAAAATTTCGAGTTGCGGAAGTGTTTCTACCAACGCTGGCGGTTGCCCACAAAATTCATGACGTTCTGTCTGTGCGGTTAAAGGAATTTCACTGCTAACTATTCCTGGCTCCGTTTGGCAGTCCAGTCATGATTTATGCTCGACGCCAATAGCTGTAGATACAAAAAAAAATTTCACACTGCAGACCATTTGATAAACATGAAAAGTTGCGGTGCTAAAGTTGTGCACCATTCTGTCTGTGTTGGTGGTCGGCTGGCATTGCAATGTTGCCGCGGAGGGGTCGTGGGTCAGACACGAGGACTGCAGACGAATTGCCAAGTTCAGTTTTTGATTCGGCAAGAAGTTCTTTGCATCTGCATCTGTGTTGCGGCCGGCACTACGACTGCAGTTCTACAGTTTTTGACAATGATAAGTTGATCCCAATAAAAAACATCAGCACGTGCGAACAGACAGAGAGAGTTTTTGTTCGATTTTAGCAAGTGAAGTAAATCGTGGCCGCCCTAACCCGGTGTCTGGTATGGAGCAACGAGGAGAGCGCTGCTGCCAGCAACACAATATGCAAACTAGGAGTTAAGTGATGGAGTTCGTCTTATTTGTGTGTGCTGTGCTGGTGCACCAGGCGTCCGTTTACCTTCCTTTTGGGTGCTGTGCAAGTGTAACTATTCGGCACTGGAATTCTTGGGCGCAAACCCTTTCATACATACATATGTATGCAGCAAATAATATGGAATATGTATGTATGATTGATTTGAAGATAGAGGCTGAAACACTTGCGCTTACAAGAAAATCGCAACCCTTTCGACGAAAGTTTGCAAGTTTTAATTACTTTAATTAGTTGCACTCATGTACTCGACGTGTGCACGTTGATCGGCGATGTCAAAATGAAACCAAGAAACTTGGCTGTGTTACCATAGCAGACCAAGACAGAGTGCAATAAGTGAAGTAATATTCTCCGAGTAAGTCGTAGGTACACTGCTGCTCTGCTCCTGGTTAAGAGTAAAATAAAACGTTGTTGTTTTTTAATTTGTTGTGTAAATTAATTCTTGATTTTCCTTATTCACTTCGCTTGGGTCTCAAGAATGCAAACGGCCTGGGTTGGTTACGTTAATCAATTTAAGTTCTGCTAGGGCTGCCATCTGTTGTCCCCTCACACAGTAATAAATTAATGCTTATTTATTTATTTATTTATTTATTTATTTTACTTTCAAGGCACTTGTAAGACTAAGTCTTTTTATTAAGCGCACGACGCCTGGTATAACATATAAATGGTATAATGGTATAGTATAATGGTATAGTATAATAATGCAATATAATAAAATAATAATGTTGTAACAAAAATAAGAAGCGGAAAAGAGTAAAGATGAATAGTGAAATTAAGGAGAGCAGAAGAGAGAGAGAGAGAAGAAAATAAGAAAGAAAATTCCATTAAAGATTTGAAAAGTATTGAAGAAGTTTTTTTTTGAAATTGATGGCGTTGGTCTCACGTTTAATGCTTGTTGGAAGTGCGTTCCACAGAGAAACTGAGTGGACAAAAAATTGTCGACCAGTTATTAAGTGCTTGTGCCTGGGCAGTATGAGCTGAAAAGACCTTGTTTTGGTACCGAAACGCAATTTATCATACAAATATTCTGGCTGTTTGGAGTTTATAATTTTATGAAGAAAGATAAGCGCACGCGACTTTAACACATTAGTAAAAGAGCATCCAAGCATTATTTTAACATGGTCGGAGATATGCTCACGCCGTTTTACTCCAAACACATACCTTGCACAGTCATTGATCGCCACCCTCAACTTGCCTGTACTTTCTTCGTCCAAGCTGGAAAAAATCTCACATCCGTAGAAAACTAAAGGCAAAATAAAAGACTTCACGAGTCTCAACTTAACAGCGGTGGATAAGTAGCTCGTTGTCGGACTAAGACCAGATAGTGCACCATAGACACGGGAAACTTTTTTTTTTTTTTTAACAGGAACAAACGCTCAGGGGATGACCCCTATTAATGCGATGGTTCAGGAAGGATATAAAGGTTAGGAGATAGGGTTATGAGTGAAGTGTTTATGGACTCTTGCCTTGAACCCATCGAGATCATAAGTGCTGGGGAAAATATCCGCAGGGAGACCATTCCACAGCCGCGCTGTGCGGGCCAGAAACGAACTTTCTCTGTAATGCGTAGTGCGCTGGAACATCGTTTCAACGTGGAATGCATGGGCGCCAGTGTTCAAACGGGTTGCCCGTGGGAATACCCGGAGTGATGGCATCAAACTGCTCATCTCCACTGAGCAATTGCCGAAAAAGTATCGGTAAAACAACACCACACACGCCACGTTTCGACGATGTTCTAAGGAGTCAATAGAGCTGGATGCCCTACTGTCCCCTATAAGTTTAATCGCACGGTTTTGCACCCGGTCCAGGAGCTCCAAATGGGTTTTTGAAGCCCCCGCCCATAGGTGCGAGTTAAACTCCATTTTAGGTCGGATATAGGTAGTGTAAATAATGCGGAGATCAGACGGAGTGAAATATTTTTTGCACCGCTTTAGGAAGCCGAGGCACTTGGCTGCTTCTTTCGACACGCCAAAAATATGATCGTTCCAACGAAGATCGTTCTTAATGGACATGCCCAGAACATCAAGAGCTGCCGATTCCGCAATACCCACACCACCCATAACCAGGGATGTGTTGGGATGTGGGGAAACTCGTTTGTGGGATAACAGGGAACATTGGGTCTTGCGGGGATTAAAATCGACCCTGTTCGCTTGACCCCACTTGGAGATTGTTTGTAGGTCGCTATTAAGTGTGTCATTCATACGGCGCCGTTCTCTCTCAATCTCCACAGAGCTGGGACGCTTTGTGAAAGAGTATGAATGACAAATGGTGCTGTCATCCGCAAACGAGTAGATGGGATTCTTCGTCGACGACAACAGGTCGTTGATGAAGATCAGGAAGAGGGTTGGAGAAAGGACCGAACCCTGCGGCACTCCCGCGCTAAGGGAATGCTTTTCCGAGGCTATGCCGTCTACTACAACACGAATAGAGCGATCATAGAGGAAGCTCGTAATCCAACGAGAGAAGGTACTACCGACACCATAGGCGATCAATTTTGACACGAGTGCTTTATGCCACACCCGGTCAAAGGCCTTGGAAATATCCAATGCAACAACCTTGCTTTCACCGAGGTTTAGAATGCTATGGTTCCATTTCTCGGTGAGTACCGCCATAAGGTCTCCCGTCGATCGTTGTCTTCGGAAGCCGTATTGGCGGTCACTTAGCAGTCTATTGTGCTCCAGATATTTCACAAGGTTGAAGTTAACAATGCTTTCCATTACTTTAGAAAGCACCGAACAGATGGCTATAGGTCGGTAGTTCGCAGGGTCAGTAGTCTTGCCTTTTTTAGGAACTGGTTGAACATTTGCTACCTTCCAACATGTCGGAAATACACCTGTGGTGTATGACAAGTTGAAAAGTTTGCGTAATGGACAAGCCAGTGAGGTAGCGCACTTTTGCAAAACAAGGGCTGGAATGCCGTCCGGCCCTGAAGCCTTATTTACATCGAGATTTGCAAGCACTCTTTTAACTACCCGTGTCCGAAAATGAATTTCTGGCATAGAGCAAGATACATTCTCGACTACGGGTAGTGGTTGATCGCTGGGGGGCAGGGAGGAATTCTCTGCGAAAATTTTAGCCAACAAATTAGCTTTATTAACCGAGTGAGTGATGATTTGATCATTGTTAAGAAGAGTTGGAATTGAAGATGATGTTTGGTTCTTCACCTTCTTAACGAATGACCAGAAGTTCTTACTACCACGCTGGCATTGAAGAACTTTTTTCCTTTGGCGCTGTTCGTGCAGAAACTTTTGGCGCCTTAGGATGGCATTGCATCGATTTCTAGCCTGTTTACGCAGCTGTTCAGTGGTGGCATTTTTATTTGCCTGCCATGCTCTGAAAGCTTCCTCTTTAGACCTGACAGCAATTCTGCATGTCTCATTAAACCAGATATTGTCCTTGGGCTTAATGCAAATTTGCTTATTGGGGATAAAGGACCGCATTCCCAATAATACAATTTCTTCAACCATTTTGGCTGCGGCATTTATGTTTCTATCAAGAAAACACAATTTCCAATTGAAGTGGGCGAAAAATTCATTAAGTCCACTCCAGTTAGCTTTATCATACATCCACACTAGGCGCTTCGGGGCTAAGAGCGAAGCATTGCGGATAGAAGAGTATGAGAAAGACGCCAAAATGGTACAATCAACACCATATTTTTCATGATGTGAAGTGAGAAAAAGGTCTAGAGTATTGAGAGCTTGCCCCGCAACGCAGGGGATATGCGTTGGTTCATGCACTAATTGAGTCAAGTTATTAGACTCGGCAAAGAGCTCGACAAATAAGCCTTCAGGAGTTGTGTGGCTGGAATGGCGTAGCCAATTGGAATTATGAATATTGAAATCACCAGCAACTACAATTTCACTATTCGGATACGATTCCAGAATCTGAGAAATAGAATCAGAGAGAAGATCAAACTTGTTATATGTAAAATCTCTCCCTGAATTCGGGCTTCTATATAGGAAGCAGAAGTGCAGAATGTGCGACTGGATATTGAATTTAACCCACATGGAGCTAAATTCGGCATCCGTCGTGTATAGTTGTTGCTGGCACTGGTACGCAACATTACTGCACACATAAATGGCAAGACCCCTGTGAGGAGAGAATAATGGCAGTAGGTGGTAACCAGGGATGTGAAAATCCAGTGGATCTGCATCCCCACACACCTGGGTTTCACCTAGTGCCATTATATGGGGTTTATGGAGGTTCACAAATGCATATACAGCAAAAAAGTTCGCCCTGAGCCCGCGCACGTTGCAGAAGGCTATGCGGAATTTGTCCACCACCATGGTCTATATGGGCTAAAGATCAAGGAAAGTAGCTGGGAATGAGATCTGTCGCACTAAGAAATTGATTATGCCCTGTGGTAAGTGTTATGCCTTTACCACAGAACAGTCAATTTCTCAGTGTCGAACAAGACCGCATGTAGCGCCACTGAAAACGGACGGATGAGGGAGACACGGAAAATGAACCATAACAAAGACAACGCGAGCAGAGGTCAACGCAGCGGACAGCGAGAACGGTTTAACGGCAATTTATGTTTGATTTTTGGTTTTGCATTTGCATTGGATCGGATTATTAGTGATTTATATTATTTTAAGTTATTTAATTGTTGGGCACACGCGGCGTAGCAGCAACGCCATTCGGACGAACACCAAAACACGCGAGCGACGGACAAAAACAATAAGAGCCGCGGAGCACAAGACGGCACGTCTGCCCACGAGTAACACTTGACACATTTTCCTGTCACTGTCTGTCTGTCTTGTTGACATGTGTTTTAAAATTAAAATTGGCGTTGAAATATATTCCAAGGTTTTTTATCTTGTCAACATAATCAACCGCCGAGCCGTTTAGATAGATCGTGGGAAGAACAGACGTTCTACTGGTTCGATCAATAAACAACGCTTTTGTTTTGCTTGGATTGAGTTTTAGCTTATTGGTAGCAGACCACTGATGTATAATATTCAAATCGCTGTTAATTTTTTCTATAGCCAGATTAATATCTGATTTTGGAAAAAGCATATACGCTTGCACATCATCTGCGTAAATGTGGTGTTGACAGTGATTAAAACAATTCGAGATGTCATTAATAAACATAGTAAAAAGTAGAGGACCCAGTATCGACCCTTGTGGTACACCAGCTGAAATGAAGCACGGTTTTGAAAAGTTGCTATTGTGACAGACAAACTGGGACCTTTTCCTCAAATACGAAGAAAGAAGTTTACATGCTGAATTGTCGAAGTGAAAGTTATATTGCGCTTTCTCCAGTAGGATAGCATGGCTGACAGAGTCGAACGTTTTTGAAAAGTCAAGAAAAACAATAAGGCCCACGTTGTCAGCATCAAGACCTAAACGTATATCATCACATACTTTTAAAAGCGCAGTGGTGCAACTGTGTTTGGGACGGAAGCCCGATTGGTGTTTAGCTATTAGGTTGCTCTCAACAAGGAACTGTTTAATTTGATCACTGATCAAAGATTCGAAAACTTTACTTAGAAAGGGCAAAATTGCAATTGGCCGGTATTCCGTTGGTGATTTCGGAAGTGGAATAATTCTAGCACATTTCCAGCAGTCAGGAAAAGAAGACGTCATGATAATACCGTTAAAGATATATGTGATATGCTTCAGGATGACCGGAATCAATAATTTTATAAACGAGGGACTAATTTCATCCGAACCAACAGCATTCGATTTTATCTTCATTATCGCTAGACCAACACAAATTTCATCAAAGCCTTCAAACGAGAAACTATTATCAACAGTCGCAGTAGCACTGCAATCAGTATAAAAGGACATCGCCGGGCAGTCCGCGGGTTGAATAAATTTTTTGTTTAATTCATCTAGGTCTATACTTTCTGGTGCAGTAATCCTGTTGCGATTGATCCCTAGCTGCCGCACGTTCTTCCAAAAACTAGCACTAGAACTTGTATGTGAAAATTTACTTTCAAAGTAAAGCCTTTTGTTCTTGCGAATAAGTGATGTAACGTTATTACGTGCTACCTTGTAATCACGAAGAATGTCGGTATGCTTACATACAAATGCAATTCTTCTACCTTTGGTTTACTAAAAGATTGTAAAATGTATTGTCATGTTATAAGATTGAGTTCAAAAGATAAAAACCTTGGTTTTAAATTTCAGATCTATTGTGCAATCGAAAAAAGTTTTCGAAAGTGAGTGAGAAGTTTTCAATTGTTAATCTACATGGATAGACAGACATAATGGACAGACAATCTGAATAGACGGATAATTGTTTCAAAACTTGTTGTCATTTCCCCTGCAAATTTAAAAACATTTCACAAAACGAGATCAGTTAAAAGATTGTACAATGTTTTTGCACTTTTGGTTTTAAAAAAGTAATTTGGTATTTATGGGAGTCTCTTGTCCGTTTTCCCAGAACATGTTCAATTTTTTTTATTAGTTTTCTAGTAATCATGCACACCATAATAAGTATCTTCTTTTTCTACTCCTTATCTTCTTCTTCTTTAATATATGTAAAGTAAGTTCAACAACATGAAAACCATGTCGATAGGTTTTATAAACGGTTTGCGGATTCGAAGTCAGTGACCCCTAATCAACAGAGAACTGATATCCAAACCAGAAATCGCGAGAAAAATTGTTGCCCTCAGATTTGGAGAAAATAAATGTAGTCACGTATCAAGAGATATTCACGGCTTCGCGTTCTTATCTAAGAAGAAGATAGTTTACAAAAAATGCAACTTTATACAACAGATCGTGTACGATTCCCCTGACGGAAGTTTACAGTTCCGTATTTGGAAAATCAGCTGATTTTGCTTATACGAGTATTTTTGTGAGGTAACGGTGATTCTTCAGCCTCGAGGTAAAAGCGAAAGTTTGTGGTCTTCGCTCCAGGCTGTTGTATTTTCAGCCTCCAGTGTTTCGGAAGGATGATTATTCTTTACAAATCGGTTTTGCTTGGGCCTTTGTGTATAGTAAAAATATCTCAAAGTGAACCCGGATATATTATGGATGCAATAATAGTTATTTGAAAATAAAATGAGTGGTCGGCGATTCTAAACCAACTCTTTGACTGAGAAAGTGAATTGAAGCCAAATCCGAAAAGTAAAGTTTATACCTTTTACTAAAATTTACAACTCTGCCTCCCCTCATATTTATAGTCAAACGGAAGTGGTGCAAGATTTTTTTAGCACTGGTATTATGGAAAGAGATAGGTGGACAGTTATGTTTTGTTTTTAAGACAAGGTTCGGAAGCCTTGTTTCTTCATTCAAAGATCAATTCCTAATCGATTAACTCAACCCTACTTTGAAAAACAAATTTAAAATAAATTTTTCCGGCAAACACGATTTTCAGTCTGCAAATTTACTAATCGCACAAAAACTTCACCAAAAGTAGTGTGAAACCATCTGTTTAGTAATTGGCAGCAATTTCATTGATTCACCTATTGCTGAATTACAGAGCAACGTCGAAATCGGGCTAGGCGGTTGGGCGAGCGAGACCTCACCAACGGAAGTGCCAGCCATGTGAGTGCACGTTCGACAGACCAGCTATTTGAAGCCGGTCTCTCTCTGCACTTGGAACACCTGCAAACTGTTTTCATTCGCAAGCGAAAAAATTCATTAAACCATTCGGCCGGTGGTCTTGTTGTTTTTTGCCATCAGCTCTTTTGTTTTTGTTATAATGTCGTAATATAGTAGAAGCTTTCATTGTGTTTTCATTCGGCCTTTATGCTCATTTGAATTTAATGCTTTATGGCACTCGTCCTGGCGCTGGGCTGTTCTTGCGCGGTGCCATGAACATGCAATCCGCAAATAAATTTGCAACTTTGCTGCTGCTTTTTAATGACTGGGAGTTTATCCTTTGCAGAATTTGAAGCGGCCAGTTTCATTACGTGTGGGTGTGACTGCAGAATTTTCAGGCAAAAATGCAGGAAATCATTTGCATAACAAAACTGCGTGCGTGCTGCTACTGCGGATGAGGGTTGCCAGATATTGTGGAAAAGTGTGGTTTCGGTTTATTCAACTGGAATACTATGTGTTTTAAAATTTGATCGACCAAAGGCATGTGCCAACTAACGGAATTATGAAATTTCAGTTAATGGGGCATTTACCGTCGTACTACACCAAAACCCAAAATTGTTTATTGCTGCCTGGAATCCCGTGAATTATTTATTTATTGTTGTGTTCATACGTGTTGCATTCATTCTAAAAATTATTGCAAATGAGACTTGGCGGAGCACGGTAAAAATGTTTGAAGGAATAGTCTTCCAAATGTGTGCTTTCTGCGGTTAATTAAATTTAAGCTCAATCCCGCAACTAAGTATTCGATAGTAATTGGGATACGTCAGAGGCGTAGCCAAGGGAGGGATTTTGGGTGTCAGAACCCCCCAAGGCCTATAATTATTAAAAATTTTCAATCACTATGCGTGGTAATACGTTCCCACAAAGAAGATCTTTTGACCTTTAAACATTTAAAAGAATAATAACAAATTTTTTCGGTGAAACCGATTTGATTTTTTCTCTTCAGGCTTTGCATGATCTAAAAGCATGTTTAATGAGTGTTTTAAATCGTCAGCTGGAATATCCTTCAGGATGTCGGTGCAAGCCTTTTGGATGGCTTCTACGTCCTCAAAATGTGTTCGTTTTTTTTATAAAGTAAAAGTCGCACGATGCCGCATCAGGTGAAAACGAGGAGTGGTTGATGTTTAAAATAAGACTTTTAGTAAAAAACTCAGTCACAATTGTCTATGGATGAGATAGCGTCTTTCGATAGCCAAAGTGTTCAGTTAAAATGCGATAATGTTATGTTTTTGAGATGCTTAACTTTCGCCTTACCAAAGATTTTTGTAATCGTGATAGTCCGTTTTTTTTTTAAAGCGTAACTTTAAAGATTTATTTTGCGACTATGAAAAATATTAGAAGATTTCTTTCCAAAGGGTTTATTGAACACATACTGAGGTTCGTAAAAAAAATTTTGTGAGTTTTATTCAAAGTTGTGGCGGAAGCGCCTGGGATCACCCGTGTAGGTGTTTGGTATACAAAATAACAAAAAACATTAATAATATTTCCAAAACAATTTT
Source organism: Melieria omissa (assembly GCA_963971225.1). Lineage (NCBI taxonomy): Eukaryota > Metazoa > Arthropoda > Insecta > Diptera > Ulidiidae > Melieria > Melieria omissa. The sequence continues at coordinate 119,462,973 of OZ020267.1, forward strand.
TTTGTTTATGTTATTGAAAACGATGTACTTTCGAATTTGTTCAGTAAGTTGAAATAAAAACTATTGAGTGTACAAGTAGAAAACCGCCGTTTTTTTCATAATTTGAGGCTTTAATGCTTTTGAATCATTCCCAAGCTTTTCAGGCGAAAGGAAATGGATTGCTGAGTCACACCCAAAGAATCCGCGAGTTCTTGTTGCGTCTGACAAGAATCTTCATCCAACAGAGTCTCCAAAGCTGCATCTTCAAACTTTTTCACGGGACCCGGCCGATCCTTGTCTTTCACGTCATAATCACCATTTTTGAATTTCACGAACCATTCTCGACACGTTCTTTCACTGATACACGACTCACTATAAGTTGCTACAATCATTCGACGCGCTTCAGCTGCAGATTTTTTCGAATGAAACGCGAAAAGCAAAATCTCCCGCAAATGACGCTTATTCGGTTCAAATTTCGACATCTTCACGCACCAACAAAAAAATGGACAATAAGAATAAACAAGCGAGATGATGTGGAGTTGTTAACCGATATCTTAGCTTGCCATGTGATGTTTCTGATCGGAATTCTCTCACCGATTTCCAAAGGTGGCACCACCCAGTGGAAAACGGCGGTTTTCTACTTGTACACCTGATACATTGGATAAATACTCTGGCAGATGTTGAACATGAATCATGAAAATGATCACCCGAGTGGGTAATAACGAAAGCAAAGGTTAAATCCAATTTCAAGGCGATTTTGGCTGATCCATGATGAATTACCGCCAAGTTTTGATGGAATATGCGGTGCATCATTTATGTCCTGACAATCCTTTTTAAATCGCCAGTACCACTCATGAACTCTGCCAAGGAATAAACGATCATCACAATAAACTTGGTTCATCAATTGAAATATTTTACCAACATTAAAGCAAAACTTAATATTGGCTTTTTTTAAAGGTCTACTTTAAAAAACATGTAATACTAAATTGGCAAACAATTTTTTTTAAACCCCCTCCCATGACCAAGTTCTGACTACGCCTCTGGGTTACGTAATTTGAAACGTTCTAAGTAAAATAAATACACATGTAAATAAATACATATGGGAATCTTTAACCCTGAGTCTTGGATTAACCAGAAACATTTCACATTTAAACTGATGTTCCTTAAATTGTAAGATGCGCTCTGGTGTGCTGATAGCTTTTATCTGAGTTGTGAAAATCCAAAATAGAATAATTGCTTTCATATGGTGAATCACTTGTCTAATCTCGTCTATCAACTAAACGCAACACAAACATCTGTAAATAAGAGCAAGTTCTAAAATTTTCTAATTTGTGTTCGCTTAACACGTTAAACGAAAATGTGTCCATATGACCGATGATCTTATTTTGATTTTTATTTGCTTCGAAATTCAGCAAAATCTCTTAAAATCCCTAATAAAGCGCATAAGACTAATCAATGCATTGTTGTTTTAAAAGACGTAAGCTAAAAAATTAACGCTCCTTATGATGTTAAAAGCCCGTATATTTTAAAACTTATAAGCTACATTCAAGCGTTTTGACTTCTATAAAGCTCTCAACGCAATAACTCAATTTCCGCTTATGCCGACTTAAGCTACTCTTCCATATGACCACAGATACATAGATTGTGCACAATAGTACTTACTTACTTAACTGGCCATAACAACCCGTTATCGGGTTACGGCCTGCCGCAAAACTTCTCTCCAGGCGCCTCTGCTTCGCGCGCGCCTTCTCCAGTTGGTCACACCAAGAGATACCAGGGCCTCTTCCACTTGGTCCTTCCACCGGAGACACGGCCTCCCTCTTCGCCGTCGACCTCCAACCATCGCATCGAATACCTTTTTCGCCGGAGCTTCGTCGTCCATGCGGCAGACATGACCGAGCCAGCGTAGCCGCTGGATGTTAATTCGCTGCGCTACGTCCATGTCCTTATACAGCTCATACAGCTCGTTATTGGTTCGTATGCGATAGTCGTCACCAACCCGAACAGGGCCGAAGATTTTGCGAAGCACCTTCCTCTCGAACACTCCAAGGGCCGCTATGTCGTTTCGTGTCATTGTCCATGCTTCAGCGCCATAGAGGAGCACGGGCAAGATAAGCGTCCTATAGAGTGAAAGTTTTGTCGGTCGAGAGAGGTCTCTACTTCTCAATTGCCTACCGAGACCGTAGTAGCACCTGTTGGCAAGAGTTATCCTTCGCTTTATCTCCAGACTGACATCATTGCTGCTGTTGATGGCGGTGCCAAGGTAGACGAATTCCTTGACAACTTCAAAAGCATACCTGTCGGCCTCGACGTGAGACCCTAGCCGCTGCGAGTCCCTGCGTGCAGACAGCATATACTTCGTCTTGCCCTCATTTACCACCAGACCCATTTTGGCAGATTCTCTTTCGATAGCCGCAAAGGCAGCGGTGACATCTCGCTTGTTACGTCCGATGATATCGATATCATCAGCGTAAGCAAGGAGCTGGACACTTTTGTTGAAAATTGTGCCATTACGATGTACACCGGCCTTGCGCAGAACACTCTCCATGGTGAAGTTGAAGAGGTCGCAGGACAAAGGATCGCCCTGTCTGAAACCTCGAACGGTATCAAAGGGGTCGGAGAGGTCATTTCCAACCTTGACGGAGCTGCGCGTATTGCTCAACGTCGCTCTGCAAAGTCTAACGAGCTTTGCAGGGATACCAAGTTCAGACAATGCGGCATATAGGCGATCCCTTATCGGGCTATCGAATGCTGCCTTGTAATCGATGAAGAGATGGTGTGTATCGATTTGGTTCTCATGGGTCTTCTCCAGGATTTGGCGTAGAGTGAATATCTGGTCGATGGTGGACTTACCAGGTCTAAAGCCGCACTGATAAGGTCCAATCAGCGCCTTGGCGAGTGGCTTTAGTCTTTCACATAATACGCTCGTCAGGACCTTGTATGCAATGGGAAGTAGGCTGATACCCCTGTAGTTGGCGCATATTGTTGGGTCGCCTTTCTTCAGCACAGGACAAAGGGCACTGAGGTTCCAATCGTTGGGCATTCGTTCCTCCAGCCATATTTTGCAAATGAGCTGATGCATGCACCCAATCAGCTCACCGCCGCCGGCCTTGAACAATTCAGCTGGTAGCCCATCCGGCCCTGCAGCTTTGTTGTTCTTGAGTCGCTGGATAGCGACCCGGACCTCGTCATGGCTGGGCGGTGGCACATCCACACCGTCGTCATCGATTGGTGCCATCTGGACATCTTCACCACTGGCGGTATTGTTCCTTTCGTCGCCTGCGAGCAGCTTGGTGAAGTGCTCCTTCCACAACCTCAGCACACCCTGCGCATCCGTTACCAGATCCTCGTTTTCGTCTCTGCAAGAAGATGCCCCAGGCTTAAATCCTTCCGTAAGACGCTTAACTTTTTGGAAGAATTTTCGGGCGTCATTCCTGCTCCTGCACTCCTCGATTTCCTCACGCTCGCGCCTTTCTTGCTCCCGTTTCTTGCGTCTAAAAAGGCACCTCTCTTTCTTCCTCTCCTCACGGTATTTTTCTGTCATGGCTCGCGTGGCGGCCGACTGCAGGGTCTTCTTGTATGCAGCATTCTTCACTGCAGTGGCTGCGCGACACTCTTCATCGTACCATTGGTTTTTTGGTGGTGGGCGTCGAAAACCAAGGACGTTTTCTGCGGCGGCGCGCATAGAGTGGGATAAGTGAGCCCATAATCCGCCGATGTCATCAGGTGGAGAGGGGGAGCGACCGAGCTGGTTGGAGAGTTGAGCGGAGTAGACTTCGGCTACCCCTTGTGATCGCAGCTTACTGATGTCCAGCTTTCTTCGCAAACTAGGTTGTGCGGTCTTCGCTGCGCAAAGACGCATGCGTACCTTGGCTGCAACAAGGTAGTGGTCCGAGTCGATGTTGGGTCCTCGGAACGTGCGCACATCTAGAATGCTAGAAGCATGCCTTCCATCAATCACAATGTGATCAATCTGGTTGCGGGTGGATTGATCGGGGGATAACCAGGTGGCCTTGTGGATATCGAGGTGCTGGAATCTGGTGCTACTAACTACCATGTTTCGTGCCGCGGCGAAATCGATCAGCCTCAGACCGTTGTTCGAAGTGGTCCCATGGAGGCTGAACTGCCCGACTGTGGGGCCAAAGATGCCTTCTCGCCCGACTTTTGCGTTGAAGTCCCCGAGGACAATTTTGACGTCATGGGCCGGGCACCTGTCGTAGACGTCCTCGAGCTTCGCATAGAAGGCATCCTTGGTCGCATCGTCCTTCTCTTCCGTCGGGGCGTGCGCGCAAATTAGGCTGATGCTAAAGTATTTAGCTTTGATGCGGATCGAAGCCAGCCGTTCGTTCACCGGAGTGAACCGAGAGACGTGGTGGCGAAGTCTCTTGCTGACCACAAATCCGCAGCCAAATTCGCGCTTCTCCGCATGGCAGCTGTAGTAGATATCGCAGTCTGCTCGCTTGGAGCAACCTTGTCCTGTCCATCGCATTTCCTGGATGGCGGTGATGTCAGCCTTACACTTTGTGAGGGCTTCCGCCAGTTGGATAGAGGCACCTTCCCTATAGAGGGTCCGGACATTCCAGGTGCATATCCTCAAATCATGGTCCTTGAATCGTTTGCTGTGGTCGTCAACATTGTGGGTTCCTTCCGAGGCTTGCTTTTTGGCTTTCATTGGTATTTGGTTTTCCGTGGCGGGCACCAAACCCTGCGCACAACCCAAATTTTAAGTCCTGGGGATAGGACTCGCTGCACACATTAGTTCACTATTCAGCGGATGCCAAATAGCTATCCAGAAGGGCCGCGCGGAGGCTGTGCATCAGCTTGGATTGGACAGGGACAAGGATCGTTCTGGCGTTCGCCAGGTTGAACGCAATCAGAGACTTTGCCTTGTATGTCCGCTCCCTTCCTTCCACAAGGAGGACAATAGTGCACAATAGTATGGAAATTATTTTATGTGTTGCAAACTACAAATTCATTGTCACTATACTGCGCTACATTTTCTGTTCACAAGTTCTTCTGATACATACTACAGCTTCGTAATAATGTTTTGTCACGTGACTGTCAACTTGCTGGAACTGATACTGTTGCCGCTTTTCGCTCCCCTGCCTACTCACTCAGCTGATTATTGCTTAGCGTTCTTTATTTCGTCCTGTTATAGCGCAGATTATTTCATTCCGCACTCGACTTGTTTCCGAAAATCACTCTGATTTTGACAAATTTCACTTCATTGATTGGCGTGCATGAGAATGCGAAAATCCACGTGCAATCCTTGCAAAGCTCCCTGTTGCCGGGAGCGCGAGCATCTGCAGTTGACTTTTCAATACGTTTGTTGTTGCTCTATTGCCGCTGAGCCAAAAACATGCAAATGAATAAATTCGGTCGTAAGCGTGGCAGCAGTGGAAAATTGTGATTCTCGGCGAGTCGGCAACAGAGACGGGGTGTCCGCCCAGTGCATGTACATCTGTCGGGCCGCATGCCACCTGGCACTTGGCACCGCAGCACTTGCCTCCCAAGGAGACTTACACACAAACGTTTTTATCATTTGACACGCAATACACGGAAAAGGCGAATGCTTTGGAAAAATGGTTGAGATGGCGCAGCAGTGAAAGGCGCCGATCGGGACGGTGGGCGCTGGGGCCGCAACCAGCTGAGAAAAAGCACCTTACTCACGTTGGTGCAATCATTGGAACACGCAAGTTCAATATGCGAAATGACATAAGAAGCAACTCTTATCTGCACTGAGCTGACAATGGTATCAGCATCCGCAACACCGGAGTCAACATTATTCCCTGCCGAGTCGGCAAAAACCTGGACGCAAAAACGGAAGGAATCATGTAACGATATTTGGCAGATTTGCGTGATGGTGTGACGGGTGGATGGAGTGGGCGTGGGTAGAGTGGGCTGGGTTGTGGTGACGGTAGCGTACTGAAAAAGTGATGTGTCATCATATCGGCAACGAAACCAAAGCCAGGCTGACGCACAATGAGGTTCAAAGCGGCGTGCAGCTGTTGTTGTGTCGCCAAAATGCAGCAAAGTCGTTGGAGGCAAGTGGCAAAAAATGCGTCAGACGCGTTCGCCAACAGTCACCTGCCGTTCGCGTTCAATCTTCTAGCTTGACTCGATTTCAACGCCACATCGCTAATTTCGTGTAGCGTGCGCGAGGAACTTTGCGTTTGGCTGTTTGCAGTTTCCGCTCCACTCTTGTCTATTCTCACAGCTATTGAAATTACGTGCCCGGCCACACGGGATAGCCGTGTTTTGTTTTCGGTTGATTTGCCGTTTCGCCGTCGACCGCTCATCGCCTGTCGCGTTCTTCGTTCTTCGAGTTGCACGTGGCGTTTGTGCAACAAAGTTCTCCGGTGTGCTGTCGCTGCCATCTCGAGCATTCCCAGTGCGACGTTGCTAACGTCGTTTGGGGGCGCAGGCGACAGCAATTGCCTTCATTGGGATTTTTTGTGTTATGCAAAGCTCGACGATGTGGCAGGCTGATGTCCCTGTTGCACGTTGCCGCTGGCATCTGCAAGCGGACGAAGGTGAACACTTTCACGAGCAATTTTCAAAGGTAGCGACAGGCCAGTGGTAGGAGCCGCGCCGATAAGAATGCGAATGTTTTCTTTTTGTTGCATGGAAATTGTGGTTTTATTATGTAGTCAACTGCATTGCTCGCGCAAGTAGAAATGTTGCCCCAGAACTCGCAGGTAGCTGCAGCGTCCCGCTAAGATGTCAACAATGTTGTTCTTTTCAACGTGAACATGTGTGTGTGAACATGTCGGGATAATAAAATTTATATGTACAAATTATATGCAAATCTGGATGAACAACTCTACGTGTGGCTGGCAGCTAAATTGGCTTTGCTTTGCAGTTTAGTTTGTAAACTTTCCCGGAAAATAAAATACATAGCTGACCAGAATGGATTCCCAGATGATGTTGCCGATAATTCTTGATTTGCACACAACAAACAAAACTTAATTTACATGGACTCAAACAGGCGTGCTGGAACAGCTTACGCAATTACAACACTTTGTAACTTTTGTGGCTCAGCTGGTCAGTGCTTTGGACCGCAACTCTGTGGTGATTCTCAACGCAGTTGAGGAGCGTAGCAAAGGGTGATCCGAGTTGGGTCTCAAAACCACCCATATCTATAATTACTCAACATTTTCAATCAGTATGCATGGTATGCACGTTGCCACATTAACATAAAGGTCTTTTCACCTAAAACCGATATGATTTTTTTAAATAGTCCACTGTAGGCTCAATAGAGCTATTTTTATGATTTAAATGCTGAGTGGTTGTTGGTTAAAATGCGACTTTAAGTGAAAAAATCAGTTACAAGTGTGTCAATTAGTCAATTTATGAGAGATTTCAGTATTTGGTATGCAAAATGACAAAATTGAAGTTTAAACATGAACAAAAATTTCCACAAAAATATTTGTTTATGTTATTGAAAACTACTTTTTATTTTTTCAGTGAGTCCAAATCAGAACTACATTGGATAATTATTCGGGCAGATATTAAACAATAAATATCAAAAATATCACCCAGGTGGGTATAAGTAAAGTGAAGGTTAACTCCAATTTCAAGAATAACAAAGACAATTTTGGCTGATCTTTAATGAATTACATCTCAGTTTTGATGCAGTCTGCGTTGATTGCGGATTTCAGTTGGTCAAAATTTATTTTCTTAAGGCTGTTTTTAAACCGCATATATCACTCATGAACTCCGCCACGGCATAAACAATCATCAATATAAACTTGGTTCATCAATTGAAATTTTTCGTTTCAGGCTTTACCAATTTTAAAGTAAAACTTAATATTTGCTCTTTGTTCAAAGCGCATTCCGGACCAATGACATAAACATTTCATATGCAATAACTTCGCTTCCAGTGAACACATTCCGTGAAATTGAAAAAAAATAATGTTCAATGCACTAAGTCACTTATAGATGGCACCAACACAAAATGTCCTGTTTGAAACGTGCAGTTTGATTCAAAAAGCACGTTATACAAAACTGGCAAAAAAAAATTTTCTTTAGAACTCGCCTGCCCCATGACCGCGTTTTGGCTACGCCCCTGACCCACTTATAAACGCCCGATGGCTATAGGGAACATTGTTTGTTGCTGCTGTTATTTTAATTGCTTTGGACACTAATTGTGTGATTCCAGTTGCTTGTTAATTCTGAATCAATGAATCAGGACTTTCATGTAAATGAGGGATGAAACACTTTAATTCGTTTTTAATTTAAAAAACAAAATTGCGGTTTGGTTGCTGGACCAAGTTTAGTATTCGTTTATTTTAATTTGCAAAACATGTACAGTGGTTCAAACTTAAAATGGAACAAGCCACTCAACAAGATGTAAATCAAAAATATTGAGTCACATGTTTGATATACCAAAATTATTAAATTATTAAAAAAAATAAAATATATTTCCGTTTTTTGATAATTTTACTTTTTTTATTGAATGTTAAATCTATGACTCAATATTTGTGATTTATGTATATCTTGTTGAGCCACTTTAGTAGCAAAATAGAAAATCGTGGGAACGGTAAAAAATCTCGATAATTACTTCAAGAATTTGAATTAGGCAAAATCTCAAGCTCATCGTATGAAAATTGCTGGAGATATATTGCCCAGCATTTTTCAAAACAGGAGCCCTATCCACAATCAAGTGCAATCCGTATTGCAAAACTAACTGCTGCTGCAAAGAGAAACCAAACGCGAAAAACAAATTGTTAAACATGAAAAATAAGAAATAAAAAATCCGAATTCAGCTAAAAGTGGAGAGAAGAGAATATAAATAAAATACTAAATTATATCCGAGGGTCCCCAAAATAGAGACAAGGAAGAAGCGATTCGTCTTAGCAAAAACTCCTCGGCTGGTTCTGTTGTAGTTGACTGAATTCACAATAGCTGCATTTTGTGTTTAGCAACAATTATTATAATATTGGCAAATGTTTGCTATTGCACAGATTTGCAATCTCACTTGCACAAGACTGTTAATAGGGCTATGGTTTGTAGAAAAGTTATACAACGCGTCAGACATCCCCCATATGAAGTTTGCTGGGTGCGGCCATTGGAACGGTTTGAAGAGCATCTTGAAGGCAGTGCTTCCTAGTTAACAATACTAAATTAAGCCGTTTAACTTTTATCAAAAGGGTTCGAATGCTTTACCTATGTATATGAAGGCCTAAAGTGTCAGTGCCTTTCGAGTACGAAAGTCTACGTGGCATGAATGAGGTAAATAGAAAAGTGCAAACCTAGTTTCGCTCTTCAATGTTTGTCCTACATTAACCACATAATAGAATTTCCGGAACCGCAAATGTGCGTATCTCATGTATATATGTTTCTCAAGTGGGTGTGTGCAATGGCAAGTGGGTGAGAAAAACGCTTTCCGTATTGTACTGTCTGGGCTTGTTGCGTGATGACTGTTTTAAGAACACTTTGTTTGCGTCATTTTTCTTAAGTGGCAACACTAAAAACAAGAGCTCTTGTCGCCTTTATCCGCAAACATCAAAGAATACGAAGTGAAATTCCTAGCAAAAAGGTTAAAAGTAAACAGCCATTACGTGCTCGCAGAGAGTGGTGCTGGGGCTGTGGCGCAGGAAAACATAAATACATTTCTCCAACTGCCAGCGCGGAGGAACATAATAAAGCCAGAAAAATAAACAAATTTATAATATGCGAGTGTTCATTGCAAGGAGCGGAAACGCCGAAAAAGAAGCGCCAACAACGACGGCGCAACGCAGAACTCGCTAAAGCATGCAGCAGCAGTGAAGCGACACTCAGGAGTGAGTGTCGAGACACTTTGCCGCCGACGCAAACAAAAGGGAGAGGCATGGGTCGCGGAAGGAAGGAAAGGGCAGGAACCGAGCGCGGATACGAATAAGGACGATGACGACGAGAGAAAACTGTGCAAAAACATAAAAATATCAGATTGTTTTTACAATAAAACAAATAAAAATATTTCATTTTTTCAATACATTTCGCGTGGGGGAAAATGAAATAGTGAGCGTGAATAAAATTACGCGCACACACGCACACAGCGAAGGGGCGCGGGCCAAGCGGCAAATGTTGTACAGTACTCGCCGCTTACATTAACACATGCAAGGGTTTTTAGTTCTCTTTAAAATGGAGCCACATTTATTACGATATTTGCGTCGCATTCGCTGCTTAAAAACGGTGCAACTTGTGTTCGCAACAGTTGATTTGATTTGACGAAATGGCGTGAAGCAAATGGCATTTATTTGTTTGGCCGTTTCTGATTTAAACATAAAGAAGTACTTGGATTGTATTGTCATCACAATATTGCAGATAAGTTCAGTTAAATTTAGCGACAGTGCAATTATATCCGGGGAGTACTGTAGTTGAACCGAAAATGTGGCGCGCCGCCACAAAACCAGCAATGAGGCAAACAACAAGACTGGCTAGAAAATTCGCTGATACAGCAGCAAATATTTTGTATAATATAAAACAGTCCAGGACAATAAAACCAGGGCGCGCCCTGTCAGGCCACATCGGTATGTGCTCGAGTGCACGTGCATACATACATATGAACTAGGTATCGCAATCCCAGGAAATTTTCTAGTCCCGAAAATCCCGCGATTCACACTCTCTAATCCCGGGATTTTCGGGTTTGCACTTAAATGAAATTGCCAACTTGAAAACTTTATTTAAAAAATTTTGAAAGTTCAGATGGAAAAAATTGAACGCCAAAAAAACTATTCCTTATCAGAGACATTGATAAAAAAATTGACTTTTTTGCAATGGAAGGGATAAAAGGCGTCTTTTGCAATTAATTACTTACTTATAATTAATTACTAAGTATTCAACCAACAAGAGTTGAATCTGAAAGATGTTTCTCTTCAGCTGGGTTTATTTGCAATCAATTTCGTTCTAGATTAGAGACCAAACACTTAATGCCTTAGTATTTTTAAGATCTCAGTTTTCATTGATTCCAAACGCTTAATTTTTTTTATTGACATCGAAGAAAAAATAAAAATGCAAACAAATGAACTATTTAATTTTTTTTTAATCAAATATGCAGCTTTATACACCTTATGGTATACATATGTTACAAATCAATAAGTAAGTATGAGTGTTATTTTTTTTATAAAACGAAATGTTATCAAACTGAAGTTAAGTGTTGAATGAAAATGTTTAAAGTTAAAAAAAAGTGATCAAGCTCTTGAAATCAACGCAAATGGGATTGAACTGTGACCATTTTTATGGAAAATATATAATAAGCATATATTTATGCAATTTGGGAAAGTTGTTTTATTTAAAAAATTTGTTATATGAATCTCGGGATCTCGGGATTTTAATTATTAATCTCAGAAATCCCGGGATCGCAAAATGTTCAAAAATTGCGATCCCTAATTCATATTTACAGACCCACAGACACACACAAATAATGGTCAAATAGAAATTGAAGTAAGCAGTTGGATTGTTGAAGCCGCAGTTGCTCTGCCCGTTGTCGAATTCAAGAATGCTGTATGAACTCACGTTGACGTTAAAAATTGTGTCAAGTGTTCAGTAAAAATGTAGGAAATGCAGAGGATGAGACGTACCCACTTCAAATTGATTACATCTATCGATTTGGCGACTTTTCGAACAGTGTGACGTTGTAGATTATTACCAGGTTTATAGTGGTTGCTTTTTCTTCGTGCATCATTTGAAAAAGGCCCAAGTAAATTAGATAATATTGGGGCAATTTTGACTACCGTAGGGCCGAAGTTATTTGTTAAAGTTTTAAGAGTAAAGTATGAATTCCAAAGAGGAGGATGAGAGCGGACATATGAGGTAAAGTGTCTGATTTGGCGCCAGCTTCTAGTTTAGTACCAATTATGAATAAGTACAAAATAAACACTTAAATACATTTTCAGTTTTGGCTTAATTCTGGCGTTCAAGTTAATTTCTGAGCTCTGATGTATTTAGAGACCTATAGTAGAATTTTATGGCGAATATTTTCGTGGTAAATGTTGTCCTTAAAAAGTCCTGTTTTACAGGACATTTTTGGAATCTAAGAAAAAAGTGTCAAATTGACCCATAAAAATAGGAGCTACAGGGTTAAAATGCTTCACAAAAATGTTCTTCGTAGTATTTTACATCAAATTGCTGAACACATCATATACCTAAAATGTGAGGTTACATGGTTTTCGTATGCCGATTCACCGTAAGAATGAGCAAAAAGGGCAAAACTTTGACCCCTCCTAAAAAAAGATTCAGATGTAAACTTTCAAAACGCCAATACACGTATATCTTTTTTTTTTGCCCCCTCTACCAGAATCCGTTGTAAGAACCTTGTTATTTTACAAAAGTTTGATTTTGTTGTGCAGTGTTATTTTTTAAATATATACCTACCTATAAAAAGAAATGTCGGTTTGTTTGTTCGCTTGTTTGTTGGTCACACGACACTAAAACGCAAGAACTAGACGGCCGATTAAGCTGAATCTTTCACGGACTGTGCGTCTTGACTAATTCTCGTTAAACCACATAGTGCGAATATGACCCGAAAGGTGAACGTGGCACCTCCCATGCAACCTAAATTTTTAATATAGAATATCTTTGGAAATATAGGTCGGACAGAGTTAAAATTTGGTACAGGGCCAACGTTTAGGTGTATCGTTTCATTGATAAAATTTCATAATTGTTGGACAAGGGGCGTGGCACTTTCAAGTGACCCATATGTTTTGAATAACTTTTAAACTACAAATGGCACATCAATGACATTTGGAACACACCTACGATTTAGACGTGCCCTTCGACAGGAGGAATGGGGTGGGTATTAGAAGGGTGGGCATGGCACCACCCATACAACCCAAAATTTTAATGTGGAGTAGCTTCGAAATTAGCAGTGAAATTGTGTATACCGTCGGCCCGTAGATGTATCGTTTTACTTGTAAAATTCGACAAGGGGCGTGGCAAATTTTGTATGACTAAAATTTTCCATGTTACTTTGCAACTGTAGGTCGTACATCAATGCAACTGGTTAACTGGGGAGAAATTGATTGGGTATTGCGTAAAAGGGGCGTGGCACCGCCCATGCAGAGTTGTCTGAAGAAACTCAATTTATTGGGCTCATTGTCTTCGAACATGCATGTAAATATTATCTGCAACCTTATATACAATATGAAAACAATACTAAATAAACTAAACTTATGGGACATTAGGTTAAAACAAACGGTACAGGAAAAACTTTCAAAATTACAATTTTGAAACATGAGCTAGGTTTCGGTTAACGGCTATGGGGACATATATTATAACATACATATAAAAAAAATTAATCATTCCCGGCAGAGTTGAATTGATCGTTAATCGTTAACCCATTGCTGCATAATGGGTAAAATTTTACGCATGAAAATTTATTTTTTTTTAAATCACAAAATAGTCAATTTTTGAGATCTCTCAAAACCATTGATAGGGATAGTCAATAGCCCAAAAATTTCGCCATCTAGCTAGAGTTACCAGACTCCAAAAATCGTGAATTTGGAGGTGGAAAATGTGGCGAAACGTAGTGGCCTTAGAACTTAACAAAAATCTGCCTCCTAACTCACCTGTAAAAAATACAACTTTCGTTCACGTGTTTAGCTGATCACTTCACAAAGTATGGAAAAAAGCTACCATTGCTGCGTAATGGGTACAAAATACATAATGAATATCTCAGCAACGTGCAGAGATATAAAGCTGAAAGAAATTTTGTTTCTGATAATTTTGGGTCACTTCTAGGTCGTGTATGACATTTTATCAAAATCGTATGGGCGGAACTGATACCCGGCAGCAATGGGTTAAGAAAGATAGCACAGCCCTGTAATACTAATCTTATTTTGCAAATTTGCAAAAGTATCACAAAACGATAATACTGACGACATTAATATTCCAGGGTTAATGTTTCTCACGAGTCTTTTTGTTTAATTTCAAGAATAAAAGACATAATTTTTTTCAAATCATGAATAGGTCACTTTGGATATGATGGGAAGTACTTAAGCAGGATATGAAAAGAAGTTAACAAACATCAGAGTGGAAAACAAACTACGAGTGAAATCACAAAAAAAAAACATGTAAAAACCACTATTCTAAGCTAATTTTAATCGTTAAGTAAAGCTACTAAATCCATTCTAAATTTAGTTTAATTAACATACGGGTACATATGGTACATACATACATACATACTCCGTAAAAAAGGTGAGTGCAGTTCATTTAGAGGCAACGAAATTGTTTTGACCGAATGTGTGTTAGTACATTTGTTCATGAATACACAAATAGGCGAAACATATTTGTGAAAGAACTTCTTTAATTGGGTAAATCAACAGCTTGCAAAGTGCAGATGTTTGTATGTGAGGAAAATTAATAATTCATGCATTCGTGTTCGGGGGCATGTAACACAAAACGGTGAAGCACAAGTCGCCTAGACGGACAGCCGAATACGAGAAGTGACGCCAGAACAAGCGGAAATTTAGTACATTAAAGCACATATTTTAAATAAAGCAAATCCGAATTCAAAATGCTTAAAACAAGTTGCCAAATACGGTCTGCCAGATACAAGATAAAAGCAAATATGCGACTGGTAGTCGGCACACTCACGTACCGATAGGCACACAGTCGCACACACTCTCACACACAAACACACACACAGGCACTGTGTTCATTTGGATACGCTCCAGTTCGGAGCGCTGTGGTATGCTTGGATTTTGAGCAGAAAACGCTTGTTGTTAATATTTGAAAAGACGAGCTGGAAAGCGGCACGTCCTGCTCGGAACTGCTGTTGCCACCGCCGCTGCCGCCGCTCGCGCTCACCGCCATCCGCCCACCTCCTTTGACGCAAGTGGAAGATAAACAAAGCCAACATTTACACATGAGGCATAAACAAAGACAACGTCGCTGCTGATAATGTTGACGGCGGTGGCGTTGACGCTGTCGTCGGCGCTGACGCTGGCGATAACGATGGCGATGGCGATGTGTTGACGTTGACTTTGGCGATGCTGAAGCCGATGCCGGTGCATGTAAAACGAGCCTGGGAGCGGCAACTTGTAATGAACAAGAAATGTTGGCAGGGTGCTCGATTTGTGATTGTTCGCTTGCCGGTTGTTATGTAAATTCTTGCCGGAGCAACAATATGCTTGTCTTCGCAAGCTGCGTGCATAAACTGACAAGAACAAAGAGCTGTGTGCACACATGAGCTCGCCGACGGGCGCCTGTCCCAATTAGACAGACGGAAAAAAGTTGATGTTTCGGTTCTATTTGCAATTGTTTAATTACGCGCTGAAGGAGGAATTTGTACTAACGGGTAGACGGGCGTCAAAGTACGTTTTTGTGTTCACATGGCGCACATATACAGACAGACACTCGAGGCATCTGAGTGATTTTGCTGACGATTGCTCAGACCCCTTCGCAGTGAGGGTATCACACTACGAAACTGTTTTCAATGCACTCCTCCTTGTTAAAAAGCCTTGCATTGGTACCAGGGACCGAAAATAACTGTTATTTTTGGAATTATCAAATCAAAAAGGCTAACGAAAAAAATGTCCGGTGGACTTTGTCAAATATATCATTATGATCATAATGGCTTCAGCTTCACGAATATTGAACGCCTTTTAGCTCTTAGACTGTTGCTATAAAAGTCTATAGCTCAGAATGTGCGGTTTGCTAAGACGAAAACAATGGTATCAATGGTAGTTATAGTTTTTTGTGGGTCAAACGGCCTTCAAATTGCCTGATATATTTGACCGAAAAAATAAAAATCACAAAGGTCCCTGAGGACCGGCACTCGAATTTTCGTTTGGCTGGCGGACGAGTATTAAGGGGTTATATACGTTTTCATGAGTCAAAAAATCGAAAAAAATTGTATGATTTATTTCGAACAAACATACTTTTAAGAGTTTATGTTCAAAATTTCAATCCGAGCATGTTTTTTGAAAAATGCCTTTGCGGTGACCACGATATCTCAAAAACTACTTGACCAAGGCCATCTAATTTTTTTTTCGAAATTTTTCGTTGAAATTTTGAACATAAACTCTTGAAAGTATGTTGGTTCGAAATAAATCATAATATTTGTTTCGATTTTTTGACTCATGAAAACGTATATAACTCCTTAAAGTTAATAAATAAATATAGTCTCAATGAAATGTGATCAAATGTAGTTTTAATAAAATTTATTGAGACATTCTAAATATCCTAAAACATTGTACCGCTCACCGGCTGCCGGCTGAACGGAAAGGACATCAAATTCTGCGCCGGGCTCAACGTGTTAACCGATAAAAGAAAAGTCAAAAGCAACAGTTATTTTTGCCTGATATGATAAAAGGCACAAAATAACTTTTATTTTTGTCGGTAAAAATAAAAGTTTAAAGATAACACTTAAAATCTGACAGTTTTTGATAAAAACTATAACCGGTACGGTCCCTCATTTGCACTCGTTGCGCGCAAAACTCATCCAAAAGTGTCATTATTGGACTCGTGCGGCTGGAGTGTTTCTGGCTGGAAGTGGACATGATATGTTGTGAAGGGAGCTGCTCGCCCGATGGGCTGCGCTTCAATGCAACTTGAATGCCTTTACGAGCTCCGCAGGGGAACTAAATAAGATTGTTATTGCACTTCTCATCGTTGTTTCATATTGGAGCATCGCAAACGTTTTTGCATTCTACGCGAAAACTTTTGGTCTTTGTTATTCTGTGTGAAATTGACATTTCCCGTGATGACTGCGCGGTTAGGACATGTGCAGCATACGATACGATATGGTCAGTGTCACTTGCACTCCCACAGCGGGGAGGACAAGTTAGTACGATCGTGTTGCCAACTTGGGGAAGTTGTGAAGTCACAATGTGCTTCAGATTTGCATTCGCACTCGTCTTGGTAAAAACTCAAATCAAATACGATCTATCTTTACTGTAACGCAATGGATTGAAAAACGAAAATATCTAACAAAACCGCGCGCTGGGTTCCGAGGCTTGATGCACTGAGCCTGTGTGAGGTACATTGAAATTTGATGTCTTCTTCTTAAAGTTTCGTCACCATAATTACAATTGCATGTGCATGCCAAACGATCCAAAGGCGATTACAAGAATGTAAAAAAGTGTTTGGCTCGAGCCGGTCTGAACAGTTTCTTTTTCAAACACGCAAACACAGTTTCAAACACGCTGACAAATTGTTATTGTTATGGGCAGAAGTACCTATACAATACTGGCCAGGCGTCAACCCGTCCACATCGGAATTCAATGTGAAGCGAAGCACGCAGGCAGATTAACGGAGGCTGGTGGAAAACGTCTGCCACAATTCGTAAATGAAATTCGCCACACAGCCACAGTTCGCTACACACAGATGTGGCACATAAGGATCTGTAAACACTATTAACATCAGCATTGCGGGCTGGAGGGGGACGCAAGTTTACAGACCAGATTTGAAGTGCAGGAGTGCAGTGAATCCTGACTATAGAGTGGCCAGCATTCAGGGCTCTTACTTTGTAAGCCAAACTGGTTTCCATGTCGAAGCAGCCTCCAGTCTGTTTAGGCGGATCCATTTCGTCGACGTATTTGTGTAGCTTCCGGCAACAGTTTACGCCATGTGAGCGATTTTGTACACGATTGGTTGACACTTTGACAGTTTTTCAGCTCAGCTTCGTTGAAAGGATTTTTGTACTTGCAGTTGGCTGGACTGCGATTTGAATCGATGACGCCATGGTTGGCAATACTCCACGATTTTGTTTGTTTTACAGATGTCAAAATTAACTTGTGGTGATATATGTACATATGTACGTGATGATATATGTATCTATACTACATTTATTTTTCCTTAACAAAACAAATTGTAGTTTTCTGTTCAAACCCCTCAAATAGAACAATTCCTGTTGTAAGATATGGTTCCAAGTTGACCGCAATTTTCTTTCACAAATTTTTTTTAGTTGTACTTTTTACCACTGTCACTAAAAAATTCAGCATCACTGAATGTATTTATTGGTAGTGAAAAGCATAGTGTACTATGAATTTAGTGCAAAACCCCCTTGTCTGTTCGTAGTGCACATCATGTCAATGCACATCATGAAATAACTCCCATGTATACTTATGTATGCGTGTATGAACCAAATGGCTTTGTGCTTTGAAACGTTTGCCCATTTAAGACAGTTTTCGTCCAAGCATTTAAGGGGCTGTTGTGGCTGTGCTTGAGCGAAAGCAATTACATATTGTGTACGCACGCAAGCACATTCATAACAAATACTTGGATACACTTTCTCCGCTGCCAGCGCAACATATTCATACACTGGCAAGCTGCGAGTGTGACAACGCAATGACAATAACATCTGTCACGCCCCCCACCCTCTCCCAACAGCTCTTTGCTAGACGGACGCAAACAGACAAACAAAGCAACACAACAAAAACAGCCACCTGCGAATTCTGCTCAAATATTCGAAGCGAGGGTCCTTCTTGGTTTGCAAGGAAACAGCAGCGACAGTGGCATTGCTTACTTGTTTGTTATTCCCGACTACGGAGGACTTATGTAAGCAAAACAATAACCTGGCGTGCAATGTGCGCCTCTTCGAGCAGGTGTGCCAAAGTAAATGGGCGGATAGCCCATTCCTACACTTCATCTGTACATATTTGTTGGCGTTGTTCAAGTGAAATGAATCGCTGAATGGGTTGAGATTTCTAAGAGTGTTTTGAGTCCTGTCCCACACTTCATGCCTGACCGCGACTGAGACATCAACGTTGCTAAGTAATTGGACTATTAAATGTAGAGCAATGTGCTATATACGTCGGTGCAAAACTACTAGTATGAGGTCTGTTCAAGAAGGCGACTATTTCTTTTTTTTTCGAAATATATGTTTTTATTTATTAAGAAAATAATACCTCTTTAGATTACTTGGGCCAGTCCTTTTCCTATCCTCGAGGTACTTATGATATGTGCTTTTTTGTACGGCCTTCAGCTTTTTCAGTGATGCTATCTTTATTTCCTCAGTCGCGGCAAATCCCCGATTCAACAAGTCAACTTTTTTGACAGACCTCGTACATTAGAGCCTCCAGGTATACAAAATATCTGCAAAAACTGCACATCTGCAGTACCGAAATTCCAGGGCAGTTCAAACTAAAGGCCAAATCTATAACTTTTAATGTGGCGGCAAATGGGATCACCATTTAGAATTTATTAGAACTATGCATTTAAACGAAAGCGTTGAACTTCTAACTTATATGAGTTATATGTCAGAAATCAACCCAAATGTGATTAAACTGTGTCCATTTTGATAGAAAATATATGATAAGCATGTATTTACATATACAATTTACGAAAATTGTTTTAGTTTACAAATTTGTTATATGAATCCCGGGATCCCGGAACTCGAGTTTTCAATCTCGAAAATCCCACAATCCCTAATATTAACAAATTTAAACAGTATGCACAATATTTGAGCGCGCGTTGATATTCGCAGACGTTTGATATCGCCCACTGAGAAGGTACTCACTCACTCAATCGCTACTCACTTTTGTTGCTAAAATCGAGATTCAAACGCATGACCTGACTTCCACCTAGTTCATCGTAGCACCATTCAACAACGGCGCCTTTACTTACTCTTTCCTCCAACGTATGAAGTTGTTTAGTGGAGTTTGGTTGTACGGAGATTTGGTGGAAGCGCTCTTGAGAACTTTGAATTTCACCGTATTCGGAAAACTCAACCACTCGAAAAAATTTTAAAACTTTGAACTAGATTGGTCACACAAATATTTGCACAAAAACGAGTGTTTCATGCCTTTCGTAAAGCATAAAGTTTATTTAAATATATCCTAGAACTCGTTGGTTGCTGAAATCAAAGTAATCAAGAAATTTTTTGAGAGTTTATGCTCAAAGCTTCTAAGCTTTTATAAACTCGTAGATGTTGCAGTAAAGATACATGAATGATTTATTGTCCAAAAAACCACACCCAACCTTAACGCTGCAGCTCGAATGTCATTCGATTGTAATTTTGTAAAGCTTCAAATTCCTTGTTTGGTCATCCTCGAACAATCTTGTAAAGCGCAAAGAGCCCGAGAGCAGCTCGAATAACTGGTACGTGTTGAAACTTAACAACGAAATATAAAATTAAGCTCAACACTTTTAAGCAACGCATTAAGCAAAGTTTGCACAAATACCCGCACACAGTGGGGGATTTAATAGCGACTTGTGCCATAAAAATCCGAGCGAAACTGCAACAAAGATGCCAAAACGAAGAGCAAGCAAGAGCGCAGACTTCGTGTGCAATTATGGCGTAACGAAAGTGCGCCGGCCCCCAAAATGATGACACGCTCGCCTGGCATTGGCGTCGAAGCAAACAGCACGTAAAATTCCACCAGTTGCGCCGGAGGACGCACGATGCCGCCTGCCCAGCGGAGCTGCGCACTTGTGGCATCGAGGAGGCGTGTGCGCTGCGTGCGACTGCAGCACAGCGCATTGTCCGAACGGGGAACTTTTCGCAGCAACTGTGAATTGTGCAGAGTGGCGATTTCGCGCTGCTACAACGGCAGAAATTAATGCCATAAAATGCACTGCAGGTCGTGCAACCTTAGCAAAATTAATTTGATAAATATCTTGGCGAATGCGTTCAACTTCAGAAGGGATGGACATCTCGAAAGGGTCCGACCAGTGAGTGCTCAACAAGTGCAGGGGATGGGACAGCTATGTGCCGTGCGTATGATATGCATACAAACTTACAGTTACGTCCTCCTATATTCGCACTCATGCAGTGGGAAGTGTTGCAAGTGATTCTGATTATGTTGAGAGGCGAGCCTAGCGAAGGACGAAGTCAGCACCCGCTCAGAATGCAAATGCTGCCGGAAGACATGGCAGCACTTAGCGATAACCACGTCGAGCAACGGCCGACCTGCGGATACTTTTTGCACACTTCGCACACTTTTTGGTACGCATAGGTGTCATCATTGTCTACTGCTGGCATCTGCTCGGTACTATTCCTACGACACTTCGATATTCAACTATGTCATTGTTCTAACCCACATTTCAGCACATACACCACGTTAACTAACTGGGTTGAGGTGTAAAGTGTCCCAGTGTGGTGTTGCCAAGACTCACGGCCCGGACGAAACTTTTGAACCACTTGCCTATAGCAATTCAGGGGAATTACTAGACTCTCTCAACCCAATTAGCTCAGCACGTTAGATTTTAAAGAAATTTTAAAACAAAACGTTTGGAACAAAATTGTATATTTTCGTTGCACTTAATAGAACTGTGCATCGTCGTTTGGAGACGCTCTCAGCACTTTCCCTAAAAATGCCACAAATGTTAAGGGGGAAAAAGCCCCAATTAGGAACAGCTGTGTTGTCGTCGAGTTCAACTGCGCACAGTGCCCAACACTACAGTTTTAACTTACGCCGATGGCAGCGACACGAACAAGACCCATAAAGCGGCAGCGGCATGTCGTCCATAAAATTTTCATTTTTATTTCCAAACTAAATCTTCTCCATGAAGCCGCTCTGAGCACAACGTGCATCCACGTGCCGCGGGTAGCGGCCACTGTGCAGCGTATGCTCAGAACGTCTACTTTGCCGTGTGCAAAAGGTCAACAATTAATTTTTGCTGTTGCATTTGTCGGCTGCATTGCACACATCCTTACTGGCCAGGCTCGCTTTCACAGCAGTCGCTCCCGTGGGCCGCCAATTGGAGGAGCAGGCGCGGTGTGCGTGTCTGTGCATTCCGGTCATCAGCACGGCGTTCAACTCGGCTTCGTCCGGTATGTGTTGACTCGGCCCGGATCGGGCTGGCTTAGGTTGCAATAGTGCAGCTGCAACTTGCCATAAGCCCATTAAGTGCACAACCCCCTTAAAATTGCCAGCATAAAGTTGAGTTTAATAGCGGGTGCTGCAAACCATTTACATGTGCATTAAGGGGCTTGGGCCAACTGCAGTGTCGGCCTCGTCGTCGTCGGATTTGAATTTGGCTTTGGCAGTGGCATCGAAGCCACGACAACAAGCGCCCTTTTGCGGGTGGCCATTTTCATGATGGCCCGAGCGCTGCCATTAACATATCCGCCGCCTCTCGCCGTCATCAACCGGCTCCGTCTTGCTCCGACCCTCTACCTCGGGGACCTTGCACTCAACGCATGCACGCACACTCGGTCGTTAAGTTTTTGCTGGTTGCGCGCGGTGCTGCCAGCCGCTGTTGGCGGAGCGGAAGGCGTCGTGGATGCATGGATGTGCCGACTCGTTCGGCAGTCCAGTTGCGCCGCTGCCTGTGGTGGGCCGCACGGCGATATTTGTGTGGAGCTCGCACTCGTAAATCCAACTCAACATCAATTAAACGCGCCGCAACGCACACACTCGCCGCGCGCCATGTTTCGGTCTTTTGTGAATGTGCAGACCACCGCTGACTTTTCGCCGAATGTCGCCGATTTCATTTTTGGCTGTCATTTGACCGCATTGATCCGAAATGCAATTTGCCTTTTTCTGCTTTTCGCTTCTCTGCTCGCTTGTGCGCACCAGTGCGGCGCAGGCCAGACGGCAGCGCAGAGTTGGCGTGTTAATTGAGGTAAATGACGTTCGGTGCTTATTGCCATTGCATGAAAAATTTATTCCAAAAAATTATATGTTTAATTAAGTTTCCATGCGGCGGCACAAGCGGGCGTATTTATTTTTATTTAAGCTTTCGATCTTTGTACACGGAACCAGTAAAAACCGACATTCAACTCAATTGAAACTACACTGAATTTATGTTAATGAACACTTTTTTATTTAGTCCCAGAGATTGAATTGCTCTCTTCTACTGGAAAATATAAATGGTCAGATTTCTGTATTCGTAAATTTCGTATATTCGTATATACCAATCTTTGTATAGTTTCAGACGAAAAAGTTTATTAACTTCAATTAAGTTTGATGTTGCGAAAATAGCTCGAAACATCGACTGAAGAGAACAGCTGCAATTGTTTTACATATTTTTTACTGGAAACACCAAAATATTTCATATGAATGGATTGGTTGCGATTTAACTTTAATCGTACAAATATTTTATTTTATTTATTTATTATTATCAATATCGTAAAATAAATTACAATTATTGAAAGAAAATTAGCATTAGCGACTAAGGCCTTCCGCTGTCGGTTGAGTGAGTTTAGATTTCGTACAAAAGTCCGAGTTTTTTTACAAAATACAAATATATTTTCATATTTTCTTTTTCTTGGCCCTCACAAACAACACAAAGCGCCGCTGTTTCTTCGCCGGGACTTCCGTGGGAACCAGGCTTCCATCGTTGTTTGTTGTTATTATTGTTTTCTTGGTTTCTTGTTGCATATTGCAACTCGCTCTACATGGCGCTTCATTTACAATAGACTCACAGTTATACTCACTCTCAGTACTACACTCGGTGGAAACTTGGGTTTATTTATTTCGTTATTATCCGAAGGGACCGTATAGATTAAAGAGGTGCAGAAGGATTGGGTTTATGCATTTGTAAGCATTTCAACATCAAGATCCGGAATATGTGCAGTATTCCTCTGTTGTAGCCAGCCTGCTTGCGACCAAACGTTGCGCATTTCCCCTTTCATTTTAAAATGTACGTAATTAATTTCGATAAGGCAACTCGTTTATATGCATTCTCTGATAATTGAGTATTCAATTTAAAATTACACATAAAAATGATTTGGATGGAAAATTAGAATAAAATCTCCATCATTCATGTCAGCCAAAATGCCGAAATTATTCCTCGTTCAGTAGTGTCTGCAGAATCTCCATTTCAGAAGAAGGGGACACAATAACCCTACTAGGATGAAGTAAGGGTATTGTCCGTACCCATTACCATTACATTACAAGAAGAAGAAACATGACACTTCTCAGTTTTACAGGAACGCTGCTGCCGCTTTTTGAAATGTAGCTGAACTATCGCACTTGGTTAACTTAGTCAAAAAGTCGAATTGGTTTATTGACTGAGCCAGTCGAACATTCTTACACCACATGTTAGGTAACCACAATGGGCCATTTCTAAGACTCCAAGTAGAAGTGCGGCTGATAATGTTCACACCCTTTCGTAGATACTTTATATACCGAAATGGCACATACCTATGTTCATACGGATAGGACAAATACATAGCTATATACTTACAGGCAAACCTGATCTAACCTATCAGCACACTTAAGTGTACAGTTGAGTTCAATGCTTTTACGTTTGTAATAAGAAATAACAATTTAATTTTTGTTATTTCATTCGCTCGCTTGTAAGTTGTCTGCTTTGCCTCCCTAATTCCAGCCTCAACACCGCACTAAATCATAACCATAAATGTTAATTTACTCCAAAAACATGACTGTTTATGGCGATTTAATGGAACCGTACTCGCACTTTCTGAATTTGCTTGCAGAAAGTTCAAAAACAGTTGCTTCATGGCGTGCAGCCGTGCAGCCGTAGCGCGGCTGAAATAAAGGGGATGGTGTGTACGAGCGAGTTTGGGAGCATAAACACAGCGCGTAATGTGCAAAGTTAGCTACGAAACTAATTTCCAAGTAATTACAGCAAACAAAAGCTCCGATATTGGCGGCAATGATAACGACCGCCAGCAACAGAACAAAAGAACTCCGCATGGCGACGGCAACCAAAGCCCGGAGCCGCAAACTAAACACACATTTTATGTGTGGAACCAGCGGAGAAAGAGTGCAGCAGGCGAACTCGTTGACGGAACAACCGCGCTGTGGGTTGCTTTGGTGGCACTCCAAATTTGCAGTTCGGACAAAGTAGCCGATGCGAATGACGTCGTAAAGGCCAACTAACACGCCAAGCCGCAGAAAAAAATGAAATAATCTTTCTCTGCTGAACATGGAAGAACTGGGTCTTTGGTGGGGCAGGCTACTATGATTCCCTTCAGCAATTACTGCGGCCAGTAACTGGGGCGAATTGGTCTCAGTGCCAGCTGTGGTAATATTTACACAATATTTCGTCGAAAACAACAATCACACTCTTAAACTCGCTTGTTCCTGATGCATGACGGAGGCTCAGCAAAAGAGTTGGACTGTGGAAACGGAAGCACACAGGCGAAAGAGAACTGCCGAGAAGTAAGACGCAAACCCATGCACTCCCTTAGGTGCTTGCGCCACAAAGGGACTTCTGAGTTTATACAAGCACACACACACATACACACAAGGACTAATAATAGGACTAATAACAGACGTCAACGGAAAGAGCTACACATGACTGACTAAGGTCTGCACTCGGAATCATAGCTGTCGCGGCGAATTTGCTGCACAACAATCAGCGCGAACCTCTCCACAATTCGTTCCGCTTTACTCCCAATTCCGTTGGCCTGTTGTTGCGTCCGTGCTGTTCGTTGTCGTCGTCCTTGCATTGGTTTGGTATGTGCATTGTTTTGTTGCTGCTGTTGGCCGTTGGTGTTTCGAAGGAACGACTGCAAATCCAGAACCAGTTTTAAACAATTCAGCAACACTTCTAAAACAATCACATTATAAAATTTCATTCGCCAAGTGGCGATTGCTTTTTATTTTTATTTCCTGCTTTTGCTCTTTTCTACTTGCCTCGTGTTCTGATTGATCTTCTTGTTGCTTTGTTTGAAGTAAAGTTCCAGGGCAGAAATGTTGCAGCCATCAAAGGCGAATTCCACGATAATTGCGTCTCAAATTGCAACCCCGTAGTCCAAGACGAATAGGTCAACGGAAGTAATGGCTTTGAAGTTGCTCGTTTGCGGACAACAGGTTCCACCGTCTCCAACGATATTGCGACGCAGTCAAAGTTACGCCAAAGTGTAGAACTCGAACCCAATTTAAGGAGTCAGTTTTATTATAATACTATAAGACTTGATGGATTGTTATCTTTTGTGGGAAAATTAAATGTTGCAACACTCTTGAGTGACACTCGGTGCGAATGTGTAGTGTATTTTTGCATGATTTGATATCAGTCATCAAAGTATCTCTACGCAAACTTTGGGGTTAAAATCTTCGAGCTGGTTTCATAGGAAACATTGCGCTGGTTCCAGGAAGCATATGAGGAAAATGTTTGCACAATTCGTCTAGTAATACTTCCGATTCTGCATGTTTAAATATTTTTGGTGACGTTCCATATTCTTTGCACTCTGTGTCGAAATCATCTTTGGGTTGCACATGTGGGGAGCGTCAAATGTTCTACGAACAATACGTTTACGCTGCACTTTTGTTTGCAAAAAAATAATGCAATGATACTTTTCGCCAAAAAATTCGACCCGCTTGCTTGAAATGCATTTATACTGCATTATCTAGAGGAAGCAAGACTAATCTGGGTAACTAAATTTTCGCCAATTCAGGCAATCTAGCCGATACAACTATTCATAGTGTAGTGGGCTTTGTAAGGAGCTCAAACTTGTTGAGCATGAGTGACCGAACTTAAGTTCGATTGATTGTCGTACACAATGGGATTTATGTCTGCATTGTTTGAATATTTGTATACGCGAATAACAACATTGGAATCTACTGGTATATGTGTCTAGTTAGAAGACTTATCAAGTAATGACATCTATTAAAAAAAAAGAGTGGAATTTTATTTTAACCCTTTCCGGTCAATTTCCACATTTCTTGAGATAAAAATTTTTTCTTCAAAATATTGACTCTTATTGAACATTTTAGCAATAAACAACAAAAAAATTCAAAAAAAAAATCGTTTTGGCTGAGAATTACAGCTTCATCAATTTTGTACAATATATCGTACAATGGTCCGCAAAGGAGTAAAAATTCATGAATTTTTGGTTTCGGTTTATTAAGTTTTATGAACAATTCATTGATTTGTTTGGCAGAAAACATAAATTATAACAAAAAAAAATCAAAACGTGATTCCATTTTGATCGAAAGTTATATATATTATATATTCATATTATATTTTATATAACCGTTGTTGTTGTTGCAAGGCCCTTTTCCTCTCAATAAAATACAGAGTCAATTAAAATTCGTACAGTTTTACAGAAAGATACTGAATATAGCCGATTCCTTTTATCGTAGTGGGAGTGGAATGTACGCATGTCTAACCTTAAATAACCCGTGTCTGCCCAGTAAAACACAAAATCGTCTAGTAATTCTTATTTTTAATAAAAAATTGCCGAATAGTCGAATTGTATTTGCCACGTAATTTACAAATGGGCGTGGCAGGCATAAAATCTGTTCCAAACCTATAACTTAAAAAAAATTCAAACATAACTTGCAACCTTTGCTTTCCATTTGTACGATATATCGTACAAAGCTTTGCAACCCTTGTGGTCATTTGTACGATATATGGTACAATTTTTTTAAAGACTCGGGAAAAATATTTAGACCCAAAAAATGTGAATTCTTTTAAGTTCTTTAAATCAACTGAGATTTAAACTTTGAAATTGTTTCGTTTTTTTGGTACCAAAAAGTGTTACATATTTAAAAATTCCTCCGTAGAAGAACCGCCATTTGCTGGTTTTCAAATTCTTGCAAAAAGCTGCTTACAAAACGCACTCATACTGTGTTGCCACGGCTATTATGATTTATATTTTTAAACAGAATGATACAACACAGCCTACTTGTTATAAATCTGTTGCATAAAAAGTGCGTTCGCTATCAAATTAAAAATCGTCGAAAAAATTGTACGATATATCGTACAAATTTCCGGAAAGGGTTAAACATAATACATAAGTTTGAAAGATGGTTTTTAACAAACATAAAATACCGAATAAAGAAAGGCACAAGCGAGGGTGTAGAAATAGTAATTCTGAAAATAAAGGTTACTAAACAAAGCTCGATCGGCAATTAAATTACGTAACATTGGCTGAGTTATTACGTGAAACAAAACCTCTATTAGAACCCAATGCCTTTCACACCCTTTGAAATTGGGCAATAGATTTCGGCTTGTTCGCTTGTACCGTGCAACATATAACACTCCGTGCAGCAGCCGGGGCGATTGCAAAAAATCAGTTTGCGTGATTACTATGCGCGTCATGATCGGGTGGGCTAAATACGCGCTTGTTTGTGTGGCATCAAAATGTTTGCTTCACCCAGCTCAAAGCCATGTTTCCAGTCTTTACGATCGGCACACCCCTGTGCGAGCGCGCGTCACTGAGCACACTGCAAACACAAAAACCACAGTCGACGTGTAATGGTCCGTGCGAGATCCGCATTTAAATATACATAAATCCAATGGTGAGCATTAAGCGCACACGTGGGCGTATGCGCGACATTAATTGCCGCACGTCGCACGAATGCCACAGTGGTGGCGCGGCGCAGCTGCTGTTGGGCGGCAGCGTACGCGCGCTGCTCAAACTTCAATTAAAATCATGCAATTTTAATATGCCGACACGTAAACTAACAAACATGCGTGCAAACACGGCCGCCTGTCCAGCGACGCCCACAGGCCCGCGGCCTTGAATTGCGCGAGCATACAGCAAACAGTTTAAAATATTTAAGTATATCCATTAAGTTTGACGGAATTGCTGGAAAGTGACGTCGGTGAGCGGATCGGGGTGCCTCACGGCCGGTTCATCGAATTTTACTCGTTGTGCATTTTTCATTCTTTTTAACGCCCTTCTGCCGCACCATAAATGATGCATGTCCTCCTTTCCATCATTGGAGCCGTTTGGCGGTCCACTTGCCGACACCCATCGCTCACACGCAGAGTGCCCACCCCGCCCGCAATACGGCAAGGCAGCTTGTGGCTTACTCAGCACCAGCTGCAGTTTCGTGTTGCGCTGGTGAATTTTTTATGACGAAACCAAGTTGCACAAATAATGCACGAACCAATGAAGCCGCCACGCCGCACACACGCACCCACACGTGCTGGCAGCAGCGCTCGCACTCGTATTGGCTGCTGCGCCAGCATCACGCGCTCTCCGCCTCTTTTGCGGTAGCCCTCGAAACTGTTGTTCGATTGGTGATGCGGGCGCGCAGGTGGAAAACATCGATTATGGACGGCTGCGCAAGCTGCTTACGGCGATGAGGAATTTCGGTGCGGAAAATTTTCAGAAAAGAAAAAAGTAAACGCAAATAAGAGCCCATAAGAGCAAAAGCAAACAATAATAAAGCACAAATGTGCGGCGAGGGTACACCACGACACAGCAATACACACTTCTTGCATTTTTTGGGCAGGGGCGTTATCAAAGTTATGCCAGAGAAAAATCCGCGTAGTCTAAATATAGTGTTTAAGAATACCTCGTTTAAAATCGAATAAAGAAAAATGTTCCATGAAGATTGAAGAAAGATGCAGCCATTGTCCGTGGCGCAGACAGGGTTTCGTTTTGGAGACGGTTTTTCATATAGGTAACGATATTTTTCATAGGCAGAGAGAGGACCCTTGAGAGAGCACGCCTGTAGAGCAGATCTTTTGCAGAAAAAAGTTTACGTTGGTCAACAAAAAAGTTTACATTTTACATATCGCACACGCACAACAAAAGTGACACAGCTCAAAATTTTGGATTTTCAGGAAACGCAAAAACTGTTTTTGAGCTAAATAAACATTTTTTTTAACCCTTTCAATACGACTTTTGCCCAGTGAAGATATTTCTGTATAATTGAACTAAATGTGCTGTAAATAAGTAGAAGAACATGTTTACATAATTTCAGATTTTTTTTATGCACAAAGAGCACGCTTACACTTCTGAACGTATACCAAGTATGAATTAAAGGGTGTGCAAGTTAAGGTATCTGTCCACAAAAATGCAACGACTAGTGCAACGTAAGCACCTCGGTTGGGTAAGAGTAACATGAAACGTTCCCACAACGTGACTTTTCCAAATTGCACCTTGCAAACTCGTCCGGGTAAGAGTAACATGAAACATTCCCACAACGTGACTTTTCCAAATTTGCTTTTGTCTGCTTTTTGACAATTTTTGACGAACTGTAATTATGCTTTCGGCGGATCGGTGGAGTTAGTCTTAGAATGGACACGCTAGCGAGCGGAACTAATAAAGATAATTTTTTTAATAAAATTCATCAATGAATTTTTAATTGGCGCCCAACGTGGGGCATCGCCTTCCGTAAGATATCCTGAAAAGAAAAAGTAAGGATCGGTTCCGCGAGTGCCTAAACTATAAAATAAGTATCCTTCGAAAAGGAGAACAAACAGTGGAAAAGTATCCTTGAATTAAAGGAGAAAAAAGGAGGAACAAAAACGAATCATAGTGAAGAAATTTAAACAACTTGTGGAACTAAATTAAAAATTGTGATGAAAATTAAAAATTATTACAACATACTTAATACCAATAACTAAAATATTACAGTTTAATCAATAAACAAGAAGGTGATTAACTGTAAATGTGAAACGCGTATAAAATACGAGAATCCCGTAACCTCAAATAAATATATCTACAATTTACAAACGCGTCGTGAATAAAACAAGAGCGCTGCCGAACTTTGTGAAAAAGACAACAATAACAACCAGCGACAATAAGTAACCAGCAAAGATAAGCCGAGAATAACAATCGAACCGGATGAGTACGAACATCAATGAGGGAGGAAATAAACAATAATTAAGCTAGGCAGTAAATCAAACAGCAAATTTGTGAAGCAAATTTTAAACAAAAAACGATCTTTAACACAAAACTAAAAACAAAAAATTCCAATAAACCAAAAGTTCCAAAACAAAAATCAACATCAAAACCTGCAGCAATAAAGTAAAAAGGCGACACGAACGGAAATATATCAACCGGAAAACGAAGAAACGAATTACCTACACTAAGGAGAACAACAGTGAGAACAAAGGAGAACAAAGTGAAAAGGCGACACCAAGCAAGCCGATCTAGCAAGTAATATTTTTCCTATGTTTAGTCATTAGACGTAAAGAACCAAACTAAGTAGAATAAACAAAAATATAGGAATATTCATAGTATAGAATAAATTAATACATTTTTTATTAACTATCGGAAAAACAACAATTAATTGCTATTTAAATTTAATTAAATTTTTATATATAATAAATAAAACTGGATACAAGTGATACCATTGATGATTTGACGGTTTTGTTCAGTTCCTTATCAGTAAAAATGGCAACCGCAGATCAAATAAAAGGATTTATAGAGGCACAAACGAGCCCTTTAGTTAAGAAAATAGAAGAGTTGACTAGAAGCTTGCAACACTTGACTAGCGCTAATACAGTTACAGAATATCAGCCCGAAACAATAGATGAAGGGATCCGTTGCGAGGAGTCGTTAGATATAATCAAATCCTTACCGTCTTTTAATGGCAAAAATTCATATGTTAGTTGGCGAGAAGCTGCTGGCAACTCCATGAATCTATATCAAAAGGGGAGTCGCAGGTACTACGCTGCATTGACGATACTAAGGAACAAAATAACCGATGACGCAAACGACATACTAACAAACCACGGTACCGTGCTAAATTTTGATGCCATCCTTAGCCGATTAGATTTCGCATACGCGGACAAAAGACCATTGCATATTATAGAGCAAGAACTTAGCATTATGCGCCAGGGCTCCTTAAGCATAATAGATTATTATAACGAGGTCAACAAAAAATTAACTGCCTTAATCAATAAAACAATAATGACTCACGGTTCGAACTCAGAACTAACGAACGAATTGAATAAGAAAAATAGACAATACGCCTTGCGAGTTTTTATAACAGGGTTAAATCCACCTCTAGCAAATATCATATTCTCACTATCACCAAGTGACCTCCCGAATGCCTTGGCAAGGGCCCAGGAATTGGAGTCCAATAATATACGGGCTAGTTTTGCACTTCAGTTCAACCGAGCCAGCAATTCCAATTCTGGCAATAATAGTAATCAAAAACCGCATAATTTTTTACGATTCCCACAACGTAATCAAGGGAACTTCCGAAACAATTTCCAGAATAATCAAACTCAACCGAAACCCGAACCAATGGAATTAGGTAGTTCAGCTAATGTACCACGGAAATTTTTTTACAACACTAATTATAACCAACAAGGAACCCCTCGACCAAATGTTTACAATAACAATAATTTCCCGCGAGGACCGAACCAAAATAACTACCAAGGACGCCAGGAGAATCCTGCTAAATTCGACAATTTCCAACAAGCTCTTAAACGCCAACTCCCGAGCACCCAAGTTAGTTCTCAGCCGCAATATAAGGCACCACGAATAAATAATTTAAATGAGGAAAGTTTTTTAGAAATAGACCCGGATTGCCCTACATCATCAAACGAGGGACATCCGGAAGAAAATATAGAATATTAATCGACAGCGGCGCCACTAGCTGCTACTGCAGCCCAAATGTTTTCAAAAATAGGAAGGAGTTAGTTATTAAGAAGAGAGTTAGAACCATAAATGGTTTTACAATAATTCAATATTATTGCGAAGCAAGGCTTTTCGGAATTAGGGAACGATTTTATGAGATTCCTAATCTCGAAGCCGATATCCTGATAGGCTATAATTTTATGAAAAAAGCAAACATAGTGCTAGATTTTGAAAAGGGAATTATGAAGAGTGGAAACCATTGTGAGAAATTCTTGAACTTCAACGAAACAGAGAATGAGGAAGAAAATGATGAAGAAGTTGATTCTGAAAACGAAAAACAATTAGAAGTTATTAATTACATGAAAAGATACGAAGGAATTGAATATTTAAGACATGAAATTATTAAGGAAATCGAAGAACTTCATTCTAAAATAAATATGAGGTTGCCATTTAGGACGGACGTAAGAGCTGAAATTCGCACAATTGCTGAAACTCCTATATGGAGTAAGCAATACCCATACCCTATGTCCGTCAATACATTCGTAAACAAGGAAATACAAAATCTGTTGGATGATGGTGTTATTCGTCCAAGCAAAAGCCCTTACAACTCGCCGATTTGGGTTGTACCTAAAAAAGGAACGAACGAAGATGGGTCCTCGAAATTGAGGATGGTAATCGATTATAAAAAATTAAATGAACAAACAATTGCAATGAACTATCCCATTCCTGATTGCAATGTTATTTTATCAAATTTAGGGAAAGCGAAATACTTTTCCACAATAGATCTAGAATCTGGCTTCCACCAGATATTAATGAAGGAGACAGATATCGAAAAAACTGCTTTTTCCGTAAATAACGGGAAATATGAATTTGTTAGGATGCCGTTTGGGTTAAAGAATGCTCCTGGCATTTTCCAAGCTGCCATGGATAATATCCTTAGAAGTTATGTTGGTAAATTTTGTCACGTCTACATAGACGATATCATTGTGTTCTCGCCTTCAATAGAGGAACACACCAATCACCTCTCAGAGATAGTAAAAACCCTTAGGAACGCAAATATGAAAATTTCACTGGAAAAATCAGAATTTTATAAGGAAGAAGTTGAATTCTTAGGTTATAGAGTAGGTTACAATGTAATAAAAACTGATCCAAAAAAAATTGAAACTATCCAGAATTACCCCTTGCCAACGACCTTACGACAATTGAGAAGTTTCCTAGGAATGGCAGGCTATTATAGAAAATTTATAAAGGATTACGCGCTAGTTACCAAACCATTAACAGTTTACTTAGCAGGAGAAAATGGTAGGATATCACAAAATATGTCAAAAAAAACTGAGATTAAACTAAACGAAGAAGCAATTACGGCCTTCAATAAAGTAAAAGCATTGCTAATAGATCAAGTAGAGCTGGTACAACCGGACTTCAATAGCAAATTTATCTTAACAACAGACGCATCAAACGTCGCAATTGGCGCCGTATTAAGTCAGAACGGGAAACCTGTTACATTCATCTCCAAAACTCTTAATTCCACAGAAAGGAATTACGCTACAAATGAAAAAGAACTGTATGCTATAGTATGGGCATTGAAAACATTAAGAAATTATTTATATGGTGTATCAGATTTGGAAATTCACACTGACCACCAACCTTTGACGTTTGCGGTATCAACCAGAAATCCTAACGCCAAAATGAAAAGGTGGCATGCTTTTATCGAAGAATTTGCACCTAAAATCATATACAAACCAGGAACACAAAATGCGGTCGCGGACGCACTTTCTAGACAAATATTAAACAACATCTCTGACAACGAATCACTACATAGCACTCAGCATTCCGTAGAAAGTAGCGATGAATTCAATATCCCCGAATCCTTCAAACCATTAAATGAATTTAAACAACAAATCCTATTAAGCAAGGCAAACTTTACGATACATGAATTAACAGTAAATTTCGGCAGAAACAGGCATATCATTGAATATGATACTAGGGAAAATTTGAAAACGATCCTTTTAGAATTTCTTCAGCCAAAATTGGTAACCGGAATATATTGCACTGCGGAAGATCTCCTTGATTTTAAAGAAACGGTTAAGGGTGTTTTTGCAAATAAGTTCCTTTTTACACGAATATTTCCAATTGATGTACCAAACCGCGATGACCAACAAGCCATAATCAAACAAACGCATATTCGTGCCCATAGGAGTTGTAAGGAAAATTATAAACAAGTTTATAAACAATACTACTGGCCGAAAATGTTAAATCATTTTAAGGAATACATTAGACACTGTGAAATCTGCAACAAAACCAAATACGATAGACACCCACAAAAGGTTAAAATCGGAGAGGCTCCGATTCCCAACAAGGAGGGGGAATGCCTCAACCTCGACATTTTTTACGCTCAAAATCTTAAATTTATAACCTGCATCGATGCCTATTCAAAATTTTTAGTTATAAAACTTATAGAAGATAAAACTAATTTAGGAGAAAAAGTACTAGACGTTTTGCAAAGCTTTCCGGATGCAAAAAAACTCACTCTCGATAACGAACCAGGATTTACAACACCCCAGTTCAAAGCTTTAATGCAACGATTACGAATCGAACTTTATTACTGCACACCTCGCCATAGCACTACGAATGGACAAGTTGAAAGAGTTCATTCTACCATCATCGAAATAGCTCGATGCTTAAAAGAGGAATTTCATCTGATTGACGATACAGAAGCTTTTTACAGGGCAGCTCTACAGTATAACCATTCAATACACTCTGTTATACAAAACAAACCACTAGAAATTTTTTTTAATAAAATTCCACATAGTTTAAGCGATATGTTGAAAAAAGCACAAGAAAAAATGCTACAAAGGAATGACTCAAACCAGGTGAGGACATACCAACCTGGAGATGTTATTTATGAAAAGATAATTGGACAGCGTAATAAGCTTTCCCCTCGGTTTAAAAAACAGAAGGTTCAAGAGGATTTAGGGAACAAGGTTAAAATTCAATTTCGCAATAGAATTATCCATAAGGATAACATTAAAACCTGACGACTAGCAATAAAATTTGTTTTCTCCTACAGAAAATGCCATTTATCATAGTAATGCTCGTCGCAGTATTTGCTACATGCCGGTCCGAAGTGCAAATACTGGATTACTCCAATTCACAATTGATTTCGATCCATTTGGGACAAACCAGACTACAGAACGGGAATTTTAAACTTATCCACGTACTGGAATTAACAGACTACGAACGCACAATTGACAACTTGAACCTTGAAATTCAACAAAAACTATTGAAAAATAGTACGGTACTACCATTCCTCCTTCATGATATCAACCAGCTTAAAAACCAGCTGAAAAGGTTAAAACCTAGGACGAAGCGATCAATCGATGCTTTAGGGACGGTATGGAAATGGATAGCCGGTACCCCGGACCATGAGGACCATGAAATAATAGTAAACAAAATTAACGGACTACTTTCAACCAATGAACGACAGAGAATCATTAGCAAGGACTCCATCGACAGAATTAACATACTGACTAATACTACTAACATAATTTTGAAAACGCTACAATCATTAGAAGAGGCCCAACAAACAATAGAAAAAACCATAACAAATAAAATACAAATCATTAAGGATGAAATGGCAAACTTAGAATATGCTTTGCAATGGGCAAGAGTAGGAGTAATCAACTCGTTTATACTGTCAGAAAAAGAAATTGTAGAAGCAAAAAGTTTTTTAGATTCCGAAAAATTTCCGTATAATAACTTAGAAGAAGCCTTGGGGTTTGCAACTATCAGAATAGCAACGGATCAGTCGACAATTCTATATATAATAAATTTGCCTGCAATAGATCAAAACATTTGCGAAAAATTGCTTATCAAGGCCGTCAAGAAGAATGAAACAATTGTAAAAATCGATTTAGAAAATATTGTTAGATGTAAGAACAAAATCTATCAAATTAAGAAGAATTGTAATGAATTCAATTTATTGAGTATTTGTAATAAGGAAAATTTATTAGATATAAGCGAAACAAATTGTATACCTCCACTTCTTAATAGCAAAAAGCATAATTGCGTAATAATTAATAATCAGCACGTGCCTTCAGTACAAGAAATTGGTCAGGGAATGATATTTTTAAACCAATTCGAGGGATTGGTAGAAATATCCCAAAATAAATCATACCATTTATCGGGAACCTATTTAGTCCAATTTCATAATGATACAGTCACAATCGGGAATCAAACTTATGTTTCTAAGGAGGTATCAACTTTAAACCCACTTCCAGCTATATTACAAATTTCTACTAATAAATCCGAATTTCAAGAAGTCCTATCCCTAGAGATGATAAAAGAACTTCAAACAAACAATGTTGACGAGATCAATTCCATATCAACCAAGGGAAGGGTCATGTTTTGGTCCAATTTAATCCTGTCCGCTATACTAATTGTCTGTCTGTTCCTGACAATTTACAAAATCAAAACCAAGACACAACATATAACCAACGTAACTATTGAAGAAACCGAACCAAGAGTCTTGAATCTAGAGAAGGACCTTCCCCATAAACCAAAACGAGAATTTCGAAGTGTCAATGACCTTCCGGCTTTTTAACAATCGGGACGATTGATTCTAGGAGAGGGGGAGTTAAGGTATCTGTCCACAAAAATGCAACGACTAGTGCAACGTAAGCACCTCGGTTGGGTAAGAGTAACATGAAACGTTCCCACAACGTGACTTTTCCAAATTGCACCTTGCAAACTCGTCCGGGTAAGAGTAACATGAAACATTCCCACAACGTGACTTTTCCAAATTTGCTTTTGTCTGCTTTTTGACAATTTTTGACGAACTGTAATTATGCTTTCGGCGGATCGGTGGAGTTAGTCTTAGAATGGACACGCTAGCGAGCGGAACTAATAAAGATAATTTTTTTAATAAAATTCATCAATGAATTTTTAATTTGCACACCAAAATCGGGACACTTTAAAACCCTTGTATCTTTTAAAATAAAACTCTTTAAAAAGTAAAATTTTAGTCGTAAGTACTCCATAACTTGGTTTTCAATATTCAATTAAAAAAAATTTGTAAAACCCGTTTTATTAGTAAGAAAATGGCAAACGAATACGAACGTAGAAAATTCATCTTGCACGAACACACTACGGATCCCAACCTTAGTATACGCCGAATCACAAAAAAGCTAAATATTGCACCATCGGCATGCAGTAAACTGTTGAAAAATTGTTATGAAAGGCTGAGGGTTGATCGTAAAGGTAGTGGTGGTGACCATGGCCAGAAGAAATGTTAGATGCACGAAGAAAGTGATTGCCGCATTTAAAAAAAATCCGCGAATATCAAGTCGTTCGGTGGCTTAAATCGTGGAGAAATCGTCATCGTTCGTCCAGAAAGCGAAGAGGTGAGCAAGCTTGAAAAGTCACAAGACTCAAGTAGTACCAGATCGGGACGCGGAACGAAATCTCACCGTGTAGCACCGTTGCCGTAACTTGTTCGAAAATTTGCTAACGAAATTCAGTAGTGTGATCGCGGGTGATGAAACATACTGCTTCAACAACTTTACATTTTTAGCTGGGCAAGATTTCTACACAGCCACGAATCGCCAATATGTTGCTGATGAATACAAGGTGAAATCAAGAGCGAAATTCCCAAAGAAGACCATGGTTTCGCAAGCCATCTGTTTGTGCGGTGTTAAAACAAACCCTTTTGTAACAGTCGGTACAATGAATGGCAATATTTACCGGGAAGAATGCTTTGTAAAGAGACTGCTGCCTCTCATTCGTCGCCACACATCAAAACCGTTGTTTTGGCCTGACTTGGCTACTTGCCACTACTCCAGGTAAACTCTGTAGAGGTATGAAGAAAATATTCTCCATATGGGATGGAATATGTACAGCGCGAGTGTGATCCGCCTTACAGCCCGGAATTCCACCCTATCGAAAACTAGTGGTCGATAGTTATAGGCATTGTAAAGAAGAGTGATGCGAGGGTATCGACAGAAGAAGAGTCCCGGATGAAGTGGTTGTGGGGTTCTAAAAAAGTGGACGAATTTTTCGTGCAAAAATGTATGGCAGGACTCCGACGAAAAGTGTGGTTGGTGGCATACGGAGGAAAAATATAGAAATTAATCTGGACTATATCATACCTTAAAGACCAAAGAGTAGAAAAAAATTGTAAACAAAATTCTAGACTACTTCGTTTTAATTTTATATCAGAAAACAAGTGTCCCGATTTTGGTGTGCACACCCTTTAGTTAGATTATGCTAACCAAAACACGTGTTGTGAAGTACTGACTACAGACTACTGTTTAGTCCCACCCCAGCACTTTAAAAGCGAATACTTTTCGTACCAGTAATTTTTGAACATTATCTGGGACTTATATATCACCCCAGTATTGAAAGGGTTAAATAACGAATAAACCGTTCAGTAGAAAATCGTTACAGATTGTGCTTTATGATAAGTTGCAAGAATTTTTTTTTTATTTTACACTAGAAAATCCAAAATTTTGAGTTCTGACTATTTTGTTGATACTTTAATTCAATAATTACCGAATTATTTCAAGTTTTGCCACTTTTTCTGAATTTAATAATTATAAATGACAGTTAAAAAGTTGAAAGAAAAATTTTGAAAACTCATAATTTTTTTATTTAAAAATATATACAAAAATTATCAGAACTTTGCTTAAAATTAACTTTAACAAAAATGTATTTCGTCAAAAGTGGCACAATTTGAGTTAGGACTCTTTTGCATTGAGCTGCAGCGATCAAATAGCATCAAACTTCTGACATGAAGAGTGACCTAACTGTATTTTTGCAACAATTAACAACAACTAAATATACTGAGCTTTTGCTGATTGGTAGATCTATGCATTGTGCACAGTATTGACACATAAACCCGAAAATGAAAAATTTTGAGTTGTCACTTTTGTAGTGCGTGTGCGATATGAACACTGCTGAAGCGAAGAGGTGAATCGCTTGTGAAGAAAACGCTTGTATGACCTTTAATCAGGGACTGTAACAGTTACATATAAGTTTTATTGTAAACATCAATGTTTAAGAGTTATTATTTTACTTTTATTTAATGACTCAACAAATAACAGTTATTTTGTGACTTTTACTTTTTAAGTCGCAATAAAAGAAATTTTCATTCATCGCAGTACTGGATTCATTAAAATCGAAATATACATATATATCAGGTGTACAACTTTGCTTCCGCCGTTTTTTTCCAAAATTAAAAGCTTTATTGTGAAAAAGTGCTTACAGATGTATTATTCAAAGTATTGTCCGTCGCTAGCGACAACTTTCTCCCATCTTTCCGGCAATTTTCGGATCCCGGCTCGAAAAAAGGAGTCCTCTTTTGACGCTATCCATGAAGCAATCCATTTTTCCAATTCTTCGAAGGATTGAAAATGTTGATCTGCCAGGCCGTGTGCCATCGAACGGAATAGGTGGAAGTCAGAAGGGGCGACATCTGGGGAATACGGCGGGTGGGGCAAGACCTCCCATTTCAGCGTTTCCAGGTACTTTTTGACCACTTTTGCGACGTGAGGCCGAGCATTGTCGTGTTGGAGGATGACTTTGTCATTCGAAATCACCATTTTTAAAACGCTGAAACCACTCCCGACACGTTCTTTCACTCAGAGCAGCATCACCGTAAGTTTCTGAGAGCATTCGATGCGCTTCAGCTGCATTTTTTTTTTCGAATTGTAACAGAAAAGTAAAACTTCCCGCAAATGGCGAGAATTGGGCACATAAACGGACATTTTCGAGCGTGAATAATACGAAAACAAGAACAACTGTCACTGAAACGGCGATGACAATTCGTTAGGCACTGTCCACACTCACTTTAAAGGCATTACCATCTATGTATTTCAAACAGCCTCAGCCGGTACAGCCACCTATCGGAAAACGGCGGAAGCAAAGTTGTACACCTGATATATTCTTGATCGACTCAACAAGACCTGACTTGACAGTTCTATTTTCTCAAAGAAAATAACATTCATTCATGAAAAATAGTTTTATATTGCGACTTAAAAAATAAAAGTCACTAACTGACTTTTACTGATGACTTTTATAAATACAAGTCATTAACTGACTTTTACTGATGACTTTTATAAAAACAAAACACTGACGGGTTTTTATTGACTTTTTTAAATAAAAGTTACCAATAATTTATATCATCGGACAACTGAATTAAAAATCGAATAAACTGTTATTTGTGAACTAATATGAAAAAATCAAAAATAATTGTTATGAAAGGATTTTTTAAATATTAATAATAAATTAATAATTCTTATTTATTTAAATTATTATTAAATTATTATTATTATTAAATTATTATTATATTATTATTCTTATTTAATTAACCCTTTCCGACATGAAAATAACAGCCCGCTGCATGAATTGTATGAGCAGTAGTCCAATATATTGGACATTGTGACTGAAAGGGTTAAAAGTTTATTGCCAAGTTTGAATCTCAGTGCGAAAAGAAATGTATTGGT
Organism: Melieria omissa; assembly: GCA_963971225.1. Classification (NCBI taxonomy): domain Eukaryota; kingdom Metazoa; phylum Arthropoda; class Insecta; order Diptera; family Ulidiidae; genus Melieria; species Melieria omissa. The sequence continues at coordinate 119,503,569 of OZ020267.1, forward strand.
ATTTCATTTAGTTGTATGTCCTTTCCTTCATAGTAAGTTTTTCAAATATAGTTTTTATAAATAACTGTTATTTCCGGTGCCTGCCTATAATATCATCTTGGGTCTACCTGACTTAACTGTGCTCTTGTGTTAAGGCTGCCTCTTCTATCTATGAACCTGTTTACTTAACATCACTGCCCATTTTTGGTAAGGCCAATCGCAATTTGCTTATGTAAAACTGTAGGTTCGTTTCAATTTACTTAGAATGTCATGGTGCGCGCAGTCTGGACATTGCCCAGGCGTTATATGGACCGCTACAGCTGGGAGCTCTTTTTTGCCCCTACACCTTGCCCGCAATCGTGTTTTCGCTCCACTATAATTCTGTTATTATAACATGACCATATATATATGGCTCCATATAGGAGCTGGTGTCTTTCACACATATTTCTATACATATCTGTCATGCCAATTTGTACGTTCCACGTTCCATGTTTCTCAAGTTAATACTCATAGTTTGCGAATCCGTTCACGTATAATGAAGTCCCGCTGCATAGAGTATGTGCTGTTTATATTTTATCTTCGCCAATTGTGCCAAAATAAACAGCCATTCCAGCTATTTGCGGCAGATTAAGCAAGCGCACAGCGATATTAATCAATGTGGCTTTGGCGTTTCCTCCCAGATGGCAACTGAAATATGTCGAAACGGAGGAGAACGCCGAAAACGGCATGTTGTGTCACTCAGATTATGCCAACGCATTTCCGCTACAATGCCAACAACGGTGAACTGAAGCCCGAAAATCGCAGCGCGATTGGAGCATATCGAAGGGCGTTCCGCTGCGAGCGAAAACTGCTTACGATATGCTTTTTTGTGTACAAAATATGATTGCGCATCTTTTTCTTGCGTTGTCGGTTTTTTCTTCTTTATCGAGATGCCAAGATTGCCCAAGACGTTGTCTTTTACAGCATCATTTATTCAAAGAGCCGATACACACACACACACGCACACATGCACACACACACACTGACACAGGCGCAAATTTTAGATTTGCACTCGATACGCGTATGTGTGGTATGTCTGGTATGTGTCGATGTTGTTGCAGAGCATTTGCGTCAGTAAAGATAAACCGAAGTGATTTCGCTAAAAGGTGTGCGAGTGTCTATGAGGTGATAAATCTCTTACTTTCAAGTAGATGAAATTGGATTCTCGCTCATAATGAAAGCCCAGCATATCTGTTATTAATGCATAAAGAATGAGAATGCAAAGCAGGGCCACCTGCTACCCCGGACATGCTCGTCGAACATCGACAGGACGACAAGCAGCGCGCACACGTCGCGAAGTACTTGAAAATAATCCGCTGTAAGGGCGACGCAGGCAGCGAACATCAATCGGAAGGCGGAGAGGGAGGTGCTACCAAATAGCAGCCTACTTAATACAATTCGATTCTTGCCGGTGGCAGATCGCATAAAGCTAATTCAGCGGAGTATAGCAACGCCGAACGTTAAGTGCATCGCTGTAGTAGGCTTCCAGCAACAAATCATCGCAACATTCTCGCTCTATCGAAACCGGTTCGACGTCGATAAGTCGACTGATTGATTTTACACAAGTTTTGACTTCATTAAAATGTGTTTGTAGTTTAATCGCAATGAGCCTTTCCACATAAAAAGAGTGTTTCTCGCTCGAGATGTTCTCCAGAAGAAAATTCTTGTTAAATGTTCAAGTTAGTCAGAAATTGCAGGGTTTATAGGACTAAAGTTCTTAAAGAAAATTATTCACAAGTGCTTAATATCACGTCTGACAACAGTTCAAATTATTGAAATTTATCTGATACCACTTGTATTTTTGTAATGTATTTAATTAGTATTATTTTATATAACTTTCGAAACACTCTAATCATATTCACGGTGCCGATGATGTCTGTTATGGTCTCGAACGCTTTCATGCTTGCTTTTATGTCTACATACATTCGTATATCATTTTCTATGCGTGACACCACAAATGGATCGTTAAGTGCGATGTTTGTTTAAACAAATTGCATACTTTCTCCGTTTGACGCTTTTCTTACAGCTGTATTAAGTACCATCCAGTGAACTGGATACATACAACTAGTACATACCTACATACGTGGGCAGTCCGATAAGCCCCACCGCCCGATGGTACCACTATCGTAAGGGAAATTTACTATCGTATAATACATCCTCGTAGACGGCTACTGTCAAAATTTCAGCCATATTGGATTCGTAGTTTTGTTTTGACCGCGTGTGGAAACGAACGTGTCCGCTGATTTTAGAAAAATGGAAAAAGAGCAATATCGATGCGTGATGCGCCAAATTGGTCGCATTAGGCTACGAACTACGAGCTGCCCCTCCACCGTATTCTCCAGATTTGGCCCCGTGTGACTTCTTTTTGTTTCCAAACTTGAAAAAGTCACTCGCCGGGCAGAAATTTGAGTCAAATGAGGAGGTTATCGCCGCCACGGAGGCCTCCAGAAAACGTATTTTTCAGACGGGTTAAACAAGTTGGAGCATCGCTGGGTCAAGTGTATCGAGTTGAAAGAAGACTATGTTGAGAAACAAATCGCCACTTTTCCAAAATTTTCGTTTTTCTTTTGTAGGCTAAGTACTTATCGGACCACCCACGTACGATAAGCCTTTGCAATGTTTTCTAGAAAAAAGAAAAACTTAACAACAAAAAGCATATCGGTTGTCTTAAAAGCTCTTGGCGGGAGGTGGAAAAATAAAAATTTAGAAACAACAAGTCAATTAAAACTACACAGAAATCAGCAAAGTTTGCGATAACAAAACTTCAGTGCTAAACTTTTGCACGCAAGCGAAGATGCGGCAATGGCAAATGTGGCAATACGAAGCAGCCAGTCAGACAACCAACTAATCCAACAAACTGAGCAACGGCGACTGCCCCGTCTTATCTCGCCTGAAGACGCATTGCCGATTAAGTATGCCATTCAGGGCGCTGATGCGCTCAGCTTCCATCAATAATTATAATTCCACTCATACGTCAAATGTGCTACAAACTCGAAGATGGCCCTGCCCGTTGTGTTCAATCACTCGCACATCCGGCTGCTGGCTGACCGCAGCGCGCAATAAAAGTGCGGTCGATATCCGCTGAGACAAGACAGAGACACGGACATAGATGGGCTGCTTGTGGCTGCCAGCAGCAGGAGTCGTTCGGCGTCCAGCTGCGATAACTACACACACACACACCATACACACCCACACACACAGAGCCACAAACCTACACACCAATATTATTTTTAATCAATTAAGACTGTCAGAAACTACGATGGCGAACAAAGTGTTTCCCGTCAAAACTTAAATGATGATGTACGTACGTGAGCCCCTAAAACGGGTCCGCCGGCGGTCCGTTTAGTGCGATTGTATGTATGTGCGTGGATGTGTGTTTGAGCTGGTCTTCGGCCACGTCGAAATGGCCTTATTATCTGCTTTGCTGCTTTAATGATGCGGTGGTCGTCTGACAAGCGGCGGCGTCGCCATGACAAACGGATGTAAGTCCATCCGGCTACATTGTGCGGCTACCGCAGGGACATGCACGCACACATCGCGCCAGTTTTAAATAAATGAGAGCGCCAGTCCGAGCCTCCCGCAGCGTGATCGCGCGTCAAACAGGTCTTACACACACCCCACGAATAATTTCATGCCCACAAATGCATAATATGGTATATACTATATATGCCTATGTATATAGAGTTATGTGGTTACATGCATGCATCTAAGCGAGTCTTTACAAACGTTTGCGCGGTTTGCACTCTTCTGTCGCACAGGCGTGGAATAAACCCAACCTAAAACATGCCAAACAATTCACATCGCATGCTGTGGCCATAACTCATATGTCTACGTGCAAGTGACATAGACATTTATACATACATATGTGTACGAATGCATCCCAGTATCGTTTGTGATTTGCTTTACATGACGCGGGCGCGGCGGTTGAGAAGTTATTTTATTATAAGCTGGTAATGCAAAGCATAATGGGATGACATATCGACTATTTATTTGATTCAATGTTGTTTCGGTTTATGTATTATTGTGCTTCTTTTTATATAATACAGTAGTAAGTAGTGGAATGAGTATTAATCGTTTTACAAATAAAAGTAGGTATGAAAAAAATTATATGTTTAAATATTTTTGTATTGTTATTTTGCAATGTAGAAGGAAGAACGCTGGTTTAACGAGAATTAGTCAAGACGAACATTCCGTTAAGAATTCAGCTCAATCAGTCTTATAGTTTTTGAGTGTTAGTGTCGTGTGACCAACAACCCACAAACAAATACACATTCGTTTTTTTTATATACTTATAGATATATATATACTTATATGAGCCCTATGAAACATAATTATTTTACATCAATATTTATTCACAAACATGTAGTATTTTATTGTTAGTTAAGGGGGCGTGGTCGATTATATTATAGGTTATAAACAAATAATATTTTACATAAATGAATTGTAACATTACATACACTAATCCTTCCAAATACAAAAAATCGCAGCAACTATCAGCCAATGACATGCCAACTTATGTTGAAGTAATGCGTTTCGTAGTCCTGAAGACAAACTAAAAAAGCGGGTCTCTGGTTTTTCTTTGGTCATTACACGTAATAGAAGTTTTTGCTGGGTTGTATGTATGTATGTACTCATATGTATTATCCCATATGTATGTTGTAAATGAAAGTGCACATGTCTATATGGCATGTTAGGTAACATATAGTTAAGTGCTGGGAATGCTTTTGGCTCGCCGCCGGCACAAACAGAAAAAGTTTATGGAAAAAGGCGTGAAAAGAAAAAGATGTTTCCTCTTCATTAGAAGACACCACAGCTTGAATTCGGAGGCGAATGAGTGCTTCACCCCAAAATTATTTGTTACATCCGCTTAATGGGCGTTTCGCGCGTGTACTTTGTATGTGCTCGCATCATATTTGTAATGTGGATTTGTGTGGTGCGCGTTTGTTTGCCACAACGCGCGGATACGCAGCTAACTTTGGGTACAGCATTTGCAGCACAGTCGACTTTCTTAGCATTTAAAACCCGGTTCAACATGGAGCAGCAGCCGTTAGTGATGCTATTATAAACGTTAACTGAATTCTTGCAACACCACAAATAATTAGATAAACAGACTGGAATTGAGAAGATTTCTTAAGTAAAAAGTAAACTTTTTTAAAAATTGTATCCCTAGTCTTATTGACTTGTACATACATATCTGTGGCATTTTGATAAAACAACTTAAGTCGAAATAGCGCAAATTTCCAGTTTTTTAATCATAAAGAAACAATTTCCACGCGCTGTTTTTTGTGTAATCGGTTTATTTCTATGACATTTAGTTACAGAGATATGACGTGTATTATTTCATTTCTCTAGTTTTGTATGAGATTTCTCTCTCCTGAACATTTTAAAAATTAGACTTAGGTTGTTTTGTCAAAATGCCACAGATATATATCTACGAGTAGTCGACCAGAACGTATTCCCATCTACAAAGTGAGCTTTCCTTTTCGTGTTTTCATCGCGCTAAATTTTATTTCGCTTTCTAGACGACAGCAGTAGTTGTAGACTTTGTGTGCATCAGAGCGCTCTGTGGTTCCAGGAATTAATTTTTTTCTATAGATTTTTTTAGAATGATTTGTAAATAGTAGGGGAATTCTTTGTAAGGGGTCACCCCTGCTCGATTTCGACGTTCCGGCAGTCCAAAAAAAAAATGCGTATTGTCATTTAAGGTTTATATGTCAACCTCAATTTAAATATGGTTTTTGAGGAAACAGACGCAATAACACGGTCTGGGTAAATAAAAGTGTCAAATTTGGTTAGGAAAAAACATAAAAGTAAAAAATTGAAGGTTTTTCTTGTGGTGAAAAATAAATCAAATACGCGCAAAAAACTTAGGTAAATATCAGTGTTGGACTTAATTTTTAATGGTTTTTCATAATCCGAAATGATATCCGAGCATATCATTAAAGGAACAAATTTATACAATGATTTCCAAAATGGCATAAAAATGTAAAGTGCCACCTTTTTTTCTTTGTAAGGTGCCACCCCCCTTTTTTCACTGTTTTGTGGTCCTTTATCGGTAAAATGACTTTTTATTGCTCGGAATCGTCATTAAAAGGAATTTAAAGTCTTCTTAGCCAATTTTGCTCTAATCCTATCATAAGGAATGAATTAGTTCAGTTTTGTTCTTTAATTTCCATACAATTATTCGTTTTATTCGTTACCATTTAATTTCAGTTTACTTTTGGTCATTTTCTATTCAATTCAAATTAAATTCAATAATATTTCGTAAATTTTCTAAATCATGCATGTTTACTTGAGATTTTTACATTTTTAGCGGATTTTTAAGGGGGTGGCACCTTACATTAAAAAATTTTAGGATGTCGATTTTTAACACTTTGGGAAATTGGCTGTAAAATTCGTATTTAAGAAAAATTCAAATGAAGTGTTACCTTGGATCATAGCTCTTTAAACCCTCTTTCCAATGGTATAATAACTTTGGCGATAAGTTAATTTTCTAACGAGTAATGCGCACAAAAGCTATGGGGTGGCACCTTACAAAGAATTCCCCTAGTATTTTAATATAAAAAAAATGCCATATAGCCTCTGATAACACCATAGAAATCCCTAAAACAGGGAACGTTAAGAGACGCTTAACTAATCGATGAATTTGATAGGAAAAGGGTGAAGGAACCAGCGGACTAATGGACACATGGTTATAGCTAAACACATTTTCCCAGGGATCCGAATCACTTATATATTTGACATATTTGTGTTACGTATTTTCATGTATCGAAAGGGAAGTTCCAATATACCAAAATATCCAATATACTATATGCAAATTCAGTTTTTACTTGGGCTGGCTTGGCCTGGGTAGATGGCATGATTGAAGAATCGCTGGCGTAATGTCTTGGTTTGTTGCCCAATGTACGTTTCACTTGGGAAGCAAGCTAGCGCACGCAGGCAGTGCGTCCATCAGCACCTTGCACAGGGCCTGTGGGATGCCGTCTTTGGCATTGGCTGTGTCGTTTGTTTTTGGTGCAACGTCAGCTTGTCGGAAGTGCGACGAATGAAAGATGAGCTGCACGAGCAGCGCAACGATAATGATGACGGTAATAATGGTGGCTGCTGGTGCTTGCTTACGCCAGCAGCCGAGGGAAATAGGAGAAGACTGGCAGCACAGCGATTGAGTCTAAGCTCGTATTCGCGTATTCGTGTGTGTGTGTGTGTGTTTGTGTATTTCCGCTGAAGCACTTTTTCTCGATTACAGTGTACCGTCAATTTTTTCATGGCAGGTATGTTTTGTGTGCTCTCTCCTCCCCCGCCAAAACATACCTTACGTGGTTGGTCGTTCACTGCGGCAACGGTGACAGCGACGGTGTTCACTGCAATCGTGTCCTTCAAGTTGGCAGTGCATTTCCGTTTCCGCCTGAGCGACTGTAATGGCACCCCAGGCACACGCGCAATCATGGCCCCACACAGCCTCCAACCGCTCACGCTCACCGAGCAGCTGCGGCATCAAAGCAAAAGACGCCTTCAGCCGGTAGCTCGTGGCTTGGTGGCGCTACATGTGCTCGGCTGTGCATGTGTTTTGGTGTTGGCTCGGAGCAGCGCCGCTGCATCGGGGAATTGCATCAGCACAGCTGCGCCCATGTCGGAATTCAACAGCCAGCAGACATGTGCGGCCAAGGGAAATTGAATTTTTATTAAAGGAAACATTTTCATCAAAGATTACTGTCCTTTTGTTTGCCAATTGGAGTTCTCCGTTTCTATTTGCAACAACGCACCGAAAGTTGCTCTTTATTGAATTACTGATTGCGAAATTATATGTGAGCGTGCAGCCGTCATCTGGCAATGCGGGTAATTAAATCTGGGCCCGCCGGCGGGGTGGCTCGGGCATGGGTGGCAGACTTGCAACCAACTTCTTCTGCTCGCAACTAATTTCAAATTCAATTTTTCAACTGTGTGGGCTGCGCGCGCCCTTTCGCAAGCCAATGCACTCGTCCTTTTCGCCGCAAACCGTCGTTTGTGGCAGCTCACGTCCAGGGGACAAATGCTATTTGCGGTCATTTCGCTACTTTGCGGAATTTATTCCATGATCATAAAAAGCGCTCTCTGCTTTCTGCCTTTGCATTTCGGTGCGGTTTTCCGGCTAGCGGTGGTCGGCGGTCAGCAGCACTTCCGCTCGCAGTGCTCCAAGTCGTTCCTTTATCAATTGCAACGGCCATTACTGATTGCCGCTTCGATACCGGGGGTGGTTCGATTCAATTGTCTGGAATTTCAGCATTTACGTGCACTCGTGCCGTGAAAGTTGAAATCGAATTAAATTACACATTCGGCGAAATTTTCAGTTGGTCTGCAGCAGACTGTGGCGCGGAGCGTTCTGAAAGCAAGAAACAGATACCAGATATTAATGACATTGTCCAATCGTCTGCCTCTAACGCACATGTCTGGGTGGGTGCACTTGCACTTGCCCCGGCGGATGTGGTTAGCAGCAAGTCTGTGCTTTGACAGGCAATAGCTATGGAATTTTGAATCGTCTGTCCGAAACGCGATTCCAATGGATAATCATTGAGGCCACACCATGAGTGCCAATTTGTGGCACTTTTGTTGCAACACTAATTCTAGGAATAAATGAAATGCTGAAAACATGAAAATGTTTATGTTTTTTAGTACTCTGGCTCAGTCTTGGCTGAGAAAAGCGCACAGAAATCGCAAAAAGTAAAATCGCCAATCTGGAAGGCGAGCAAGCAGCAGAACAACGAATGAGAAGAAGCCCCCAAGGCACAGGTTAGTAGGTGAATTCGAACATATCTCCGTATCATTACGGTGTAAATACACATAACACTGAACATTCAAGCATTCGTACATACAAGCAGATAGTGGCGCCCGCAGGGAGAGGGTTGGGGGGTTTAATCTCCCCCAAATACAAAAATTGCTGATGTACGTGAAACTACCGCTCCCCCTAAATGAAATCCTGTGTGCGCCAGGATGCTCCTAACAACTGGTACTTGGAAATTGAATTGGCAGTGCAACGAGATGTGCTGCTTCAAAGCATACATACATGTATGTATATATGTAAGGATGTATCTGCATAATGTGCATTCGATTCTACACATGTAATGGAGTCGCATATACCAGTATGTGTGTGTTTTCCGTACCGGTATTGGGTAGGTTTGTCCCAGAAGACGTGGTAAGTGTCGACATAGGAGACGGCAAAATGTTTGTCAAGCAATAGGCACTCGCTGCCTATCGATAGACTAGCATGGCCAGGAACTTTGAAGATTCTCATCCCCATTAATCATGTATGTACTACTGTGTCCAATTAATACTCGGCATTGTCTTATAAAATGAAACTTTTTTATTTATTTTTACACATCTATTTCATCCATTTCAAAGTACTACCCCTTCGTGTAATGCGTGTTATGCCAGCGTTTTTTCCAGTCCTCGAAGCATCCCAAATAGTCATTTTTCGGAAAGACCTTCAATGCCTTCTTCGATTCGGCTTTTATCTCCTCAGTTAACTTAAGGTATCATGGCACGTTAGAAAGGGGAATTTTTAATGATTAACAAAATTATTTGTTCCATAAACCTTCAATATATTGTAAAAAAAATTTCAAAAAGATTGATAATAAAGGAACTGAAAAATAAATAATTTTGGAAATCATTAAAAATTCCCCTTTCTAACGTACCATGATACCTTAAAACAATGTCCCCGGAGCGGTCATTTGAGTTTAACGAACAGCCGGCAGTCGCACGGAGCTAAATCAGCCGAATACGGGGTACGATATGGGTTGAATTTTTGGTGAAACGATCACGAAGAACGAATGCAGTGCGAGATGGCGAAATATTCGCCTTTTGAGTCGTACAAAACTAAGCGCAACTCAAACACTAATGGCATTTATGATTTGGAAATTTACCTGGGTGTGTTAAACAGTACTACCAACCTAAGAATATTTAAATCTATTCTAAATATTTCGGCGAGCATAATCATTCGCGTTGTTAAATCGGCAGATTTCGGGTATTTTTTGAACACAGTGCCGTTTAGTAAAAAGTTATTCGAAATGATTCACTGACAACACATCCAAGAAATAAATTATTGTAGACTATTTTGGAGTGGATTCCTCTGGTCTGTGCACGGAAGAAGTCTGAGGATTTGATTTTTACAAATTGTAGTAAATCCATGCGACTTTGAATGTGAACGAAACAAATCTATATAATTTCGATTGGGCCACTGTTGCGTCTCTATCCACAATGAAAGAAGGCTTAAAAGCGTTATCTTATTTATCGTTGATAAAACATACAAAGAAAACACACAATTTTCACACTTGGAAACACATTGATGGAACCGACAAATAAATAATATTACACCGTGCGACAGCATTTTTCACACTGGAAAAATCCATATGGGCGGGAAAAAAGAGACAAAATATAGTAATACTGCGTACTCAGTTTTTCATTTCTACATCCTTTGTCCTTTTAAAAGGACTTCAAAATTTTGAAGGGAATACAAAATAAAAAAAATATAAAAAATACTAAACCTCCTTAGAATATTGTATCTCCATATTGTATATCAAATGAAAGGGAAAAGGCTCAAGAATTTAAATAAAATTGATTTTTTATCTATTTGTAAAAAAAGGATATGAAAACGGTCTTTTGAAAATTTTAATCCTTTGTATACTTGAAAATTTTACGTACGCAGTATTACTATGTTTGATCTCTAGTTTCACGCCCATATGGATTTTTTCCAGTGTGAAAAAATTTTTTTCATTTTTGTCGCACGATGTTATGAGAAAATACACAGTAAGTTGAAATAGTTCGTATGTTTAGTTTATTTTTTGTATTTATATTAGCGCCTTTTGTATTAGCGCAGCTAATTTTAAATAATGGAGAAGGCAGAGGTCTAAGTACTTAACTAATGTGTTAAAAAAAATGCATATTATATTGGTTTTAGAAACAAAAGCAAATTAAAATCAAGTAACTCTTTCTTACGTCTAAATTCCCAGTTAGAACTCTCCTATAATTCCAAATATTGTTATGAAGATCGGGATAAAGGCATGTAATATAGAGAGTCGACCAGCGAATTATGTTTCCGTAATAACTTCAAATGGGCTTAAATCGTTTAAGCCGTTTTTCATTGCAATTCGATAGAACGAAACGTTACACTGTGCGCTGTCGGCGCAGTCAAATCTATCTTCCTGTCAGGGCACCTGAAGTGGCACAGAAATATTTCATCATCGGAGAGAAAATTACTTTTACAATTTATGCAAAAGTCAAATGTTGATTTGTGGATGCAACAGAGGAAAAGAAAAATACACAAGCCTGCATGCTCGTGCGCACACACGAACACCATCCATCCACCCACCAAGTCACACACCTGAGAATTGAGCAGAGAACAGGCGAGTAAATTCCAACGGTCGGCCGAGTGGTAGAATTGCAGTCGACGGCAGTGAATACAACGGCTAAAAGTCTGTCTGCTGCGGCGAACGGTGGAATTCGAAATGATAGTTATCGGCGCGTTGATTTACGGTGGGACCGTTGCCTACCAACACACACGCAATCACCAGCACACAAGGTGACACATGTGCAAATTTTCCCACTTGCGCGTGAACAAATGTATCCGAGCGAATGTCTGAACGCTCCGTGGAGACCGCCGTGAAATATGGCGCCGCGCGCAAAAAACACTACTCAAACAAAATGTCCCGGATTGGTTTATCGAAGGGACATTCGTCTATCGGCTGTCCCATATACGAAGTAATCGCCACAAGCTCTGGGGTGTAGTACACGTTTTTTATTTAGCAGCCGATAAAAATTTCCAAATAACAACATTTAGGAGGGGAGAAGGAGACTGTGTGGCCTTTTGCATTATGCATTTTGCAACTTGAATTACTTTGGAAGGTTGGATCTTTTGGCGTTAATGGGCTCTCAAAGAAAATTTTTAGCGAATTCAAAATTTTTTATAAAAAAATATTTGGATGGTGTTTTATGATTAAAAAATTATTTTAGCTGCAGAACGCCTCAGTACACTTGCGCCCACGTCATCGCTAAAAGAAAAAACTAGAAGGAGCTCCTTCATTGGGAAAATGCGCGCAAAGCAGAGGGGCATGAAGAAAAATGTTGAAGCAGACCGATATTCACTAACTGATTAATTTGTCTGACTGCATACAAGTTTTCTGGGGCATTAACCCATGTTTCCAATTTTTATATGCTTCAATAAGGAATTTTGAATAACAATATCATAACTTACACGTATTTGCCTTTGTTTCTTTCGACTATGTACCATTGTACTACATTTTAATAAAATGAACAATTTTAGTCAACAATTACTTACAATTTGTTTTTTAAGAAATATTATTTGGGTAGTAAAAAAACAAAAACTAAAAAAACAGATGCTTAAGACTCAGAGTCGTTTGGCCATGGCTGCTGGCCATTTGAACGCTGAAGAAACGCTGAAGACGTACGCCAACTGCCTGCTGTAGCGGGTAACCACAAGCATGCAACACATGAAGAGTTCTGCGCCCTCTGCGCTCGAAAAGTAAAACAGCTAGACAGAAGCATTCATAACAAAGTCTCTCCGAAGCATCATTAGTTAACAGGTTGAAAACTTGACGCTGATTTTATTTTCAGAACACGCTCCCCAACCCACCCCCGTCACTTCCCGACGGACGCATAGATGTTGGATAGCTGTCATAACGTTGAAAGCAGAAAAGAACAATAAGCGCTGGAGTGAAGAGCGCAACCAGACACAGGCAACAGCGTCGACAGTGGCAAGCAGGATGCGGAAAGCAGTCCCCAGTCGTAGCAACAACGGGTCGGGGTGCAACGAGTGGCCGCCCTCGGTGCAGCTCTTATCGATAATTTAATATCGCATCGGTGGGCGAGCGCTGCAGAAATTTACATCTTTGCAAACGCGAGAAGACAAAAACTTTTATGAAAAATTTCATTTCGCTTCCGAGCTCGAGCGTCAGATGACGAAAACTACTGCAACACTTGACTCGAGGCACTTAATCATTTCTTAGGTGTGGCTAAGCAAAGCAATGTTGATGTTGTTGATGTTAGCTTCCCGTTCAAACATAGATTCCAGCGAATCGTAGTCCTTAGATTTCAAGTTCACTATGTAGAATCATATAAAACCTGCAAATAAACGCTCAACTTTGTGACACATACTAACATCTGATTGACCAGGGGATTAATGTTAGGAATAATGGCCGCCTGTGACAGATTGTACCAACACATGAAAGTGTTAATAACACAGGACAACAAAATCGCATTTTTTTCTGTTGCATGGAGCCTCGACCCTCAGATTTTTGCTAGCAGCTCTAGTTAGTGAGATACAGGTACCATGACACTTTTTAAGATTTTCCTCTACTTTTTCCATATTTTTTATCGTAATTTCTAAAACAATAAACTGGCTGACATTATTTTCACCTTGTTGCATTAACAACACCGCTCGGCTTCTTTTTCGATGCAATTTATTTTTACAAGTTTTAAAATACCGCGGTAATTGGACCTCAAAGTCGGAATATATGGAATTTTCAAGCGTTTTCTTTGATGGTCAAAAACATACACATTTGTTGTAAATCAACTAACGAGGTGTATAATGAAAGCCGACACATAGCACACACGCAATACAACACAGCCAAATTATTTGGCGGAATACACATTCGAATCGAAAATACACAATTCGCATCGAAATAATACCAAAAAAGTGCTCATGGCAATTTCAACACTTTTTAGCCATTTGTAAATGATTTATTTAAAAGGGCCTCCAGATATGCAACGTAATTCACATTCTGATCGAAATAAAAGAAAAATTGCGCTTTTGCCAATTTGAATACTTTTTAGTCTTGTATCAGTTATTTATTTTCAAAACTTTAGTCATTACATTACACATTATGAACATTACATTCATCACCAATATTTCATGAGATGCAATCGCTTCAATTTCTGCTTACGTTAGGCCTTGGTTTGCTTTTCTGCAAATCATTTTCATAATAATTGTGTTTCCGTGACCACTGTGGACCAAAGTTGCATAAAAGCCACAACTTTGGGTCAACTTTTGAGCCCATTACCATTTGAAGTCATATATTTCATTAGCATTTTTTGTGTATGGGGCTCCACTGATTTAAAGAAAACTCGAACGCGGTATTTTAGACCTTCCCTAAAAAATTTTTCTGAATTTGTTGCATTGTGTAATCAATTCATAAATCAGTAAAAAGTGCATTTAACGACAAAATTTAAATTGAACTATTGAATAGGTAGAAAGTTGATTCTCAGCAATTTTGCTAAGTAAAAGTAACGTTTTTTCAAGCGTCATGTTCTCTAAGTATATAATGGGTGATTTTTTAGCAACATTCTTTTTAGCGACGCTGTTTTTGGCATCTCAGCTGTTTTCGTGTAACATGTTACTGTCAAACATGTTCAGTTTGCATCGTGCACTTCTTCCGTTTTATGGTCAGTTTGGGCGACCTTGTGAGGCGGCTATTCGGAAACTTTTGACTAAGTTTCGCACCAAATTTACATTATTGGACATTAAACCACCAACACGCATACGTAGCTGGAATGACCCAATTGAGAGGCGAGTTCGGTGAACAGTTTATTTGGGGCCGGTCAATTTGCCGCCCAGATCGTGAAAATTTACGCCTTTAGGGCCGTTTGTTCAAAGTCCGGTTACAATTTTTCGTAACGATATGCCAACAAAAAATCAAACTTCGTTTGCTTTTTATCCGGTTAGGGTTTTTCTAAACGAAAAAGCTAACCGATGCTTCATCTGCCGGTTAAGTATTTTTCTTAGCGAAAACGCAAACAGCTGATTCTTATTCTGCGCTGATTTTGTATTTTTGTGTTTTCAAATAAGAACATATTTGCAATGAATTGTAGACGCGTGTTTCAAACTAATGCAATAGAAGACACTTTTGAAGAAACTCAATCACGAAATATATCTACGAGGGAATATAAAAATAGACCAGATTACTTCAACGACTAGTGTGAAAAAAAACTTCATCACACGGTTCAGATTGTCCGAGTCAACTTTTCAATGCCTTGTTGAAAAACGAGATCCCGCAATAGGACCGAATACAAATAGGTGAATTGTATCTTAATATCTCGAATACATCATGAATACAGGAAAAAGTGAACAGAATGGAAACCGCCGAAGAAACACAAATCAGCTGATTTTATCATAACGTTGCCATATACGTATACAATCAAATTACTTTACACAACCTTTGTCAGGTCTAGATTGGAATATGCCGCGCTAATATGGAGACCATATCACGCATCTTCCATAAACCGAATTGAACGGATACAGAAAGTATTCATTCGGTTCGCTTTGCGTTCGCTGAACTTCAGTGATCCCATACCATCCTACAGCTCTCGTTGCCTTCTAATTAACTTAAAGTCACTACATGCTAGGCGTTCTCTTCTTGCATGCTCCTTTGTAGTCAGCATTGTATGTGGTGCTATTGATTGCCCGGATCTTTTAGCAAGAATCGCATTTAATGTCCCTAAACGGAGTCTGCGGAGGGTGGATACCTTCCATTTAGATGTCCCCAGGACGAATTATGCAAGAAATGCACCTCTATATAGGGCCTTCTCGGAATTAAACAATGTTACCGATTTGGATCTGTCACTTCCGAAGGGTTTGCTGTTGAATAGTTTAAGTAACTTATAGTTTGTAATAATTATTATATTCTATAGTCAGTAAGGACATTTGTTCATTGGCTAAATAAATAAATAAATAAATAAATATTTTCGCTTACTATTTGCCATTCACAATAAATTTTGCCGATTAGTTTTTCGTTCGTATGAGCAAACGAAAATTTTTAACCACAAGTTTTTCGTTGCGAAAAATTGAAGTGCCAGTTTGTTAACAAACGCTTTAACCGGACTTTAAACAAACGGCCCTTAGACTATTTTTTGTGGGGCTATGTAAAGGCTCATGTCTATAGCGACAAGTCCACAAAGGTTGACGCACTGGAAGCCAATATTGAAGAATTTATTCGTGAGATAAAGGCCGTTGGAGAGATTATGCCAAAATTGGACCCAGCGTATGAACCACTTGAGGCGCAGCCGCGGTCAACATTTACATGTAATAATTTTTAAACATTGAATTATATAGATCATCCTATCGACTCCAATAAAGATTTCATACGTTTCTTCAAATTCTATGTGTGTTTTAAAATAAATCCGTAGGCTCTTTAAAAATCACACTTTAACTTTCGTAAACACCTTTTCGCCGAAAGTATTTGCAAAAATACGTTGCCTTATACGCGCTGCGCCTTGAATTGTATTGATTATATGCAGTTACTATTCCATGGAACATTGTTGCGTTTTCACCCCTAGACAACTTGTGCTCTCATCGCACACCGCATTCCAATAGTCCCGTCGTTGGAGTTCATTGAATGACGACAGCCAACCAGCATCGCAAACTGAATTTGTTGAGTGCAAATATTGCAGGACGAGGTGTTGGGGCTTGCAACTATGCTCGATCTGAGATAATTAAGCATGTCCACACGATGCGGCTATAACTGGCTGAGTACAGACGCACACACGCAAGCAACAGTTCATGTCCGGAGATTGTCGTTTCCATCGCCTTCATCTGTCACGTACCATTTCATGTCGATATTTATTTGCAAATTCCATCGGCACCTCGAAGCCAGCTTGGAATGCTAAGGGGAAGGTGCAAACCAGATTGCCACATCCATGAATTTAACGTTCAATTCGCAACACCGTTGTGCTTGCATTCGAATTAAAATTCAGAAACACATCTCGCAATCGAACACCAGGCCGGCTCGACAAAAGTTTCTCTAGTGTGCGAGATGATGCTCCCAGTCGGAAGCCAAAACTGGCACATTCACCCGGTCACGAGTCGGTGGATATTCATGCCAGGCACACAAACTCTTATTTTCGTCCATAAATATTTCAGTAAATTGCTAATAAAGTGCTTAAATCTGTTCGTTTTTAACAAACAATTTCTATTTCGCACGACAAAATTAAGATTTTCAAAATATCATCTTTACAAACACTCTCGTAATTATTTCGTTGCTTTCCGATAAGCCTTGCTTAACTAGTTTCTACACAAAGAGTCTTTCTATACCAGTCAAAAGTTTTTTTGCTTTGTACGGCTTTAAGTAATTTATGAATAGAGCCACAAGTAAAATTTCAGGCTAATCGGAGGAAAACTGCTTAAGTTTTTCCAAGTTGCAAATTGCATAACGCGTCACAAAGCGCCCAAAGTTGTCTAAAAAATTGGATTCATAACTATTTTTAAAAAACCTTTCGCAGCCGCAATATTTTTTTAATATAATTCTAGCGATGTTAATACCTAATTTAACCCGATCAAATAATATCAAAAACTCCTTAATCTTTTGAAATTGTGCTAGACCGGAAATAGTCTGCCAAAATGAGGCATTGTCAGGGATTGATTCGGTAGGTTCCTTGGACGCTCTAACTGGTTCTGCGATGGAGATGAGTCCAACAAATTGTAAAAAAACATCACGCGGCCTTGGCTCACGTGTGCTCCCTTCGAAGCAGCCGATTACTTACTCAACAATTATTGATTTTCAATTTCATGTTCTACTGCAGATGATTCTCAAATTTCCAGTGGCCCCGTGTGAAAGTCACGCGCCCACGCACTCGCGCTTAGCTAAAAATAATTGGGGAACTCGATACATATGTACTACGACAAAGGCCCTCATCATCAATTCACTCATTCACGCTGCCAACAAGTCATCTTCCGGTCGGCAAGACATCACGGAAACCCTTCTCAATTTGATTGAAAAGCTAGCCAGTTCCACCCTTTGAATTGCGTTGTTGAAGCTATCTGCCGGTCATGGGCGTACCCAGAAACAAATTTAGGGGAGAGAGGGGAAAAACATAACTAAATGTAAAAATAAACTATGTATATAGGATTCGAATTAAAAAGAATATAGAATTCTGTATACAAAAATATTTCATTTCGATTTTTAGCGGGTAGTAAATGCCCTCCCCTGCCATTACTTGGCTACGCCCATGTTGCCGGAGGAAGGCAGAAAGGAAGGATGACAGCGTGAAGGGTGAGATTGGCATAGGGCTATAGTCAAACGTGCGATTCCGCATAAAGGGAACATTTTTCAAATATGTCGCAACAAATGAGTGTTTTCCTTCCGCTGGTTTTGAAGTTCGACCCGAAGGTATGCGCCACAGTTTGCGACGTTGGCAGCAATGGAACGCGTGTTGCGTGCGACACTGGTGCTCAGAGCAGGCAATGACCTTCGGTGTGCGTTTGCCGCGCTGCCAAAGGCAATTGTGTCAAATTCAATAACTTTGTGTATTATTCAAAATCACTGTTTATATGGAAACACAACAAGCAAAGGAAATAAGAAGTGGCGGCCTCAGGTGAAAAGTGCAAATGCGATTAATAAATTCAATGCGCAAAGCCCGACAACGCCCAAACGTAGTGAAAATCAACAACAATGTGTACGCATAGTTTTGCTAAAATAAACCTTACACTTTATGATAGAGGCATTCACAATAAGTATCATCATTAAGGACAAATGACGGTTCGCATCTAAACGGTGTGATACTACGTTTTGATATGAAATAAACGGATTTTTATTTGCACTGAGTCAAGGTTGCTTTTACATAGAACTGGCAAAAATGTGTTATGAATGTACGAGTCTGAATCTTATTATTTTTTACAATAAATTTGCTGTGGTGGCAAAGCAGTTGCCACCAATCGTGAATACCGTCAAACTAGCTCACATCGTTGATATAACTTCACACATTCACAGGCACCCACACACAAACTGATGAAGTATGGCAATTTTTAAAGTAGGTTTGGATGAATTGGCAATAAGGCAGCCGAAGGGCCTCAATGAGCGATCCAAACAATGTCATTTAATTATGCAAATTCCATAATTAACATAATGTTCAATTAAGATAAGTGCATGTAAAATATTTGGCTGGGCAGTAATACAAGTTCGCACGGCTGCATACACGTGCATGATTGTAGTATCCCAGCAGAAAAGCTTTTTGTAAGCCATTGCAATCGTAACCGCTTACAAACTGCATTACATAAATGCCAGAGCAACGGCTAACAGCTTATTTAATCGTTTATGGGTTATATCTAGATTAATAACACATTTCTAGATTACACTTTCGCTCACTTGTAATGCAATGTGTAAGATACTTATTTGATTTATTACTGGTAATACAAATAGTAATGGAAGAATGCTGACAACATTTATGTGAATTATTCTTCCACTTACAAGTAATGCGAAAATTGCAATTCACTTGATCCCGTTATATTAGACACAAGCAGCCATCAAGGAAATCAAAGAAAGTTGATGCTGTAGAAACATGCGTTTACCGATTCGCGTGTAAAAGTTTGAAATGTCAAGTGGACAAGTGGATGAAGTCGTTGAGAAAAGAAAATAAGAGGGACTACATTATAATCTATTTGAAATTAAAAGGGCACAAAATACAATGAAAATCAATAAAGTGGTGTAATTTCATTCAAAACCAGTTAAGAGATTGGTATATGTAAGTATTACACTCAGTATTTCTCAACAATGGTGCAAAGAGCTTTGAAACATCAGAGGCTGCAGTCGAACAAAAAGTTGATGGCAGTAATATATGGTAAGTCTTATATATTAAAAACCATGGCTATGCATTTCATTATTTTTCAGCAATTACTGAAGGGATTAACATAATAATTGCTTAATTAATTTCCAAGAGTTCTGACCAGTAAAATAAAATTTCGTTACAATATCTTTATTAAAACATTAGAACTACGTATGTATATCATATAAGAAAACTGTATAAAAGCGCCCAATAAATTACTTAAAAAACTATTGAATACGCTACTAAACTAAAATAAATACTACTACTAAATTAACCAAAATCTTCAAAAATTAGCCCAGTGACTTACTACTTACTACTCCTTACTTTAGGGTTTACGTTACGAGTACGTTCCGATTTAATAAGTTCAGTATTTCTTCTTCTATCTTGTCCGTCTCATCTCATACCGAATACTATACGTCCGAGCGGGCCTTAAGTTAGGGCGTCAGCTGCGCATTGTGACATAAACAGATCGATTAAGACTCGTTGAAGCAGTTTCTCCGCTCGTAATTGATGACCTGCTCAAGCTGAATTGCTATTCATTGCTGCACCCATTTCGATGGAATATATTCATCGCCCCGCCTTCAGTTACAGCTTTTGCACGTGTTACCTTGGGGGCAAATTTAATAATTTAGCGGCGCGTCGTTATTGTATGAGCAAACGACCTGCAAACATCCAACCGAATTCAGTCCATTAAAGCATTGTAAACACTGGAGCTCCGCAAAGGCTATCGAGGTTATCGTTATCAGCTGATTTATTTGCGCGAAAATCAGCGTGATTACACCCCCGAATGCAAATATTGATCACCGCACTTTCGAACCGGAACCCGACCAAGTGGATTTGGTTTATCACTGCCACCGCACGACCGGCCACAATGCAGCACACCCACGTTTCACGTCATGCAACGTCAATGTATTCATTTCCAAACGTGAACCAACCGTAAAAATATCCCATCCAACACGCCCCGAAAACTATTACCCCGACCCCAGGCAGTGCCACGGCATAACGTAACGAATTGGCCCGCACCAAAGCCGCCTCACCTCACATCCCAAATATGCAGAAGCGAACCCTAACCGTCAGTCAGGTGAGGTCAAGTATAAAATTTCGTGACAGCGGGTACAAAAACAACTCAGAGTTAATTTTGTTCACTTTTTATATGTACGACTATGTATGTATGTATGTATGCGAAACGCTGCCGCAAGCGAGGGAAACAATGAGAAAAAAATACGAAACCACTGAAAATAACCAAGGAAACAGACAAACAAACAAAAACCGAAATTCCAGCGGCCGCCATAAATCACTGAAATGCGGCAGCGCGAGCAGTGGGTGTACGAATGACGCGGGGTGCGTGGTAGGCACATTTGACGTCGTTTTTAAGTTAGGGTTTGGTTGTTGCTTGCTTGTGCTGCGAGGATATTTTCCAAGTCCTTTGGTTTCTACGTTGCCGCGTGGATTTCAGATTGCGACTGGAACAGATTTCGCTGGAGACAACCGTTTATCTATGAGTCATGCATACATCTCAGGTTAGCTTCATATTTGCGTGTACTCTTCCCATATCTCTGTTCTGAAATTCTGAAATTTATTCAATTGTGCGAATTCATTTGGATGGCAGCCTCTGAAATTTCGTTACGTGTATTTCATTTACCGCACATTAATAACTTAAGTGCCGTACCGTACCACATTATCAATTACGCCCATTGGTTCTCTTATTTTATTTTATATTAAGCCAATAAATTGGCAATTAAATCGAAAGTTGATGTAGTCTATTCTGAGACATATTGAAAATGTTGTTTACATTTAAGTTTTTGTGTTAAAATTAACAGATTGCTTTTTAAGAAAACAACTAATAAACTCATCTTATGCAATACGTGTCGTATAAGTTATTTTAATGAAGGGGTGTTCAATTCATGAAGGTTCTAGTCCTTCTTTTATAATAAAATTAAAATATAAAACCATATATTTTGGAGGGACTCTATCGCACATCTGACGTTTATGAAAGCTTCAAAGCTTTTGATGAAGGGAATGCAATTCAAGCAAATTGTTTTAATGTAATTTATATCCCTGCGATTTAACCGTAGATCGAGCTTCACAAAAATTAAGGAATCCTATCTTATGTATACAAAGGAGAAAATTATAAACTTTTCAATTTTCTCAAGACCTCTTTTTTAAAAAAGTGTGAAAGATGGTTTTAAACAAACATAATCCCAACACAAACAAAGTCACAAGAATGGTTCAATTAATTATATCCTGAAAAAAGTTAGAATAAAACAAAAAACCAAATGTATCATTTGTGATACAAAGCTCGATCTACGGTTAATTTTCCTTTTTTAAACGCTGTTTTTTTAAGAAAATATTTGTTAATCCTCCAAGGTGAAGTTCGACGCCCTCGATCTACAAATATGAATAAATACATTTACATGTATAATACTTGTTTGAATGTTTATAATCTAAGCACCAAATCTTATTGTTTAATTCAAGAATTTAATTCAGTGATGAAATTCTTTCTCTTCCCAAATATATCTTTTCATGCAACCGTGTGCTTTCACCGAGATTGTGCACCAGCTGTCCGAAAGGATGGAAATCACAGCTGTGCACCATTTGCCGTCGAAGGACACTTTTGTAGAGAGCATTCTATTGTTTATTCGCGCCTCAGAATGCCTCACCTAATTAGTGCCGATTTAGTTTGTGTGTTGCGTCACAGAGGAAGCTCCAATTCGCACTGCTGTGCCGGCGCGTCTCGTGCCATTTGCATATGTCACGTGCACTTGCCCGCAGCGCCGTGTCCGCTCGAGCACGTCGCCTCGAGAGGAGTGCGTCGCCTACGTTCACACCCACAAATGCGTGGCGTTGTTCTAGGCTGCTGCCGACACCGTTGTGTATGTGCGCACGGGGCAGATAAGCGCGTGGGAAAGCTGGGTAGGTGTGTGGCGCTGAAGACGTGCGCACATGCCGATAGTTGCTTGAAGTTTAAATTAATGGCGCAAACTTCGTAATTAAATTATAAGCACTGGCACACACTCAAACGGGTGTGCACATGCACGCGGCGTTTTAATACTGCTCGTCCTCGCTAGTGTGCAAAGCGTGTTTTGAATTGAACTTTTTCTCAATGGCTCATGGTTTCCATATTTTTACGATGCGACTTTTTGTCATTTTATACCAGCGCAGCAGCTGCCGGAACACAACACTAAACAGTTAACTGGCAGTCGACACTCGCATCCTTCGGCCAAGCGGGAGTGCAGTGCGCGCTGCAGCAGAGATACTCAAACGCTGCTGCAGGGCGATGGAGCTGCACGTTGGGAAAAACCAGGCAAAAACCGCTCACATTGGAGCAAATTCAAAAGTTGTGAACCTGCATTTGGTTTTTTACTTATCGTTATATATGTACCTATATAACGATAAGTAAAAAACCAAATGCCAGCCAAATATAGAAAATCAATTTTTCAAGTCCCTTCATTCCAAAACCTGGGCTTTAAGGTCTTTGAAAGTTGCCCGTTTTATTATATTGATTTTCACTTTTAGCAAAATAACGTTAACAATGCTTTCTTCAAATGCCCGTAGAATCTATATTTTTTAATGAAATCCCACTTTTTTTTCACATGTGGATTTATGATATTTAAGCAATTAATATTAATTTCAAACAAAAACATTAATTTCAAAATTTTATTTATTTTATTTTGACATAAAAATGCATATCTAACCCATGCCTCATTTTTTTTTTATAAAAATGAAACTAAAATCTTGATTTTCTATGGACTATAACTTTTGACATTCTCCAACATTCCTCGAAATACTTACACACTGATTAGTTGGGACATTCAGCTAAATGATGGTACCAAACTTATCTGCCGAGTCCAATTTTCGCATGCCAACTCGAGCACTTTTTGTACTCAGTTCTGGAGAGCAACGATATATTTTTAATTGCTGAGCAAAACTATAACGTATGAAAGACAGCAAGGCTGGTATTAAAAGGAATAAATATGTATTTAAATATATAGAATCAAGACGTGCACATATATATCGAATTGATTTGTCCGTCCGTTAATATGTCTTCGAGCCATCCTGTGTAAATATTGTTGATTCTAGAGCGCAAAACAGGCGATGCAAGCTTTTTTGCCTGTCTGTTTTTCCCCAACGTGCGCCGCTGGCGTTGTCAGCGCTTTCAGCGTTATCACAATTGCAAAGTATTAAAGTTGCGAGTATGGTAAAACTGATGCGGTTTCTGATATTGCGAAACTTGAAACACGGTTGCCTTTTATTTGACGGCGCCACGTTGGCCGTGCAATTTGCGGCACTCGCTGAAGTTGAGCAAGTTGGCGCCCATGTCCTTAAACGAGAGCGAAAAAGTGTTCTACGATGGAGGAACTCATATATGGAGTATCGTAACCAACCATCTTCGACTGATTACCAATAGGTAATAATAGATAACCTTGTCCCAAGAAGGCACTAAAACCTTTGCGATTCGATGCATGGCAGCACTGTAAACACTAATCTGGCTATTCACAATCCATATCCATATTGCATTACCGAAGAAACTTACCCATTTGATTAGAGATCTTTAGTTGGAAATTCCTGTGCGACTAAGTAAGTGACGATATGGTCACACACAATAAGCACTACACTCCTACTGACGTCGCAAGACTTGAGGATAATTTTGCTAAGACTTAGTTGATTTATGTAAAAATCACGCTGATATATATTACAACAGCTAAGCTACTTACTTTATAATAATTTTTAATAATTGATTGGCACGACAGCCCGCTTACGCGAGACTAAGGCCTAGCTTCCCGCAACCACCCGTGTTGTGCGTGTGAATTTTGTACGCGGGTGGAAGGGACCTACAGTTTTATGCCGGTTCCGAACGGCAGGTTGGGAGCTTTTTCATAGGCAATTTTTACTCTCAGAGGTTTGCCATTTCCAGCTGAGAGGACAGCCACCGAAAGAGAAAACGAGTTTCCCGTTATTTTTTTTAGGTGTTACTACATGCAGAATTCGAACTTGCGTCGCTCTGCATGCGACTCGCTGGACCGCGCACTAACCAACTGAGCCACGGCGGCTGCTACTTACTTTACAATATGTAATTTATACTATTATATAAAAACCAATGTGCCGTTGAACATGTATTGTATTTCATTTGCAAATGTTTAGAAAAACTACTGAATTTCACTGACAGTTGTAATATTCTTTGAAGTTAATAAAAAAATTATTACGCAAATCAAAGCTTACTGACTCTAGGCCCTCCTACTTCACTTGAGTTCAATTTCGTCCGTTTCTAAAACGGTTTTAAATAGTTTTACCATCAAAGATGAAACAATAAAGTGCTTAATGCAGCGAGAAAACGAGAGGAAGCGAAAGAAAAGTTATGTGGTATAAAGTGCCGGACTAGAAACCGGAGGCAAGCGAAACAGCTGTAAAAACAACTGCAAAAACAACTAGTCATAATGTCTAATCAAAAGTGAAAAGCCGCTCAAATACTTACCGCCACTTAAGGGCCCGTCCTCTAATGCAGCTAATTGCAAAAACGCGACTGCAACTTGTGCGCGCTTCGGCTTTTAATGCATACTTTTCCTCTTGACTTGGCGCTACTTTATGCATTCGTGAGTCGCACTTGCGAACGAGTTTATTACAATATTTGACTGCACTTGTCGAGAAGTGTTTGCGCTGCGCCTCCGCCTGCTCCGTCCGAGCTCCGGCAACACTTTTCAATTTAAGCGATTAAGAAACGGGTGAAAGCCGTTGCCAAATAAAGAGCGAATTGGAGGAAGGCCGGGCCGTGCGGGCAGCGCGGGCGAGCACTTGCACTTAGCAGATGATGACGCTGTCAATAAGACGCAAGCAAGGCGGCGAAGTTGGCTGCGGCGCGCGCGCAGGATTGATAGCTCTGCCAACATTCGCATAATCCTTCGCAATTGGGTGTGGCTGCGTCCTCCGTGCGTTCCCGTGCAACCACTGCATAATAATCTCTTTAGAAAATTCTGCCACGCACATCGCTCAGATTATGCAGACTTTTTGCCTTGTGATGAACGGCAGCGACGTCAACAACACTTGTACACGACAACAACAATAACAATGACAACAACAACAAGTCAAGTGCATTGCTATCTACAACCACACCCACTGCCGCACCGTCTGTGGCGCGCCGGCGTCGTTTTGAGATTTAATGACTGTAAGAAATATCCATTTTACCACTTGTACACCCTGTGGCCACAGTCGAGCATGCAATGGGACGGGAGGGGACGCGACGTTAGCGGCGTGCCGCATAAACAGGCGTGCGGGCGCTAGGAGAACGACTGCATTGCGAAACTTATCGCCAACTCCACCCGTCGGCCATTCGCCTGGCGCTTAGCTGGGCTGCAATTTGTTTTAAGTTTCGCTGTAAATCTGCCGGATTAATTATTGCATTCTTGGCGGTTTCTCAGCATATCTGGAGCGGCTGTCTGCGTTGTGTACGTCGCTGCCTCCCTTAATGCGGATGTTTGTTCGGCATTCAATTCTCTTTTGACTCTTATCCGTTTGCGCCGTTGCCCGTGTGGCAAGTAGTGGACTCCGTTGATTAGCTGAGCTAATAGAGGTACGAGACGATAAGCAGCCGGCGAAAAAGCAAAAGTTTTGTAAATAAAAATCCATTAAATTGATTTTTGTGCGACTGGCTGTAATTGTTATTGCGAATTAATCGCCGCAGGGGCAGCGCGACGACGAGGCAGCCAGGGCAGCCACGAAATTCAACATTGTTATCTCTCGAGGAGGAATTTGACTTTTGATTGCGTCACGATGATAGCACACATTTGCTGTCCTCGGCCCTTCGTCCTCAGCGCTCAGCCCTTCGCCCTGCACCCCACACCGAGCAGGTCTTGATGGGTGCGCGCTCGGGGGCTGCAATGGAAATTTTTAATTAAAAACTAATGTTGCGAAAATATGAACGCAATCAAGTTGGCCGAGGACAGAGAAGGGTCTGCGTGTGCACTGAACGCAGGAAAAGGGCGAGCGCTGTTCGGTTAAGCAGCGGCGCACGGACAGGCGGGAAACTCGACCTAAAATGAGCAAAAAGTAAATTACTCCTAATTGCGAGTGTTTAATTATGTAGTAGTTTTATTTGATGGCCTCGTGGTGAGACGATGCGAGCGAAAGTGCTCGTACTTGTCGGTGTCTACGGAGACGCTTACGTCGGTCTGGCTGGGTACTCTTGCATAAAGACATTAGATAAATTTTGCAGCAAGCATTGAAGATCCGAGCGCACAGCCAACCGAGCGCGCGTGTGTATAGGTTTGCATGTGTGCGCGGCCATGGCCAAGTACCGACAGACTTGCACATGCGTGTGTGTGCTTGGTCGCAAATAACAGACAAGTGGAAATCATGAAAGTGTTGCGGCAAGACCTTTTCTCACCGGGGGGGGGGGGGGGGTGGAAGGCCAGCACCATTCAGCACGCTTTGCATGCTCGTAAAGTGTGCGCATTCCCATGCATGGAGCCAAGTCATTTCCACTTTTAATTTACGAAGGGATCTAAAGTAGCAAATAATTGCTTTCTTCTAAGCACTGATAACGGGGGATTGCTCAGCTCGGCTGCTGCTCCGGCAGCGCCAGTCAGCAGTGGCCGGTGCTGCATGGATTGAATGCGGGTGGGGACGGACGGGTCGCGGACGGGCCACATTGTTGATGGGATTCATTTGTTTATTTAGCATGAAATGGACTTGAGTGGAATGAATTTTCTTCTTGTAATAACAGCATCGACAGTTTCAGCGGAGCCAGTGGAGATGTGAAAAGGGTTCGGGCGCTTTTATTTGCACAAAGCAAACAGTTTCAACTAATTGTTTTCAATATCATGCCCAAAGTGTTGATGCCGCCATTAAAGGCAAATGCACATTTATTCACGTTCGAATGTAATAAATATTGTAATTCAAGTGCTGTTGCCGTGTATGAGCGTATCGAAAACGCTTCGCTCGTTTTACTGGCCGAAATGAAATCCTAGCAAAGTCCAAGGTAATGAATTCAGTCAAACTTGCAAAAACCATCGAATAGCAAAGTAAGAGCACAGATAACTCATCAATGATGATCAATTGTCATTGATGAGTTATCTGTGGTAAGAGGATGCAAATCAATAAAAAAAGAACGCCGCTCAAGTTGACCAAATTCCCTTTAAATTGTTCAAAAGGTGATATGCGTGTGGACTCTACTCTTTCAACATACTTTCTTTAACAGTATGTTAAAGACTTGGTTTGAGTATAAAACAATTAACTAAGATAATGTGTTAATGGCTTCAGCTTCCTGGGCAAACTTTTTTAGTTTTGGAAGATGTTGTTTAAAAATGTGTACTTCAACTTACAATACCAATTATATCCTAGTAGAGGTCATCTTTAGTGCGCTTGACTCCAGATGGAAGCCCAAACTACAAGTTGCACTCAATCATGCAGTTCATTATGTGCATCGCATCAGAAAGGATGACCATGATTCCCTGCTCAGCAATCAACTACTTGGTTGTAATGTTGTGAACTATTTACTTACTTACTAACTTACTTACTTAACTGGCCATAACAACCCGTTATCGGGTTACGGCCTGCCGCAAAACTTCTCTCCAGGCGCCTCTGCTCCGCGCGCGCCTTCTCCAGTTGGTCACACCAAGAGATACCAGGCCTCTTCCACTTGGTCCTTCCACCGGAGACACGGCCTCCCTCTTCGCCGTCGACCTCCAACCATCGCATCGAATACCTTTTTCGCCGGAGCTTCGTCGTTCATGCGGCAGACATGACCGAGCCAGCGTAGCCGCTGGATGTTAATTCGCTGCGCTACGTCCATGTCCTTATACAGCTCATACAGCTCGTTATTGGTTCGTATGCGATAGTCGTCACCAACCCGAACAGGGCCGAAGATTTTGCGAAGCACCTTCCTCTCGAACACTCCAAGGGCCGCTATGTCGTTTCGTGTCATTGTCCATGCTTCAGCGCCATAGAGGAGCACGGGCAAGATAAGCGTCCTATAGAGTGAAAGTTTTGTCAGTCGAGAGAGGTCTCTACTTCTCAATTGCCTACCGAGACCGTAGTAGCACCTGTTGGCAAGAGTTATCCTTCGCTTTATCTCCAGACTGACATCATTGCTGCTGTTGATGGCGGTGCCAAGGTAGACGAATTCCTTGACAACTTCAAAAGCATACCTGTCGGCCTTGACGTGAGACCCTAGCCGCTGCGAGTCCCTGCGTGTAGACAGCATATACTTCGTCTTGCCCTCATTTACCACCAGACCCATTTTGGCAGATTCTCTTTCGATAGCCGCAAAGGCAGCGGTGACATCTCGCTTGTTACGTCCGATGACATCAATATCATCAGCGTAAGCAAGGAGCTGGACACTTTTGTTGAAAATTGTGCCATTACGATGTACACCGGCCTTGCGCAGAACACTCTCCATGGTGAAGTTGAAGAGGTCGCAGGACAAAGGATCGCCCTGTCTGAAACCTCGAACGGTATCAAAGGGGTCGGAGAGGTCACTTCCAACCTTGACGGAGCTGCGCGTATTGCTCAACGTCGCTCTGCAAAGTCTCACGAGCTTTGCAGGGATACCAAGTTCAGACAATGCGAACTATTTGCTTGCCAGAAATTGCATCTGTTACACAATTTGATCCACTCACAAACACCTAAATATTTCTTTGAAAAGCTTTAGTTCTGTCAATCAAACAAAACTCTGAACCTTGTTATGTCAGAGCACAATTCCACTGCTTGGTTGGTTTTATTTTTGTAAATGCCATCAAAACCGCTTATGAATACAACTTAAGGCTTCTTCTTATCTACAAACACTTTTCTTAACCCTTTCGGTACAGGTTTTTACTGGGGAAAGTTAAAATTTAAAATGTTAAGTTTTAGACTTTTATGTGGTTGTATTATTATATTATATTAGCAACGTTCCATAAAATTTTTTTTTATTTTTATACTCGGACCCTGTATTTTAGAGTGTTATACTATGAGAGAAACCACATCGTTGTGACTGTAATAATTACTTAAACATAAAATTGTTTACGCATAACGAAAATTTTAATATTTCTTCATTTACTTTAGCCAAAATAAGAAGTAAAGAAGTTACTAAATTGAAAAATTATCTAAAATTGTCTGCTTCTTCTTCCTTTGCTATGTCAAGATATACCATTAAAAAAACGTGCATACTTCTCTTTTTTAAACTAAAATATTCAGTTTATCAGTTTCGTATATTTCCTAAAACTTCAAACTATTCTAAGGACCAATCAAAAAATGTATTCTTGCAACCATAGAGGATGCAGTCGTATACAAAGTAGCATATGCCATATGGCAACAAAATAGCGAAAGGGTTAACGCTATCATCGTCTTGTTGGTTTTTTTATCTTAAATTATCTTTTCCTATAAATGTTTTTATATTGTATACGTTTATTTTTTAAATATTGTTTGTTGATTTTGAATTATTGTACAAATTTTTTTGTTTTGCTTTTGAATTTAATATTCCTGTGAATGTTACATATGCTGAGTGGTAAAAAAAAATCAAATAAGAAAAAAATTATTATAAAATAATTTACAGTTTAAACGGTTAAAAGTTTAGCAATAGTTACAAAAGCATTTTTTAAAGCGATTTTTGCATTGTAAAAACTTTTAAAAATTTTAAATGCGAACTAAAATTTAGTTATGTATTTTGTATAATATACAAGTAAAGTTTTTAAGGCATAAATTCATACTAGTGAATATTTTCCAAACCAAATCAAATGGTACTCACAATTATTATTTTAAATGAACCAAAAGCTATGTATCCAGGCGAGTTAAAAAAGAAAACTCCGTTTTGAACCGCACCTTTTTACATTACAGCGATTCCAACGCCCAAATTCTCTCTGACTACTCCATTTACTACATTTCATCTGTGCTAAAATGTACCTTAAATCTTACGCTCTACATCGACTTCAGTCACGTGAGGTCCTGAAACGTGGTTCAATAAATATCCGCACTCTTTCCAATCTGTTGTTTTTAAACTAAAGAATTCCCCGTTTTGTGAAATAAGAAAGCCCTTTGCGTATTGACATATATCGTCGACGGCCTGAAGGATCCGCATGCGTGAATCACACAGTGTCACTCAGCTCTCTCTCAATAGCATTGTGCCATGTTGCCATGCTTAGACTATGTCCTCGGCGAACCGAGCAGCTTGCGCAGCGTGCCGACTGCAGCAGATATCACGATTTTTGCGTCGAGCAGCCCCTTATATCCCGTCTAATTCTCTAAAGCACTCTACGCCAATAACAACCCCGGCTCCGCCGGCAAATGAAAGTTTGCTGCTGCCGCACTCGTCACAAATGAATAAAACACAATTTACGTACGAAAGCTGTTTCGGCTCGAAGTACGCAGCGGAGTTCGCTAATGAGATACAATCTCAACCATTCCACCTCCTCCGTCGGTGATGCTGCGGTTGCGGCTGCTCCGCTCCACTGGCTGCCGCCTAGATAGGCACCAGTTTCCTTATTTCTAAGCAGTGTCGACCGTTGGCAATTATTATTGCGCGCGCTGCGTTACAAACCCCGTCCACGCACACACATGAACGTGTTTCAGCGCTTACTCACCACACACTACCAGTGGAAGGACCGAAGGACCGTGGGTTGCCTGTGTCGCCTGCTGCGGTGTCCTCCGACTCGCATGCACGCATGCATTCCGTCCGTCCTCTCGCCGCTCTTCTGACAAATGGCTGCGAGGGGACCGCTCCTGTAGTCGGAGATATGTTTTATATTTATAGGTATATTTTCGCCCGGCTGCTACATTCTTGCTGCCATTAATGTCGGTTTTAATGAGTCTTTTCGGTTTTTATTTTTTACGTCTTTTGTGTTCACATTTCGACACGCGTTGTGCTGCGTCCCGGGAGTTGCCATTGTGTGCGATGTGCTGTGATTGCGGGTCGGTATGTGTGCGGTGGCGGTGTGCTCAGTTCGGGTTTATTGAGGAAGTTTAATGCAAATTAAATTTAATTATTTGGTTATTATCTCTAGATCGAATTATGCAATTACAAACAAATTCGCAGCGCTTTTATGGACATGTGGACATTTTGGCTTCAAGTCATTCTCATATACACAAATCAAATTAAAGCGATCATTCCAATCCAACCAAAATGCTGTTCGGGTACGGAATACAAAGTGGGATTTCTTTTACTCAACGTGTAAGCGTTTTGATTTCGGTTTCGGACACACAAGCCATTCCTACCGAGTAAGGACCAAAAGCCAGTGAATACCAAATCGCAATACGTACTTCCCTATATGTACATATGTATGCCTTAACCCTTTCGGGACTACTGGGATAATACACCCCAGCAAGTTTTTAATGCCCCTCAAAACAATTATTCAAATCATACGACCCATGAAAAATATTTTTTCGATTTTGGTCTTCCCGCATTAACCCTTATTCTCATACCCAAACTTACTAACGTCGTTTGGCACCCGGGGTACCCGGGTACCCATTTCATGAAATTTTTAAGTTTTCAATATTTTGTAATTAAAAAGTGTTTATAAAATTTTGATATGATTTGTTCGCTTTTCACCTAAATAACGAGGATCCGGAAGGTAAAAAAAAAATTTTCATTATTTGTCAGTTTTTTTCACGAAAATACATCGCAGTGTGCACCCGGGTACCCGGGTATGAGAATAAGGGTTAAAGGATGATTTCAGAATTTGTGAGCATCCAATATAATTTTCTAACCCCAACATTCATAGCATGAGAATATTTCTACTGAGAGTATTTTGGATTTCAAAATTAAACTCCATCCCGAAAGGGTTAAGGTAATGAAATGATGTCAAGCTTCATGGAAACAACATTCATGTTGGGTGCACAAATTTTTATGTAAGTAAATAGAAGAAGATTAGCCTATTTTCAAGTCTTGTGCTTATCTTTTAAAGGTCATTATTTGTACACTCAAAGATTTACCACCGATTGCTGAGAGGTCAGCTGCTAGAGGAAAGTTTAATTCGTTTGCCTTTTCAAATCGATATTCGGCTTCTCGATCTTCCCGCAGAGTCATAACTGCCTCGGAATACGATAAGTTCTCAAAAACTCAATGCGAAAAAATAAAATAGAATTATATTAACACATTTTAAGCGGGTAGCCTAGTATATGAAACTATGCTGCGTAGCGGGCATTACTTGCAAAACAAGCAAAAATTGCGCGATCCAAAATAAATAAAACTTGAAATTTATGAAACTAAAATAATTATATGAAATAATACTTTCAGTTTTATATGAAAACCAATCCGGTAAAAATACCGTCTCCCGCTTTTAAAGTGCCTACATTCAAAAGGTAAAAATACCCGCCCCGCTTTTAAGCAGCAGTTTTCACAACGGGTAATTTTACCCGGCCCGCTTTTAATGTGTTAATTGTCTAACAAAAAAAGAGTAAAATAAAGTTAAATTCAAAATTTGTTTAAAATAATTCGCATCTTCGACAAAACAGTTTCTGCTAAAGCTGTATGAAAATAAATATATATTGTACTTTTGAAAAATTAAAAATTCCCTTAACCGGTTGGAGGTTTAAATGTTTATTATGTTTGTTAAACTTTGAACGAGTTTATTCTAAATAATGTTAATAATACTTGTCCATACATATCAAAGTATTTCTATTTCTATCCAATGCATCTCTGAGTTTGACACTTCCAGAAGCATTGCAATTTTAAACCCAAAATCTTGCAAGCCTCTTGCTATTTCCTGATATTGAATAGTTCTCAAAATTTCAAATTCCCCAATTGCAAAATTACAATTAATAAAGGCGACTTTATATATTTTAAAGAAATAGAAGAAAAATCTTGTTTCTTCCAAAACAACTATTGAAGTCTATTCGCAAACTTTTTCAATAACCAATTTTTATTTTCAATCTCCTAGAACAATTTTGTTCAAAAAGTCAGAGTCAGAATAAAAAATAATAAACAAATTTTAAAAAATTTTTTTATTTTTACGGCAACCGCCTTAACTCAGTTGGCTAGTGCGTTGGGCCGCGAGTCAAGACTCCGCGAGTTCAATACTCCGTTGCGTTAACACCGGAAACAAAAAAATGACAACCAACAATTTTTCTTTCGGCAGCTGTCCTTTCAGCAGGGAATGGCAAACCTCTGACAGTAAAATTGCCCATGAAAAAGCTCCCAACTCGTCGTTCGGAATCGGCATAAAACTGTAGGTCACTTCCAACCTTGTAAAAACATTCGCACGCACAACACGGTTGGTTGCGGGTAGTCTCGTAATCGGGCTGTTGTGCCAGTCAAGAAGAAGAAGAAAAAAATTGTATGATGGTGTAGACTCATAGTATAATTATAAAGTAGTCTAACCCGAACTCTCCCCTCTTTTGAGTACAAGTTTTTTGAAATTTCTTTCACAATATTTCATTTTGATGTACAAAATTTGTCAACAGAAAACATAGGCCCATATTGATTTGACACAAAATATTTTCAAAACTCTGTTCATAAAATTTTCTGCCAATTTTTGTAAACAAAATAGAAAAACATTAGAAATACTCTCTCAGGTTAGACTACTTTTTTATTATGCTATGGTGTAGACTTATACGATTGTTCGTTCCGACTGACTGATTTATCATTGACTAGGATATTCCAGTGAGACTACGAAAATGAAATTTCTAAATTAAATTAATAAAATTCTCGAAGATAAAAATGGATTTATATGAAGGAACCAAACTTTACGACCACTTGACATTAAATTTGGTGAATGTACTCTAAATCAGAAGTAGTTCGGTCTGTATTTATGAGTTTTTTTAAACCTTTAAAATTTATTTAAAATAGGTTAACAGTTTGTGTGTTTTAATGTGAAACAGTTGTTGCGGAGATAAGTTGAAACTGAGTTTTTTTGAAAGTTTTAATACTAGAAAAATTTTAAATATTTTTATGATCAGATGTGGGCAACAGGTTATAATTTATTCTGCATATATTTAAATTACAGTTCTCAAAAGTGCAGTTGATCGTAAGTATTGCTCCGATATCAATTCCGCAGCAAGGGTTTTGGCACGCTTCGTTTTATTTTCATAGTAATGCTTGGTGACAGTTTTCAAGTTCTTTGAGAACATCAAAAATAACCACTGTTGCTTATGCCCATAAAAACTGATAGCTTCCTGCATACATTCCTATTATGATACCACATTGAACTTCAACACTTTTTAATTCTAACACACAAAAATCGCAATGCTTAATGTGGAGTTTCCAATATATCGAAGTTTACGCCTTTATGCTAAGTACGAGTTGTGAATACGATCAAATAAACTATCGAAGAAAATTTGTATCAAGGTTTTCAAACTAAAATGGAAGTGCTTCATATTTCATATGGATGTCTCTGTAACGCTACCTAATTTTAAACAACGCAAATTGCAAATTGGTCGAAATTCATTCGCAATGTTGGCATTGACGCTAATTGCGATTATCCAAAGTAGATACTATTTACTGCTCGAGTGCCGTAAGCAGCACTGCGCGGAAAAAACGCAATGGATTTGGCAAATTTGTTAAATTAAAACCCAATTGAACGCCTCACGCCCTCACCACGTGCGAACATGAATAAGCCGCACTGATATTTGCAATTTAGTTGGTAACTTACCGCAATAAATAAACTGCAACGTGGTAATTGATTAGCAACCGCTGGCCGCACGACTCGGCGCTCGCGGACGCTGATGCCGCCGCGAACACAAATTGCAATCAAACATTGCGGTTCGTCGGCTGGATAATTGATGCTGGCGCAGACCGCCGCCCGGCCGCAGGTCGCGTGTACCTTTCGCAGTTGATTTATTCGGGCTAACGCTTTCTGATTTGCGAACTTGCCAAAGTAGTTTGAAAGTTTCAGCACACTTGTAACATTTCAGGGCACCACGCGCGCACAGCAAAGCGACGGTAATTGCGAAACCGCTCACGCCTAGTTGCGGCTTCGCAGCCAGCGCTGCGCCCAGCGTTGTTCGATGACACACTTTCACGCGGCCGTTAAACACCTGGCAGGTCGACACCTCGCCGGGCCGGGGTCCACTTACGCGCCCAGTCAATTTTGGTCACAATCGGCCGACCCGGCACACGCACGCACGGCACACCACGGCATACGCAACCACAGCCACCAAAGTAGCAGCATCCGCACACTAACACGCACACAGCGGCACACCAGCAGTTGAGGAGTAATCGCCCCAACTGCGGATCAGTTGCCGTGGTAACACACATTTCGCCGTTAAACGCTTCGAGTGAACTGAACGACCGAGTTCAGTTTGAAAATTCCATCACCATTAGCGCCGATTCGCTCTCTGTCCGCCGCTTCAGCGCGCCAAATGGGACAACTGACGACGGCGCCAAGCAGCCGCCGTAGCAGATACAGGCAGCTGCACCGCCGGGAACCGGAACAGAAGAAGCAGCGCAAGAGTTCAGATGGTCGCTGCTGCTGTTGCAGCCACTGCTGTTGCTGCAGTTGCTGCTGGCTCGGAGCTGGCCACCACCAGGCCACCTACAACACGCAACGACGACTGAAGCCGAATGCCGGCAGTGCAAGTTGGCAAGTGGCTCGACGCGGCCAAAAGCGACCAAACTGGAACAGCAGCAGCGACGGCGACGGCTCCATCACCGGTAGCCAGAGCAAGGACAGGAGCACCACTCCGAGCCGATGACAACCGTCAACGAAGGACAATCTCAGCGTACGAACCAACCACACACACACACACACACGCAAACTGGCTACCTAAGAAGAGCTCACCCAGCGCTCGTGCAGGAGCGCCCAAATTCTGACGCAGAACACTCGGAGAGTGGAATGAAATTGAATCGGGATCGGGCACTCGCCACCTAGCTGCATAATGCCCTGCAGCACGCGCCCCGACCAGCGACCAACTGTCTGCCGATGCAAACGTCAAGCAAAAAGCACAGCCTGCAGCAGCCCTAAACAATTTGGCGGAACTCTATTTTTAGCAACGCCGCGACAACTATCGGTATTTCGACGGAAACAGCTCCAAAGCACTAGGCCGACTACGAACTGAATGGAGCTGAATGCATCCTGCGAAGCACACACACCCCCAACCCGACTGGTGTCGGTACTCGTGCGACTGGCACGTCACGAGAGACCGCGCGTGTAGTCGCACACGCTTCGTGCTTTCGCAGCGGTCAACGCTGTCGTCGCCAAATAGCGCATGCTGCCTACGAAACAGTCTTGGCGCTACGGAATAGAATAGAAGAAAAGAGAAAACAGTCCTTGCAAAGAGCGAATGCGATTCCATTCCGATAACGTCGGCAAAACTCTCTGTTTGTAGCACTGCGACAATGGCCGTTTCACGGTGCCGAAGCCATTCACTTTCGAACGCACTTCAATAGCCTCAGCTGGAAATTGGCAAATTGTTTGTTGCTGAGGCTGGTTTGACTTCTCGCGCTACGGTTCCTTTATTCTTGCACCAAAACGTATTTAGGTGCGAATGAGTTTGCAAGTGTGGGCCATTCGCTCACCCAGCTAAGGAATGATGCAGAATCGGAACA
This sequence comes from Melieria omissa, assembly GCA_963971225.1. Lineage (NCBI taxonomy): Eukaryota > Metazoa > Arthropoda > Insecta > Diptera > Ulidiidae > Melieria > Melieria omissa. Next base: position 119,540,617 of record OZ020267.1, read on the forward strand.
CGGGCTCGATATCGCCCGCTGTGGCGAGGCACATCCGCATTGTCCAAGCTGGAAAAAGGCAATGTTAAAGTATTTTTAATGATGTGATGTATTTATGTTAGCCAAGCCGCGACCGCCACTAGACTTTAGTGCTCTCTCGCGATTACATATAGTATGCGCTTCCCAAACACTGCAGCTTTGAAACTGCTGATGCAGCAGTAGCGATGTAAACGCAATCGGAACCACATAAGAGAAGAGTTTCTGCCTACTAATTTATTTTGTTCTAAAGAATCGTGTATCTGAGACTGTATCGCCAACTTATATTCAATCCATTGCGCTACCCTTAAGTCCTAGCTTTAGATTTCTTGATTCCTAAATGAGTTGCGACCGCCAATGATTCTTCCCCAATGTTACGCCACTGCCTTCAGTTACAACATATTGCGGCCTCTGTTATCCTTGCTCTCGCGTTTCGAGAGTGGCGCAACATTTCCACTCACGGAACCATTTGTTACGCATGCGCGAAAATTCTCGTCTCTCTGTGTGTGCTCGTCTTATCGCACGTTAGCGGCGCGCTGCCTCGTGCAAGGCGTTAAATTGTTTGTGCGATTTTCAGTTATGGCCATAAGCCTCTAAGGACGGCGAGAAGTCAACTCCAGCACTGCAGGACATACAGCAGCATTGGTGGCCGACCACCAAAAAACGTCCTTGATTACAGCTTTAAGATTGTATTATTAATTGGTCGCAATTTCGAAGAGAAATTGTGGCAACTCATTTCTCATTTAAGCAGATTGGCACCGGGAGCGGAATCAGAGCAGAAAACGGCCATAATGCACGCACACGTCAAATGAACCGAATACAACTGCAATAAAGCTGATAACATGTCACTTTAAAGTTCGTCGAATATGCTAAGGCGATGCTTTGCGAAGGCTAGCAGTTACTGGGCACGAAGAAGGTAAACATTCACCGTTAGCAATGCCCGTTGCTGTATAGCCCGTAGTTATTCTTATGAAAAATGTCCTTGTGCTACAGCCACCAACACCTCAGCATCTCCTTCACTATGAATGGATACAATTATAGCTGACAGGATATGGCGCGCAACGGAACCGCCACTTGCACGTTGATTGGTACTAACTTATGCAATTATTCGCAGAATTCGCTTGCACACACTTGTGGCAATGCACGGCACGCTGGAAGCAGTCCATGTCGGGACATCATTGTCATCAAGAAATAAAGATAACACTCGTGAAGCGCTTCGCGAAGGCACTGTATAAAGTCTGCGCAGAATCGCGTTCAGCGCAGCGCGAAAGCAACTCCTTCAAGCCGGCGGCCGCATATGGTCAAGGTGTAGTAATGGCCGGCAGCCCGTGCACGCACCCGCAGGCGGCTACGCGGTATCACATTCACAAATACATATGTACATAAGTAAATAACCACAACGGCTGTAACGGCATCTGTAAAAAAAAGTAAAATAAGTGCATTTCTATGGAGCGAGTTACATAACGCAAAGCGTCGGATGCCATCATCCAAAAGCGCGAAATTAGCCCTTCTTTCTACTTTTCGACGCGTTGTTCGCATCGTTCGAACAGGCCATCTGATTGCGACAACTTCACACCTAGTTTTAAATGATATCGACAAATAGCTTTTTCTCGTGAATAACTTCTTTCAATTTTGGTGCTAAAATAAAGTTTCAAGCAAAACAGATACATTTGCGCTCAATTATATTATTAATTTTAATTCTGCCATGAATAAAAATCGCATAATACTTGAATGGATGGATGGATGGATGTGAAGGGGAGCCGAGGAAATAACCTAAGGAAGGTCATTACCTTAAGCACACAGGCTCTATAGCCCATTGTACGTAAGGCTCAGGAAAAAGGTTGATGGAGGGGATGGGAATGGGAAAAGAAAAAGAAAAAGAGAAAGTGGGTGGAAAGGGAGAGCGAGTTATGAATTTTACTGTGCATATTTCCCGGATTCATTAATGAATCTCAGGAGATCACACAGGGCGAGAGAATGAACTTCGTTCATTCTCATAACATCTGAACCCAGCGTGCGCAATCTCATTCTAGAGAAGGCAGGACATGCACAGAGAAAGTGCTCTGTACTATCTACCTCCTTCAGGCAAGACACGCAAGTGGGATCTTCGATGATGCCCATGTTGGCCATATGTCGCTCCCAGGGATTGTGTCCTGTGATTGTGTGTCGACCATTTGTCGGAGGTCTTTCCTTCTCAGCTTCTCGCATAATACTTAGTTATTGATTACATAAATGCACACACCGAGTGTGATCATTATTTCTTTGTTTTAATTTCCGCGCATTTTTATATTGGACTCAATTGGCATTGGATTTTGATTGGCTCCCCATAAAGTTTTCCTGACCAACTCGATTAAGTCAATAAATCCATTAAAATCCACAAGTTCCTTCGCCATTGTCATCAACTTGTTTTGTTTTCACACCGCAAATGTTAGTGCCAACTGAAGAAAATCTGGCGATTGCGTCGAAAGCAAAACACCCTGACTTTCGCTACGCACCGCCGGTAAGAAACATCTTCTTTGACCAGTGTTGCCAGATACCTGAAATGACTTTCTCCTGAATCTTAAAAAAATACTGAAATTTTCTCCCAAAGTTAAAAAAATTTCTATTTTTTTTTTTTAATTTGCGTAATTTTAAAGGAATGGAAGGTATCATGAGGCCTTGTTTTATTCATCTTTAGTTTAATAACGAAAACTAAACAGAAACGAACATATAACAAATGAATTAAACAAAAAATGCCAATTTTGGCGGGACTTCATTGTGACAGCAATAAGTGAGAACAAGATGGAACGAGCTTACATTTTTTAATCTTAAAAATTTTTAACACAATAGGGTGCGTTGACTATTAAAACAGTTGGCAAAGTATGTTTTGTTGCCAGTGTTCCCAATACATCATATTTCATTATCCAAAAATCTCCCAAAAATTTGCTAAGGATCCGAAAATCCCCTAACCTGAAATAAAAATCTCCCAAACTTTCTCCTAAACAATTCTTCCTCCTAAAAATTCTCCTAAAAGGCCAAGAATCTCCTAAAACTAGGAGGAAATCTCCTGATCTGGCAACACTGTCTTTGACATGTAGCTGTAACGCCCTGAACAAGCGAGAGAAAACAAGTACACAATCGACTTGGTATCTCATTGGATATCATGCGTCCGCTGGTTCCGAAGTTGTGCATTGCCCTCTTGCCCCCCAAGAAAATAAAGTTGGATAAATGCTGACGTTGTATCCTCCTGACCTGTATGAATTCCGTTCATATCGTATGAAGGTGGTGTGAACTGTTTCCCAACTACCAAATATACAAGACGTTTTTCTTCAAATTTATTTTCATTTTTTACATATTCTCTTTGTAAGCCGACACATTTCTCCCAGCTCTGTTTTATTGTGCGAACAGGGTGTTGAAAACATTCTTTCGAAGCGGTCCCAATGCGCGAACAGCTTTCATATGACTAAATTATGATTTAGTATGTGACAAACACGTTGTTTATACATTCATAGCTTTCGTTATCGCTCTGACTTTAAATCGGCAGGTGTCTAGCATCTTGCACGGTTGCGTTTTTTGTATGTCCTGAACGTTCATTGTCTCCCAAGCTGATATGGAACGTTTAAAGTTAGCTGCCCAATATTTCAAATGATGATGCAGGGTCCCTGTACAGAGCGTTTAACTAAATTTCGCAGTTGTATTGCTTTCAATAATTAATATTTATTCTACATAAATATTCGCTGACTGATTTCCACAATTTTACTCTTTCAGATTTCCATTATCATTTTTTTGTGTATTTTTTTAATATTTTACACGCATAGTCAATTCCTTTGGATTAGTGACTAAGACTGATTAGATCGACCAAAACATTGCAACTTTAAATAATTTTTTGCATTTCTCCGTACTCACATGGCTTATGTCCTTCCTAACCACAATTTTCACATTTTTGGCTCTGTTTTATCGTTAAATTTTTTGCTATTTTCGTAGCCTGCCTTTTTTCCACTTTGGGGGCGCTATGATTTATATTAAATGACTACGCTGCAGGCAAATGTCGGAATCTCATTATTTTCTCTCGTTTTGTGGTTCGTGTCCACCCAACTGTGCACTCCAAAAATATTCACAGTTGAAATGGAAATAAATTATATTCTGTTTTGTTGTGCGGAATAGAGTCCTAGAAGAAGAGAGCAGTCAGAGCAGTTCTGTGTCCTGGCGCATAGCACGGCTCCACACCACACCACACCACACTACGCCGCGCTTGCTGCGGCTTATTTAGTACTCGAATTTTTCAAAACAAGCATCAATTTTAAAGCGACGAACCGGCGCTGTCTCAGGTGCTCCCAGAGTGGCCAAGTGTCGTAAAGTTGCCGTTAAGAGGCTCGCCAATTGCCGGCAAGTAATACAAAAGTAGTGCCTTATGCGCCGAACGAATTTGTCCGCCAAACTTCCGTCCAAGTTTCGCCCTGCGTCTGCTTGGATAATTTCACAATAGGCAATTACGGGCCCATTACAGAGGCGAAGGCGTCACCGGCGACACCCCACAAAGTAATTTTGAAACTTGTGCTTCGTTTTCATGGGGCCAACACGGGGCACGTGAACTCATCGACAGCACATGCTCCTCGAAGCGGCCATTTACACACACCCACACACACGTCCACTCGCGCATACATTTCGGATTTCAGTACGTGTGCACGCCAGCCGTTTGCCCCGAAACAAAAAATATGTCGCAAGAAAAATGTTGTGTCGGCGTTCGCAGACGCATTGGGACACGCACACATGCATGTGTAGTATGAGTATGAGTGTATGTCAGCAGACAGGATATTAAAGATTAGGTTAGTCGGTTAACTCGCCTCGGCCAGAGGGACGAGCGAATGTACATTCGTTTGGCAGCAGTTCTTCGTGGATGCTTCAATGTCACCCTAACAGGATGCCAGGAGGTTGTTGCTGTCGCGTTCGCTAAGACACATTGAGCGGACACGTCATGCTGTGCAAATTGAACACAATCGTTTTTACTGCCCCCTGCCCCCCCACCTCCTACATTGCATGTGCTTTTCACTATCAATGTGACCATCGTCCTCTGCTCACCGAAACGGATTTTTTCAACATTCCGATTTTAAAGAAGACAAGCGTTGATTGATTACAAAGTTTTTGGCGGCGCATACGCGCGTTTTGTTCTCCACGTGCTCGCACTCCCCCCTCCCCCTCCCCAAACACACAATTCGTTTTTAATGGTTCGCACATTTTTTGTTCGTCAAACTTTCTTACACAAGAATCATCGCAAAAACCCCAAATGATATTCATCGGTGTTTTTCGGCTGCGCTCGCCGAAATCGACTTCTAAAATATGGGCGCACTCACCGTGGCAGTAATTCACACCAGAGACACCCGCCCTCGCACACTCGGGTAATTGCGAATTTATTTCGTGCCCCCGCCGCCGTGCAGAGCGCACTGCACATTCTCGCACATGGCAAGCGATAAATTGCCTGCGAAACGGGCCCATAAATATTGAAAAGCGTTTGTGGAATTCGTGTGCTCCGCCGCCGCTCCGCATCGATCTTGAGCGCTCAGGAAGGCACCGGAGGATTATTTATGGCGCATCGTTAATCATAATCGACGCATAATGAGAAATACGCAACTAATTTATGTGGAAATAAGTTAATTTCCTTTCATTGGAAGTGCTTGCAGTTGCGATTCGTGAAGCAGCCGAAGTGCATAGTTGGCAGATGCGACACTGCGATAGCAACTCAATCTGTAAACGCACTGAAAACATGACTCTTGTAATGCACGTTTCCTGCAATTGAAAGATGCTCAGTTAAAACGCGCCAATAAATGTTATTACGTACGTAGTTTGAGGTTGCCAGACGACGCGATTATACAAAAGCGGTCTTGATATTCCAGATGGATGAGATAAATATGTTATTCTTGATTTGCACCAACCAATGTATACTATAGTGGAATTCACTTTTTGTAGCATTTTAGGTGTAAAGTTGCTATTGTAGCAATTTTTGAATGTTCGCAATGTTTTCGAAAGGAACTTTACATCTAAAATGGTATGAATAGTAAACCCCACTTATGTATTTTAACTATATCGGTATATTTTTGGTGCGGGATGCAAAATTTTTAGCTGCTACGATGTGACCTTTTCTTGACCCCTTACTTTATTGGACATTAAATCACCTTACCTTGGTCGGATAACTATTTCACTACGTTTGAAATGGGGCGGCAACAATGATTACACTGTGCAAGTCCAAAATTTAGACATGGGGGGACCTACTGAGTGGCTTTTCTATAGGTATACTGAGTTAAGATCCACCAGCCGGTTGGCTGGATTGGCTCTAGTTTAAGAGAAATCCGACTTTGAAGTTTGCTCATTTCCAAATGCTAATAAGTAGTAAATCGTTCCGAATATCGCTTTACTGTCTTCGGCAAGTTTGTAGATATTTTAACGACCAACAAATTTGCTTAAGACACCAATCCAAAAAAAATACATTCAAACTGTGTAATTGCGATATGTGAATTTTTGGCGCAGCGCAACGTGGCGTATGAGTGTCATTGAATTGTAATATTAATATAAATAAATTACACTCATACGCCACGTTGCACTGCGGAAAAAAATGCACATGTCGCAATTACACAGTTTGAATGTATTTTTTTTGGATTGGTGTCCTAAGCAAATTTGTTGGTCGTTAAAATATCTACAAACTTGCCGAAGACAGTAAAGCGATATTCGGAACGATTTAAGACCTATTAGCATTTAACCCTAGAAAGGTAATCTTCGTCGATTCGCGCAAAATACAAAAAAAACCCGGGATCCTGGGACTGGTATTTTTAAGTGCCACATTGCTTCGGGATTAAACTCTTCAGTGTATACTTTTTAAGCCACTGTTGACAAATAAAAAACCATTGGTCAGTTTAGTAATCCTTTGAAATAGTTTAATGAACAGATTTTTTACATACATATCGATACTTATCGGAAATTCTGGAAAAGTTGTATACGTTAAACTACTTATTCTTGATTATATGCACCCAAAAACGTTGAAATTCCAACAATCTTACAAACTTAACAGCGCCTGCTGCGCAGCACTTAGAAAATTCATACCTACACACAATATTATTGCCAATATTCGACGTACTCACCTTAAACGTAAAGTGATGTGCCCTGACCCTCACGAAGAGAGCTTGCGCGCCCGGCAACCACTTGATCTCTGAACTCCAATTGTATTGTATTACATACACCATATCACTTTACATATATTACATTACACCAAGCATTTAGGGAATTAAAATCGACCCATTGGTTCAATGTTCCGGACCTACTCAGCTTCATCAACGATTTTGAAGTGATTTGCATCATATGTCCGCTATGAAGGGCCAAGATGACCTTTGAGAACATGCACCCTGCTAAACCTTACTTAATCCGATTCGATTCGATTCTGAACGTGTGTGTTATAGTCCGGTCCAGTGTCACTATCTTGCTCGCAATTCATTATCATGCTCCATAGCTATGCCCAACGCACAAACGCCGTGTACCGTGTTGGGTGGGACCACTTGTTACTCGCCCAAATATTTAAACGGCTGACAAGGAAATTAGCTTACTGTCACATAAGCAAAATGCAAGCGGACAGACGAATAGACAACCGGAGCTCTTTTGAATTCGCTACGCCGCACGTCAACAACCACATAGCGCGCGTCCGACGACTCCACAATTGATCACTTTGTTGTGTCACAAACTTAACGCAAATAAATTATTTCCTGTCACTTATTTGCGCGCTCGGTCCCCTCCCCACAACTGGGTGTGAAGAAGGTTGTGCGCGCGGAAGAAGTTGACTACGCACAGCGACGCACAGCACAGCGACACAGCGCAGCAAGCGAGCCAAAAGCAGGCGTCAGCGCTTCAGTTTCCAATCTGAACATTGAGACTCTTCAAACATTTGCATTGACAATAAGCTGTCACTTATATTTGTCAGTTTGATGGTGATGACGCTCAATTACCAGCGCTGCACGTTGGCACGAGCGGCAGCGGACGTGATTCCATTACGTGGTGGCCGATGCGCAGAGTGTCAAATTTGTCGAAAATCTTTCTCATCAACGGTTACGTTTACATTAGTCAAAACATATCAGAAGCTGCACATCATACAACAACAACAACCAGCAGTAACTTCCCCTCCGCCCCGCCTTCCGCCTAAGCGGTGCCATTGTTTTTTACCCTCATGTCCGTCGCCGTCAGCCTGGAAATGGATACGGGTACCAGCTGCAAATTGAAATGGATGTTGAAATATAATCGCAGCACACGAACTGACGTCCAGCCGTGCATCCACGCCACGTTCGCCATTAGTTTAAACAGATCAAGCGCTCGCAGATTCCTGCAATTACGCCAATGAGCATCAGATGAATGAGTTGAGCAAGTAGGCCAACACGCATTGCAGGTGTGAAAAGAAATTCACACTTTTGAAACCATTTGCTGGTACTTTCGGTCATTGAGATCCCACGTTGACGCGTCTAAATGGATTCGATATTACTTGTAAAAATGCGAGCAACCTCTCAACAAACGAGTGTAAAATTACTCGGATGAAGTCTGACACGACACAGAAGCTGCGTTCGGAATGACGAACGCAGGCGAACTGCACCGGCTTGTAAGTACGAGTATATTGACAACTTCTATAGAGTATAGCATTATGTTATATAGTCCGTGCTATAACGTAGTAATCCTGTGGAAACAATATTAAAATGCTCAATATAATTATTAGGAAGTATGTGAATCAAAACATGGCAAAAACTATTGGAAAATATGTGAACTTGAATTTAACTTGGAAAAATTTAGCTAATTTTATTTATTAAACGTGGGAAGTGCTGCTCTTTGAGCGAGTAATACAATTTGAAAACAAAAAGGTCTCTTTGGAACTTACAAATGTTCTGTCTTTTATTTTCGAAACCATTTATGTTCTTAAATACATACTAGTATAAAGGTTTGCTTATCTTATACAATTTATTTTATCTATTTGCAATCTCTTTAATCTCTTTCCTTAGATATTTACTCATAGTTGGACATTGGCTTTGACTTAACTCGCGCACCTCTTGGCTTCTTCTTTACGAGAGGGGTTTTGTAGATGGTTGATCATTGCGTTCGAAATTCAAACGAAATAGTCCACTGCAAATTTAAACTGCTGCTTCGTCATCTACTCGAATTGCTTGTCTGTAGTACTCAACATGAACAGAGGTCGCTACGCGATTGGGCTGAATGTGAACTGGCATAAATGTTGATTTTTCGACACTGTTGACAAAAGACTTGATTTCATTAATTACAAATTGCGCTGTTTGATATGCATGTTCCTCTTCGTACTCGTTATGTTGAAAAAGTTCATGGCCCTGGTTCAACACAAGAATCCGCTCAGCTGTAAAAAAAACCTAATAAGTTGAACGCAGAGTGGCGAAAAACTAGGTCAGATGTCTATTGGTGTCACTATAAAGCTGCCCGTAATGCAGCAACGACTATCACTAGACAAGCGAAGTGTTGGTATTTCAATTCCAAGCGTTCTCTTCTAACTAAAAAACTATGGCGAAATCTAAAATGATAATGATAACTTTGGATGTGTATTGGATCCTAATTAGTTAAATGATTTCTTTATAAGTGTCAATAGCAAAGCAAGTTGTATTGTTTTGCCAAAAAATTTTCCGTCTTCCGTGTAAAAAATAAATTACAATTTGTGGTAGTTTGGGAGGCTGATATGCTAAAATCTTTAATGGATATCAAATGAAACGACTTTTTCGTCAATGCTGTCAGTGTGTGGAACTCCTGGAACTCCTGAAGTTCCTAAAGTCGCAAGGGCTGGGCTAAACGGAAACAAACGGCCTTCACTGCCTTCTTATCTTTTTCTCGTTTATACATAACAATGTATTTTCTATTTTTTATAATATTTATTTCAATTTTCCATATTAACGTTGTTTATAATTACTTACTTTTGTAATTAATTGATTTATGTTTTATACTATGAAATCTAACTCTGATTGTTGTGCAATTAAGACATATGTAATTCTTACTGCGCTATGTATCTTACTATAAATAAATTAAAATTGAAGTTATAATTTAATAAAACAAAATCGATCTATTTATATGTTGCTGTGGGAAGTTCTGTAGAAACCTTTGACTTGTTGTCCTCCTCATCTCCAGTTGAGTTCCAAGAAATTTGGTTATCTGGTTACCTATCGTTGATGTGCAATCCATAAAATAGTCGACCGAAAACAAAAATGAACTTTTCAATTTGTTCAAATTCTTTTAAAGATTGAAATTGTTTTTCAATTAGCATAACCATTGCATATGTAATCGTCTTTAGACAGGCGTTCAGTGAGTGCGCCACATGGCTGCCACAGCCATGAGTTGTGACAAAGTGATTTCATTCGAACGATGGCAATGGCAATTGCTGCAAATGGGGAGGAGCCGCTGTTGGTCATAAAATAAACGGAGGAGAACAGAAAGAACCGGCGCTGCTGCTAGTGCTGCTGCTGCAAACGGAAAGAGTTGCTGCCAGAAACAATGTGGGACTCAGTAGCGCCAGCGCATTGTTGCAGTTTTGCGACTTGAATTAGCGTCGCGTGCAACGAATGTCATTCCGAAATTCATTACGCCGCCACCCACGCCATCGCAGCACATTAAATTGAATCGGACGAGAAAACTCATTAAGCCATTTGCAATGACGACTGGCAATGCGCAATTCCTGTCGTCCGCGAACGACTGTGAGTGTGGGTTTGTTCCCAAGTTTCTACCAATCAAATTCACGCTTCGGCACGCAAAATTAATTCGCAAAAACAAAATTCATCGGCACCGATTTACCCGGACAACAGCAGAAGCTGTAGCATCACACCTCCTGCAACACACACACGCTCGGAAAAACCGATGCCGTTCCGCCGATGAGCATAACTATCGAATAGGCAAAAGCAACATCGTTTCGCTTTAAAAACTTTACTCATAAATTCTTCATGAAGTTGAGTTATCAACGGTGTATGTCAGCAAATTGTAGCTTTGCAAATGCCGAAGACAGCTCCAAGGAGCGATTGGGCAGTGAAGGAGGCGCAAACTTTTCTTCTAGCACAAAGCAGAAGGATGAGATGGGCATAAAGTGCAACGTAACGGCAGAAGGTATGCTAATGTGTGTATGTTCGTATGTTAATGATCGTTCAATATGTGAGAGCAGAGCGAGGCGGATGGACAGATAAGGCGCGTGTTTTGTGGCCAAAAGTTTTGCTTGATTTGCGATATCACAACGGAACGCCAAAACTAAATAGGATAAACAAGCAGATAAGTGCAAATAGTTGGCTTTCCTTCGCATTCAACGCATAAAATGCTCAGTCACCGGGATGGCGTTTTAGTCCGGTGTTCTACGTATTGGTCCTGCGAGAATATGAAATCGTCTCTCTGGGCCAATTTCCTTCAGCATGAAAGTCTTCCGTTAAAATGTTGTTCCCTTATCATTAGATCGATTTCGAGTCGCGTTCGCTATTCAAAACTTGAAGCTTGAGACATGGTCACCATAATTTGCAAAACTTAAAACTTTTTTTAAAACTTACCGCTGGCAGTTTTAATGGGTCGCCTTAAACTCTGTACGGTTGTATTAGAAATCATATTTTATGTCTAACGGTTGTTTCTCTTAAAATTGTATAATCGACTAGTCGGATATATAGTAAATATTTGCTTAATTTAGTTTTAATAATTGCCTAATATCTTTCAAATATCTGCAAATATTGCTCAATATCTTTCTTAGTTCTAGGAAGTTAAGTGGATTTAACAAGTAAAAACAAGACGCTTACAAAATTGTCGGCTTCTTTTGGTCCCCTTTTTGGCTGCTTATGAATTTTTTTTAATGTCAGACGTTGAATTCACTTCAATCTTTCTATGATGACCTTTCTCCGTAATTCCTTGACCTATCAGTACTCTTCTGATCCCCGCCTTCGATTCTTGTGTCCTTGATTCGCGTCTAAATTTTATATATAAGATTTGCACAACTTTTTCACGCACACTGTTTTGTAATGACGACATCATATGGAGAGCACTTTATCGTATTACGTTATTAAGCTCGCAGTTCGATTTTTCCATAGTCGTCACCAGTATGAACAGGCCGAAGAACAGGGCAAATACATATCCAGATACAGAATATACACATGTGATCAAATCTGCTGCTATCCTGTCTTCTGAGCCTAAAGTATATTGTTTTCCAATAAGAGGTGTTATTTTGGTATTCAAAGAAAAATCAATTTTTTGAAATAAATGATCGGATGTTTATTTCATAATAAAGAGGAAGGTATGCCGTTAGTAATGAAAAACAACATCAGCCAAATGGCCGCTACGACCACGCTTACAGGACCATATCCTTTTCGTGGAATTTTCCATAACCAAATTGCAAAGTGGGTACCGTATGTCCTCGATAGCCTCACGAATTCTATCTTTGAGGTCTTGAATCGACGCTGGGCTCTTGGCGTACACCTTACCTTTCACGTGGCCCCAAAGGAAGAAGTCGCGAGGTGTTAAATCATAAGATCAAAATACGGTGTAATGACGTTTTTGGAATGCCCAATTCCAAAGAACGACGAGGAATCGACAAACCTGGGTTTTCTTCAACACTTTGGGCTACAGCAGCAATATTCTTGAGCGACGTGCACGGGTTTTATTCTTCAGTGATGTGACTTGAACTTGTCCCAACAGCTCGAATTTTTTCACCAATTTCTGTATTGCGGTTCGACAAGGTGCTTCACGACGACCCAAAAATGCTTTAGTTTTGCGAACTGTGACTGCAAGAATTTCACCATTTTTGTAGTGAATTTGAATAATTTCAATGCGTTGTTGAAGCATGTATCGTTACATTTTTAGTAATGGCGTAGTTTCTACTTGTCAAATGTCAAAGAATAAAAGCTTCAAAATTGACAGCTACCGAAATACCGGGTGATTCAAAATAACACCTCTTGTTGGAAAATCCTATAGAATGGACTCAAAAACCTAAGTGCTTGAGGAATACACCTTCCATATTAATTTGTCTTCATATCTGTTCATAGTTGCTTGCAATGTATGTTGGGCATTCAAATAAACAGTTTCGACGTCGTCAATCCAGCAAGTCAACTGCGTTTCTTCATTGAGTTTTCGACATCAAGACCTACTATTCATCGTCGATTACATGCGACCATCCTAGAATAATTCAGAGTTTTATATAAAACCGAAAATACTTACTTTCCTAACTGGCCATAACAACCCGTTGCCGGGTTACCGGCTATCTTCAGGCGCCTCTGCCTTGTGCGCGTCTCCTCCAGTTGGACACACCAAAAGAAGATAGGACCTCCTTAATTTGGTCCTTCCCCCGGAGACAGGACCTCCCTCTTCGCTGTAGACCTCCAACCGAAATTAAGTCAGATTGATAGTTGTATGACGATGAGCTGAACTGAACTGCCTATATCCAGAAATTTGTTTGATCTCACCATCCTCTGCGGATCACCGCTACGCAATGGAGAATCTGTAAAATTGGTTCTTCGACAATTCGCCTTCAGCTGAGTTTCGGAAATACATATATGGGTTTTTGAACACCCTCCGGTGTCAAGCCAGATCTGAAAACAAAAACCAAAATACACCGACTCGGAGAGTGATGTACGTCGCTTATAAGGCGTGCTTTCAACTGTAGCTGTAGCTCTCAAATCTCCAATAAAAATCTTATTTTCGAGTTACTTACGACTTACTGTTTAAACGTTCACCGCTCACTCCTCTACTCGACAATGTGGCTTGGCCATTGGTTCATAGATTACACTACCCTGCACAACGCAGCCCAGCCGAGTTGGGCGGGGTTGATAATGTGACGGCAGTGTCGCCAAAATGATAATTCGCGAGAAAAGCACTGCCGCGCTTCGCGTGACTTGTGGCCTGCTTGAAATCGTCGGCATCTGCATTTGCATAAATTGCTTTTGCTTTCGTTTCACAGAGTGTATTTTTTTTGTCCGACGCCATGTTCAAAAATCATCATCGGCTTTAGCAACAGCAGCAGCAGCAGCAGCGGCGGCGGCGACGTCTGCGATGGGACAAAGCCAAGTGCCTTTAAGTAGTTAATGTCAGTTATGTGTTGTTGTCGTCGCTGCCGTTGCCATTGCTGTTGCCGTTGCCGTTACCGTTGTCTCTGTCGTCGATGTCGTTGTCGGTGTCGTTATCGCGATGCCAACATGTTGCCGAGCGTGTAAGGATTAAGATTTACGAACGCAAGGCCAGCGCATTCGCATACAACTGCCGTCGCTGTTGTTTTCACGTTGCAACAGCAGCTGCGACACATGCTGGGTAATTTCCCATGCAACAACAAGAACGACAACAGCACAGCCCACCCGCGCAGTCGCATTCGTGTCCTTGTCCCTGCTGTTGTTGTCGGCGCACTTTATTCGCGTCTGAACTGGTGGCCTTTGTAGTCGGGCCGGCACAGCGCGGAATGCGACGCACGGCAAGCGTGCGGTGCGTATGAGTAATATTTCAGAATTTGAGTCGAGCCGCGCAGCTTCGCACCGCTGCTTCCTCCCGCAGCGAGCCGCCGCGCCGCTGTTTCCTCTCTGCGGTGTACCGTTATCTTCCTGGGAAGCCATTAATTTTAAAGATTGATTCGGTATGCAAATTACTTACAATGCGCGGCTCCCGCACATTCGGTGCAGAGCCAAATATGTATGTGCCGCTGTTGGGATGCGGCGCGCATCCGGCGCTGTGTACCATTGAAGACGTACGCAAATGCGCGCGGGTGGCTGTGTCTATGCGTACAGCACGCACCAGTAGGTAAGAACGAACTTTCGATATCAAAAGTGCTATGCACGTGTGGATGAATATGCGACCGCCGACGCAAATGGTGGCGTGAATGCCTGCATGAATATGTGTTGCTAACAAATTCGCTACTTACATTCGAGTAAATTTCCACTGCAGCTTCAAAACTGACGTGTGGCACACTCGAATATGAGTATAAATGTGTGTGTGTATTTGTAGTTTAAACTTCAACCACATATATTGGCTAGTACAGCAATAATGCAACCATATATTAACATAAATTCTTACATGAAAATTCTTTGTACCAGGTTAGGTTAGGTTAGGTTACGGAAGGGGTGTGTGCGTCAGGCACTTCCACTCGGAGACCCTGTTGGGTCCATTGTGAATCCCTTCATTTTTTGGAAACCGATGTCCTTCTCTTATCTGTTTGGATCCCTGTAGATCCAAACGGGATCTTTTGGGAACCATTTGGTCTTTGCGAGGAAATTGTGTAGATCGGTTATCTGTGCATCCGCTACTTCCTCGAGCCCGTCAAAGAACCTTGCCCCAAGAGTCTGGAGCCGTCGTCCTTGTAGTGACGGGCAGTGGCATAGCAGGTGCTCGACCGATTCGACTGCATCCTTGTACCAGGTTACTTCTGCTAAATTAATTATTTATTAATTGTTCTATTCGTAAAATTTTCTGGTTGTTATTGGAATAATATGCATAACTCACAAGTTGTGAAAGATAAATCTAGCGGAAAAGAAAGCAGACAAAACCAAATACAGCTTTTCAACAATTAACTGATTTCTAATTAAATATTAAATAGGAATAAATTCATGTATTTATTTCAATTTAAATCTTTTAAAAGCAATGGAACCATACGAAATAGTTCATAGGCCATTGCTACCCACAAATACCTGGTAACTTAATTCTTCAAATATTTATTTATATCATCTGAAATCAGGAGCGTAGACAAAGAGACGGGTCAATCATTAACATTTTGAGTCACTATACGATAGACGAGCAGGGCCACGCGGCTTTGCACGCAAGTTTAAAGTCAATGAGGCCAATAAATCAAGTTCTTTTTAACCCAAGATCAACAAATCTCGTCAGATTTTTTTAGAAAAATTCATATCTAATTATTTCGCATTTGACGTGCTTTCACCATATTTCAATTGGCGCATTGAATCATGTTTTCCCATACAAACTCTTAACCCATCCGGTCTAATTTTTATTTTCAAGAAAATGAAAAACACGTGTCAAATTATTTCTCACCAAGAGTACTTTCAAGTTTGAAGTCAATAGGTTCATAAGTTCGTGTTTTTTCACAGTTTGTCAATACAAACTCTTAACCCGTCGTTGATCCCGTGAGATTTCGAGTTTCGGAAAAGTGAAAAACACGTATCGAATTATTTCAATTTTGAAGTCAAAAGGCGTAAAAAGTCATTGTTCTTCACACAAACTTTTAACTCTTGGTTCACCCCGTTAGATTTCGATTTTCAAAAAAATTAAAAATACGTGTCGAATCATTTCTTACCAAGAGTACTTTCACCGAATTTAAAGTCAAAAGACGTAAAAACTCATGTTTCTTCATACAAAATTTTAACCCTTGGCTCACCTAGTAAGATTCCGACTTTCAAAAAAATGAAAAACACCTGTCAAATTATTTCTCACTAAGGGTACTTTCATCGAATTGGAAGTCAAAAGACGCCAAAAATCATGTTTCTTCATACAAAGTTTTAACCCTTGGTTCACCCATTAAGGTTTGTTTTTAAAAAAAAATGAGAAAGACCTGTTAAATTATTTTTGATTTAAAATTTTTCCATTAACTTTGACGTCAATGGGCCAATCAGTTCAGGGTATTTTCGTAGTCTTTCATCATACGAACCTTAACCCTTGATTCCGTTACATTTTGATTTTCGAAAAATTGAAACATTTGCGTCGAATTATTTTCAGTATTTTGTAACCCTCTTAGACCCCGAATTTCAAAAAAAATCGCGTCTTAGCGGAGGTACAATGTTTCAAGTTGTATCTACAGTTTAAATTTCATATTTATAGCCATAGCGGTTTGGGCTAGGCGACAATGAACCATTCAGTCAGGACAAACAACTATAGGTACTATACACGTATATGAGCATTTACCAGCCCGAGCCAGGAATCGAACCTGGGGCCTCGGTATGAGAAGCCAGCGCGCTACCCGCTGCACCCGCAAAAAAAAAAATTTAACCTCCGTCCCATGATCAAGTTCTGGCTACGCCCCTGTCTGAAATATTTACTATTACTCAAAACTTTAGCAAAAGTTAATTTAAAAATACGTTCGAAAACATGACGACAGTTCTAAGATTAACAGTTGGTTTTTTAATTTTTGTATATTTGATTCATTAAACCATTTTAGTTTAATCCTAATTTAACTTTAATCCCATGGCATGGCTTCTTTAAATCAAAATACCTCTTTTTGTCTTAGACGGTTTACCCGTGGCTTAGTGGGAATTAGGCTGTTATTAGTTTTTTGATACTCAATGTTAACTTAACTTCTGATCCCGAGTGTTTATTATGAGTGAGGAATTTGCAATGCAAGGACAAGGTCGCTGTTGAGTGTAAGACTTAATTTACATTTGAATAAAAACAAACACTGGAAATATTGGAATAAAAACAAACACTGAATGTAGTGTTTGCAAATACGAAATTCATCTGTGGGTTGTGGTAATTTGCAAATTGTCGAATCATACTACAGCGTGTGCACGCACTGCAGGACATCAATCAACGTCGCACACCTGCCAATTCGTTTCAATGCTGTCCGCAAATTCACTCGTGTCCCAGCCCTGTCGGACCTGAGACAAGTGGTTCCCAAAATTCATTGGGTTTTCAATTGTTTTTTTGTAAGTCAATTGGACAACTAGTTGTCCAAGTAACTGTCAGCGAATGCGAAGGCAGTCAGTTCGCGTCTAGTCGTTCACGTTGTGTGCGCGTTCATAGACGAGAAGAGCACACGAGGATGAGAAAAACGAAACAGAGGTGAAATAATAAACAAAATACCGTTTGGTCTGATCTTACGATACTCTTGCTACAACGACGAAATAGAAGTGTTAAATTTTTTTAACCCTTTCCGACATGAAATTAAACCCGTTCTGTATGAATTGTATGGGCTGTAGTCCAATATATTGGACATTGTGACTGAAAGGGTTAAGGCTCGCTTTATTTCACGAATAATAATTTCTTGAATAATTTCATTTGGAATTTTGCGTAGTTGTGTGAAACAACGAACTGACGCAAAAGTTAAAAGGTTTTTTTGGTTTGCTTTATAGTTTTTTATTAATTAATTTATTTATTTATTTTATTAATTGCAGTCGTAGTAATGATGAGGATTTTGTATTCGACTTGTCAATAAAATTCATGTTTTGCTTTTTTTTGTACTAAAATGTTTTGGTACACGTATCTTTTGTTTTTAATTTCTCCATACTATTTAACTGGTTCGAAAACTAACCCAGAATAAAATGGTTCTCAAATTACTCGCTTCGCAACTGGTTTAGAAACTGTTTTACTCAGGACTAGCTTTGGACTAGTTGCAAATGGATGCAGACGGGGACAATTGACGGATATCGCCATGTTTAAAGGGAGAGTTTCCACCAAGGAAACAAATCGGTTCGGTCAGCCATGGCTGACAAGCAACCAGTTGAAAAATTACATTCGGACCAGTCCGAACTCCTACAGGGACATGACTCCGCACCCACACACACAATCTGAATTTGCGTGGCTCCAAATTAGCATTGCACAATGATGATTCGCCGCTAACTGGCGAACGTGCCACAGCCAGACATTATGAGGCGAAAGCACGCAAAACACTGCTTAGCATTTGCATAAGTTTACTACCTTTTAATTATTATTTCAATTATGCGGAAGTGCGAAGTGATTTAGTGTGTCGACAACGACAACGGCAGCGGGGATGGTAATGGCGACGGTGAATGCCACAATTCTGGCATTTTTATGATTGCGAGAATGGCAAAATAGTTAATTCAATTAATCATAAAAATGCTCGAATCTGTCATTATTAATTTTATGCTCGCCGTTCCTGAGCAGCCAAGTGCAAGGCCGCTGGCAGCGTGATGAACTTCAACCGGGGAGCGCAATTAAAATCCCATTACCGAATGCCATGAATGGAACGTTAATTGCCGCTGCCTTGCCGCTCTCAAGTACCCCCACATGCTCACACATCCACTCACAAAATTAATAGATATGTGAGTTTCTGCCAAAAAGCCCAGACACATAAGGAGCGTCTGCTGGTTGCGGGTGTGGCGGCGTCTACATACATTGGCAATTCATTCGAGTGACAACTTCCGCTGCCAGACGAAGTCGCCGGATATGAGGCGGGCGTCACGTTCATTACGCGAATGCGTATGCGTACCGCAGCGAAAATAATGAACAAGTGCGTAGAGAAGAAGTGGCGGCGCGCTTTCGCACTTACGACAGCACTTGCTGCCGCATTCTCGAGCATAGACGGCAGTATTTTTCATTTCCCGCCAAATCGAATGGCCGAGATTTATAAGGCTGCCAGGAATTCCTTTTTCATACACAGGCGTTTATGCTGTTATTGCAGCAACGACAGATGGCACTGTCGTGGCTGTAGAGAAATTTCATGAGAAATTCCTCATAGCGCGATCTCAGCATCAGCGCCACGGAAGTAACTCGCTGATTTGTTCTCCCCTTACCAACGGCCTTACCGCGTACTAGTTATGCGTGAATTACTTTCAATTACATTTCGACACTTTCTTGTGCGGCAGACGGATCAGCAGGGACCCAGCCTGTTTAACGGCTCCACAGAGGACTGGGATCTCGTAGATACACACACTGAAATTTAAATGCTCTGAAATCTATGGGTGAGTAGCTTCACACACACTGAAAAAACAAGGTGGTACTTTGTGTTACTCCACTTAAGTAGGCCGTATCCTTAACCGCTACTTAGCCAGCAAGAACCTAATTACGCTCGGATATCTGTAATCCGAATGCGTGTAGGCGAGTCAGCCGTTGTCAACTTGTCTAATTTATTCAAACACCAAACACAGATACAAATGGCAATTAAAAGCTCTTAATTTGAATTCCCAAATGGTGAATATTTTATATGCCATTTAACATATTGTCTGTGTGCGTCGCATGTTCGAATTGAACCGCAAACGCACCGCACCGCAGTGCCCGCCCGGCGTTTTTTCGCCACCGCCTAACGTAATTTTCCGCTCGAATTCGCGCCGTCCACACACCGCACGCAACCGCTTAGTCGGCGCGCAAATATCTGATTCATGCTAAGCGGGCGCGCCTCGTTGTTCCTGCCGCTAAGAACTTAATTTGATTCCTATCGCTGCTTGCTTTTCCCAGTGCGTCGACGCAATATGGCGACGTTTACGCACGACGTACGCGGGGGTATGTGTGTGTGTGTGTGTTGCCTAAAGTGTGAGAAATAAACTTTTAAATGCTTTCTTCCGCCTGTTGGGAACACAACTTCGCTGAATGCCGTTATTTGCATAGGCTAAGTTTTTCAGCGCCACTTTCCCACAGGACCTTTTCTGCGTGTATCTCCCGAAGAAACACAAACAAACCATCACAAGACTCCAACACTTCCGACAAGACTTTGATTCAAGACGCAGCATTTACTACACAGCGGAGGTTGAACGACACAGCACAGAAAAGTGGAGCGCTGTAAATATAAAAGGAGCGATAAGCAATTTGCGTGAGTTTGTTTGCGATAGGCTGGACAACTTCATTTTACTCACGTAAAATTTCTGCTTTGACATGCATGTTTTCAAATGGCTTGGAATTGGAAAACGCACAATTTGTATTTATTCATCAAGATGTTTTTGTTGTCAACGGTTCGTTTAGAATTTCTGGCAAAGCTCGGATACCTTGACGGTAAAAGTGTTCGCCTTTTGAGGCTATCCACGAATCAAGCCATTTTGTGATGGCTTTGTATGAGCGGAACTAATGATTAGCTGAACCATGTGCCACGGAACAAGTAATATTCAGAAGGCGCAATATTTGGGGGTAGAACTTCCCGTTCGAGCGTTTCCAAGTAGGTTTTCAAGCGTTTGGCAATTTGAGGCCGATCGTTGTCATACAGTAGAATCAGTTTTCTCTGCCTCTGCTGTGGCCGTTTTTCGCGCAGTGCTCGGCTCAATTGCATCAATTGAGTTCGATACCGTTGCCCAGTGATGGTTTTGTTCGATTTAAACGCCTCATAATAAAAAACACCAACCTGGCCCCAGCAAATACATAGCATAACCTTTGCAGTATGAATACTCGGCCGATCCGACGACGTAGAAGCATGACCAGGATCCCCAAGAGTTTTTTTCTATTTGCGTTGCTGTATTGAATGCATTTTTCATCACCCGTCACGATGCGATGAAGACAACTTTTCCATTTTTGCAGCTGGAGCAGATGTTCTTCGAAGTTTTTGACCTTGTCTCACGAGGACGATCATCTACGACGCATCGCGACGACGGAATTTATCACGGCCCTTTGTTTGGCTCATAGAAGCATCTTCGTAAAATTTTTGGAGCTCTCAATGTGCTTCAGCCGCTGTTTTCTTCGAATGAAAGAAGAAAATCAACACTTTGCTCAAACGACAATTATTTAAAAGTATATAACGCAAAAATAAAATCATGAGTGTGTTAAAGCGGTTTGTTTACCATTTGTGTAATCTTGGTTCATAACGCTTTGATTATATTAATGGATCAGTTGTTACTGCTGGAGCCAATACAACTTAATTGCGCACCTAATAGTATCTTTTAACACTCGATTTCATGAATTAAATCGTGAATGACCATGTCTGCCGCCTCTTCACGGTCCGTCTCGACTTAATGCCTTCAAGCCACTAATTTGGTTACGGTACAAAGCATAGATTTTATCTACTCCACTGAAAAGTGTGTCTGTCACGAAATACGTAAAACGGCGAACTCAACATTGACCCACATAGTCTTTTGCCCAAAATGAGATTTGGCACTCGGGTATGGATGAGTTGGCTTGACCTTTCGATTGGCGTCCAGTGCGATTGTTTTTAGTATCGTGGCCCGCCTTCGCCTGAGTGCACCAAAGCACCTTGTAAAACAATTCGAACCTTATCTATTGTGCACCTCCGCCCACGTGCTGCATTTGCTCCCCTGTCAAGGCGCATCTGGCTCGTCTGTACGTACGTATTCATACATAGTACGTGTATATGTAGATTTCATTTTGTTTTTATTAGCTCTACTTGAACTGATTGGAGCAGATTCCTTTTCGGTTAGTTGCCGCAAGTATGAGCAGCAGCAAACACTGCTCCCCGCCCCAAACGCCCCGTTCGTCGAGTGTATGGCAGGTCTGCTCCACGTCTTTTTGAACAATTTCGAATTTGCTCGGGTTTGAACAATCCCGCCCAGGCAATGCTTGTGAGTCACCGATAGCGCCTGTGTGTGTGATTTTTATTGAATTCCAGTTCAATTTATTTTTATTGATTTGCCATTTTCACCCTCGATGTGACGGCAATGGCCTAAATGTTTCACAATATTTTGCTTGCCAGATTTATAGTATTCGCTCGATAAGCTTGTGCAGCTTTTTTCGCTTTTTTCCCCATCAAGTGGTCGCTTCGGTGGATACATCATCCCGTGTGCCGTGAACTTTTGGTAGCGCAACAGCTTTGAAAATGTTTGAGAAATTCACAAGAATGCAATTACACTATTTTAGAAAAATTAAGAACATCGGTTTAGAAGTTATTTTGTTAGATTGATGGCTTTATTTGTGTTCTGCATTGAGTTGGTTTGGGGTTTGAACCTCACAGATACAAAAATTGCTGTTACAAAACCTGGTTTGAAATGGTATTGAGCTCCAAAGTTATGCGCAAAACATATTGAAAACAACTTGAGGAGATAGAAGTTAGATACAGAAACATTATATGTAGATATGCATCACAATTTCAGTTCCGAGTTGAATCCCGCGTGGTGACACCTCGAACAGGACTTAAGTATCAGAAAAACCCTACGTTAAAATAACCATTCCGTTTGTCCTCATCTTCTTTCAATAATATCAAAATCGTTTACAAATTTGCTCCACCAGTATGAATTTACCAAAGCATTACTATTTAATATGACACAAGAAGAGAGAGGCATGGGAGCCACATTTGCAAGGCAACTATTTGCTGCAGATTTCGTTGCACGTCCCCCCTCACTCTTCATCAGACGCCAGGCGCACCCTATCCCAGCTCGGCGAGCTAAGCGTACTCCGAGGACGCGGGCTTGTGCCGCCGAACAATTGCGGATTTATGAACATCGCGCCGGAACACGTGCTTCCTGTCTAATGCACTGTCCCACTCTGGGTGAGCTCCAGGCAACGCTAGCGCCGCATTCGCACAATGTGTCAAATGTCGTTCGCTTAATAAATATTCTGATGCGTAAGCAGAACACGAGCTCATGAAGCTTCATAAAATAAAGTGCGACGTTACGAATGGAAAATCACTTTGCGAGACGAGCGTGAGTGGCTGTGCGTGTGTGAGGGATTGCGTACGTGTGCGGCTGTGGCAGAGGCAGAGGATGTGTGGAGCTGTCGTTCCACTGGGGCCAAATTACCAGCGTATTCAGCTTCAATTCTGTGTGCCGGTTTGATGGAACCCGCACGGGAGAATTGTCATTGTGCGAGTCAAAATGACAATGTCCACGAGCGCGCAGCAATCGACAGCAGCAGCAGCAGGGGCAGAAGGGACTCCTGACCGAGCAAATTGTTGATACGGCTTTCCAGTTTTCTTCTTGCCGGTCGAGACAGCGTACTTTCATGTGTGTGTGTGTGTGTGTGTGAGCCTAGTTGTGCAGCAGTACTTGCTATCGTCGCTTGTTTAGGTTGGTGGATTTATTTTATTGGCCACGCCACGCTTCATCCACTTCATTGCAGTGCGGATTGTGTATTTGCCGTGCGAGTTAGTTTTCGATACCATCGAGTGCGACTATGTCACATCATCACAACATGCCGATGGATAGCTGGTATGTTGGATAAATGGCAGAATTTTGCTGTATGTAAGCGTTGTTCGTGCTGGAATTTGCAAAGCTAAAGGAGCCTTTCTTGATTTCTTGACTTCTAAATCGATGTTCTTAATTTTTCTAAAATAGTGTAATTGCATTCTTGTGAATTTCTCAACAATTTTCGAAGCTGTTGCTCTACCAAAACTCCACGGCATACCTAATGATATATCCAACGAAGCGACCACTTGATGGGGAAAAAAGCATAAAAGCTGCACGAGCTTATCGAGCGAATTAGCACAATCGAGCAAATAGCCAGAGATCCTGAAACTGTTTAGGTCAGAGGACTGCGAATTTAGTTCCTTCAGCAGCGCCTTCTTATAAACTGCAAGAAAATCTGCTGCTGCCTGAAACAACCGATTCACACATAACCCCATCGCACAAATGACCCCATCGCGCTCCAGCAAAAAAAAAACATCGAACGGCAAATGGTGCATTTTCACAAAACTTACGATGAGCAACAATGCCCGTTCCTGTTGAACCCCCCTTCCACAACCCGACGAAACTCTGCGCATATTGCGGATGCTTTTTTGTGTAATACAAATATCAAGACTAATGCAGCGTGGCACTAATGGATGTCATTGCTGTCATACAGTCATTTTTCATTTTTATGAATTAATCTATTCCGCAATCATGCTTCAAATCTTCAACGTAACGGCCGCGTGTAAATACTCTGCGGTGACGCAATCGAGTGATATTTTTGCAACTAATATGCACTGAATGTATGTTATGTATTAAGGCCCGCGTGCTTATAAGTATTTGTAATGCGAGCTTACACACGTCCAGGGATAATGTTAAATGTACTATAATCCCCAAACTAACCGAATTGATGACCGTAGACTCTACTCCGCCATGCCCGTCTTGTGGCCCAAGTGTATTTTCGGGCAAAGTCTGTGCCCTGACAGTTGTTTCAACGTTCATTTTTCGAGCTCCATAAAACTATGAGGTTCTGTGTTTCCAAAACTGCGTGCAAAAGCAAAAAGCATCTGCATGCAGTGAACATAAATTTGTTTGAAGGAATTCTAATGACAACTCTTGCCCATCGGCTCCCAAGTACAGTGCATATAATTTAATCGACATTTTCGCAGGATGGCTTTGAGAAAGAGCATCAAAAATATTTATTTCAAGAGATAAAAATTTTACATTTTTCTCAAAAACGCTCCAGCAAGTGTTTTATTAAATTTATGAATCCACGCTGCCCACTTTGCTCTTTAATGGTGCCATGTGCAGCACTTACGAGGATTTGTGTGTCTGCTCCACGGTGCCACACAAAAGAACCGTCCTGTGCTATCGAGTTGCGGGTGCGCCCGACTGCCACTATCTACGAGCGGAGCGTGGCAAAAGGCACAGACAATCGTTTGTTTATGTATTTGCGCAGCGTTTGATGCGTGCACCGAGAGGTGATGGCCGCCTTTGTGTTCGCAGATAAGTGACTGACAATGTCGGCCCACGGTGCTCGGCTCGTGTAATTCATGCTGCAGGAGCAAAGCTCACATTTATTTTTTGTGCCTGCAATAACCGCCTGAATGTTGATGATGACGATGATGACAACGGCATCGGCAGCAGAACCGACAACAACAACAATAACTGCATGCAGCGAGCCATTCAGTTCACCCCCAGCCCCCTCCAACCCTGCCGCCCACCACGATAATTGAGGCTCGACCGTTTTTGCGCCTGTGGTGCCTCGACTGTTGTACTCTGATGTCTGGCCTGTCGCGCCATTCGAGCCGTGGAGCACAGATGAATGCGCACCGCTCATAAGAGTAATAACGTCCTCTACAGCGGGCAGCTGTGTCACAAGGAATCGCTTTACGATGGCGCTGACGACGAACGCAAACAGTACGAGGGCGCTGTTGGTGGCGGCTGTTGATGTTGACGTTGATGTCGTCGACGACAACGTCGCAAAGTGAAGCGGAACGCCTAGCGCCGTCTGTCTGCGCGCCCAAGAGCAGTGCCGCAGCCAGGCAGCTACTCGATTGGAAGAATTCGGCGCGGTCAAGAAGCGGGCGACGGGGCTGCCGTGAGGGCTCCACACCTCAATTGACGTCCGGGACAGGGAAATGGCGAACCATTGAGGCATATTTAATATTTGCAGATGCCGCAGCAGCAGAAGGCATCTCAAATCTATGTCAATGACTTGCGGATGGACTTTATGCTGTTGCATTAGCAGCGGCAACAGTAAATCCAAGCGCCGGTGCGTCTGGTGCCCAACCAGACACTCGCTGAGCCACCAGCTGGCCATGTTGCCCCCAGATCCCTGGTGCCCGCGTTGCCGTCGTGTGGTCGTATTTGCTCATTGTCACATATGAATATGGATGTGTGTAGGTGCGCTGCATGCGATCTTCCCTGGACACAGTGTGTGGCTGTACATTAATGTCAGTGGCCACAAAACACACACACACACATCCAAACATGCACACTCGCATGTAAAGGCTCGGTTTTGTGCAGAGCAATATGTCATTTTTTATGAAAGCAACATTTAATGACAACACAAGAAGCAAAGAGAAAACCAGAAATCCTTTTGGCATTATAAACATTATTAAAATTTCATGTTGCGCTGAACGAGCAGCTGGTGCGACGAGAGTGGCGCTTGCATCGTCGTTCTTTATGGTTACTTGGTCAAGGGCTCTTACGCAGGTTGTAAGTACGGTCGCCAGGCCCCGGCCGCCTCACCGCCTCTTTCCTGCGCCTGTGCTGTTAATATATAAAATGAGAAAATGGTGTTCACAAAGCTTAAGTCGACGGCAAATTTCAAATTCGTATTAATGAACAATGCCAGCAGTGTAAAAGAAGTAAGGACACAAAAATTATGAGAAACATTTGAAAATCTTTGTGCTTGAAAATTATGTGACGCCACAAGATAACCGTTAAGATCAAAAGAATTTTCTTTTCGGTTTACTCTCGGGTCACCGACTTACCCTAAGCTCCTTTTGCCAAGTGTACGGCAACATGGCAGTGAAATGAGCATTGGTCTTTTTTAAATTATTTTCCGAAATTGGCATTTGCTCTGTTGAAATGCATTGAAGAAGAATTCTAGATACAACATTACGTCTATTGCACGACAGCCATCCGCAGGTGTCGCGGCACAGCAGTCCCAGCCCCGCTGCCGACGCGCTCGTCTTTACAGCTGCCAGCTGAGCCGATTTGAGAACACGGATATGTCTTTTAAAAGAAATAAAGCGAACTTCTTGCCAACGTCTTTACGAGCAACTTTATTTAATTGCAAGACGAATGACAACAGTTTGACAAGCAGTGCTGCTGCGATTCTCGTTTTCGCTTTTTAAGTGAATATTTGCGCTCTCGAATGGCAGCTGCGTGCGCCTCTCCCCACGCGCCACGACAAGTGCGCCGGTGTCGCGCATTCCGCACCACCTGTCGGCCGACACACTAATAGAAGCGCACGTTGCCGTCTTTTCGCAAACTTTAAGCTGCCACGTTTATTTTCGCCGTTGTTGTTGTTGTTGCTGTCGCTGTAGTTGTTTTTTTCTCATTTTTAGTGCTTCTTTTATGCCGGCCGTGAGTTCGACCTGCTCCAGCTGCTGCCGGCAGTTGTAGTGTTGCAGCAATGACTAGGAGAATCGCAAATCCTTTACGTCACGTAGGCGCTTCAAAGTTTCTATTAAAAAATACACTACGAAAAAACACAATTTACGATTTAACAGTAAAATGAAAGTTTTAGCACCAAATCCCGCTAAGTACGCTTCCTCTCACACGTACTTGCAGCTTAGTTTTGTCTTTTACTGCACTTAACAAGTCGGCTCACTCATCCCTCGAGCAGCGTCAGCAGCGACAGTGACAAGTAAGACGATGTGGCAGCCCATCCCCGCTACAAATCAAACTCAACACTAAAGTCCACTATGCATTCTGTTGAATTTGAATGGAGCTCGAAAAAGCGATCTACGCCGAGATAAGTCCCGTGCTTAAAAGCGTTCAAAACTTTCTACGCGAATCTTTTGAATATTCCTCACAGCTGCTCGCAAAGTTCACACCAATTTAAATGAAGCTGGTTCCTGATTTTAGCCCCTGAAAACGTATGCACGTTACGCACATAACTGCATTTGTATTGGTTTTTGTTCAGTCAATTACATATATGCCGGAAGGATCTTTAAGAGAAAAATTATGATAGGTAATAAATCGAGAACACTAAAGTAACTACAACTTTTCGACATAAATCTGTTAAGTGAACTAAGAAGATAGTTAGGCCATATTTGCATAGATCGCCGTAGGAAGTCCTTAACACGAGTACTATATGCCGCGAAAAACTTCACTTAGCAAACCTAAACATTGGGAAACATGAATTTAACCTGGAAAACATATGCATGTCGAAATAAGGCATATTTGGCCAGACTACGTGAAGTACGAATGTGTCCCATTTTTTTTTGTTATTTTTTGTATTTGTTAATATTTTTACATAAATTAATCCCCAGTTATATGCCGAAAAGGCTTCAGCTTTTTATATACCACAACAACTACTTTGACTACCCGCAGGTAGATTAAAAAAAAAAATCGAAAGTTTTTCTTTGCAGTTTTGGTCTATTTAAACCCTTAGGAATCACGTAGAAACCTTCCTTTATCTCGGATAGTATCCAAAAGCGATTGAAAATGAGTGCAAAAGTAAGTATTGATAATTTTAGCAAGATCTTTAACACGTTCTTCTGAAAACAGTATTTTTTGAGCTGGCTGACACGATTACTGCACCGATTTGCTTAAACTTTTTTTTACATTTTCAGAAAAGATTTGGCTATCGCGTGAACTACGATCATTATTGTCCATTTCTATGTAACAACGTTATGACACAATTATTAAAAAAAAACAAGCAAAAAAGAGGAAAAAAACTTTAAAATTGCACTAAATGTTTATTTATAAATATTTTTTACAGTTATACGAGAGCCAATCATTTGTACTTCAAATATAAATTTGTTTGGTATGTTTCAGATCATCCAAAATGGAGAAATCGTGTCAGCCAGATTTCAAAATGGCGTCTTCCGGTCGCCCATATGTCCCCCGGATATAAACGAAAATTTATAAAAACATTTTGTTCACTCAAAACTATGTACAATAACATATAGACAAATTTTTAATGTGGAATAAAAATTTGTATGAAAAAAATTACTTAAAAACATGGGCGATTCTACCTGACTACCCCCTTAAGAAGAAAATACTTTTTTGCTTATTCAAGGTCTGTTAAAAAGGCTTTTCATATTTCAGGGGCTAAGTACTTTGAAACTATCAGCAATTTTATATATAAGTACAGATGCAATGGTTAGCGATTTTTTACCTGCCAGACCTGAGACACCGTTTACGTTTTGTGTGCGCGTTAATAGGTGAGAAGAGTACAGAGAAAGACGAAATAAAGGTGAAATAACAAAATACTGTTACTTCTTATCCTATAATACTTTTGTTAAAATAACGACATAGAAATTTGCGCATTTTTTGAACATGTCTGTTTCTATGACTCGAAGTTCGTTCGATTTGCACGTTTTGCCTTGAATGATTTCAGTTAGGATTTTGTGTGGTTGCGTAAGCAACGAATTGAAGCAGCAGCTGAGAGGTATTTATTTTATTTATTTTTTGTATTAATTGCAGACGTAGTCAATAATGATGAGGATGTTGTATTGCGTCAGCCCCCAAAAAGTTTCGAAATAAGCGTGTCAACAAGTTCAAGTTTATCTTTGTTCATCTTTTCGTGCACCAATAACTTAGAACACTAACCAGAAAAAAAATAAATAGTTCTCAAATTACTCGCTTCGCAACTGGTTTGGAAATTCTTTAAGGGGACCCGGTGGTCTAGAACACGAAAATTTCACCTGTTTTCACGGTTTTTTTTTCGCCATTAAAAATTAAAAAAACGATGTTTCAACTTTTTGGTCTTATTACTATGTTTATTGAGCATACAAAACATTTTTGTTTGCATTTTAAAAACAATATTTTTTATTATAAAAATGCTGCTAAAGATGACCCTCTCGAAAAATCGGACGCGGACAGCGTACGTGATTTCGAGACTTCTACTCATCTGAAACACAAAATTCAAGAAAACTCTTAATCAGAAAGAGTGCAGTTATGGTCGGAACTAGAACAAATCGAAAAAATTAAAAATTGACAAAATGGCGCGCTTTTGAAAAAAAGTTCGTAAAATCGGGTCTTTTTTCACTAGTTTTTTAGTGTAAACAATAAGAAATTATTTAAATAAAATTATGATTCTAGTTCCGACGATAGTCATACATATTGTGAACAACATATCCAAATTTCAAGTGATTCGGTTAAATAGTTTTTTTGTTTTCATCCGCGGCGTGCCGTGTGAGGTGCGTACACCTCAAGAAAATATGACTCAAGGAAATTTTCTTGAACATTTCTTGAGCTTTTTTTTATATAAAGTTTTCGCTTTTCTTGAGAGCTGCATACCGACCTTAACTTTGGACTAGTTGCAAATGAATGCAGACGGGACAACTGACCAAAAAAATTACATTTGGAAAAAAAATTCTTTAGGACGGTTCTGAATTCCTACAGGGTTTTTGTCGAAAAATCTATTATTTACTCCCAAACCGATGATTACACTGTGCGACAGCTTTTTCTAACCCGGAACTGACCAAGACTAATCGATAGTACTCTTATAGAGTAACAAAACCCTAGCTGGGTTTTGCAAAGTTAGTTGCCTTTTACAAGTTACAGCCGTGTAAAGTTTGTGTGTACAAAAATAAAAAAATAAAGTGAAAAAATGTTCAAGTCTAAATTTGAAATTTTATTGTACACATATTTCAGTCTGTTTGAAAAGTTTTGTGCAGACTGAAATATGTGAACAATAAAATTTCAAATTTAGACTTGAACATTTTTTCACTTTATTTTGCAAAAAACCATGTCTTTGTGAAGTTAGAGGGTTCCGCATATTTTCTTTTATTTTTGGCAATACAAATGCGTTTTTGTATTAATATTAAAAGAATAAATAACACGTTTTTTTTTATTACAATAAAAAAAAGTCGATTTTTTTAACATTGACACCCCCAAAATTTCGATAAGGTGTAATAATTTTGTTACACAGTGTTCAGAGAATTTGTTCATCTAAGAATTAGCAGCAAATTTGCTGAAGACAGCAATACAAAATTTTGAATATCTTAAGACTTATAAAGAAAAAACTGGTTGAAAAAACCCTAGTACACACAAACTTTACACGGCTGTAACTTGTAAAAGGCAACTAACTTTGCAAAACCCAGCTAGGGTTTTGTTACTCTATAAGCGTACTATCGATTAGTCTTGGTCGGTTCCGGGTTAGATTCCATGACCCCAAAATTGTCGCACAGTGTTATTTGTGATTTTTTTGGGCAAAACCATAATCATACCGTATTCAACGAACTTGACCCCCTGCGACTTTTTCCTGTTCCCAAAACTGAAAAGACCCTTGAAAGGCCGAAGATTTGCCACAACTGAGGAGATAAAGACCGCTTCAATAGAAGAGATCAAAGCCATACCAAAGCGCAAAGAGCTTCGAGGATTGGAAAAGAGTCGAAGTTTTTTATATCTGAGGGGATTTCTTTGAGGGGGAAAAACAGATATTGTTGAATACCAACAACATCTTTTTTCGCACCCTGCTTTTGATGTGCGAACCACGCACGTTGTAGTGTCTTACTTGAAAAAAATGCCAGTTTGAACTTGTTAAGTAGTTACGAGGATTTGCATGCAAATAAATATTTATTTCCCGCCAGAATCAGTGCCGAGTAGGCATCGCAATCCCGGGATCCCGGGATCCCGGGATCCCGGACTTTTTCCAGTCCCGAAAATCCCGGGATTCAAATCTTTTAATCCCGGGATTTTCGGGATTGCAAAAGATGCTTCAAAGTTCAAATGAAATAAATTTAAAAGCACAAAAACCCAATTCCTTATCTGAAGGAGGAGGGAGGGGTAGAGGGCGTCTTTTGCAAAAGGCTTATAATTATTTACTAAGCATTCAACCAGCAAGTGTTGAATCTGAAAGATGTTTTCTCTCAGCAGGGTTTATTTGCAATAAATATCGCTCTAGATTAGAGGGCAAAACATTTAATGCCTTAGTATTTTTAAGATCTCAGTTTTTTGTTAATCACAACGCTTAACTTTTTTATCGAAATATTCGAAGTAAAACTAAAAGTACTAACAAATTAACTATTTTATTTTTTTTATCAAATATGCGTATATATGTAGGTACTTTATGATACATTTGATGCAAAGCAATAAGTTATGTTTAAGTGTCATTTTTGGATAAAACAAAATGTTATCAAACTGAAGTTAAATGTCAAATGAAAAACTTTTAAGTTAAACAAAATGTTGTCAAGGATGACTATGTTTATTTATTTGATTTAAATTTAAACTGACAATTTGAATGTAATTGACAACTGATTGTAAATGACAACTGGATTTTGGTGATGTGCCGCGCACAACCAACCACTTCGACGACTCAACACCGACTGCCTCCCTTTCCGCCTTACAATGTGATTAAATTCAAGATAAAAAATCTTAAAACTACCCCAAATGTGATTAAACTGTGTCCATTTTTATGGTAAATATATTATAAACAAGTATTTATGTAATTTGGTAAAATTGTTTTATATAAAAAATTTGTTATTTGAATCCCGGGATTAAATCCCGGGATCCCGGGATTTGACTTTTCAATCCCGAAAATCCCGGGATCGCAAAATGGCAAAAAATTCCGATCCCTAGTGCCGAGCAAGTTTAACAAGGAGAACGACGCATTCACCGTCGCCTTATCGCAAGCCTCTAGTGCGTCTTGAGGGCCTTATTGCAGCGATTTAATGATTGCAGTGCAATAAAAGCAAAGAAGAGGCCACTTTCCAAACAGTCGAGATTGTGCTGAGATGCATCTATAATGCGCTACAGCCAACCCATTTGATTGCGCGCGCGAAACTTCAAGTCACAGCGTGCGCTTCCGTCTTGTCTGCGTGAGGCAGGCGGCCGTACGTTCCCAGTGCAGCCGCAGAAGCGCAGCAGCAGCAACGTATCGGCAATAAAACACCCACTCACCGCGAACAACTGTTAAAGAAATTACAAGGTGATTTCATCAAAGTCATAAAATTGAAATTGTTGCCGAAATTTTCGGCGGGCGCGCCAAAGGCAAACGTGCGGCGCCCTGCGCGCATCATTTCGCACGCCCGTTAACACGACGAGTGCGCGTGAGGAGGACGGAGTGGGATGGGACTCATGTTTTAGACACTTGGCAACTCCGTTCGCAAACAATGAGGAAGTTTGCGCTGCGCAACGAACTAGCGGCGGGAGGAACGCTGAGCGTCTGTTGCATTTGCACTCAGTCGTGGCTGACAACATTGACAGTGTAAATACACAGAGCGAAACCGGCTCGAGCAGGCGATATGGTAACATTGGCGCGGATAAATGTTTCTCCCAATTTAGTTTTCCGGCAACTTGAAGATGAAACTTGCGCGTCGAAAAAGTAAAGTCTGCTGCTTTATTAGCAGTTGTTGATAAAGTGCAGCGTCAGGATGCAGGATATTTGCGTTGGCGCCGCACCCAGCTCGGGCAAATGCCAGAGTGAAGTGAACCGCTTCGCCGCATCGTGCACCGCGCACCCCATCCTGAGCGGCCCTCGGCCGCGGCAGAGCACTATTTTGTCAGCATTTTAAAATTAGCTTTAAACTTGCAAAATCGATGATTCGCCGTAATGAGCACGCGCCAATGTTGTTGTAGCCGAAGAGCCACCGCAAACCACAGGCACGCCACTCACCGCTCTGCAGTGGGTTCTGGTAGCGCGGGCTCGTTGCCGCGCCACTGGCTTTTGGAACACTTACTTATAGGAACCAGCACTTCCACATGCGAGAACCTTCCAAAAGGCTGTTGCAGTTGTCGTCATTATTGTTGTTGTTTTTGCTGTTATCCTGCGGCGCTCAACTTAAATTGGAACTGCTTCCGGCAGCTTTAAATATCTACAGTCACGCACAAAACTTTTACCTTGACTCAAACGAGTCCGCCACCTGGCTGCTTGCACCTCGAACAGCGCCTCCATTGTCTGCCGTGTATCCGCCAGCCACAAAGCCGCCGCGCGTCAACGTCTGACTGCCTGACTCAGCAGTTGATTGCAAAGCAAGCCGCAGCCCCGCACCGCAGCCTTCTACAGTAGCAATTTTCGCCGTTTTGTTGAGGGGTGTACGAGCAGGCGCGCTGCGAAAAATTCACGTTGCACAGTTATTCGTGCGGGCGGCGGATAATGAGGAGGAAATTTCAAAGGAGCGTCGCTGACGAGGTCGGAATCAGATTCGGCTAAGCGGGGACGGAGTGGGGGGGGCGGACTTGAAGCCGTCGTAAAAGAAATTAAAACTACAAGCGGACGAATTTATACGAGGTGTGTGTACTCATTTCGTACGAGAACACCGCAACAACCGACGGCCGCGAACCTATCCCACCCGGAGTGCATTTACTTTTCTCTGCTGACGCTGGCGTTGCCGGTGCTGCGCTGCGATGTGCCTACAATTATTGGACCTAATGTTCGTGTGAATGCAAAGTGTTCTTTTAATTGTTGACTAGAGACCGTACACGCCAAGGAAGACCTGCTTGTTTTGATACAATTTATAAACTGCCACACCGCCGCAGCATTGCTGCCCCCTCCCCCAGCAAAAACAGTGCAAGCCAAAAATTTTCACCCGCTAATCACAAAGCAACGTCGGTGGTTTGCCTTGCAAGCGACAATGACAGTTGTAAAAGAAACGAAATGGATATAAACGTTGATAAGTACAACTTTTCCAAACTTTTTAAAATTAGTATGAGTAGAATAAGACAACAGAACTTGAAACACCCTCTACCTAAAAACCATAAAAACAATGTACTTGCTGGAATATTGCAATATCTATTTTTTTTTTCTTTTTAAAAACACATTTCAGTCAGGTTTACTTCTGGTTTCCGTAATCAACTTCATAAAACCGACCGGGGCCCGGTCAACGCCTGCAAACACCGAACGGTTGATTGCCCTGATTTTGGGACTGTATATCCAACTATCTAAAATGGCTTCCACTTGGAGTTAACCGAAGATATGTTAAGATTACTCGATTACTCGAGCCCAGGCGAAAAGGGCTCTCCTACGGATGACTGATGTTAATATCGGGGCGGAAGGATTCCTGAGTCGTAAGAGGATTGATACTCTCACGCTTCAGCACCCTGAAATCGCTATACAGAGGTACACAATCTCACCGAAGTTCAGCCTTGTCAAACGGTTCAAAACTGAACTTAGTAACAAAAAGAGATGGGTAGGTATATCGGAGACATATCCGATAGACCAGCACATGATATCCTGGTACACAGATGGCTCCTTAACGGAGGAAGGCACTGGGATAGGAGTATATGTGCCGAGGATAAGATACTCGGAACCGATGGGAAAGCACACCACTATCTTCCAGGCGGAAATACACACCATTGAAAGGTGTGCTCACTTCAATCTGGTGAAGAACTACCGGAACCGGAAGATTGCCATCCTTTCTGATAGCCAAGCGGCTATCAAGGCTCTTAGATCCTATCAGGTATCCTCGAAACTGGTATTGAAGTGCCTTGAGAAGCTGAATGAACTAGGCCGTTACAACAAGGTCTGGGTACTTTGGATTCCGGGCCACACCGGCATTGAAGGGAACGAACGGGCTGACGAGCTGGCAAGAAGGGGGGCTTCCACACCCTTCGTCGGCCCGGAACCTTTTTGTAGGTTGGGAAAAGGAGCCTCCTCCATCTTACTGAGAAAGGACGAGATAACCAGAAGGAATCAATACTGGGAAAATCAACCAGGTCTAGAGCATTTGAAGCTGGTTATCGGATCCTATAACAGGAAACGATTCGAGGAATGCATGACTTTATCAACACAAAAAATCTTAGGATTATCACGGGAATGCTTACAGGGCATTGTAGATTGAACTATCATCTAACTAAACTAGGAATCCGTGAAAACGGGTATTGCAGGTTCTGCTTGCAGGAAAACGAGACTGCGATACATATACTAGGAAAATGCCCTGTACTCATGCATAAGAGAAAGAAGCACCTGGGGGCTCATCTCATATCGGGTGCGGACTGGGTATCCAGAGGTTTAGGAAACATACTAAAATTCCTCTTGGATACTGGACTCACTGATAGTCTTTGAGGTCCAAGAAGGGGGCACAATAGATCTACTAGGTCGCAGTGCATTATCCCCATCAATAATAATACTCGATTTTTTACTGGTTTGTTAAATATTAATTTATTCAATGATTGGGTAACTGAGCTAGTTTTGCGAGAGAGCTACAATAATTTATGCTTAGACCTTAGTACATAAGTACTAATTATAATACAGAGTTACTCTCTACAGTGAGTGTTTCCCAATTTCTGCACTGATCTGTAGCTTTCATTGGATTTGCGTGTTTTGCCTAACGAAGAAGACAAATAGTCGCACAATTAAAGCCTTTTAGCTTTAAGCACTGGTAAATAATTGCACTGGCTGCAAAACGAAGGCAAACGCCTTCACAGTAGCAGTCGCCGAGCGCTAAGCGCGAGCTCCTTTTCTGCCGCGGGCGCTGCTAAATCCTGCAACTGTGCCGGAGTTTCGTTGCGGAAGGGGAAGCGTCAGACATTGAATAACACCTCCCAAGATCCGTGATTGCACCTGTGTCGGCTTGATGGGTTAGATTAACTGCCTGACTGGTAAACCCACGGTTTCTTTGGCTCCTTCGTCTTGCTCTTGCTGGGCTCTCGTTCTTCTTGTTTTCGTTTTTTCTGTTGTTTGTGCTGTGAATAGTTGCTGATGTATTTGCTGTTGTTTCCGGTTCTCGCAGCTGCGGAATGCGAGCCATTCCGTTGCTTGGACTGCTTGGCGTGCCGGTGTGCCGATAGCTGCAGCTCACTTTGTCAGCTCACGTGCTTAGCAGCCGTAATTATTTCTCTTATTTGCGAACTCGACATTCTGATGGGTGTTTTTAATTTCGCTTCACCCTCGCCACGGGGTGGTAAACAGATAAAAGCGCGTAAGCTAGCAATTATAAATCGACAGTAAATGCTGAACTTTCCGTTCAACTGCTTATTCGACAAATTTGCGCGACTCTGCCTTCAAGAACGTCGCCCATGCAAATTGGCGGGGAAATACAAACACTTCATAGAAACACCTCAAATCCTCTTTTTCAGATTTTTGAGAAGTTCAAGCTGATGCGGTCACATGAAGCACAAACAACAGCCAACTTACCAGACCCGCCCGATTCACTTGTAACACGAATGGATAAATCAAAAGCGGACACAAACAACACACACACATATGTATGTATGGAAACAATATTACTAAAATATCGACCCGACATCATCTTCAACGGCATTCTGATTTCGATTTATACTGCCGATCCCATCGTCGTGACGCATCGACGCATTCGCGCCGGAACACGCTCGGCGCAAGCACTTCCCAGCAACAATGCTCGATGGTGGCAAATGAACTCACGCTGCTGGTGCAGCAATTGTGTGCCGCGCACGTGGTTGACCGTCGGTCTGGCCTTCATCCGTTAATGAGGGCCAACAGCTACCGCCCGTCGTCACCTATCACCAATCTAAGATTACCACCGACGCAACGTGTAAAGTCACCGTCAATCGGTGTAGCGTATCAGTTGTTGTTTCAGTTCTCGCCAATGGCTGATGCTCGAGCACGTCCTGCGCAGATCCAGCATCGCGGTGATTCATTATCAATGACAGCGAATAATTATTGCAATCGGAAATGAAATCGTTACCGGAAATTGATTCCTCATCAGGCAGCGCAGCGATGCAGTTCGTGTGCGCACCTGCCGGAAGAGACATCAGCCTGGATGTGGCGGTGCGCGTTCAGAACTGCAATCGGCAGTGGTCAAATAATTCGCTTCTCTATTGTAGTCGTGAGCGTGAGCGTCCCTCCGAAAACACAATTTCACTTAACCGTTGCGCGACGAATGTTCATATCAACATTGTGATGTATATGTGTAGATTTTTGACTTTGTACAAACTTGTAACCGGAATTTGGTGATTTCAATTCGCTGTACCGATATCAATCTAAATATGTTGGCGACATTTTTTAAAGTGAATGTTACAATAAATACATTTTTAGTAATGCTGCCAACAGCTATAAAGAGGTACATAATTGACCTTCCGAAAAGAAATCAGTGGACAGTAACTGAAGTGTCAGAGGAATGACGAGAAGTCGAATAATTGTTTACATTAAGCAATCACACATCAATATTCCAAGCTGGCTCTGCAAAATACTGGCAATTTCTCGGATCATCGCCAAAAAGATTTCAATAGAATAAAATTCGCAAATATTCTGAAAATAGTTCAAAAAACTCA
Organism: Melieria omissa; assembly: GCA_963971225.1. Taxonomy (NCBI): domain Eukaryota; kingdom Metazoa; phylum Arthropoda; class Insecta; order Diptera; family Ulidiidae; genus Melieria; species Melieria omissa. Next base: position 119,578,671 of record OZ020267.1, read on the forward strand.
AAACTTAATACTGGAACCACATTGAGAGAATAGGTCCTAACATAACACTTCTTCTATGGCAGCCACTTGTGCAAGCTGGATTTTGTTACCAACAAAACAAGCAAATTGTAAAATAAAGTTGCCGAAACAATGGAATACGTCACCACATACTGTCCTGTATAGACACACAGACGTACGCACTTTCTAGGGAAACACACTGTCTGTGAAGTACACCTAATGTCAATGTCTCAGAGATGTCAAATTCAATAACCCTACATACACATAAGCATATATGCATTGTGTTTCATTACGTTACATAACAATTCTATTCTATTGTGAGGCCGTTTATTTTTCAAGGAAAAAGAATGAAAATTGATGAAAATGGCTATGGTACATTTGTGCTATTATTTCGATAAGATTGGGAACCACGCAAAATAATTTTGCTGTGTTGTCTTATTTGATGTTTCCGCTTTCATTTAACACCTGACTCATTACTAGATTTAAGAAAATTGTGCATGTTTTTGACCATCCAAGAAAACGCCATGAAATTCCATATTTTCCGACTTTGAGGTCCAATTTCAGCGGATTTTTAAAACTTATCATATAAAAATAAATTACATTGGTTTATTGGTTTAGAAATTACAATCCCAAACGTGAAAAAAGTCAGTGAAAAACCGAAAACGTGACACGCCCATTTTTTGCGAAAACGGAAACTAAGTTTTAAAAACGGTTTGCGGATTCGAAATCAGCGCTGCATAATTACCCTAGAACTGATGTCAAACCCAGAAAAGCCGACCAAAAGTCGAAATTTCTTGCCCTGTGTAATCAACAAAATACTGTTAGGTCTGATCTTACGATGCTTTTGTTACAACAACAACGTAGAATTGTTTGAATTTTTAGAACATGTCTGTTTCTGTGACTCGAAGTTCGTTTGATTTGCACGTTTTGCCTTGAATGATTTTAGTTAAGATTTTGTGTGGCTGAGTGAAGCAACGAATTGCAGCATTTATAAATTTTTTTTTTTTTATGTAATTATTTATTAACTAATTTATTTATTTATTAATTACAGGCAAAGTCATGATGTTGTATTTCGTCCTGCCCCAAACAGTTTCGACAGAAGTGTGTCTGCAAGTCCAAGTTCATCTTGGCTCATCTTTACGTGTACCAATATTTCTTGTTTTTCATTCGCGATAGAATTTTGATGAAAATATTTTTGAAATTCCATAATTGTTGAAAACTTTCATTGTTTCATTTTCCCCCAAAAAAATCAACTGGTAAGAAAATGAATCCAGAATAAACTAGTTGACAAACTACTCGCTTTGCAACTGGTTTAGAACTACTTAGGACTGACTTTGGACTAGTTGCAAACTGATGCAGACGGGGACAATTGACTGGCGCCTAGGACATCGCCATGTTAAAAGGGTGAGTTTGCTTCAAGGAAACGAATCAGTTCTGAAGTCAGCTATGGTTGACAAGCAACCAGTTGAAAAATTACATTTGTACCAGTCCGAATTTCTGCAGGGTTGTGACACCAACTATAATTTCCAGTTCGCGAAACTTTGCGTCCGCAATCAACGCTTCTCAATTTATGAATGTGAACACAATTATAACCATATCTATCTCAACTTTACACCTAAGCCATACATACACATTATACATAAATCGTACAGTAATACCTCCGTTGCGGACGGTGCCACTCCAACGAATCAGCCATAAATTCAAATTTATTTGTTGTCACGAAATTGATAACATAACTTTCTGCAGGTTTCCGCATCGTTAGCTCGCTATGCAGCGTAACGGTTTATTTTTCACCAATTGCACAATGTCCACTGCCCACCGCGCCTCCGCAACAAATCTGCAAGGATTGCGCTCATGCCACACTTGCCCCAATATCATCCCAAAGTGTTCGCGGAAGAAAGCCATAAATTACTAACAATAACATTACTCTGAGCAGCTGAACAGCACAATTCCGTTGGTGCAGCGTGCTGCGACCAGCTCGCCGCCAAGTAGTGCGGCGCCGGAGATGAGCCCGAAAGCGGACGCTATCCTAGTTGAACGAATTTTTCAACACATTGCGTCGTGTAATGTTGCAGATGCTTTGTCGCCATTGTTGGTGCGGTTGGTTACTCAACGCTGTTTACCTGCAAATGGCGCGAACTTCATTTTGACGTTTTGTGTTTGGCGGTTTGGCTGTCAAACTGTCCCCACAAACATCGCTGCAAAGAGTATAAATGAATAACTAAATTCAGGGGATAGCTAAGCAAGGGAACAGTGTGACAAAATTTCAGGAAGTCGTTTGACTAGCCCGGTTTCGGAAAAGCCCCATTGACTTCGCTTAGACTACCAACTGTATGCTATGCTTGAGGGGCTGAGGCAGCTATACACACATGTATGTAGTGGTGTGGTTGCGCATATATAACGCTGAGTATATTGAGTAATTGGGATAAAGGTTCATAAAAAAGTGGCTTAAGAACTGGTTAGGATAACACGAGGTAGTAGGTAAAAGAAAGGAGGTTGATGACTACGGCAGATTCCTGCACATCTAGATCTCTAAGTAGGTGATGGTACAGACGTACATCGCAAGAAAGAAAAAAGTTCCAAGACTCTCAGAAGTCCTCAAAAACGTATGCTAGACTCCCCGAAAATGCATCACTCCGTAAATCGAAATAACTTGAATTCTTGACGGCCATTCAACAATTTAGCGACAGCTTTCAGAATTCGGAAAAATATAAATCCGCATAAGGGGTTTCGATTTGAAGAAACGATTTTCTTAACACACATTAAATTTTACGAGGAATGCAAATGCGTTTATTTTATGCGTATTATTACTTTTAACTATTTTACTAATTACTAGTATCATACTACTAATACTAATTTTTAGTATCATATATTATTAATATTATGTTTAAACCCTAGAAGGGTAATCATATTTTACATACGTTGTTGGTAATCTTCCTCGAGTCGACGAAATCGTATTCAACTCTACTTTTTGGAAGAACTAGAAATCGTATTAACTTAAACTTCATTATGGACTTATTATACTCAGATATTTTTTTGTATTTAGTAATAATATTTCGCATAAAGCACATCGCTAACTGAGATCACACAAAAAATAAAGCAATCAGATCGGAGAATAAGGATAAATTTGAAAAAATGTATGTGGTGTTTGTCGAATCCACGATACCCTTCTAGGGTTAAATATAATTTGGTTGTACGTGTATTCATACAGTTCCCACGAAAGCGACTCAGAAGGAACGCTCTTGGCGCCCCAACGCCACATACGCCAAGCCCACCAACGCTCGGCCACGACTGCGAAGCAAATGCAGGTTCGTCGCAAAGTCACATAAATGTTTATTAGCGTAAACAAATGTGACTACTGCGCACCATTGCTCTGCTCTCGCCTGCTCTGACGGTGGGAAAATTTATGTCTGCAGTCCGAATGCATCGCCGTATGGTCTCGTACCTCGTCAGCGCCTTACTCCCTGCACTGTTGGTGAAATGTTTCAAAAAATTCCAAACCCGAGTACGATATCAGAAGGCGAACTCCTCGAGCACTGCAGTCCGCAGCTGCAGTCAGTTGAGTCGATGTGTCGATTAGTCGGTGAGTTGGTGGCTACCGCCAACAACTCGCTGAGTGCAATAAAGCCGAACGCTGCTGCCAAATGCCAATCCAACTAAGCACTTTTGCGTTTCCGTGTGCTGCGATGTTGATGTTGATGGCGTCGTCGAGGGTGACGGAGATGTTTAGGCAACTCCGTCACCGCACTTGCTGCATTCCATTTTGTCGTAGTTGCCAGTGTTCGCACCCGCAATTGTGTTAACTAAACCCCAAATTCAATTGTGTTATCCGCAGGACCACAACTAATTCGCACACAATTCGTGTACAGAAGCTCTTTTCAGCGTAGACGTGAGCGAGTAGATATGTGGGCGAGGATGTGAGCCTGTGTGTGTCGAGTATGCGCGTGTGTGTTTAACTGCTGAAACTTGGAGTAAACAGGATAATGGCAATAACTGCTCGACTTTCTTTTTATTAGAGTGGCGAGGGCCGCCGCGCAATAAACACTGAAACACCCCACCCCAGTGCAGGTCCAAGCAGGGTTGTGTCCGACACAATATGAAATATTATATTACAGCCATCGGTTTTTATGTTTGAACCCTAAGAAGCAGCAGATTGCGCGTACAGAGTGCGAGTCCCACAATAAGATCCAAAACAAATGGATTGATTTAGAAATGAATGGAAGTGTGCGAAGGTGGTGGGGTCGCGCATAACCAATTGGGCAGTGTTCAGGTGCTGAAGTCGTGTTCGATTCGAGATACGACGTTAACGGATACTTCTGTTACTTGGAGAACAAACAATCTTACATAAAATCTCGAAACAAAATTGATAAACTCACAAAATTACGAGCAGGTATTTATGTGTGCGCTTGTTCATATTCCGTCTGATTGGGAAAACCAGACTGATTGGCCACGAAATAATAGTTCGAAGCTTTGGATCAAAATCGCCGGGCTAACATTAAAAACTTCGTTATGGGTTTTGAGTCATCAAGTTGTGAATAGTTGTTTGAAAAAGGTTTGAAAATTATTATGATGTTGGACTATTCGATATACAACTAGAAACACAATCACGACTACAACTTACATAGAGCTGAACAACATCCGCATACATATGAACGTTACAATATTGCAGAGTTTTCGGAAGATCATTCACATACACCGAGATAAGGCGAGGCGCAAGGACAGAATCCTGAGGAACTCCACGCTTAACAGGAACAAAACAGATGCAAGGTTTTTCACACATACAGCTTGGGATCTCATCGACAAGTGCTGTTCTGATAATGCTGGCTACAAGTAATTAAATCTATGGTCAAAAGCAATAACCGCCTAAGTAGAAAATTGCTGTTTCGAGCAATCTTGTTTTAAAGTTTTAGCGCGTAGTGTGTTCGTTATGGGAATGCGAATAGGTTTTTATTAATAACTTTTTTACTTTAAAGTTACAAACTCCCCGATTTTACACAAACGTAGAGCACAAACAAGGGAACGTGGTGGCATCCATAACTCAATTTCTTCTTAAGTCGACTTAAGCGGTTATTGCTTTTGACTACAGAAATTATGAACAGCAATAAAAGGGTTTATTTGTTTGTACAGCAACACACCTCAAGAGTCTTGGAGAGATATGGAAGAATAGCAATCGACCGATACTCGTTGCACATTGTTGTTACCGGGACAATTTTAGCTATCTTCCAACTTCTTGGAAATGTGGATGTGGTTATAATAATTACACTGTACAATAGCATTTCTGCAACAGAGTAACGACCATATATTTCTGCAAGAGGACGTCGTACTGATCATTTTTGCCGAACTAAGCAATAGTCCAGCACGACTGAGTTTTTTGTCTATGAATTTCGGTGTCTAGGACCAAGTTGTTTGCAATAAAGGTGTGAATATTTTTTGTGTAGACATGAACCCTCCCCCCCTCTTAACCCCCTTTTTCATGTTTTTCGAAAAATTTTTCCATAAAAAGCTTGTATTGAGTAAAATATTGAAAAAAAATACCATATTGTCCTTTGGGAAAATATTCCCCATTAAAAAATAGGAGGGGTCTTCAAACACCAAAACTTTCTCAAAACTTCCCTCCAAAAATAAAAAGCCTTAAACACGAAACCTTCATTAAATAATCTTTTCTTTAAAAAAAAAAATAATAATCTTTTCATAAATTGCTAATTCTGCTTGAGATGTTGAGAAAAATGTTGAATATTAAAAAAAAAAAATTGTTTCCATTGATATGATACATAGAAATGTGTTTAAGATATAGTATAGAAATAATAGAAATGCTCAGGACACACACAACATCAAACACTGCTGTGTGCCTTATCACTTTGGCTAACAGGCCAACGAACTGGCTCGGATGGTTCGGAGCTAGAAGGCACGAACTCGGCGACGAGTATCTCCGGTTGCATAAGGAACTTTACTCAACAGGAAGCCAATTAAGGCCACTAACGACTCATGAAACCTGACTGCAGTATCTCACGCGCGTTTTGGCTAAACTGCGGTTAAACAAAGTGAAACTTTGCATTCTCATAGGGATTATAGCGCGACCAGACCTGCCTCATTTCGACTACTGTCGACATAACGAATATGAGGAGAAAGGCAGCAGAATTTTTAAAGAACAGGGCTTAGAAGATTTGCGCCACTGGAGGACTTCGCCAGATTCAACCGATACATGGGTTAATTTTAATCATAACCGAAACACTGAATTAGAGTGGGCGTGTAACAATCGCCTCGGGCAAAATAATTAGCCTCAAAGGATTTCAAGTACCTTACGTAACCTCTCAAATCATATTCTATACGTGAGCCTGGAAGAAGGATTATTTGAAAAATATGTTACAAATATCGTACACCGCAAATCAGTCCGACATTTGAGAATTTCCATGACGTCTGCTCGTTGCGTGATAAGTCGGTTTTTCAGATTTTGTCCGTATGCCCAACAACAACACACTGATGGGGCAGATACCATATGCATACCTAATTTGCATACAAAGACTGAGCCGAAAGTAGAAAACAGCATTGGAGAATATTGGAGCGCGCATGAATCTATGGGCGTGTAATATGCATGATACAGTTAAGCCCAATCATAAAAATCGCACTGCCTACATTGCACCCGGTTAAAATGAGAAACTCGCAAGCGAAGCGTTGCGAAAAATAAACACATTTTCATATCGAAATTTTATTGCAGCTAAAGGAATTTCAATTTGAAATCCTCCACATGCCGCCACCATTTCGAATGCGGCTTAAGACGGTAAATTGCCCTCGCAAAATCGAGCACAGCCCGCGAGCCAGCAGACATCAATTTCGCCGGCGCAAATCCTTCGTGCCCGCATTACTGCTTCCTACTTGTATGCACTTGCAATCGATTTCCATTTCCATTTTATTGCCAAATAATGTTTCTTAAGATTGTGTCATGTTATTTATTGGCATTGCAAAGTGCAAGGATGTCTCTGGCGCTACCTTTGCCGATGGCACCCGGGCGGCGCACAGTGCGCCAACGGTGGCGACGGAGGGCGGATCCGCACAAACCATTTGAAAGGGAATGCGCCAAAGGTATGAATTGCCCGTCAAAATGTTTTATCGGGCCACAATTTTTCACATTTAATAAAAGCAAAGGACGAAGGTGCTGCAGCCGACTTTCTCTCGCCTTCTTGGCGGAGTCGCCGAAATGGGCCGCAATAGGAGCAATGCGCACATATACCGGAATTTCGCGCGCTTTGATTGCTGCCGGTCGCATTTCGGTCACGGCAATTAATCCTTCCCCAACTTCCCCAATGCAACGGCGCGCCGTTGTGGAAAGTATAAATCAATCCATATCAACTTGACGAGTGCTCACTTTAGAATGCTTGATTAATTGCAGCCAACTACGCAAAGTAAATGAGATTTAAACTTTTGACTTCCGCTTTCATATCCCAGCGCGGAAGCCAATTACTATGCCCACCACTGCTTGCGACGGCCTTGCCGGACGCCGCTCGCCTGTGCCTCCATGCAAATGAGCGCACCCGACCCTCGCCGTCCGGGTTCGCGTGCGCACTTGCACTGGCCAATCCTTTTGTGGCGGCCGACGGCGGTGTCAAGCGAACGACGACGACGGCCGCGGAAGTTGTTTTCTTCGGCATACTTCTTCCACAGCCGCCGCCGCTGCTGAAGTTGTCGCAATGATAAATGCCGCGACATAAATCTTCTTTTGATGCTGCTGCAGTGGCTCGTGGACTTGGACTTGGCAAAAGTTAATCAACATTTCATTAATTAATGCGCCGACACAATACGACAATGGGAGAAATGGAAGCAGTGGCTGCTCTAATAGTTGCTCCAACGAACCCCTTCGCCGCACGTTCGTCATCGCGCGGATGATAAGGCAAATTACGGCGCTAAGGACTTTAACTATCCACTTGCCAAAGTCGCTGACAATGGCGCGCGCCTGAAATGCAAAGCGGCTCGCACTGGTAAGTGCGAAGACGTAAGGCACGACTCGTCTTCCTGGTGCTCTTTGGCAAATTATGCAAATTGGTTAAAGCTTTCAACAGAATTATTTCACAGGACTTTGCAAAGGCACCGAGCCAGATATTTTATTTATTAGCACAGAGCCGTTTAATTGAATTTGATTGGGAAGGACATTATGTGCAGTGAAGGCAAACATTTCGCGATTCCCGAGACTCGACTGACGATAGCGGCAATAATATCTGCCACGTTACTGAGTCTATGTACATACATTTTCATTGAATTTGGCCATGACTAACTCGAACAACAACAATGAACAACAACGAGCCGCTTTTGGAAGAATTCATCACTTGACAATTTTTGAAACTACAGAACATTCAAGCGATTCATGTCGATTCATGATGATATCTTTGCCCTTTTTGTGTGTGAACGATGAAAAAATTTCGTTAATAGATAATCTAACATTTCAACGAAAAGCACATCCAAGCAAACGCATTCCCTATCTTCAATTATTCAAGTCAAGTTGTCGCTTAACTCGAAAAGCCAATTTTTTAATGGTATATTTTGACATAGTAAAGAAAGAAGAAGCAAAAAACTATAGATAACTTTTTAATTTGACGTTTTCTTTTAATTTAGATAATTTTTTTTTAATTTTGGCTGAAATAATTGAAGAAATATTAAAATTTTTATTATGCGTAAAAAGTTGTATGTTTAAGTAATTATTACAGCCACAACGATGTGGTTACTCTCATTGAAAAACACTCTAAAATACAGTTTCCGAGTATAAAAATTAAAAAACTTTTTATGGAATGTTGCTTAACCACATAGAAGCTTTGAACGAAAAATTAAAAATTTGAACTATCCCCAGTAAAAACCTGTAGCGAAAGGATTAACGTAGACTAGAACAAGACTGATGCCCAACAATTGTACCCTTGCTCGGCCATCGGCTCGGCCAACCGCTTCACCCTCCTGTTGTCGTTGTAAGTTGTTCGATTGTGGAACAAATGTTCGTCAATCCATTTTCCTGGTAATCCTATCACAAATATATATTTTGTATGCACATAAGTATGTCTAATCTGCATTAATTCAGTGTTGATGAGCTCAGTTATTGAATTTTATATTTGGAAAATAAGTCCATACTAGCAACAAAATTGCACTTAAAAATAAATATTTACATTTATTTCCGTTTGCTCTTAGTATTCTAGTATTAAGTGAGTCAGATCGGTGAAGCCTTCATGTTGCCTGTTTCTGCACAAATATGCTGAGAAGTCTGCTCCGAACATTAATTTCAAAATTATAACCCCACCATCAATGCCACTGCTGTTTATGTTCCACTCCCCGAATTAAATTCGAAACAACGCTTTTGCATTTCATTGACATTGCATTCTATCGCCGTTGTAGAGCAGCGCAGTGTTGGCGTGTTGAGTGTATTTAATTAAGCGACACTTGTCACCCAGTCTGTCCGTCTCTCGTCCGGAAGGAATGGAAACCAAAAATGACTGTAAACACTGCAACACAAAAGCAATTAGAAGCACAAAGCGAAAATAACAAAGGCCTTGAATTGAAGGTCCGTCCAGCGCCCGCCCACCGTTTGTTCGCCTGGACCGTAATGACCCATCCAGGGCAGTTTGCGTCATGTAACGGCAAAGTGGCCAATGCAAATCTAATTAAAACGAACAAAAGCTTTAAAATGCGAAAACACGCCAAAATCAGCCGAAAAGGCCCAGCAGAAGGGGGGACTGACCCAGCGCGTCAGCCCACAGCGAGTGCAACGGTGCATCGCATGGCGGCAAACGAGTTCGCAGAATGGCGGACAACGAACGGCGCACTGGGTGGGCCGGCGACTGGCGAATGGAAAATATATTAGCATCGCATTTGGCCGCCGACATGGAGAGTTCGCCTGCCAAAATCCGCATTAAATTTATTCAGCTTTGTTGTTTGCAAGTGTCGCACTCGTGCACTTAGTTGTAGTCAGCGTTGTTGTCGCTGTCACTGTTGTTGAGCAATTGTTGTTTGTGCCGCCATCCATCCGCTCGACTGCTCCAGGCCCAGATCCTGGCGCGGCTCCTGACGACATGGCTCGCAGGTCTCTTGGCACGTGCGGCCGGTTATTTGTGCCAAAAACTGAGAAAACATACTTGGCGCTGCCATCGTACCGAGCCACACACACACACAGAGCCGCGCCGGGGAGCGCCGCAGAAGGTGCTTTGGATGCGCATTTGCAATTAAAGAAATGTATTTCAGGCTTCTCGGCGGCCGCGGATAGGCAGACTGGTAATGGCGGCGCTGTGTCGAGTCTCAAAATATACACCAAAGCTGAGGAAGACCATGCCACCTTAATCTGCACGGATTATAGGTTTTAAAATTGTATAATATTGTAAAATATAACAATCTCGTATCAAATATAAACAGCGGTTTGTACACACTCACTAAAACTGACGTCAACATTCGTAACGCATCACCAAACACGTTTTGAACCAAATGCGCATTTTCTATTCATTTGTAGCAGCCATTTTCAAACATCGAAACGGCCCGCGGTGTTTGAAAACTAAACAACGTCAAAATAATCCAAACATTAAAATGAATCGCACAACAATTCATCACTTGGAAAACAGGGTTTTCCCGCTCTGCAAATTAAAGGGGAAACTTTAACGAAATAACTTTGGGTTCCTTATCAGCGACACCATTAAAACAAACGACTGGTTGAATTACAACTCGAGGCAATTATTTGATTTAACGGCTGTGCCCGAATTCAAAGGACCGACTTAATTGCTAAAAATGCTCTAAAAGAACTTTCTACAACTAAATGATTTCGCATCTACAATCTTTTGCACATGAACTGCACTGCATTGTCATTTGGCCTCGTTTGAAAAAGTTTGCAGTTAAAACCGACATGTTCTTCTTCAGTGTGGTACCCGGCCCCTCGTGCACACCTTAACCAACGAAATTAGAATTTCGCTGCTGCAGAACTCAGAACTAACCAAATAAAACATGTCCCTTTTCTGCAGCAGCGAACCGACCTGATTCGGTGCTAAAAAGTCGATGCCACTACCAGCAGGAAGTGTCTCGAAAGGATGCAAACACCGTGGGGTGGAATACAGTATTCCGTTTTTATACAATTACCGCGACCCCTGCTGTTGGCAGCTCTGGCGTTCACGCCTGCCATAATTCATAAAGCATACCCCGCAGCAGCAACAACAGCAGCAGCCGCACAACCTCAACAGGAGCACCAGCGTCGCACGCTGAATGCCAACTGTCTCCACCGAAAGGCGAGGCGAGGCGAGGCATGCAAAAATAAAGCCACACCAAAGATGTCACTTTAAATGAGTGCGGCATGCGAAAACCACAATTGGGAAATTTATTGCAAGTCGTGCTAAAAGTGCGCACTGCGAGGCCACCCCAACTTGCACACATATATACTCGGCCGAGTAAGTATAAGCAGAAATCAGAAATGGCGAGTTTCACACGCAAATCCCCCGGCTTGCGCTGAGACGATAAAAATTCATGGAACGCCATGCGGCTGCCTTTTTCGTCGCTGATTTTTTTCTTGCAGCGCTGAACGCAACCAAACTTTTTCTTATTGTTGGCTAAATGTCAATTTCCTAGGCCACCACCCTACAGCGAAGCGAACGCAAGTTCTAAAAAATTGCACCCAGCACTATTTATCTGCAGCTGATGCATCGCAGCATCGATAAGTCGTCGTAGTCGCTATAGACTTTGCGCGCTGAAGCGTAGGAGCGCCGCCAACGAAGAACACAAATTTGCAAATAGGACACTTGCACTCAGCACGCATTCTCACTAACCGCCCGAACGGCGCTACCCGTCGTTAGTGTCGTGCGCGCCACAGTGACAACTCAACACCTCGGGACACCGAGGCAAAAGCGTTCCAGCCTCTGCTGCACTGTTGGCACACGTTCCAAAAATGAATTTCTAATACAAAAGTTGCATTCACAAGCAGCTGTAAACAAACACACACGCGCACACAGAAGCACGAACACGTGCCGACTAATGCTCACGAAGGAATTCAAGTAAATTCAAAGTGCCTGTGCACCAACGAAAGGGGCACTTTGGCGAAGTTAAGTTCTTAGCGGCGCCTTCGCAACTCTCCCCGACATGGCAGACCCAGGCCAAAGTTGGGACAACATTCCCGTCCTGAATTCAGGAAGCGTATGAAATCGACCTGGCAAATATTCAAAACCCCTCATTTATAATCCAGAATCTGTTTAACTATGTCTCTGTTTATTCGACTGGCCGACGTATGTATATTGGTCAAAACTTTACAAAAGAGGGTAGGTTTCATTGGCCCACCGTCTGTCCTTTCTGACAACTTCCAAGGTCGCTAAAGGCCGCTACTTGTAGTAAACGCTTCACGTCCACGTCAATTGCAGATCTCTTCAGCCATTTTATTTATTTCACTCATTGCCATTTCATTCTTCTAAAATCGGAAGCAACAAAAGCTTCCCGAACGTATTCGAAAAGTCCACTAGAGGCTTACTTCCACATCGCTTCAAATTGTACAGTGTGAAAAGTTGTTTCGCACGTCTGGCAGATTCATTGGGGCCCTCGCTCACAAACTTGAAATATGTATGTAAGTAAAAAATTGTTATAAACTTTTCGCCAACGTAGCCGGAAGTGGTTCGCGTGGTGTGCGTCGCCGCCGCCGACGCCATTACATGACACGGCACTGCGGCGTCGAACTGCAGCGACGCACAGCCAAGTCTGAATGCAAATTCAATACTATCACAAGCATTCCGCCAAAACAGGAAATTGAATTTTCGACTTTGCCAAATGCAGCAGTGGCAACGCTACAACGCCACAACAGAAATACAACAGCAGAAGGTCTCGTTCTGCATACGAAACACAAACGGAACCGAATTTCCGACAGCGAGAAAAACAGCCAGCGCACAGTGGTGCAATACGCTTCTCTCACCAGATAATAAAGCTTACGTTTGCTTATTTCAATTTCAATTTGATATGAAACTTTTCCAGTTTCGCATCTTATGTCCGCATATGTTGGAATACATAGTGTAATTCTGCAATTAAATCAGGCAGAATGACGGCCTCCTTTTTGTATGACAAAAACAGAGACCAATATTTGTTATTTATGAAATAAATCAAAAAATTAACCATGAATAATACACAATAGTTTCAGATTTGGTGTCCTAGTTCTAAATCCTAGAAAATAGTTGATGTATTGGTAGCAGCAAATCTAGTATGAGAAACGTTTTGGCAAAATATGTATCACGTTTTTTTTAATTTTTAAAGAAACTACCTCTCCTGCCCAGGTAACGCACATGAATTGTTTATACATTAGGTTGACTGAAAAAAATTTCGCCATTTTATACTCGTACTTCAAACACTCAACTTACTATTTGAGTAAATGATTTGGACAAGCTTACTGAGCTTATCACTTAGAAAAACATTTTGCTTTGAATCTGTAAATAGCCGAGAAACAAAATAATGAACCGTATTAATTGGGAAACTCAGCAAGTTGTACAATAAAAAATCCTTTACTTCAATTCTAATGCAATAACTATTATTGATATTTAGCCTCAGTTAAACACATTCGATAAATGAAAATTCGCACAACTTTTCATTGTTCTCAATATGTGGCAACCGCCCTGATCGAAGGAAAAAGTAAGTAGGTGTTAATTAACCCTCCATTACTATCGTCTATTACACTAACGCCATTACTATCGTGGGTGTAATCCACCCACAGCTCTTTATTATCCGTTTTACTTATCCATTGAGGTCAAATAAACAAAACCCAAATTTTTTCATAATCAGAACATCATAACATGTAAAACCAAAAATAAATTGTATAATTTTGTTAATTCATTTATTTAATATAAATATTTGTTTATGTGCATCTCATTTCAAGAAAAAAAAGATCAAATAAAAAGTTGTATTGCGAAAATAGCCACGTCTTGCACAATATTTAAGTTATGTTTCTTAGGCTTATTGATTTAGAAAGCTAAAAAACTAAATAATAAATAATTATTTAATAATTTTTTTCCGACCGAGGTAAAATTTTCCATAAAAACTCAAACAAAAATCAACAATATACCTGCTACTTTTTACCGTGCGACAAAAATCAAAAAATTTCGAAACAGACAAAAAATCTATATAGATGTGAAACTAGGGGCCAAATGTAGTAAAACTGCGTTTTTAGTTTTTCTCTCTGACGTCAGGATTTAGTTGTAAAGGACTTTGAAATTTCAAGGACATGTTTATTTTAAGGAATTATTTAAAAAATTGAGCGCATTGCAGAATAACAATATGGGTATCAAATGAAACAAAAAAATCCTTAGAATCTTAGAAAATTTAATGTTTTGGTGCAAAAGGACGAAGAGGTATTAATAATGTCCTTTTAAAACTTTATCCTTGAATATCCTTGGAAATTTCCAAAAACTATTTAAAAAAAAATTTGGAAAAAAAAATATCTTAAGGACTAATATGTACACTACTACATTCTTGAATTTCGCCCTTCTAACTTTACTAGTTTAAGATATAACAAATTTAATGTTATACAAATTTTGTTACTTATCCTAGAGCATATTTTTTAAGGATTTTCTACTAAATAAATGGTCTATACATTTTTAAAGAAATTATCGCCAAAAAGTGAATACAAATATGTAAATGTAATTTATAAAAAATAAAACTTCATTACTAATAATGGGTGTTAATCATCCATCCATTAGCTCTGTTTGGCGCACTTTTAACAAGGTCTGCCAAAAGACAAGTTTTTACAAATATCCTCTGCAAAAATCGGAGAAAATGGTTAAATCCCCTCTCAGCGCTTCAGTGTTGGCAATACTCGGGAGTAAAGTATGTAAAATAACTGCCAGCAGATTGTGCCAGCCATACTTGCAAGTCTGACCACTGTACAGCGTAAACGCCAGAGCCAGTGCCAATGTTTCACTAGCAACGCCACCACCAAGATCGGCAGCCAAAACAACAACAAGCAACAACCACCGCAACGAAAATGGCAACTGGAGTGCCAACAAAACCAAAATATTGCACAATATCTACGCGTTAAAATGCACCCCGAGCGTTTGGGACACAAGCACATGACAGCGATCACACGTACGGACGCCGAGGTCGGTATGTGCCGGGGTGTGTGCGCGTGTGTGCATTTAGCTATCTAACGGAATCGACTACGTTTGGGCAATTGCAGAAATTAAAAATCATTTTTGCCCCAAGGTGTTCTCAGCGTCGCGATTTTTCATTCATTTAGTGTTCATGTCGATTCATGCCGAGCCAAGAAAAGTTCTACGTTAAACGCCAAATGGCGGATCTACCCGGTACTACTTGAGCGTTTTGGGTGGCTGCGTCGCCGTTTAACATTTTGCCTAATTTTCGACGCCACGACAGACGCAAATTTAAGTTCCCGCTACCATGGAACAACACATCCGCTCGCCCGCTACACTGCCGCCTCGCCCAATTGGCTAATTTGCCTAATCAAATATCCTCCTTCGGTGTCCTCCGCCGACGACTGCGACCCTGCGGCTGTTCGGTTTCACTTGTTCGCTTCGCGGCGGGTGCGAAAGTTCATCAGAAGTTATCGCCGCCGTCGCCGAAGCGTTTCCAGGGGAAAATTACGAACTACATAAATGAAAAATATTGTACAACAACTACAACAGCAAAAACAGAGACACCAAAAGTAACAGAAACAATGGCAAAACAACAACAGCAGCAACGATAACAACAGCAGCAGCGACAACAAGAACAATGGCGCTGCCGCAGGAGGCGGCTGTTGGCCTGCCGGCGTAACGGGCTCGGCGCTAGGCGGCGGAAACGTCACAAATTCACAAAAATAACAATAAATGTTAACTTTGGTAATATTGTACAATATTTGCGAAAAATAGCAGCACACCACGCGGGAACATCGGCATGCTCGACCCAGCCCAAGCCCAGAGACGCGTCGCGACGCCCCAAACAGCCGAACAAGCGAGCAAAACGACAAAAAAGTCAAAGTTACACCGCGGCAAGTCACGAACATTTGGGGGAAAATAATGAATTTTCATTGGGTGGGCGGCCAGGCGCTGGGTGCGCTGCAATGAAAGGCCTTAATTTTATAGCACGTGCCGGAAAGTTGCCGGGAGGTTGTCTGCTCTTGGTTGCCGGTTACTGCTTGCGCGGTACCGGCAGCGGCGCTGTTGCCATCGATGTGCTGTGGTTGTTGTGCGCGGCCATGTAACCCAGATAAACCCCAAAGTGGTCATGGATGGAGTAAAGCATTTTCGGTTCTGTTCTGCTGGTTCCATTTCCTTTCGCCGCGCCTCTGGCCGAATCCAGCCAACGCGGCGAATGTAAATAAATTCGAAACAAAGCAAAACAAAAACAAAAGCGATAGCAATGGCAGCGGCTGCGGCTGCGGCAGCAGCGATTCAGGCAACGAAAACTAATAACCGAAAACAGAAACAGCGCCAACAAAAACAACAACGACAATGACAGAGCCAGCACAAACAGAAACAGAAGCTCATAAAATCCAAGCCATTGGTTTTTTAAATCGCCCGAGGCTTATTTTACACTTCCAGGGAGCAGTAATCTTAATACGCTGGAAATATTTTGAATTGAGCCCAAGTCGTACCAGCACCCAGTCGCGCACACCGTTTAAAGTTTTTATCGCAAATAACTGACGAATCTTCTCGTCCTTATGTACTCATGTGCACGTGTCCATAGTATGTATGCATCCAATACGTGCATATATGTATATCGACAGTGAATGTTGATTTCACTTAAATATTAAAGGGCTTGAACAGACTTCGTGTTCGACACACACATGATTGCTGGGTCCTCGCATCGCTCGAGCAATACACAACTTTAATGAAAAAATCTTCAATTGGCCAAGATGATGATGGATCGGTAAATATTTCAAATAAGTTACACGCTTTGCTCAGGGCGGCTCATTGACTGTATTGCCACGTCATCAAAAGAGAAAACATACAGAATCCACCTATAAAACCAAACTGACAAAACTTGCACTCTATGCGACGCTTATTTTGCCCGTGTTCCTCTATGGCGTAGAGGCGTGGACACTGTCGCGTAAAGCCATAGCGGCCCTTGAAGTGAGGCGCTATTCGTATTAGCGACGACTATCAAATAAGAACAGTGTTGCCAGATGGATTTAAAGCAATCTCCCTAAAATGAAGTCCATTTCCCCCCAAATTTATAATGCACACATAAAATGAATATTTCATAAAAATGGCTCATTCTATTTGGTACATGGAATTAAAAAAAAACACTAGCCAATATATCTGAAAAGGTGTTGATGTAACAAAAATGCACAAAGATTTTAAAACGCGTAAAAATAATTTAGCCCCAATCCAAACAAAGAAACAAAACAATTGATACAATGGTTTGTTTTTAGAATTGACACAATGCTTATTTCAAAGATTTTTTAAAGATAATTAATTGCTGGCAAAATGTTTACATGCAAGAACTTTCTGCTGATGAAAAGAATTATTGGACGCGAAATTGCGATTAAAAATTACGTTGCAATGTTTTATATAAAAGGAACATTGTCGAAGTTGGAGCAAATGTAAATGCCGTTGTCATTTACCGGTGCTCGGCTAAGTGTTTTATGAGAACCATAGTGAAATTAATAGTGTGTCAGATAGCAGGAACTCTCTCTTCATCGTACACTTATTGTCTGACAGTTAATGTCATTTTGCTGATAAATGTCAGAGTTCATAACCCGTCTGTGCTGCATGAAAAAATTTCCAAATAAATTGTTTTATGAAAATACGTTCTGCACCAAACCCGACACCAAAATTGCAACTACATGCCAGGAAAAACGTGCTGTCTCTACAAAAAAACGCACGGCAATGCTGTTTCTATGTTTTTGCAACATAAAATACATTACGAAAATATATATTTCTGGAGTACTGGAAGTAAATTTAAAATTTTGTGGTATTTCAGCGACAACAAAAATAAAGGTTAATCGAACTGACACAAATAAATTGACACATTGACAATTTCTACTAAGAGAAATAAGTGTACGTCATCTACCTGTTACACTTTATTGATTTCACTATGATGAGAACAATCGAACGACAAACAATCGAGTTAGAATTGTTGATGTCGTTATTTTCACAATTGTATAATTTTCAAACAAGTTAGCTGTCATATAACTCTACAATTTGTTTTCTGTTCATTTACTTTTTCTTTGTGAGAGCATTTCTCTCAAATTTTTTCTTACGTTCTTCTGTAAGTTTTCACCGGGAAAGTTCGTCACACAGTTCTGTGGTGCACACAGAATTCCATTTGGGAGGGAGGGAGGGTTGGGTACAACGTTTGAGCCCAATTCCATTCAAAACCATATTTTGTACAAATTTTGTGTTTGGGGGGGTGGGGTAATGTTTGAATCCCCAAACCCCCGTGTGCGCCACTGTTCAGTTTCATACATAAAACTACGATTATGTAGATTTAGCAAGTGCGTAGCCAGAGCTTGATCGTGGCGGGTGTTCTAGAGAAAAATGTTTTTTGCCAGTTTTGTATTACTTGCTTGTTAAAGTTACCTATGTTTGCTTTTTGCATTGGACATTACATTTTCGCCCCGATTTTTAATAAAAATTAGCATCGAAATCGTGAAATGAGCATTGAACAAACAGCCAATATTAACTTTTGTTTTAAACTTGTTGAAACTTTAACCGAGACATTTCAATTGATGAACCAAGTTTATGGTGATGATCGTTTATCTTGTGGCAGAGTTGATGAGTGGTACACGCGAATCAACAATGATTACCGTAGATACCATTAAAACTGGGAGATAATTCATCAAAGCCAAAATTTCCATTGAAGTTCTTGAAACAGGATGTAACCTTCGCTTTACTTATATCCACCCAGTTACTCTTTTTGGTATTTATTGTTTAACATCTGCCAGAATATTTATCCAATGTAGCTCTGATTTCGACTCACTTCAAAAATTCGAAAGTAGTTTTCAATAACATTACCAAATATTTTTTTTTAATTTTAGGAATAAATCCTTAAGTAAGGCATCTTGTTTAAAAAAAGACTATCGCCAGAGGAAGTTACTAAATCATTGCCGACCCATTCACTTCGTCATTAACCTCTAATTCCACATCATCTTCGTCAAATAACACCGTGCGACAGAATTTTTCACACTGGAAAAAATCCATATGGGCGTGAAACTAGAGACCAAACATAGTAATACTGCGTACTCAGTTTTTTATTTCTACATCCTTTGTCCTATTAAAAGGACTTCAAAATTTTGAAGGGGATAAAAAATAAAAAAAATACTTAAGCTAGTTACAATATGGCGATAAGAGGAAAGGCTCCAGAATTTCAATAAAACTGATCTTTTATCTATTTGTAAAAAAGGATATGAAAAAGGTCCTTTGAAAATTTTAATCCTTTATATCCTTGAAAATTTATGTAAAATTTTCTTGAAAAGTAAGTATGTTTGAACCCAAAATCTCCTTGATCATGTGTCAAAATTTTATTACTTTAACTTTATTGGTTTGAAAGTTATTAAAAAAAAAAAGGTGGAAGCTGCAAGTCTAATGAAGTACAAAAATTTTTAATTACTTGAGAATCAGTATTTTAAGTAATAAATAGATACAAAATCTATTAAGCGAGAATAATGAAATTTTGACACATGATCAAGGAGATTTTGGGTTTTAACATACTTACTTTTCAAGAAAATTCTACATAAATTTTCAAGGATATAAAGGATTAAAATTTTCAAAGGACCGTTTTCATATTCTTATTTAACAAATATATACAAAATCAATTTAATTTAAATTCTTTAACCTTTCCTCTTTCATTTGATATACATATCGCCATATTCGAACGAGGTTAAGTATTTTTTATGTTTTTTATCCCCTTCAAAATTTCGAAGTCCTTTTAAAAGGACAAAGGATGTAGAAATGAAAAACTGAGTACGCAGTATTACTATGTGTGGTCTCTAGTTTCACGCCCATATTGATTTTTTCCAGTGTGACAACATTTTTTCATTTTTGTCGCACGGTGTAATAGCTGTTTATCATCACATTCGGAATTACATAGCATAAATTAAGGGGCGAAACTCTAGCTGACTGACGCCATCTCATCGATAGACACTTGTGACTGATTTTATGACTAATAGTCGAATTTAACCATCAACCACTCCGCGTTTTCACCTGATGCGGAACTATGCGACTTTCAACTTTTCAAAAAATTTCTTTGTCGATTAAACAAATGCGTTTTGAAGACGTAGAAACCATCCAAAAGGCTTACTGAGGCGACATCCTGAAGGTTATTCGCGACGATCTAAAACACTTCTTAGCCATACACATTTTGCTAATGTGTCAACGTACAAACCATGCATAGTGGTTGAAAATGTTGCATAGTTATAGGCTATGGGGGGAGGTTCTGATACAACACCACCTCCCTTGGCTACGCCCTCTGAGGTTTGCATGTATCTGTAGAGAGTTCGCAGGAGAAAGGACTAATTTAATTAATTGTTGATAGTTGCTTTAGAGCGCAACAACAGCACAAATAGTGCGTCTTGCCGGAAGCAAACTATCGAGCGCTCACAACCGCAGCGAAGGCAGCGAGACACCAGATGCTGCAATACAAATCGTTAGCAAACAAATTACAAATTAAGTGTCTACACACAAATTCGCGTGCGTGGAACACGAAGCAAGGACAACAAGTGCAACAAATACGTTATTTCGGTAATTCCGTTAGTTTTAAACAAGCGCGACGGGTACTAAGCCGACTTGCAGAAGAGGTAATTTAATATTTTCCATAATGCAATATTACCACCGCATACAAGACTGTAACAACAAATTGCGGCTGGTAGCGAACATTCTTTTATCTCTAAATGGAAATGCCATTTTCATTAGCATTTTCCGCTTTTCACTCATAAACTATGCTGGAGAGCAGCAAGAAGCGCCGGGTCGAAAGTCAAGCGACCATATTTGCCCCGCTCACCCCGTTCGGCTGACACAGTCAAGTGCAGTGCGACGCAGTGCGCGGTGCTCCTCTGCCGTGTCGAGCCGTGCGAAAGCGAACATTTCTTTTGGAACTTATTTTTCGGAATAATAATTCACGCCTTTTTAATTACACACTGCACAGATGTCCTCTGCTGACGCTGCATTGCACAACCACCGCCCTGCCACACAAAAACCACAAAAACTGCACGAGTCCTTTTGTTGCCCAACAGTGGCGCACTCGTTCGGCGCTAGCCAGGCGTGCACTCGTACGCGCGCACATGCAGTGACACTCGCCGCGGAGCGGTAGGGCCCAACGGGCACTGGCATGTGCCATTATGATGTTCTTTTTGAAAAGAATCAAGGAGCATCCACACTGATGCTCTGACGCACACATAGAAACACACGCCGGGCCGGGCGCGTAGCGAAGCGTTTTGTTGGCTGGCGATAAGAGCTCAAGTACGGGTGTTCCCCTCTCCGGGATGTGCTGCTTTTTTCGTTTCTTGTGTGCATGACAGCGATGACAAAAGAAAACGGCAATGGCGGCAATGATGGCGGCACAAGAATAACATTTGAATATTATATTTACATATCCCGTTATGCAAATTGCACTCTGGTGGCATTTCATGTGGTTTCAACGGCAGAGCAGAAACGCAGCAGAGCCACATTTTCTATGTTCACATTGCGCCAGTGTGTACCCACTGACTTCGATACACACACACACATGCGCAAACATACATGTTCACATATAAGATAATTATATATATATGCTAACTCGTGCACACACTTTAATATTTTCGATTTATTTGGGTTAGAGTTGATGTCCAGTGCGGGAAATGCTCCCTTCGGTAGTTCGAGTGTCTGTTGTAATAAATGCGGCATTTTTAGTGCTGAGCAAATTGATATGAAGATGATGAAGACTCGATTCTTGAAAGTATAGATTGGAGGTACCCGAAGTTGTGATGTGAGGGTGGGCAGGAAGGCTACAAGCCTTCCATAGCACTCAGTCCGTTTCGGACCATTGTGCTATACCCACAAGGATAGGGAAGGAGAGGAGAGTAATATCTCATCACAATCTATTTGACTCGTTTGAAATGTGTATTCAACATTGTTTTTTCCAACATATGTTACAGCACACATTTCAAGCGAATGGAAAAAGGGCGGAGTTTAAAGTCGAGTCCGAACGGCGATTGGCAGTTTTTCTTTCGTACTTGGAGGTTTTGCCATTGCCTGTCAAGAGCGCACTTGTAATTGCTATTCTTGTAATTCTCATCTGCTTCATGTGGATAGCGATAGAAGTAGATGAGCTTTTCACCAGTCCGAGCTAGGAATCGAACATAGGGCCTCGTTGTGAGAAGCCAGCGCACTACCCGCTGGACTATGGAGGCCGGCCGAACTTACTCAGAATCGAAAAGTAAATAAGTAAATTCAATCTTGAGAGGTCCTCACTATCGAATACAAATCAGCTCTTTCTGAAAAGTGTTTTGATGGGTATTTATCACAGAAAATAGCAAAGCTAGCTGCTATCACGTGGCTAGATTTCGTTTGATGTCATTTAAATTATTTTAGAAAACTGTGTTTACGTTTTGCTGTTTATTTTATTTTGATATTTTGGACAAGTTCATGCTTCCAGGTACTCCGTAACGTGGGGTACATTCTCCTTTGATCTGGAATCTGACGATTAATTCTATGCTTAATAGGTTTGATGAAAGCGACTGCAAGGTTATAGCTTACGCCGATGACATCGTCAATGCT
This sequence comes from Melieria omissa, assembly GCA_963971225.1. Taxonomy (NCBI): domain Eukaryota; kingdom Metazoa; phylum Arthropoda; class Insecta; order Diptera; family Ulidiidae; genus Melieria; species Melieria omissa. Next base: position 119,601,332 of record OZ020267.1, read on the forward strand.
GTGTCCGACAAATTTCCCTCGAGCTTATCGGAGAGGCTAAACTTTTCGCTTGGTATGTTATCCAAATGGTGTCACGAATTTGGCCTTGATGTCAACTCCTCTAAGAAAGTGGTCATGCTTTTCAGTAACAGGTACAAGATACCCAACTTTTCCCTGCCTTAATTGAATGGGGCACAACTTAACATGAGCAAGAAGATCAGGAACCTCGCTCTTATCTTGACCCTAAACTCAATTGGAACGAGAACATTGCAAAGCGAGCTCGAAAGGCATCATGCGCTCTCTACTGCTGTAAAAGGGCCTTGGGATCAAGGTGGGGTTTTCAGACTCGCATCGTGTCCTGACTGTATACAGTGGTTGATCTTAATCTATTGTATGGTGCCGTATACTGGTGGCCGGCGGTTGTGAAGGCGATCAACCAGCGATCTCCTGACAAAGTCAGGAGAATGGCGGCCATCTTGATTACCGGGACTCTTCGAATCACGCCAACCAAAGCACTGTTCACGTTCCTTTACTGGCTCCCTACGAAGCTCCTAATTAAGGCCCATGCTCGTTGCTCTGCTATCAGACTCAACGTGATCTCTCGCTGAACTGGACTCAACCTTGGCCATGCCAGAATCATCACCATTAATGGTTCCAATCCTGTGGATGCCGATTACATATGTCCCTCTCTCCTGTTTGATCAAATGTTCACTGTAAGCATTTCCCGCAGAGAGGACTGGTACTAGAATAATGTCCTATCTGACGTGTTAGTGACGTGTTAGGGTTGGCTGCGGTATCTTCTCCAATAAGCTGGACTTTCGAATTCAGCCACCGCCTGCCTGACTACTGCATCGTCTTTCAAGCTGAGGTGAGGTATTTCCGATGTTGACATACATTTATTTTCGGACAGTCAAGCATCTATCAAGCCTCTGGCAGGTGTATCCACTGCATCAAAGGCGCAACGCCCTTGACACTTTAGCTCGAAGCTCACGTGTCATGATTTGGTGGATTCCGGGTCACAGGGGTATTGGGGGCAATTGCGAGACCGACAAATTTGTTTGATTAAATCCGTAATATAAATCTGTTGGCCACAAAAGCGAATTTCTCAAGTAATGTGGCAAAAATGAAAGTCAGATAGGCAGACTCCAAGCATTGTATTGACCAGTGTAATCATAGAATTTTCATAACGCCGTCAATGGGTGCTGGACGCATATGTAAGTAATCGCTTTGCCATTTCATATATCCAATTGGTGCGAGTCGACCGCATTCACGCGGACCGCTCGCTCAAATCAGCACGACACAATATTCACAATTTAATCGAAACATATGAGCGTTGCCCCATTATCGAGGTCCGCAAATGACACCCCCGATAAAAACGCGTCGACAGCGGCAGTACGGCGTGCGCAGACTCTACCACGCAGCCGGCACGAATCCCCAATACGGCTTCAATCAATTTCCGAATTCTGCATGCACAGCACAAACAAATCGAATAAATTCATAAGCACAACACTTTGAGTCGAGCCGGATGTGAGGGGACGAGGCGCGGATGCCAGGGATTTGTGTACGCACGCAAATGTGAGCCGTTTTATTTGTTGATCCAACGCAGCGCTCGCCATTTCCCACAATCGGCAGCTCCTGACGCGCCGGAGTGCACAGCGCATTCTCAAGACGACAACCGCATAAAAATACATCGATATCCGGTTAAACGGCGTGTGCCTATAAATATTTAGCTTTAGCTTCTGCCGAGCCGCAAGCGCTTCTGGCTGATGAACAATCGGGACGGAATTGCCGGCTCACGGTGGCGACAATTTGGTGTGCGTGGGAGGACGAAAGGCCAAACGCCGATTACTTATTTGCGTTTTTCGGGGCACATAAATCGTCACATTTGTATTTTTGGAATTTATATATAGCGGTATTGCTTTAAGCGGCACGCCGGATGGATAAGTAGGCACAGGCGGCGCGTACTTGCGCGAGGCACTTACGCGCCGATATCAAATATCGGAGCAATGTTTGTTGTGCACCGAAGTGGCGTCGCAGCCGAGACAGGAGGCGCTTTTCCGCCACTCCTCTCCCAGCGCCGACAATTGAACTGTAGCGCTTGGAATTGGAGGGCAGAGCGAGGGGAAATAGTCTGCGTGTGTTTTCGGCCGACGTGTGCGTTCATACGAGAACGTTTCTGTTTGTCATCATTCACACATGTTATTAATCTGCTTTAAGCCCCAGAAAATCCTTTGAAGGCGCACAGCTCGAGCCAGCACCAGCCAACGCACAAGCCGTCATCCAATTGTACTTACACACACACATACGTACTTATGTTAGTGGAATATTTGCGGACTTGGGCGGCGACAAGGACGCGTGCTTAGGCGCGGCCGATTGCGTGGACGAGGGGGACGTGGGCTTGGGCGGAGTGGTGTAGCGAGATAGAAAATCAAACAATTTCTAACAGAACACTAAGGCAAATAAATCACTTTGAAATTTATCAACAGTGCAAATATTTGCGACTGTAAGGTCTGGCTGACATGTCTGGCGGCAGCCACGCGGAACGCACTCAGCCACATGAGTGACGGCTGCGGTGGCGCAGTCGGGGCGCAGTCGCTGCACTCTCGCCGACATTGTCGCACGTTGGCGCAGCTGAGTTTGATTTAATGAGAATCTGCAGTGGCTGGCACTGATGGGCGTGTGTGCGGAGCGCAGATGTCGACGGGGTTGCAAGTGCGACCAAACTCGCATCCGACAAATGCAAAACTGCCGCGCACTAGCGCGAGCGGGAGACGAAAAGGGCACAGTTGGATCGCCCAGGACGACAATGTGACGAAATGTTGGATTGTTTGAGTTTGATCTCCAGATTCGAGAGCAAAGATTAAAATTTCGTAAATTACTCAAAGTCAAATAAAATGAAATAAATTCGAAAGTGGGATAACGCCGCTGCTGCTACGCAGTGTACCCGTGTGCGCGTGTGGCGCTGTGGCAGCAGCGGCAGCCGCAAACGATGCAGACGAACAGCGAACACGCGACGCTGCGGGTGTTGCCATTATGACGAAACTACGTCGCCGTCCCTTCACTCCACTCCACACTATCCATGGCAACTCAACCCCGGCCCGGCCATTGTAGTCGGCCTCGTGGTATCTGCGTTCTGGCAACTGATAACACTTAATGGATGCGCACTGCTTTAAGCCGCCTCAGAGTTGAAGCGCGTTGAGGAGACGCCCCGGCGATGAAGACATTAAAATATTAATGTGCAACATAAATCAACAGCGTCGTCGGCAGAGCACAAGCGCCGAAGCGCAAATTGTCGCCTGTCGCGTGCTGCCTCCGTCCATACACAGAGTAGATACAAATGGTGCGCATCAGCGACGTCGTCTTAAATTTTCCCAGCGAAATGCTCAAATTGAAGATTACTCACGGCGCCACCTCCACCGCTTCTCAGCACGCCCCCTGCGGAAGGTAACCGCCAGTTCTGCATACGTGTGGCGTGGCCGCGCCTCTGGCGTCTTGAGCACAATCGCCGAGTGCCACAAATGCTGCGGCACCAGTGATGCTCTCCATCCTGCCGCCGCATTTAGCCGCAATCGCCAGCACCATTAATTATAAATTAAAAATTCCCATAGTGAAATGTGAGACTGCTCCCCTGCCGTTATGAGCACTTTCTCACTCCCACTCTCCGCACCCAAACACAGAGCCTCTTGCGGGTGTGTACGAATCCTCATTCGGGCTGTTCTGTGTGCAATACCCCTTCGCCAAATTGCATGCCAGGGAAACGCTCGAGGACAGGAAACTAATTATGAATTAATTTCATTGAATTAAATTACCTAGAAAATTGCCAGCGTTGACATGCGGCATAAGCGACAAACGGATGCCTGTACGTCCCGCGTGCGTGTGCACGTCCATGCGCCACGGCCTTGTAAGTGAAATGGCTCAAATTTGCGACCCTCTTGATGGGGCGAACATGGTTTCTGTAAATAGTTGTTCCACTTAAGTATCTCTACTATTCGTGATTAATGGCCCCGATAACGTGCGAGCCGCTCCGAATGAGATATGCAAATGTCAACGTGAGACGTTTTGTATCAATCATATTTTGTGAGCTAAGGATGTGGTTTAAAATTTGTTCAGCTGAAAAATGTGGTCTAAGCACCAACTTGAAAAGTGTTCTTTAATTCCGATGTTATGTCGCGAAGTAATGTAAGATCTGTTATAATTCTGTTAATACGAAATAGTGTCAGAACTAAAGGTCACACAGCACTCAAATTCAGTAAAAATTTCTCAATAATTTTATTAATGTTCGACGATATTGCGTCCGAAGTCGCTACGGAAATACCTCTTCCATATAACCCTCTCTACACAACTGCTATTTGTATTAAGATCTAACTATGGTGACACTAAATGTCCGTTCATATCAATGCCCGTCCGTGTACTGGAGAAAACTTAAATTCCTTTGCTTGTGCCATTCACTTTCCTTATACCCGGGTGATCTTTTTAATATTTATGTTCAGTATCTCCCAGAGTGTTTAAATAATGTAGTTGTGATTTCGACTTACTGAACAAAAGTACACAGGATAACCACCTTTGAGCGTCCAGTAAAACACTGCCTTTTTCAAAACCTTATCAAGGTCTGCGAATTGTTCGTCAGTGAATTTTTGCAGTGGGTCTTTTGCAAAAATTACTGCAAGCCGCAGACTTTCTAAGGCCGTGCCAAGATTTCTTGGGCGCCAGTCCCCCGCTCGTGCCAGCGGTAGACCTCTTGCGGCCTTCTAGGACGTCGAAGGTCCTTCCTCGCTAGCTAACTGGTCACAGACCTTTGAGCTGTGGAGGGGGGGAATGTCGTTGTCTTAGATGCATCCATAGCGCACTTGACCTGAGGCGTGATGGAGGTCACTGTGCCTGCAGCGTCAGCCACATGACTCAAAGCCACGTTGGCGCCGGTCGGTGGAGCAACCGCCACAGCCTCAGAAGCTGCTGATGCCCCTTAAATTACACAGGGCAACAAATTTCGACTTTTGGTCGGCTTTTCTGGGTTTGACATCAGTTCTAGGATAATTAGGTACCGCTGATTTCGAATCCGCAAACCGTTTTTAAAACTTAGTTTCTGTTTTCGCAAAAAATGGGCGTGTCACTTTTTCGGATTTTCCCTATCTTTTTTCACGTTTGGGATTATAATTTCTAAACCAATAAACCGGGTGGCATGGTTTTCTCTTTGTGTCATTTACAACACCTCACGGCTTCTTTTCCAATGTAATTTATTTGTATAAGTTTTAATTGGACCTCAAAGTCGGAAAATATGGAATTTCGTGGCGTTTTCTTGGATTGTCAAAAACATGCACAATTTTCTTAAATCTATTAATGAGTTGGGTGTTAAGTGAAAGCGGAAACATCAAACACAGCTAAATTATTTGGCGTGGTTTTCATTCTTATCGAAATAATAGTAAAAATGTGCCATCGTGATTTTCATCAATTTTCATACTTTTTCCTTGAAAAATTAGATGCCTTAAAATGTACCTAATTACCCTAAAACTTTTGTCAAACCCAGAAAAGCCATTTTGCTGTTGATCAGTGTTAGTGGCGCACATTGGATTCAATTTTGCTGAAGTTCCGCACACTTTTGAGCCCAATACCATTTCAAACCATATTTACCAGCAACAATTTTTATAACAAACAGATATTTGGGGGAACTTCAATCGTCAAAATACCCTTGCGTGGTGTGTTAGACGATCATACATGATGTAATCAGATAAATAGTCAAGGGAGCCTTCAGCTTTTATATTTTTACTATGCCATTCCACTTGGGCAAACCCGCGGGTAATAACTAGTTTTGAATATTTGGCTCTAATATGCAGCATACCTTCACTCCGCCGAGTGAAACCTCTATTATCTAAAGCGGGGTGGGATATCTAACACTATTATTCCCATATAAATGGGTGTTCGCAACCGGCAGCCCATTGTTCAGGACAATAACACAGCGAAATCAGTGTGTAAACAATAGAACGACATCTCCAATACTCCGATACGAGTGTTTTGTTTTGGATTGCGCGCACCTTTTACAGCTGCGGGCAGAGACATTACTGATTACAATAATCACCCGAAAGCTGGTAAATCGAGCTCACACAATACACACCGCTGCTGACCCTGCGCCACTTCGGGTGTCAACAATTTTCGGTTCCATTGCCATATTTCCGTTGAACGCAGCGCCCGAATTCACACCCGCACCGCCGCCACTGCCACAAAGACACCGCATTCGGTATCCATCCGGTGGGAGGAGGAGGGGTGTAATGCGTACCGACTGACGAACAGCAATTTGGTTTGGCTAATATTCGCTTAACATGTGTAGTGTACGAGTAGCGCAACATTTAAGCCAAATTCTATGTGGCACGGCTGTCTGTGCTGCCCACACATGGATTGCTCGATTTTTGGTTTACTGTGTCGTCCTTCGCGCCCAATTCGTACATCTCCGCATTTCAGCTGCGTGTGCTTCTTTGTTGCTCGGACTTCCAAGTCACTTTATTTCTGCAATCTCAACAGAAATTCTACCTGAATAGAATTTCAAATCATGTGAAAATAATCGACGAAATGCCGCAGTAACAGAAACCGAATCAGCGACGGAGACAGAAACGGAGACTGTGGCGAAGGCGGAAATAGAGACGCAGACTTCAGTGTAGACAAAAGTAAACGCTAAATGAATGCCGTGTCATTTCTCGCATTTGCCGTTATCTGCATTCCTGTACCATGTACCAGCTCCCGCCTTACTTCACCTTCGGCTTTGCCAGTTCATTCATTTCTGTGTTGCTTGAAAATATGAGGCGGCAGGCTGTCCGCCTTTGCCGTCTTGAAGACCTCTCTGAGTGGACGTGAGTGTGTGCGGAATACATAAATAAATGTCTGTGCTGGTAGCTTCGCAAGGCAAGAGCCGCTAACTGTTAGCTTCGGGCTCTCACTTGCCGCAATTCGTGATGGATGGTCAAACGGTGCCAGTTTCTAGTTGCATTGTGAAGCGATGCATTTCCCCGTAAGGATGAAATTCTGAGTTGATTTATCGAATACGCAGGCATTCATATCTACACAGAATAAGCAGAATTTGCAAAATGTCACACAAACAGCAGTTCAAAAGAGCTTTTCACATTCAAATTACTCAGTTGTTTGTATATTTCTGCACTTTCGTCGAAAATTTCTTTCGGATGTTCACAAAACAATTATAAAATATGTATAGTTAGAGAAAATACTTATGTATGTAGATGTTGCGTTAATTTTTTAATATTTAACTACTAATATTTTTATAGATTTAATTAATTAATTTGGTCTATTATGTAAATGGTCCATATTGAATCTTCTTATATTTCAGCGCCCGACACAATTGTGCGCAGTGGGTCTGGAACGGTCAACTCCATTTCTGCGCAGCGCAAGTTTCCGTAAACAATCGGCAGTTAAAAGTTGGCCACCCCATAACTTCCGTCCAGGCACAAAACGTGACTGGTGCAAAAAATTTAATTTAAGTAATTCCACGGCTATGGCAATGGGCGAATTTTTTAATTTTCGAATGGCAAATTGCTTTTTCCAATTTGCGCCCATATAGCGTCGCTTAAATGGCCGTGGACCGCCGCTTACGCAGCCACCACCGCCAGGCCACCACGACAAGCCAACTTCGAGCCGACTGCATGTAACTAACTCCATTAACGAAGCGGAAACGGAAATACACAGCCGCCGCGGTTGGGCTGAGTTCGCCGAGTCGGCTGAGTGAGCCATCCGGCCGTCCGTGCGCTGGACGCAAAACGACACATGTAAAACAGCTGCCGCGGAACACTTTTTGCAGAAACGCAATTCGGACATTAGGGAAACGGCCGCCTCGCCATATCGATATCGACCGAGTTCCAATTCGCAAACGTGTTGATGGCATTTGACAATTTTTCACCAAGCGAACATTTCGTGCTGCACGTTCGTCTTTTTTTTTTTTATTTGCTGCTGTTGTGGCCTTCAGTGGCCTATCGCCGCTCGAGGGCGGAGGTGTGTAAGTGGGATGTGTAGTGCAGCTCTTGGTGACAGCGACGGACATTGCTGTGTATGTACTTTTGAGCAGCGGCTTTTTCCGCTTGACGCGACGATAGGTTGAAAATGCTGTCGCTGGCTGGCCTACATGACGAATTGATGGTCAAATGTGATTGCGCCATAATTGACAATTCATTGTGCCAATCCGTCCAAATTGGGTGAGGCGAACAGTGCGAGAAGTTGCGCGTTATTTTAATCAATGCATGTGCATCCAATAAATGAATGAAGCCAAGTAATGGTTATTGCAGTTGGATTCAGCGCCATTTCAGGGGAACCAATTAAATTCCAATCGTTTGTTACATTTCCTTTGTGAACCGTTGAAAAAAAACGAATGGATATTATCTTACTGAATTTTATATTTTGAAATTTATATATTTTTTCTCTAATGGGCCAGAGAACATTATTCTCAGAGCGCTTACAATTAGGTATTTGTTGACCATTCAAGCCCACTTTATTTTTCAATTGGTTTAGTTATGGGTTTTCGAATAAATGTTTGAAGAATATGGCAAACATGTTTTGCTTCTATTTAAACGTTGGTATGAAACCATGTAGCCGCCGTAGCTCAGCTGGCTAGTGCGTTGAGCCGCGAGTCAAATGCGACACTCGAACCCGGGTTCAAGACTCCGTTGCTGCTAACACCGAAAAAAAAGAAAAACAACAATTTTTTTTCGGCGGCTGTCCTCTCAGCAGGAAATGGCAAACCTCTGAGAGTAAAAATTGCCTATGAAAAAGTTCCCAACTCGCCGTTCGGAATCGGCATAAAACTGTAGGTCCCTTCCAACCATGAAAAAATTCACACGCACAACACGGATGGTTAGTCTTAGGCCTTAGTCTCGTAATCAGGCTATCGTGCCAGTCAAGAAGAAGATGAAGCCAGGCACAAAGTTTTAAATTCCGGGTTGACATTAGTTGTACCGTACTTGGCTTGAGTAGTGACGCTTGATTCCATTTGCACTTCTAGGAAGACGATTTGAATCAGCTGAATCCAACACATGATCCTATGAAACATTAATGGACGGTTGAGTCAAACACTCACCTCAGAATATGGCACTTTTGAAAAATGTTTTTCAAAATGTAAATTATTTAACCGTCAGTAATATTGTTAGGCTCCTCAATACTTCGTTTGTAAACAAAAATTCACCACCTGCAATCCTGCGATCTCCAGCAAATACATATTTAAACCGAATACACTATTCGGTGAGTTTTACTATCGACGGGCTTTTGATTCAGCACGGGCCACTCCCAATTACTAAATTGCGAAATTTCTGAATACAAAAAACACTAGTTTCCTAAATGAATTACGACCCCAATTGAGATCTGCATGTCTGCAAGTGGCTCACGTTTGCATGTACATATGCGCGCAGGCCCACTAATGGGCGCGTGCAATTGGCACGTCGCTCCCATTGCACTCGCACAAGGCGCGCCGAAAGCACTGAGCCCGCTGCGTGCAACTAATGCGCTGAGGCAACGCTGACGCCAGTTCGTGTGCGCAATGTGCACGCACGTCTACGCCATTCGTATGCCGGAGCGACTCGCGGGCTGTGCACTAATTTTCAATTTCGAAATCGAATACAAATCGGTGCGCAAGGAGTGCGGAGTGCATCCCTGAGCACTGCGCTTAACTTTTATGGCGCCACGGCACGTTACGGCGCACCCCCAACGGCGATACAAACGAAGATGTTTACGCTTTGGAACGGAGTGCGATGCGCTGCTGCCAGTCAGATGAAAGCGGCATCCAACTTCACGATGACTGCAATTCGCCCTAATGCACCGAAATCATAGTTAAATGATTCAACATTTTGCGACTTGCCGATGTGTCTTCGATGTTGGAGGAGCTAACACGAGCACCATTTGTCATACTACCAGATAAACTCACCCCTTGGCACCCCCGGCGATTGCCGGAACCCCAGCCCCCAACCACCGGCATTCCTCATAGCGAACGACACGGAGCCGCAGTGTCGAGGTTCCGAGGTGGCACTCTCGCAAGATTTATTTGTTTTGCTGGGCACCGGTTGTGCGGCAGCAGCCAAACAGCAAAAATAACAATTACGCCAAGGAAAAAACAACATAAATACTGTGACAAGCACAAACAGGAGGAAAACATCCATTGCCAGCAAATATTTTGACGTGCTTCAAAAATACTGCAATGGCAAAGCAATAACAACTACACCGATAACAACAACGACAACAATAGCGGCAGCAAGAGAGGTGACCACTGCTAATATTGTTATGAGCGGCGCAAGCCGAAATTGCGTAGTCGTGAAGGCGCACACACCGAGAGCAGCGTCCTGCCATGTCCTGGAGCAGAGCCATGTGCCGCATAGGAATAGAATTTCACTTAGCATGGAAGATTTATGAGCGGCGCGTCGCTCGGACAGGGCGCACGTACGCAGTGGCCGCACGGGCTGCGCGTTCGATCGGCGCCCAGGCCGCGTCTCCGCCTGCGGCCTCGGGGCGTGTCAAGTGAGTGCGTGAGGAAAGCCAGCGGAAGCAGCAGGCCTGGCGCAAAGTGTGACTTCAAGAATTAATTGGCCTATCTAATGTACGGGCATGTTCATAAGTCTTCCCGAACGCATCCGCTCATGTACGTACTTACATGGCGGCCGCTCGTACGCATGTGTGTTTATTCAGCGTTCGAATGGGAGCGAAGAAATTAATTTGTTATCCGCACTCGCCTAACGCAGTCTGGCTTAATTTATGACCGCGGCCGGCGCTTTTTTGCCCACTCCCTCCCACCGCCTCCCGGACCATTGCAGAACCAATTATTTATGTAGTCCACTGCTCCCGCCTCTGACTCTTTACTTCCGCTGGTGCTCATGTTGCTTTCGACTCTGTTTAAGTTTTAAAGTTTGATTTTTTCCTCTGGCTAACAAATCGTGAGCGGTTACTATTCAAGTATGCATTATTGCATTAATGGAGCTTCCAGTTTAGATGTCCTTCTTACTTCTTCTTCCATTAAAAGACCCCGGAAGCTGGAGTTAGCCAAATCGCCAGTGATATGTACTCCGTCATATCTGAATTAATCTCATTTGTGTCGTAAACTATACCTCTATTCATACGATAATTACATACATACGAGTACATATCCAGCAGGCAGCCCGATTCCGAGATTAACCCTTCGTTGCAAAATTTAATTTCCGTGAAAAAAAAAAAATGTTGCCAAATTATTCTTGTTGTTTGTTATGTTTTGATGGTAATAATGAAATTTGGTTTAGTATCTTTAGGTATCTATAGAAAAAGGGTCTATGGAAATTTGCCATATTCTGGTGGAAACACTATCGCCGAAAGGAAAATCGGTTTATATATACATTAGTGTTGGCTTCTACGGGAAGTCGAACCTAGGTCGGTCGTCCTTGTATACTCGTAATCCAAGGCACTAAACAGCTGACTGATGGCGACCGCCATATCACCGTCCATAACCAAATGTAATTCATCAAATCGAAACACTTTTTGCTTTTTCACATACCTACTTTCAATGTTATTCGCAAAATTCCGTGAGTAATCAAATGTTGTAACATAAAAAACACAACTAAGGAATGAGCGACTGTAAAATTTTGAGTAGAATAGTTCCCAAATTTGTTCAATTTATTTTATAGTCTGCAACATAATGTAATAACAAAGTCGAATGGGTAGCAATTTAGTCTCTTTTCCATACCCATAGTTTGACCTTGTTTCATTTATACTCTCTCGTCCTTATATTTTTGAAGTTTATTCTCAAAATACAATCACCTACTAAGCCGTTTGTGTTCTTTCAATCCAAAAAAATAAATAGAAAAACAATTTTACATTCAGCACGATACGACAAACCTCAGAAAATGAAAAAAGCTTACAAAAAAGCCCCAAATTCGCCGTTCCATAAGGCGAATGGTTTGGTTTGTTTTTATCCAAGGCGAATTTATACCAGGTGATAGCGTTAAATGAGGCGAATTGATTTTTTGTTTGTGATGGAAAAGGTCTAGATTGTCAAAGTGCCTATGTAAAACTTTGACAGTTTAAAATGAAAAAGCAAGCTTTGTTCTGATTGGCTGATTTTGACAATCTAAACCCAGAAAACAAAAACGAAATACATTGAAATTTTTTTGCTGTCCTTACGCTATCACCTGGTATGAATTCGCCTTGGTTTTTATCGTATCGTTTCGTTTTGGAAACAATGCACATAAATGAGTTAAGATGACAGAAAATAAATTGGGAAAATAGGTCTGTTTAGGTGAGACTTGGCACACATACAATACACAGTAAAAAAGGTGTAAACGTGACAGTTCCGCACGCAGGATTTTGTTTTGGAGGGGGGTTGTGTAATTTTTTTAGAACTTTAAAACAAAATAAAGTTGTATGAATCCTGAGATCCAAAACATGTACTTATGTTTTCCCCCCTTCACAGATTTTGGTCCTGAAAGTTCAAAAGAGAAAATTTAGTTAAAAGGATACAATTTTTCTCTTTAATTTGATACCCCTATCTTCATCATTGCACAACCACCAATATTAAAAAAATATTTGAAAAGTGTATGTCCTTACAATTTTTAAGTCCTTTAAAAAGGACTTTGGTTCTTTGAAACGGACTTTGAGTCATAAAATGAAAAACTGACTATGCCAGTTTACTATAAATGACCTCTAGTTTCAGGCCTATATTAACATTAGGATGGGTCTCGGCAAACAAAAATTGTTTTTTTTCGCACGGTTTAATACAAGTAAAGTTGTTGTTTTCACTCAGTGCATAATAACTTTGTAATTTTTCTTTCGATTCTATTGATGTTAGGCTTAATATTTGCACAAATAATATATCTTTCATCTTCGATTTTAAAACCAAAGGAGATAATTTATTTTATTTATAAAACAATCATTTGAAAATTTATGATTTTTGAAAATAGTCGAAAAATTCACTTTTACAAATTTCATTGTCAGTAATTTCTCCAAATCCCATCTGATTTGGACAATTTGTATATCTCTGGAAAGGCGAAGGTATTATCTTCTGACCGACGGACAGCTTGTGTTAGTCGGGTGATTCGTTTACGAAATATGTACTCATAACTGAAACAACAGGAAAAAAATATTTTAAAATATTTGCTAAAAAACGCAAAAATTGTCACATAAAACTTTATTAAAAAAGTCATTTGGCAGAAATAAGAATCAGAATCAGAATGTATATTAAAAAGCGTTGTGTTGTGGAATAACTCACCATTTTTATGATTGATCGATAAAAGAATTTAGGCACCAAAATTACATATACATTCTGAAAATACACAAAATCTGGAATCACTTTCCCTTCGAATCATATCGAATACAACTCAACACACACACATACATACTCGTATAATAAGTCTGTACTTCAAAAACATGTCGGCATGAAAAGAGCCATAGTAACAAAAACGACAACAACAATTTAATTCGCAAACAACAAAGTAAACTTTATGAACACAGAGCAACATGCACTATGTCATTGTTTACAATATGACAAGGTTACAATTGTTACACCCTTACAAACAGCGATCACATTCGCTGTTAGGAGCGTCATTAGCCGGAGGCCGGAACCGCTCCGCCTGCTACGGAACACAGAATGCTTAGGCAACTTGGGGCTTAATCAATGCAAAACTTTTAGTCTAATCGCTCTCAATTATTCAAGTGAAACGTGGCGTTTAACTTTCACGTGAGCTCGAGCTCGAGCTCACAAGTTGGCAAGGCAGAAGCGGGCTACAAGTGGGCGGGTGTGCGTGCTGCTACTGCATTGGAAGTGCTGCTACTGCAGTGGTTATGTTGCCCTCCAAAAGGCTGAGTTTCCGCACAGAGTAACTTTCTCTCTTGCAGAAATTATTAAGTATTCGCCGACACCGAATGCCCGAATAATCGAGCATGAAACGGCGCTGATAGCTCACCGCTCCAGCGACGCTCGCCTAACGAACGCGGCGTACAGCAGCACGGCTCAATGAAATCGGCATGTCCCATGGCTTAGAGCGCGCTCCCCCAGCAGAGCCACGCCGGCGGCGATGCTGCCAGCGACCGGTTGTGTGCCGCTGCCTGGCGTCCGCATCCGAGTGACATCGTTATGCCGTTCACGTCAGTAGACCTGCCGGAAACGGAAGCAAGTACTAAAGTACACCTGTGAATAAGCTTTTGTGACTATAATTTACAACCACTTCAAGTGTTTTAAGCACTGAACCGAATTGGAATTACACGCTGCGCTGCAATGAAACAAAACTGCTTGCACTGTGTGCGGATACACGAGTGAAAAACGCAGCTCGGCAGTTTAGGGGCATGGAAAGTTTCTTGTTTTGCATAAAGCGCACAGCTCGGTGAACTGACATCAGAAGGAGTGGCTGACTGGTTGCCAGCACAACTCTTTTGCTGCCATGAATAAGCCAGCCAACAAAAGGCGAAGCGAGCGAGTTGCGGCATTTGGGTAGATCTGCTTGCTGCCTACCATACATACTTACCATACATTTGCGTGCATGGAGGTTAAATTTTTGTAAATACTCGGGCGGGAAAATTGCATGAAAATACGGTTTTAATATGATAGCATAAAGTAGCTGGAATTAAGGACAACTCGACAACTTCCATAACAACCCAACTTTGAGTGCCGCGTCGTTGAAGACAGATACAACTGCAGAACGACGCCACTATAAGCAATGCAAATACAAGTACGAGTTTTTAATGTGAGGTCCTGTCGAGTCCAAATAGCACACAAATCTTGCATGTCGAAGGCAGTAGTGTTCTCTCCAGGCTAACAGGTGCGACGTTTCCATGGTGGATTAAGACAAACGAGCTGGTCTCCACTCAAAAGTACTACAGACCCAAAAAGCCTACAAACTACCACATCTCTAGTATTTCTCAAGCATTTAATTTAATCGTATCTTTTTTGTAAACAAGCGAAGAAAACTTCGCGAGTTCGGCCTGATCCAAGCTACGAGACATTATGAGTGCATTCTTTCGAGTCATCAGGTTTACTAAATTGAAACTGAAAATACATGAACAAGTACTTTCTCCAAATGGGATTAAACATTTCAGCATACGGCCGATTTCAATATGGGTTCCAAGAAATTAATATTTCTAACAAATAAAGCACAACGTACACACGTAGGCCACAATCACTGCAATAACTCAAGGCCTCCTGCCATTAGCATCTGATATTTATTTGCCCACACGCACCCCTTCACTGTGTACACAATCGACCGAACGCATTCACAATTCATCTCTGCATTGTCGAAATTATTCCGCTCCCAGGTCATAGATCCGCTCCGCTCCCATAGTTGGCAATGGCGGGGCCAGCGTAAGTCGGCGGCTCACACAAAAACGTCCAAGCAGAGTATCCGCTCTCCGGGTAAGCGAGGAATTGTGCGCCTGAATCGGAAGTGGGGCAATCATAAATTTACACAGATGCAGATAAAAGAAATTCAATACTGCCACTCTGGCGTATGCAGATGGAAAGTGGCTTGTGTGCGTTTTTCACAATTCACAGCAGCAGAGCCACTGCCGGTAGCTGTTGGCGATTGCAGCCGCAGTTGCAACAACAAAGATGACAACAAATAAAACGCCAGCGGAAACCCAGCTGGAAAGCGAATCAATTCCGACAAAGTCCCGCGAATTTCTGGTCGGGCTGCTGACAGTTCAGCCCGATGTGTTGGTATTCCGCGCGACTCAGGCGACAGTTGCATGCCAACGTCGATGATGCTTCTCACTCACTGCACTTCATCTGCTGACGGGACGAGCCGCAAACCTGAGGACATTTCCATTTGGGAGCAAATAAACCACCGAAAGGCTACGAAGGCTTTGGACTGCAAGTACACGCCAGTGGAACGGCAAAGTTTGCGCGTCTACTTAATGCGAATGCAATACGATTTGAACGCAACGACATGGGAGAAGCATTGCCTGACCCGGATCACGCGTCGTGCGAATGGCAAGCTGAGCCTAGATTTGCGGTGGGTCGGCACAAATAGATTTCTAGTGTAAGGCATAAATAACACTCAGCTGCGGAGCGAGTGCCGCATGCGAACGTCGGAATGCGCACTTTGAGTGCTACATTCTTGCACAACCGGCAAAAGGAAAAAAGTCCAATAAGAACCGAAGGAAATGCAGCAAATCGAGGAAAGTAAGAAAGCTTTCGACCAAGCGAGTAGGCAGCAGCGATAGTGCATTATACGTTCAAGAACACTGCATGATTTCGGTACTCATGACAGATGATAAGTTTCTAAAGCGTAATCAATTCAGCAATTAAATCAACGCACAGTGATTCGTTCCATAGACAAAATTCAAAACATTTATGGTCTCAGAATTTAACGATTTTGATGTCATTGGAAAGAAAAAACTCCAACTAAGAAAACCCCAAACACTCTGTGCAAAAAATCAATTAGTGTCTGTGCAAAAGCGGAAAAGTTGTCAAAGTTGAAACTTTTTTCTCAAAAAAATTGAAACTCAAATGTTCTGTTTTTTGTCTATTGAGTAAAAAAACTTCAAAAATACATGGTTACCAAGAAGTTGCTTAAACTTTCAATATAGTATAAGAAATGATGTGGCCATTTTCGCTTTTAATGTTTTCTCAAAATTTGCAAAGCGTAGGCTTTTACTTTACTTTTAATTAAAAATATTTTTCTAAATTAAAAATCTAAAAATTGGCCAAACTTATGTTGGTATGTTCCTGGATTTTTTTTTATTTTAAGAAGCATTCTTTCTTTGTCAGATAATGTAATTACATCCTCCGATATCTTTCGATCTCAGAAAATAATTCTATTTGAAAATTGGTCTAAACACGTATTTTTGGACACAATTTATTTTATTTATGCCTAAAAGTATGCAATCAGCACGAAAAATTATAAAGATTGCAAAAATTCAAAACATACATCTATAATTATCGGTTTTATTGCAAATCCAGAGGGTCCTGAGACAATTTCTGTTACTCTTTGGAATAATTAATGTTGACGTTACCGATTAAACGTAAAATCGGAAAAATCGAGCTAACACACTTGGTGCTATAGCTCTCCGAAAATACGAAATTTGAAAATTTAAGTCTCAGGCATTGCCAAACTACAACAGTTTAAGAAAAACAAAATGGAGATTTCAATTCAGAAGACCATGATTAACTGGTATACCAAAATTTCATGAAGAACGGACCACTCCTTCTAATTTTGTCCCACGGTTGTATGGAGTCGAATCACTGTGCAACGTCCTAAAAATTAGGTGAAAAACTTATGAACTAAATTATAAATTCTGTGTGACTCACAATTCCATTTGAATATCATTATAGAGATCCTAATACATACAACATTTCAGCCAGAAAATGAATTCAAATTTCAAACCCATAAACCTTAAAAGCAGAAAGAGTAGAGTAAAAGACAAATTTAAACTGCAGTCAAGTGATTCGAGTGCTGCGTTTGAAAATAAACAGGAAAGATCTAAACTTTACTGGTCCTATCACTTGGTGCGGCAGACAGTAGAAACAGATTGGCTCGGAGACCTTCGCACCAACCATGTAATTACTGCGCCGCGGCGGCCAGCATTTGGTAGTCTTGGCCATATGCTTCACGCTTACTTATCTACATAGTACACCTGGCGTATATAATAAAACCGCCAGGCACTCACTGCACTACCCGAGTAACATTATGTTATGCTGCCCGGCCATCTGCCGCCTCCACATGTCAGCGCGCGTTACCGTATGCCGGTGTTTGCACTCGCGCCGAGTAAGCACAAGGCAGGCAGGTCGTTGGTTGGCTCATTAGACCAGCTTAAACAGCTGGAATAGCAAACTATGCGAAATATGCATAGTTGCAAAATGTCTAGTAGAGTATCTGAAACCGCAGCAGTCTGCACTTTCGCGCGGCAACACGCAGGCGAATCGTCGTTGCTCGTTTGCCAAATTAAAATGTCGCCCGTTTTGCCATTTTAATGCGGTATTTTTGGCGTTTGTACGAAATGCTGAGTAAGCGAAAATTCTGCGAACATCAACAGTAGGTGAGCGCTCAACCGACTGCAGCCCGCCTCCGCTCGTGCCCATCCGTCAGACCGCATCGAAACTGGCATTGCGGTTTGGGCTTACAGGCCTCAAAAGAGAGCTGATGCTATTGTCGAGGTGTCATGTTTAAGTCAATTACGGGGCTCTTGCTGCGGTTGCGTTTGGCAGTTACGCTCGCACTCGATGTGTAGTGCAGCCACAACTGGCCGCTCGTTCGCCACGATGGAAAACCTGAAAACGATGCTAATACGAATATGTTCCACTGATAGGCATCCTGATAATTGCAATTCATGCGAAACTCGCCTGTGGCACAGTTGATGTGCAGTGCACAGCTGAAAATCCAGTGCAGATACAAACGAAACTTTGCTTAAACGTTGTGAAAGCGAGTTCCAATTGGGCAAATTTTCCATAGCCACATGCGACGGCCAATTAGTCAGAAGCAGGCCGGCAAATTTAGAAAATGTTTGAGTGCATGTTGATTTCTCACACTTTGCAAACGTGAAAGAACTTGGCATACTTTTACAAACTTTACCTCACACTTTCGTATCTATGCGTTGAGAAAGCAGAAATTAAATTGTATGTATGATACATGTAAACCATGTAGTGACATGTAGTCCTTTTGCCTTCTAGTTTCCAAACACTTGTTTTGCGGATATGTATTACTAGAGGTGGTTTTTAAATGTAAGGGAAAAATTGAATGTCAATAGAAGCGGTCGGTCGGGAAAAGTGAAGTAAGAAAATCAACTAAAGTGCTCCAAAAACAGATATGTATCTATGAATATGCAAGTAAGAAAATTGTTTGACCAAGTTTTAACACTTGCAGCAAAAGCTATTCAGAACAGACACAAAAGGTACATTTCGAAAAACCCAAAAATACTTTTCACTTAAAAAAATAAACTATTTAAATTGGAATTGAGTATAGTTAAGAGTATCTGTAAGTACGGGTTTTGGAATTCCAAAATTATAAAATGGTTGTTGTATAAAATGCCGATTAAGCCAAAACACCAGAGAGAAATTCAATAGTGTTTTGCAATGAAGGTTATACGTGGGTGGTCCGATAAGTACTTAGCCTACAAAAGAAAAACAAAAATGTTGGATTTGATTTATTGAATGATTTATTTCTCAACGTAGTCTCCTTTCAACTCGATACAATTGACCCAGCGATGCTCCAACTTCTTTAACCAGTCTGAAACAAAAAGAAGTCACACGGGGCCAAATCTGGAGAATACGGTGGATGGGGCAGCTGTTCGTAGCCTAATGCGACCAATTTGGCGAATCACCGACCGATATTGCTCTCTTTCCATTTTTCTAAAATCCGCGGACACGTTCGTTTCCACACGCGGTCAAAACCAAACCACAAATCCAATATGGCTGAAATTTTGACAGTAGCCGTCTACGAGGATGTATTACACGATAGTAAATTTCTCTTACGATAGTGGCACCATCGGGCGGTGGGGCTAAGTACTTATCGGACTGCCCACGTACACATAGATGCAAGTATAACTAACTGAAATTCCGTAGTTCAGTGTAATTTATAAGAAAACATCTGTAACTACATACATATTACGGAAATATATTGTTAAGGTAAAAAAGCAAGGCTTTATTTTCTTTAAATTTAACCTCTGCGGCTCGTGCTTCCGGGTTGACACTATTGGAACATCGATGTTCCCTCGAATTTGAGACATTGCTTCCACTGCACGCTGGTGTTTTATTACAAAAACGTATCCGCTTTGCAAATGCATAAAAACAATTTCTTCGATCTTTGATCATGGTCACGTAAGGGTTAAGTGTAATTAGTTGCAATGGTGAGCGATTTCAACGTCAAAGTGCCTTTGCTGTCGCAACTGGGACCATTTGGACTCGGACGAAATTGCAATTCACTCCAACTTTGAAATAATCAATTATTTGCATACAAATGGAAAGTATTGGACTGCGAAACTATTTTTCGAGTTTTTGCTTTCACCAGATAATTATGTTCAGAACTATTTGCTGGCGCCCGCGCCCCCTCGCCCGGACAACCAACGCAAGCAACGACAAACTTTCGCACACTGTGGGCGCCACCGAATTTTAAATAATGGCTCGCCGTATTGGTGCTGGCACTGCCACTCGCACTGCAGCTTAATAACTTTCCCAGAAATTATGAAATATTTTCTCGAAATTAATGCAAATTTGTGTTTTCAAATGTAATTTTCATAATTAAATGAAGAAAAAGTTGAGCAAAACATTTCAGCACTTACTTGCGGCCGAAACTGACAGAAACAACAACAATGATAAATAAAAACAACACACAAAAATTACTGAAAAAATGAACGCAAGTTGGGCGTAGAGAAATTATACGCAAAAACTTATCGCCCGAAAGTATGTTAAGAACTCGCAAAGAGAAAATATTTAAGAAAATATTGCTGTTGCCTAAAATTGCGGTTGCGGTTGCAACTTGCACTCAGCTGCCAGCAGTCAGAATCAACAACACGAACGAAAAATGCGAAGGGCGCATGAAATAGCGGAACTTGCAGCAAGCTGACGCGCTCGGCACTCGGCGACCGGGCCGGCCGTTCGCGCGACTATAAACGCATGTTGCGCAGTTTGCAGCAAGCGTTCGCACTCCGGTCGCTGTATGAGGTCGCCGCTGGCGACAAGCGCTGGCGCGGAAACCGACGCCACGGCAGTGATGAGGGTTTTGCCAACTTTCGAAAACTAATTAAGCCAACTTGGGAGCGTCAGTGCATGCAGGCATCAAGCGAAAAACGCCTGCCCAAGGCGCACAAAGTCATTTTCCACCTCTTGCGAGCGGCGTCGCGTGCTTGAAGGAAGACATTCAATCAAACACGGCGTCGCCGTCGGTGCGACACGAAGCTACGCGACGCGACGCGGCACCGCCCTGCGCTCAAGTGCGCCAACGCCCTTTTGAGTAACATCCATACGAATTTCTAGCCGAAATTCCGAGTCACACAAATCCAACCTAAAGTAGTTTTTTGTACTTTTCGCCTTTGTCTCTTTGCCGATTGCGCTGACTTAAGTTGCCTTGGCGGAAAATAAATGCCCTCTTCAGACGCTGAACTGCACGGTGCATCGCAGCCTCGCACACTGTGGAACAGTGCTGGCAACTTGGACCACAGCCACAATAATTTTGGTTAGCGAGTCCGCTTTATTGTAAGTTTTTCAACATACAGTCGTGTGTGGGTATAGTGAACACCCGATATGGTGATGTGGAGCCTCTAAATATTGAAACAAATGTTGAAAGCAATTTTAAGCAAAAAACAAAGAGTGTATTTTTAGCAAATAAAACGAGTTTTTGAACAAAAATTTTAACCTTGATATAGTGAACAACCTCAATACTGTGAACAGGCCTTGCAGTAATTAATTCACTATATCCAGACACGACTGTATTTCCAAATTACAGTGAGCATTTCTCAACAACATTTGTCTAATTAAAACTTGTTTAGCGCAGCGCGCCGCCAAGGGTTTACACAAAAAATGTAGTTGAAGTGTTTATAATGGCGCTTACCACGATTACTTTAAGCCTTTTAGTAACAATGTCCAATATATTGGACTACAGCCCATACAATTCATACAGCCCGGTTTATTTTCATATCGGAAAGGGTTAAAAATATGATATGAAATTAAAATGTGATGTGAAAATTATGATAAATTATAATATAAAAAATATATTTGCGTATCATTTTGTTAAGTAGCACTGATACTTATTAATAAAAACAAATTGTTTACTGTGCGACTTGTAAGCAAAAATCAAAACAATTCTTAATCAAAAGACCAATTTGTCAGCGGTGAACCCAAGCAAGTAAAAATTGGAAACTTAAGGGAAGGCTCCCCTGGATTTGGACCGAAAAATGGTTTTTTTTTTTGCATAAAACGAAGGCTACATATATGTAGAATATGTGTGTAAAAGGATTTTTTGATACGACGCGTATTTTCATGGGAGAACACACCTGTCTCACGCGCGCTACGGGACGCTCCACTGCTCTAATTTGCTTCAAACGCGTTTATCTCGAAACCATTTTTTCCAATCTAACTGAAATCACCGGACTTGATCTAATGATCCGATTTTCTTCATCTAAAAACTGCTCGAATGTATTTGATTTTCTGTATGCCTTGAACCTACAATTTGCATAAATAGTTATTTATTTTTAATTTTTAAATGTGGTTGAAATTAAAAAAAGGTGCAAAAAATTTAACTTTTTTCTTCAAATATTCATTGTGCAAGAATTTTTCGTTTCAATTTTTTGAGTCTGGTTCAATGCACAGACAATTTTGTTATCTTTAAGTAATGACAATGCTTTTTGATTTCAGTCCACTACAAGAGGCTGCAGGATTACAGTTCTCGAGCGATGTTTGGCGCGCAGAGGCCTACGGAAATCGCCATTTTGTAGCCGCCATTTTGAATTTCATCAAGTTTTTTAACTTTTTAAACTCCTAAATAATAGACGAATTTAATAGTCAAAACCGGAAGTTTGTACGCCTTTTCATTATCCCACAAAAAAATTACAAACTTTGGCTTATTTTTGCCCAAATCCAGGGGAGCCTTCCCTTAATTTGAAATCAGCAAAGTCAGAATAGGCTTGGTTTTGAAAGGGCCTGGTTCTATCCCCAAAACCCATTCTGGCTACATCCATTGTTTAGAGACAACTCTTCAAAACGGCCAAAAATATTTCTAATAACTGTATTTCTGGATAACTGTATCATGTTTTAATTAGATTAAATAAGCTTACATAGTAAACTTACCAATTTATGCACTCATTCGATGGCAACCGTGTCAATCCCTGTCACCACCCATTCTACAAATACTCCAGCTGCAACTCATATTTTCCTTTCATTAACAATTCGACAATATAATCGAATATGTTTGTATTGTATTGTAAAAGTAAAATTGATGAATGAAGTAATTATATTCCTAAGAGTTCATTTTGATCGTGAGTGACCATGACGTGAGTGATCGTGACCATGAGTTTTGCACAAGTTTGTGTTTCTAAGGAAAATGCCAAAAAGTCTTTGCTTGTTTATATCTGAAAAACCGATATTTCATAAGTTATGTATGTAATTTTTACATGCATATGAATACACTGGTAGCCATAAACTCACCTAAATCTACTTGGATTTTGTTACATTTTCTTTAAAAAATGTAGTCAGTTAAAATAGTTTGACTGAAATATTTATTGTAAAATATAGTCTATAAGAACTAAAAGTAGAAATCGCAATTAAGCAACTGATCTGCCAATTTATTTGTTGTTTTCATAAAAATGGCACAATTTGAAGTGGCAATTCACATAAACTCAGTACATTAAAAAAATATAAAATTGCATAAAGTAAAAATGTTTTCATAGCTCAAGGTACTCTAAATAGATTTTTTAAAATAAATTTTCCATTTCCCATTACGGTTTGAAATATTTTAGGCACAAATAAAATAAGATTCTGAAGAGTTTGTGCCGGCACGCAAGCCCCAACCTATTTAATCGCTTTGTTAAAGTCAATCTTTCAATAAAACTGTCGTTCTTTTCCGTAAACACCTCAAGCAAGACCCCAAAGATGCTCGATGTGATTTATGGCAGGATTTCGAACTGGCCAATCAAAAACTTGAATATTTTTCTGCTTGAAAAAATTCATTGTTTTTCTAGAACTGTGTTTTACAGCATTTTCCTGCTGAAAAATAAATTCAGGCCCATCAATTTCTTCTGATTATTCTATTATCGTTACGTTTAAAAGTTCACAGTAAATGTAGAAGTTAATTTTATCAAACCATTATCACTACCTGATAATGCCCAGCTCATACATACTTCCTTTTCAAACAACTTATAGAGCTAAAAGTATTAAAAGCCATCAGTACTTTCTAAAACGAACTGTTTTTGTTACTAAACAAAACGGTTTGCAACTGTTCACGCCTCTAAATAGCTTCTCCGCGAACTTCATTCTTTTGGGTCTAAGACCAACCGTCAAAGGGCGTTTTTTGAGGCGTTTAGTGTAAACATCGCGGTTTGAATTTTGTAAAATTTGTCGAACATGTCGGGGCCTTATCAACAGATCGATTCTGCGAACAAACTCCGTCGTCATTAGGTTTTTTTGATTCCCAATGCCATTATCACACGTTTTTGCCCTACGATAATTTCGTGTTTTAGTCAAATCTCACGTTTTTCCCATAAGATCCACGTAATTTAAAAAAAAATACACACTCAGACCTGTCTACTTTATCCGCTATATCCCGTGTCGAAAACTCTTATTTATTAAATGCATCAATTTTTCCCTTTTCTTCAGGTGGCAATACATTTTCTCTCGATATTTTCACAGGTCTAAAGAAAATAACAATTTTACTTTTTAATAGTACAAAAATGTAAGGGAGAGGGCTGGGTTGTGAACCAGGCTGGGGTGTGAACCATTGCCGTTTTTTCTTTCCCTAATTGACATATCGCCAATCTTTCAACTGTCAATTTTGTCTTATGATATGACTCTGCATTTGTGGTTACACCGAAGTACAAACACGTATTGCTTGTGGCAGCAATCGAGTTTGAAAGACATCGTGTTTGAAAATCGAATGCGAAAACTTGTTGGCTTTTTTGTTAAAGTGCTATCCAAGAGACTGATCTTATTGCAAAAAGTCTGTGTAATACATGTTTATTTAGTGTTTTGATTCTATTTTACGATGCAATATTTGTTTATGTCGAATTATGATTGGAAGTGTCGTTTATTTTAAAGTTTCCAAAATGGCATCGTGGTTGGGCTGTGAACCACTGAGGTGGCTGGGTTATGAACCACCTGTTTTTCGTACTACATTTGTTCTAACACTGTCAAATATGGACGGATATATAAAAATAAAGTCATTTTATATAATTTCACTCGATTTCGTTGTGTTCACTTGAAGTGAGCCAATACGAGAACACGTTCGTATTTCACATGCAAACATTCCGACACAGATTAGGATGAAAATTTAAAAAATTGAGCAGTTTCATTCATTGCGATTTTTTGGCCTAAGAAGCGTCATTATAACTTTTTTTCACCTCTTGAGGCTTCCTGATTAAATAAATTCTCAATGTACTTAAAAATTATGGGTGTTTTCTTCGTATTTTCCGACTTTAATAGGGATTTTCCAGATGGTTCACAACCCAGCCACTTTTTTGAAAAAGCGAAAAATCACGTTCTCAGAAAATTGGACGTAGAGAGTTAAATTTCAATCAAAACGGTAATCTGTCTTCATAACAAAGTTGCGTTATATATTCACCTTTCCAACGGTATCTTCGATTTTTCGATATCTTTATTCTGTGAAAAGTTAGAGCCAAAAAACAAAACCCGGTTCACACCCCAGCCCTCTCCCTTACTATATCAGCTATAGCTTTTGAAGGCATAACTTTTTCTGAAATAACTTATATTTTTGTTTCACTGATCAATTTAAATCGCTGAGTTTATGTGAATTGCCTCATTTCAACTGTGAGAAAACATTAGCCGCTCTGAATGTTTTGCACGTTCACGCAAACTAGAAAAGAGTGCATAACGGTAAACCTACCGTTTTTTACAGCAACCTAACGAAATGTAAACTACAACCTTTATTTGTTTTTTAAATCATCTCTTCTACTCCTACAAGACTTTTCATACCTCAGCTCAAAGTGAGTTTATGGGATTTGCCACCAGTAGAGTAGAGCAAATTACACTACCCGACACGAAAAATGCTCCTAAAAATAAAAGTATTTTTTTGACTAATCTTCGGCTGCTGAACTCGAAACTGAAAATCAAAATATTTACTTAAGAAGCTTTTTCGAAAAATCTTCGAAAAACACGTTTTTCCCCTCTTATTTCAGTTATGAGCACATATCTCGTAAACCAACCATCCGACTAACACATGTGGCCCGTTAATCAAAAGGTAATTAAAAGCCTTTCCAACGATATATAGATTGTGTAAATACAATGAGACTTGGGGAAGTTACTGACGATGAAAGTTGAAAAAAATTGAAGTTTTTGACCATTTTCAAAAATTATACATTTCCGAATGGTTTTTTTATGGATAAAATAAATGAGCTCCTCTGGTTTTATGATATTAAGCCTAACATCAATAGAATTGAAAGAAAAATGACAAAGTTATAAAGCACGGAGTGAAAACACCAACTTTTAATTTATTACACCTTGCGAACAATTTTTTTTATTTTTCCGAGACCCATCCAAATGTTGATATAGACGTGAAACTAGAGGTTATTTATAGTATCCTGGCATAGTCAATTTTTCATTTTCATTTTATGCTAAACCTTTTTTCACGCCAGAATCATGTATCGTTCATGCATTTAAGACAAAACAAAATATTTGCAGGTTTTACTACAATCTTAGTACCAAATTTTTACGATAACTACTAGCTTCGAAGCAGTGATTATATACATATATGCACTCAAGTATCAGCTTAACGCTAATACAATTTGATCAACAGTTCACGCGAAATTGATCACTGTGGCGACGATGGCTGTGGCCGCGTCACGCGGATGCACTGCTGCTGGGCAACACTCTCAACACTCTCGAGCAAGCGTTTACGCAGCTACGAGTGGATTGCTCTCGAGTGTTATTTTTGTGTCTGGTGTTGTCAGCCCAGTTCCAGCATAAATGCTTGCGGCCACCCCAGCATCCCACCACCCCCACACCAAGACCTGAGCACTTCTGTTCACCGGAAGTGGTGCCAGTGGTTCAAATGCGAAACGGTTTCTGCAAGCTGCAGCCAGCCTGCCCACCAGCCCGGCCGTCAGTCGGCTGCACAAAGTGACACTTATAATTGCGCTCGGTGCAAAAGTTTAACAATAAATTGTAAAGTTTCAGTTTTGTTTCTGAAGTCGATGCGTTTCATCCGCCGCCGCGCCACGTTCACTGCTATCCATTTGCGGTCGAGCAATGCCGTAAAGTCATAATGATCCTTTTTCGGGCAGAGAAGGACTTTTGAAAATTGTTTACGCTTAACCTCGTTCAGATGAACGCAATATATTCTCGGCTTACGTTCGCAAGTGTAAATAGTTTTATGTAAAACCGCAGTAGGAGCAATTGTCGCACTAGCTGCAATTGCGAGATCTCAGGGCCTTATCGCCAACTCGGTCAGGTCTGGAGACGAGTGCATTTGGCGGCACTCAAGTAACGGCCAAATTGAAAGGCTTAAATACTTGTGTGCAATATTGTTGGTATAATGCCAGAAATGAGCTTAAATTCATAGATTGCAAATTCTCCTAACAAACTATTTTGCAACGAGTCAATCAATCAAATAGCATTTTGCGTGGTTTAGAGTACCTCTAAACCACGCCAAAGAGAGCTGGTCACTTACCGTTAGACCCACCGTTATTTAATGGTTCGTGTGTTTAACCATATATGAGAGGGTTTTGTGCTGTAACCTCAGGTAACAACTTTGAGAGTCTAATCTTTGGAACTCCCCAGTTCTTCCCTTTCTTTCGGACCGTTGTTAGACATTTCGTTTCGCTTTAGATTTTTCTTAAGGCAATTTTTTCATAATCATTCATGGAATGAACCGGCTGAGAGTCTTTCGTGGGGACCTAATCAAAGCTGCGAGCATCCGCTTGAAAAATACGGGCAATGGAAAATATATAAGCAGCCAAATCGACATATTCCAATCTCACTCTCGCCGTGTTCTAAAATTTGCTTTAGCTCTAAGGATTACAGCAATTTCTATGAAAATTTCTTCGACCATGTCGATTTTCCCTGATTCAGGGCAAACAAGCGATTACGTTACCGCCCAGACCCACTTAAATGCGAAGCGAATGAAGTGAAAAATCGTCCAAATATGCGCACTTTTTAGCGCTGCCATTCCGAGCGGATGAATGAGTGCGCCACTGTGACTGTGTGGCCCGTCAATGCAGTACGAAGCATTGCAGCTCGAGCCGGCTCCCCTTCCACCGACAGCCCTCAAAGGACAACCTTCTTGACTTTCGTCGCACCCCACTTGCCGTTCACTTGTCAATTGGCAGTGGACAACTGCGAGTAACTGTTAGCAAGTGAACGAAGACCGATGTCGCTGACTGCGACTTGTAACTTTCTAAGCAAATCAAGGCGGGCGGCGGCAACTTTTCAAGATCCCGCTACTTCGTCTGCGCGATATTTTTGCATATTGTGTTTTACAACATCAATTTTTCGTCTTCACTTCAGTTTCATTTTCAATATTTGACTGCTGATGTTGCTGATGCCGTTAGTGTTGTTGCTGGTGGTGGTGGTGCTGCTGCTGCTGCAGCTGCCACTGCAAAGTGCGCTCTAGCAATTTATTTCGTACAATTTCTTTCAATTTGTGACAACATAAAATTTATTTTGCATTCTCGAGGTGCTTTTGCTTGCAGCGTCAGAACCATGTGCAACATGTTGCATGTATGTTATATGTATGAATGTATGTACGAACGCATAGTACTTGAATGTGCCCGCGCACATAAGTACGAGTGTACTTATGCGGCTGCAGCTGCGAACGCATACGGCGTGTGTGTGTGTGTGTGTGTGTGTGAGCGGTGCTTATTTATTTAGCAACTATTTTTGAATGTTGATATTTTCCACTTAATCTTACATTTCGCATGAAGCATCCACTGTTGCGCCCTGAATAAAAGCACAACGATTGAAATGCCCCTACATTCGCACTAGGGATGTCAGCTAGGGATACCTCGCTTCCGAAATAGCGAAATTGTGCATATTTGCATCAACCAGTATTTCCAATTTCATAGTATAGGTGGTACCCTGTGAAACGATGGTTGTCTTCTACATTGTCTACACGAAGTTTTCCAGATAAAGATAGGTATGCAGCTCTCAAGAAAACGCTCAAGAAAAAACGAGCATATATTTCTTGAGCGTGAAAAAGTAGTAGTCAAGTAAATTTGACGTTTGAAAGACATTTTGACAAGTTGATTTGCATTCTACTGGACAATTTTTAATTTTAATAATAAAATTCAGTTCTCTCCAAATGGACGACGATTGGTTAGCTTTTAATATGATACATTTCAACCGATTACGCTTTTATTACATGTCTTGAGATATTTAAGGGACGACCTATTGCTCACGTTGGACTGCGGCATTTTCATGGCCGGCATGGAAGGCAAGCAGCTGTCACTTTTCCTTTGAGAAATAAATAGATACACATATGTTTCTTGCCAAAATCAGTGTTGTCATTTCACTTTTCAATGAAAAAAAGTATTAAAAAACCGAATCAGTTTTCTTGTGAGGTGCGTACACCTCAAGTAAATTTGACTCAAGGAAATTTCCTTGAGCATATCTTGGCCTTTTTTTATATGAAGTTATCGCTTTTCTTAAGAGCTGCATACCGACCTTAATAACAAAACTATTCTGCTTGCTGATGGATGTGCTGATGCGTGCTTTTTAACCCTTTGCAGCACGGTGGTAAGACGTATATACCACCTAGAATACTACCATTTTTTTCAGTTTTCAAGTTCTTGTGACTCGACTTTTATGATTCTACATTGAAAAGTACTGTATTTACATGTTCATGGTTCAAAGTTTTTACTTTTTTATCGAATGTTGTTCATCAATTTGTCAATATCAATAAACAAATAGTAAAAATAGTCACTTTTTTCAAAGAAAATTCATTATATGGAAAAGTTTTCAACGGATTATCATGATAATTACTATTATTAGGTTTTAAATGTCGCTGATTAAAAATTCGTAATCAGATTTTCGAAATTCTAAATGGCGGATCCAATATGGCGGACCGAATTAGTTACACTTATTTATATCTGTATGAAAATTGGTGTAAGGGGGTTTTTGGGGTCGCTGATGACGATGCAGATATCAATTTCAAAAATTCAATTCAATTTCGAAAATCTGATATCAAATTCGTAATCAGCGACCCCGAAAACCCCCATATACAAATTTCCACATTGATATGAATAAGTTTTACTAATGTTGTCGGCCATATTGGATCCGCCATATTGGATTGCTGAATTTCAAAAATTTGATTACATATTCGTGATCAGCGACCCCGAAAACCCCCAGGGCGACTATTTTTATTGAAAAAAAGTTATCTGAAAAATGTATGCTTCAAAGGGTTAAACGCACTGCGTTGCAGATTAATGGTTTCAATCCCTGCTCAAACTTTTATATTTCCCGTCTTCTTTCGTATTCGACTTGAGGCGTTGGTCTCTTAATACTCAAGCTGAGTAGAATCACTATTTAAAGTAATAAGTACTCGTTGCTAAACAGAATTAGTAGTACCTACTCTATTGTTTGTATTCACTATCGAAAGTTATTTCACGCGCCACAGACAAAAAGATGAATAGTAAGGACGTGACAAACAGAAAAAAAAATGGATAAAAAAATAAAAATATAAAAATAAAAATATAGATTTTTTCGGAAGAAAAACTTAAAAGTATGGGCCCTGCAGTATTTGATTTACAAAAGGATAAGCACTTCCCATTACAAAAACGTTTGTTCAATTTATATTAAACTCGCAAAGTTTTTGTTTAACATAACCTGTGCAACAGCATCTGAAAAACTGTTCCATCAAAAAAGATATTTACAAATTTGACAATCGCATTTAATCGCATTTTGACCATCGAAGTTAAGAGCTTTGAAAAATTCAACATAGCTTGCATGACTTCTCTGATGTTATCAAGTTACTGTCAACTGCTCGCTTCAATCGCCTGCTTTGAGTGTTCTCCCTCCAATCATACCAACTGCGAATAGGGTAAGTCATCCTAAACGTGTTTGTTCAATTGTAGGAATGGTACGTCATCTAAATCGGCTTCAGCCTCAAACGACGTTTTCACTGGAACTTCGCCGTCTAGCTTATAGCATAGAACTGGATAAACACCGTTCTCTAACCCTCTGCAATCTCTCCGCAAAACTATGGGATAGATAGTTATAAAACAGCAATAAACAACATCTAGTTCCATAATCTTTAGTGTAGACCGGTTGTAAAATTTAAAATCTTTAAAATTCCCAAATTCCAAGTTCCATAATATTTAGAGATGACCGGTTATAAAATTTCAAATCTTTAAAATTCCCAAATCCCAAAATATCGGTATTGTTGCAACGATTTGACGATGGCACACCACCATCTTCCGCTGCAAGCGAGTTTAACAGCGTTTAACGGCGTGCGTTATTCATCTTCAGTGCGTTGTTGAAGCAATGCTGCACGGACACAAGCGCAAGTGCAATTTATTAAGTTCGAAATAATGCATGAATCCAGTCGACACCGCACACACTCGCTCACATAGCATCGTGTGTCCACCCGCGCCCCACATCCTACCATACGTAAGACTACACGACTTTCTAGGTACGGCAAAGTAAATGAAATGCGAATTTGTTTTGCAACATTTCCGCTTTGGCGCAGACGGAATTCTCGCATTCGGTGCGGAAAATCTTGTTTTTCCAACGATTTACAAATGCATTTATCTCTTTAATTTATTTCTTACTCGTGTAAGGCAAGTCAGATGTTAAACTTGGCTAACAGCACAGGCTGGTATCAGTTTGACACTCGTAATCCCCAAATCACGACGGCAAACGCTCGACAACCATTTTCGTTAATTCTCCGCTTGAATTTGTAAAGAACACACGTACGTGGGGGCTGTAGCTAGGAAAAAGTAAGGCCGAATCGGATTCGGCTGCCATTTACTTAGGCCTTGTACATGGATACTTTACGTTGTGACCAAGTTGTGCATCTGTGCAAAAATCGTACGAATATTCTGACAGAATGTTAAGCATTGTGTGTCCTGCACGGCAGTAGTTTTAACGCAGGGAAATCGATAAATACATTAGAGAAGAGATGAAATACTGTAGAATCATTAATTGTAAATATCCGTAAAATTGGCTAATGCCTAATGTAATAATGAGGGTATTCCTTCAAAAGCGTAAACTCGTAAGCCACTTTAAGTGGAAAAACCCAGTCATGTAAACCATTCGAAAATTAGAAGCTTGACAGCTTGCCCAGAGTTCTACGCAACATTTTTATGTTGTTTTTTAGTTAAATTCTTTAATTTGTTATATATTTTACTTACGTTTTCCATTTTGTTTTTGATTTTGCTCAAATTTCAAATAGTTCACAAAGGAAGCAATTTGCTGATCGCCGTCGTCAGGGCGAGGGTTGCACACAAATTTAATATTCATAAATTGTGGCACGAATTGAAGCATTTGTGATATGATGTGATGTGATGTGAGGGTGGGCAGGCAGGCTACAAGCCTTCCATAGCACTCAGTCCATTTCAGACCATTGTACTATACCCATGGGGGATAGGGAAGGAACGTGAGAGTAATATCTCATATTTCACCCGTTTTTGAAATGCGTATGCAACACTGTCTTTCCAACATATATGTTACAGCACACATTTCAAGCGGAGGGGGGAAAGGGAGGGGAGGGAACCTACAGTTTAACGCCGAATGCGAACGGCGATTGGCAGTTTTTCGTTCACACTTGGAGGTTTTGCCACTGCCTGCCAAGAGCGCACTTGTGCGATTCTTGTAATTCTCATTCCCTTCATGTGGATAGCGATAGAAGTAGACGAGTTTTTCACCAGCCCGAGCCAGGAATCGTACCTGGAGCCTTTGGTATGAGAGCCAGCGCGCTACCCGCTGGACTTCGAGGCCGACAATTGACGCATAATCGAAAAAATTTTCGCATAGAGGAAAATAATTGACCACAATCAAAATATAAAATAAATACTTAGGCCCCGAACACAAAGACGACGGAAGCAACACAGGACATTAGCAACTGGACACAAAAACACAGACAGAAATACTGGGAGGTCTACACCACTCCAAAAAGTTCCTAAGCTTCAACAGGGAGAGAGCCATTTCTGCTCTAGATTTTAACAGAAGCCAACTTAGGACTCTATGTGGTGCAGTAACAGACCATTTTTCTGTAACAACCACCTATACAAACTTGGCCTTACCGACAACCAAACATGTAGATTATGCCAAGAAGCTAAAGAAACAATGGAACACGTTATCACCAATTGTGCTGCCCTGACACACAGACGTGAAAAGTTTCTGATGAAACATAGCCTGAAGAAACCTAAAGTCTGAAACATAGGTGAAGAGG
Organism: Melieria omissa; assembly: GCA_963971225.1. NCBI lineage: Eukaryota > Metazoa > Arthropoda > Insecta > Diptera > Ulidiidae > Melieria > Melieria omissa. Next base: position 119,634,286 of record OZ020267.1, read on the forward strand.
ACTTCTCAGGTTGCGTACGAACTCATGAAAATTCCAGCGTCACCAAACATACGATGGTTGTGCTGCGATCTACGATCTATAATTTACTTTTTTCAACCGCCGTCCCGTCGCAATAACAATTTCGTCCTATAACGAGATCACAACCCGAACCGAACAAGACGACAGGAAAGGAATTACTGATTACAACGGAATGATGAATCCTGTGCGGGATAGCGTACATCAACACATAAACGTTTTAGTCTTTGGGCCGAAATGTGTTGTGCGATGAGACCTATTTCTGACTTAATGGTTACCTCAATTAACAGTATTGTGGCGTTTGGACTGATTGGCAAACGCAAGAGATTCAAAAGCTGCCATTACATCCAGATAAGACAACGATTTGGTGTGGTTAATGAGCTGGTAGAATTATTCGTCCATATTTCATTAAGAATGAGGCTGGCCGGAATGTAACTGTGCTGTCTGAAATTGAAGCCCGTGATCTCGAAGACATTTTATTCCAACGAGACGGCGTTAGTTGCAACGCAGCCTGTAGAGGCATGACTCTATTGCGAGGACATTTAAGTTTACATAACGAACTAGCAAATGTAAATGTGCCTCTAAATAAATCACCATTTACATATTTCATCCTCACCCCTCAACATATACTATCCATTTGACATATATTCGCCGACGAAAACAGAATATTTCGCGCTCTCTCGGTTCGGCAAATACGACTCGCTTTGCATGCGTTCCTGTTTAGTCTCATCAATTGGTATATCTTGTCTTAGCAGCAACTTTTGCAACTTTTAGCTATTTTAAACCCTCCTTTAAGAACTCCCGTAAGAATGATCTCGTTGCCATAATGAATTCAACTTTGTTGCACTTTATGCTCCCCCAAGAGCTTTTTCCATTCATTTCCACTTGTTCTACAACTGCGATTGCGAAATTCTCTAATCGCTTCTAATAAGAGCGAAATTGAAAAACTTATGTGACTATCGCTGGGGACACAAGGCTCACACTCCCAGCACAGGCAAACAGGCAGTCAGGCCAAGGATGCTGCTGGCCCCCGCCGCTGCCAAAACTAAATGCCCGCGATGGCAAATAGCAAAGAGCGCACAACAAAGGAGCCGAGCCAACTGCACACTCAGCTGGTCTGGGGAAAACAATGGAATGTTCGGATTTGTTGCATTTCTGCGCTGCTTGCCTTGCAGATGGAATGAAATGGAACGCGGCGGACACTGGGAACCAGCGCGGGCTGTGGTTGCAGTTCTGCGAGTGTGCGAGTGTGGCCGCCGCCCCGTTCGTCTCTGCGCTGGCCGCACATACTTAATTCTTATCGCAACCAACTTCAAGACATACGTCCACTCGACTGCGGTGGCCCCACTTGCTTGTGCTCCGCTCCTTTATCTGCTTCGAAGAGCTCGCCAACGCTCCCCACCGCTGTTGATTGGTTTTTGTAGTCCTGTTTCAGTTGTGCTGTAATTTTAATTGCACTGCATTCCCTTCTTTTCATTTCATTTCTCAGACTGCGGTGCAGTGCAGTGCGATGCTGTCGTGGTCCTTAAGGATTTCGAAATTCAATTTCAAGATTTATTTTTCTATTTCTTCTGTGCTGCGGCGCTGCGAGCTGTGCCACTTGTCAGGCAGTTCGGTGAAGAGATGAAGAGTTGCGGAGCACATTTGCACTTTTTAATTTTTATTGCCGCAACAACCGTCCCGAAAATCTGTATTCACTGATATGGCCCAATAAAAGCCAGCACGATTCTTTTCTCGCACCTTCTGCCAGTGCGTAGTAAGACATCTTTCCTGCATCGCGGCACCTGCGCCTCAACGCGTAGAACATCCACCAAAAACAATGAAAATTGCATAAAAAATTCAAATACATAAAATAAAAGCAGCGAAATAAAACAAGTACAACAACAGTAAAAACAAGCAACAACAATAACATCATGAGCAAAAGCAACACAAAAGCAAACTTTTTATTACGTAACTTTGTCCTTTGCCTCATGAAAAATTCAACGAAAGGATTACAAAAGCGCCAAATGGCCACGACGAAGCGCCAGCCACGGCCAAACTCGGCAACTTGAGAAATCATTTTTCCAAAAAAAAAATATTCGAATTTTTTGCCCGATTGCTGTTTACTTTGGCCGCTGATGTTGTAACTGCTGATGTTATTATTGTTTTTGTTGCTGCACTTGTAGCACCGCGCGGCATCCTGCAACAATGCCAACAATGCAACAGCAACCAGCAACAGCCAAAGACAACACAGCACCAGCAGCAACTGCAGCGGCAGCAATAGCAGCAACGGCCACAGCCGCAACCAACAATAAGAAAGAACTTTGCGCATTGTTCCGCTGCAAATGGAAGCACCAACACACATTAGTTGCGCGCTGATGTTGGCTGTTGGCGGCTGCTGCCGTTATTGCTTTTGTTGTTGCTGGTGATAATGTCGCCCTTGTTTCTGCGACTGCAATTTGGGGGCTATTTTGTGCCAGCTGCTCCACGAAGTATCTTAAAGACTTGGCGCACTGCCATTGTTGCTCCTATGGAAGTTGTTCTTGTTGTTGTTGTTGGTGGGAATCTGCAGTTAAACTTTGGACTTAACGCTTGCACTCTGCGCGCCGGATACATAAATGCGTGAGCATTTCTTCACAGCCGAAACCGCTCTTGACCCCATCTCCACATTTTTTGATTCCTCACATTTGCACTTCCACTAAGTTTTTCCACTGCCGCTTCTTCTTTGTGCGCATGCGTTAACGTCGTCGAAATACGCCCGGCAAACGCATCGCAGCCGCAGCTAGCATGTGGCATCCAAGTGCCGCTGACTCTGCCAGATGCCATGTCGCGTTGACATTTTCATTTAAAACAAGGAAACTTTGACCAAAAGCCTCGTTGAGGTCGTGCAGCTCTGTCATTGTTCTTCGTCGCTACTCTCCGAACCCCTGCGCCCCGCCTCGCACGGACACTAACTGCCGCAGTCCAAGTTTGTCGTTGGCTTTAACATTGTGTCGGTGTGTCGTTTTGTCTATCTGCTGAATGTCGCTGATATTTGCTGTCGCTGCCTCCCGACTGGGCGCCACATCGCCCAATCCATTCAAATAATTAAAACAGAAATGCAACCTTGACTGCCGCCGAACGTCGCGCCTGGCACGCAGTGACTCTGCGAGGCAATTGTGAAAAACGCGCGATAATTTTTGAAAACTTTTTCCAAAAAGTTGCCAATTTATGTTTGTTGCCTGCTACCCGCTGTCGCCTAGTAGCTGCTACAAGCGTAAGCGCGCCCACGAACATTGCATAATCCGAGATAAGCGCCGCGGTTGAAAGGATTTCCCGCTCCGCGCCCCGCAGAAATTAATAAAAACACATTAAAAAGTTTGAATATTAAACACAAAAGCGTCAGCCATTGCGCCGCGCAACTCACGACTTCCCGCAAATACGACAAATGTAGGTAACGACTCCATACGCGCGCGTTTCGCTTTTATTTGGAAGTCGTAAAAAGTTTCGTGTTTCGTGTTGCGCCGGCAGCGCGAAACATTTCGCGGTTGCAAGCACACATAAAAGTCAGCATCACGGGTGCAGTGTTATACATCGGGAAGGCTTCAACTGCTGTGCCACCGCTGCCACATGCGGTGCTTTGGCTGCTCAGGCACGCAGGACCATCACTTATGAATACTGTGCACCAAAATTTCAAGTGATCGCTTCTCCTTATCTGAGCAAACCACAACACTTTTGCACTAGGTTTCACATTTGTTGTTGTCGTGAAAGCAATGAGCCAAATACACGGCTCCGGGCACAGGACATTTCAGTAAAGCTGAGTTTCCGGGTCACAATCCCATAGAAAACTTTCTGTGAATAATGGTCCGTAGAGCATTTACAAAAAACAACCAATTAGACACGATCGAAAATGGCGCTAATTGAAGCTTGGGATTCGAAACATGATTCTGCAAGGATGAGCCTTGTTAGAATTTTTTATAATTGTATCTTTCAAAACTCGTTTAACCCACATCGTTAGATGTTTTCTTAAATCGCTCAAAGACAGAAAAATATGGGTGCGTCGTATATTAGAGCAACGTTAAAAATACAGAGCAGAAATGGGAGCAGAAAACTTTAAAGCGGGAAAGCAAACCTTGACGTATATCCTTGAATTTCTTCCAAGCAATTACAGGGGTATCCCCTGCGTTGGCTCGTTTAAAAAAAATTCTTCTTTCAACGTTGACGGGCTAAATTCTCATATTTCACATAGTAGCCATATAGCATGTACATTTATCAAACTAAACTCCGTTTTTTCTACCGGCTTTAATGCCACGTTTAGTCTATCTCGCCAACGTGTTGCAACGCGGAGTGATAACGTTTTCACTCTTGACAGTCGATTAACTTGTCGCACAAAACAAGGGCACACTTACATGACAACAATTTACTCAAAATTGACCGCATTCACTGCTGGCAACTCGAACTCTGCCATTCCCCGAGAACCCTTTGTGTCATACCCTAGTGATGTCGGTTCCTTCAGAGCGACCGGCCAACAGCGCGGCCGCCTACTGATGCGTCCCAAAAACCCGCAACATGAGCTTTCGTTTTCCATTGTAGCAATTGCGTTCCAGCCAAGCAAATCTCCTTTATGGCTTGCCAGAGGAAGTGATTTAGCCCCGCCACCGCCTGTGGCTGCCCCGCTGACTGCACCCACAGCGTGCACGCACGCATCCAGTATTAGTTTGTCTATTCGCAGACAACGCTTGTACACAGTTTTGTTATTGTTGTTATCTTTTAATTTGATTTGAAACACTTTGATTCGTAATTTCTATTATATCCTCCGGCTTACTTGTATTTACGTTTGGCATTGCAACGCCGCACTTCGAGTTGCTGTGGCTCGCCGCCAGCCACTCGTCGCACTGTGGTCGCCCCCACACACCAAAAATAAGAAATTCAAAGTCCGAATTTCAAAATTAAAAGTAACCACATAGTCTCCCATATAATCAAGCTTTCTAACGATAAACTTTTTGGTTTGATTCTTGCGGTAATTTCTGAAAATAACATCAGAAGTGAGAACACATTTGTTCACTTGGTTAGTGCAGTGTGAGCAGCGTTTTACAATAATCAATTTTAAAGTGTTAAAAACTTTATGAGAAAATCACCAAATTTAAAATTAAAAAAGTTGATATTGAACATACAGGTATTAAACTTAATTTTAATTAACGAGGTATATTTAAATTGAAGTGTACAATAAAAAACAAACAAAAAAATTACAACTACTATATTCTGTGTTTTTCGTCTGATTTCTACATAGAATTTCACTTAACATTTTAGTTGTGTTCCCCCTCGTTGCCCCCATTGGTATTCTTTTCTTAATACTAAGTCACGCTTTAAGATTTGCCAGGCTTCGTGCACTCTTCCACAGACTGAGTCTCTGTATTAACTATGGAGCGCAAACCCAGAAGTGCAAAAGAAGCTTGGAATTGTGTGCGATTGTGTTGTTGGTTGTTTGTGTTCTTGTGTTGTTGTTTCTAAGTAAAGTGATGTAAATATAATGGGTTTGGCAATTTTTCCACTTTTCTATTTTAATCTCACCCTTACACCAATTTTAATATACTTCGACTGACACTATTTACATACGTAAATATTTTTGTTATCATAGGTTCTATGCGGACAGTTTTGATTTTTTTAAACCAGTTGGTAATGTTAAAGTGGTTTCAGGTCCAAATGTGGAAGGAGAAAGTTGCTCCCTTTGCGGTTTCAGACCCCACAATGTGGGCGAATTAGTAAATCTGGCAGAAGAAATGACAAAACAAGATATGCATTTTCAAAGATATTCTCACAAAATGTCGTATTTCACATTTCTATGTAATACTGAATCGCATAACTAAATTTGAACAAGATCGCCCAACTGTATCATATAGCTGCCATAGGAACGATTAGTAAAAAATGTGTCGTATGGAAAACTTTTTCTAACCAATTTTGGAGCATTCAACATAAAATATGATTTATAAAAGTACTAAATTTTATGTTAAATCTAAAGCTATGTTTTCAGATTAAAAAATTAATGTTGAAAAATTAAGGAAATATGCGCCTAAGAGATAGAGATGTATCCATGTTTCTTCTGTTCATAAAATTTTAATTCACGCACACACGATTTCATTTTGGGGGGTTTTGCGTACCACTTTTGAGCAAAACACTGTTTCAAACCATAATTTTCACCAGCAATTTTTTATTTGGGGGTTTGAACCCCCCAGATCTCTCTGGGTGCGCCTCTGAGCCTGTCTATATATGAATTTTGTCGAGCAAGATCTTGGAAACAATTCGTTTCTCATTAAAAACAAACAAGAAACAAATTTTTCATCATTTCCTTACATGGGGGCAGGCGTATAGATGTACGACCACGCCCATTTTCACCAGAAATAATTGCCACATTTTTAGAAACACGTGACCAAAGTTTCAGTTGATACCTCTGCTAGAAGTATTTTTGACCGCTGTGCCCACATAAGTCCGACCACTGTGCGTCGCCTACAAGAATTATAGCGAAACAGCTGGGTGACTTGTGGCAATAAATTTACAATTTAAACTCCTTCAAGCATTCTTCGGCAACACTTCTTACTTGCATTACTCGAAGCTTACTTAAGTGCTTTATCACAACATATTTGCTTGTAGCGCGCACACGAAGGAGAAACAATCGAGCAGGGCGTTTAAATGAAGCTCCGCAATTCAGAAAATCAAACAGTACTCCAACTGATGCTACCAAATTTTGTCAACAATCTACACTGCAGAGACAGAAGCCTAGAGCGTTGTAATCCCTCGAGCGCTGCAAATGACTTTTGGGATATTCTAAGCACTTTTCATTGCCGTTTAGTTTGGTTTTATACATTTAACAACAACAAGAAACCATTTAAAAATTTTTCGTTGCGCGCACACGGTCTGTCGTGCACTCGTGCACTCGATGCTTCCGAACGACTTGGTGAGCAGAATCTTCCCGCATTGCTAAGGTGTCAACTGACACCTGCACAAGAGTGATGTATTCTAATGACCGTCGAAATTGAAAGAAAACAAAGTATTCCTTGATACTGCGTTAAGATGCAAAGACTATTTTTTCACTTCCAAAAGTCGTTGAATTTACAAGCGATGCAGTGGCGCACACAGGGGGAAGGGACTTTCAAATAAATTGTGCTTTAAAGTTGTACGCGAACCCCCTTCCCCCATATGAAATCGCCAACTGATGCGATGTATAACCATTATTGTATACAAAGATATTTTATTTCACAATCTACATGCAGGATCTTTAACTTCTTAAATTTATCGGCTTCATAATTTCTCAAACTTTTGAGGCTCTAGTTTTTTTCTTACCAAGGGTGGATAAAAGCACAAACTAAGCACAAAAAGTAGTTGAATTTTATTATTTTTTTATAGTCTGTATTAATGTGTTTCATGCTTAAACTTAAAAATGTAAAAAAAATAAATATTAAATAAAGTATTTGTCAAAACCACTAAGTAAATTGATTTCAGCAATTGATTGCTTCAACATTTTTTTCAACAGAATCTTGAGACACTGCCACGCTCATTGTGTTCTCATATTATATGTATAAACCCGACCAAGATTGATAAAGGGTCTAATTGCGTTTGGGGCATGTTTTATGTCCTATATTAAAGCGTTGCGCCCCATATGCAGCTGTAATTTCAAATTCAAATTCAAAATGATCTTTCAAACGCATAGTGTCAAAAAAAAGTGAGGCAGCTATATACATAAGTATATATCAGACGGCGCCCTCTGTTCAACTGAAAGATTTAAATTGCAACATCGGTAATCTATTCTATGTATATATATGTACATATACAGTTGCGGTCAAAATAATAGTAGTACGCATACAACGAAAAGAAAATTAAGAAAAAATAATCTGCTTTTTTTACAAATATTTATTTTGTATTTTTTTAACAAGTTATATGTGTTAACAATGCAAACATAAAAGAAAACTTAAGTATTAAACTCAGTTTGGTTTGATTTAAATTAAATGCGTCAAAAGCTCCAAAATATGGACGGTCAAAAAAATAGTAGTTCGCTTTACATTCATAAAAATTAAGCAACAATTGTGTTTCATTTTAAAAGATTTTGTGGTTAAATAGTAATAACGTAATGTTTCTTCAAATTAGTATTTAGTTGCGTGACTGTTGTTTGGCTATTACTGCAGCACGGAGCCGATGCATTGAAATAACCAAATTTTCATATCTTTCTCTAGGGGCGTGGTCTACTGCTTCTCAAAGTTGATTATTATTTAAAAGATTATTGTGAGCAACTGCTCTCTTCACGTCACACCACAAATTTTTAATTATATTGAAGTCTGGTGATTGTGCGAGCCATTCCATAACCCTAATCCTGCTTTTGCGAAGCTCCTTTCGTGCGACCTTTCATGTTTGCTTTAGGTTATAATCCTGTTGGAAGACCCAAAGCATTGGCGTTTTTTCACGGACATACGGTAGCACGATTTCCTGCAAAATTCGTACACATACACATCGATCCATCGTTTTCTTGCTCAAATAAATAGCGCCACCTCCATAAAACGTAAGACATGCTCAATAAATAAATGCATGCATGACCGAATCGTCATCGTGTGACACGATGACTAAGCGCGCGCGCGTCAATATGTGCTTTTCCAGCGCTAGAGGTAGGAGCGCGGTCACAAAAACATGTACAACTTTTGACCTTATGCAAAATAACGACTTTTTTTTCACCAAAATTTTTGTAAGGGATTGTAGAATTGAATGAAATGTGTCAAAATTTTCTCGCTGGCGGAGAAGTTTCATTAATTTTCAATTATTTACAACAAATTGGATTTTTCAGCTAAATAATAATTTTTTTGTGAAGAAAGATTTTTCATGGCCAAGTATATTAATTGACAAACATTTTGATGTAGAAAACGTTGAGTTCCGATAAACCGTTCGTGAGTTATGAATTTTTGAAAAAACATGATCAAAAACTTTAACTGTAAATAACACAGTGCAACAAATTCAAAAAAAATTTCGAGGGACAAGGTCAAACCCGTCTCATTCGATAGAGGACCTCAGTAGATGAAAAAGTGCCAAGGGATTTTTCTCGGAATGTTCGAGTTTTTTTTTAAATGCAGTTTAAAGATGGCGGCTTAATGCCCCTTCCCGAAACTTTTAAAACATCATATCTTTTGACTCAAATGTCAGAAAGGAATAATTTTTACGACAAATGAAAGCTAATGATATGAAGTCCATGACACAATATCCTTTTTCGAAAAATTTTCTAAAAAGGATATGAAGGACCTCAATTAAATTTGTATCCTTAAATAACCTGGACACCGTGCGAGATAAATTTATGTAAGTGACTTCTGGTAAAAAAGCATTCAAAGATCTATACTGCACATCAATTTCATTTCAATCACTTGGATTGTTAAGCCACTACAGCGTTTAAAAAATTATACACTGCCGAATTCATGTTTTTCTGTACAAAATATCTCGTAGCTTCTTAGTAAAAACATCGAATGTAGCAAAGCACATTTTTTTAATCGTTGTAGAGTCTTAACTGTAAAAATGATTTACATGAAATTTATAAGCCGTATAGATTTTTGAATGCTTTTTCACCAGAAGTCACTTATATAAATTTAGCTCTCACAGTTTCCAGGATATTCAAGGATACAAATTTAATTGAGGTCCTTCATATTCTTTTTCAGAAAATTTTTCCAAAAAGGATATTATGTCATCGACTTCATATCATTAGCTTTCATTTGACGTAAACATTATTCCTTTCTGACATTTGAGTCAAAATATATGATGTTTTAAAAGTTTCGGGAAGGGGCATTAAGCCGCCATCTTTAAACTGCATTTAAGAAAAACTCGAACATTCCGAGAAAAATCCCTTCGCACTTTTTCATCTACTGAGGTCCTCTATCGAATGAGACGGGTTTGACCTTGTCCCTTTTTTCAGTGTTGCACTGTGTAACTAATGAAAAAAACCTTTTTTGTCAAAATTATTTTTGGGGTGTCGTTTTTACCTCCAAGCCGATCGAAAACCGTATTGATCAACGAAAACTGAGACCATCGATTTTAAAGTGGCCCACTTGAGAAAATTTGACCCATATACACTCCGGGCCACCAGAATAGGTTCACATTTTTTTCTCGAGGAAAATGAGTAGTGTTCTTACAAAACACCGTTTTACCTCATTTATTGGTATCAAGATGTTCAAGGCATCTATTGTGAACCTACATGTCCAAAACACAATTTGACATTTATTTCATTTTTCTTTTTTGGCCCAATTTTGTAAAGTGAACCCCAAAACTGAGTACATTTTAGTGGGCCACCAGAATAGGTTCACTCTGAAAATTAAGATTGAAACAGTGGTAAATGCAAATAATATGGACTGTTTGGTAAACAACACTTAAATTTATTGGTTTTAAAAGCGAGTATGGCCACCTTTATTTAGTATGGCTTCAAAAGTTCGCGTCAACATTGACTCGTATAAAGACTTAATTAAATCTAGAGAAATAGTCTCCCACGCTGCTTCAATGGCACCAATAAGTTCATCGTTGTTGTCGAACTGGCGTCCGAAGGCATAGACCTTCCTCACCAACCATCCCCAAACGTTTTCAATGATATTAAAATCAGCAAAATAGGGGGCCCGCTCCAGCTGATCAAAGTTTTGCTGCATCAACCACTGCTTCACGACCCGTAAAGTATGGATGGGTGCATTGTCCTGCTGGAATATCCACTTAATAGGACCAAACAAGACAGACAATTGTGGAAAAACTCTCTCAAGCATGGTTTTATAGCCCATTACCGCCATTCTAGCTGTTTGAAATTTCAGCTTGACAGTTCCGTAGTAGGAAATCGCTCCCCATACCATAATTCCACCTTCTCAAACGTGATGGCGTGTTAAAAAGCGTTCATTTTTTCTAAGGTCATGGAAATACAAATTGTATTCATCGGGTCCATCAAGATTAAACCGTTTTTCGCCCGAAAACTCGACGTACTTCCATTTGTCGTTCCATGCCATATGATTTCTGCGAAATTCCAAACGGTTTTCTTGGCGCTGAGCAGTTAGCAGTGGTTCTTTTTGCAGTTTTTTTCTTTTTAGGTTGGGGACATTCCGAATGACACGTTTGATAGTAGAATAGCTTGCAGAAGTCCAGTTTTAGCCTTGATTTTGGCTACTGAGTCAGCGGAATTTGAAGCACATCGCAGTATGGCACGCTTGTCTGCAGACGTTGTCACCGAATGCGTGCAGCCTTTTATGTTTTTTCCATTAGTGATTTTATTTCGCAAATAATTGCTCACCAAATTTTGACTTCTGTTTATTTTAAACGCTATTTTATGCAAAGGATAATTTTCGCTTTCAAGCACTTTAATTTGAGCGATTTCTTCGGAAGTTAGAGCTTTTCCGTGGCCCATTTTCATACAAACGTTAAGAAAAACATTTAATGGAATGATCATATTTGGTTTTCCTCCCAAAAGTCCCGTTATTCGCCAAAAAAGCAGCGATTTTGAATGTGAACCTATTCTGGTGGCCCACTAAAATGTACTCAGTTTTGGGGTTCACTTTACTAAAGTGGGCTAAAAACAAAAAATGAAATAAATGTCAAATTGTGTTTTGGACATGTAGGTTCACAATAGATGCCTTGAACATCTTGATACCAATAAATGAGGTAAAACGGTGTTTTGTAAGAACACTACTCATTTTCCTCTAGAAAAAAATGTGAACCTATTCTGGTGGCCCGGAGTGTATAAAAGAAAGTGGATGTATGTGTGTAAGCGCATCACACTCAAACGGACCGGCCGATTTCGATAGAGTTTTTTTTTTTTGTTGGATTCGTCTTGAATCAGTTTAGGTTTATGCGAAAAGAAAATTCCGGAAAATCTATTGGGAAAACTTGGGAAATAACTGCCATTTTTGACCGCGAGACTAGTTTTGAGAGCGGCTGGACGGATTTGGCGATTTGGTTTTTTTGGTTGTACTACATGGGCTGAAAAGTCTTTGGCCTGACAACGAAAAAACGATATTTTTAGTGCAAAAATGATTTTAATCTTCGACATAATCTCCATTTAGAGTAATGCATTTAGTGTAACGGTCTTCCAACATTTCGATGCCTTTCTTATAGTGGTCCGCGTGAAGCTCTTCAAAATAGGCGTTTGTTTCCAACTCGACCTCCTCATTTGAGTAAAATCTTTTTCCGGCGAGCCAATTTTTCAACCTGGGAAAGAGGAAATAGTCGCTGGGTGCTAAATCTGGTGAATACGGTGGGTGTTTGACGACTTCGTAGCGTAATTCCTCTAATTTTTCGGTCGTATCGCGAGCAGAACACGTTTTGCTTTTTGGTCAATTGTCAGCAAACGCGGCACCCATCGCGCGCACAGCTTCCGCATGTGTAAATGTTCATGAATGATATGACCAACGCGTTCCTTTGAGATGCCTATGATGTTAGCTATCTCACTCAATTTTATTTTGCGATCATTTAACACAAGGTCCGTGATTTTTTGGATGTTTTCCGGATTAACTGCCTCATTTGGCCTCCCTGAACGCGGTGCATCACTGGTGCTCGTACGGTCACGACGAAACTCAGCAAACCAATACTTGATAGTTGAATTTGGTGGAGCAGATGTATTATAACATGCTTTTCTTTCCACTGTATTTTTGCCCATCAAATAGCAATGTTTTATCAAAACACGAAATTCACTTTTTTCCATTGTTTACAAAAATTCAGAGGTAGCGTCACTTCGAAAGCAATAACTTGAAAACGAGTCAACCAAATGTCATGAAACTTTGACAGAATCTAAGTTAAGGATGGGTTTCCATGTACAACACAATAATTCTTAATTTTTGGCGCCATCTCTATGTCAGGCCAAAGACTTTTCAGCCCATGTTGTATTCGAAGTTGTCAGAACAAGGTTTGTATGAAAGAAAGTTTTATGACAACGTGGCGTGGCACTTTTTCACCAGCCCAAATTTTCAGACGATAACTTTGGAACCATAAGTCACACATCATCACATCACAAGTCATCAATTAAATTCACCACGAACTTGTGTGATGTGGGTGGGCAGGAAGACTACAAGCCTTCCATAGCACTCAGTCCATTTCAGACCATTGTACTATACCCATGGGGGATAGGGAAGGAACGTGAGAGTAATATCTCATATTTCACCCGTTTTTTAAAAGCGTATGCAACACTGTCTTTCCAACATATGTTACAGCACACATTCTAATGGGATGGGGAAAGGGAGGGGAGGGGACCTACAGTTTAACGCCGAATCCGAACGACGATTGGCAGTTTTTCGTTCACACTTGGAGGTTTTGCCATTGCCTGCCAAGAGCGCATTTGTGCGATTCTTGTAATTCTCATTCCCTTCATGGTGATAGCGATAGAAGTAGACGAGTTGTTCACCAACCCGAGCCAGGAATCGAACCTGGAGCCTTTGGTATGAGAAGCCAGCGCGCTACCCGCTGGACTATCGAGGCCAACTACGAACTTACTATTTAGTCATGTCCTTCGACAGAGGGAATGGGGCGGGTATTGAACAAGGCGGCGTGGCACTGCCCATACAAGCCAAATCCTAATATAGAATATCTTCGAAATTGTAAGTTGTACAACACTGAAATTTAGTACTCCGTCGACCCATAGATGAATCATTCTCCTGGTAAGATTTGATTGTCGGTGGACAAGAGGCTTGGCACATTTTTTGTGACCCAAATACTCCGCTGAACTATAAGTCGCACAGCAATGAACCATTTTCCTTTTTGAACAAGGAGCGTGGCGTAGCTAAAAATGATAAAAATTGGTTTTTGAAACTGGTATGGTTCAAGCGCACTCCATTTCTTGACTGAAACTTAACAGCAGCATTGCTGATTGTGGGCCTCAATTGCGTTAATCAGTAGCTCTTTCTCTTCCTTTAGTTGATTTTCTTCGTCAATTTGCATCGCCATAGATTCGACATATCGCGCGTCTCATTATCAAAAACAAAAAATAAATATTGTGTGAGACGAAGTTCGTCGGGTACATATTATAATCTTAAGTCAAGCTATATTTAGTCCCAATATAACAAAAAGATGCAATTCTCCCTGCAGTGGTATTCAATTTATTAAATTGTTTTTTGTTTTACATTTTGCATATTTTTGCTTATCGGTAAAATCGGCATTTTTAGACTATTTAACGCATAAATTTCGATGGCATAGTTACTACCATAAAACCTACGTTAGCTAAGCTACGGATAACGCTGCTAGTAGTGCTCATATGTAAATCTCTCAGTTTAGAAGACCGAAATTAGGGACTCGTCAAGAAGTATTATTATCAGTCTCGAAGGAAAACCTGCTTTTTACCCAAAAGTAGCCATTAGAAAAATAAAATAAAAGAACCGCCCTAATAATACCTAACTAACTAATAATACCTTTTCAAACTTTTTTCCGAACAGCCTTACCGGATGTGTATGCTTGTACACACACACACGGTGTACAGAAAAAGACAAATGGAAAATGTCTGAATTTCATATACTGTATATATATATACTGTATACAGGGAAAGGCTTAGTTTTTATAATTGTATAGAAACCCTGACCTTCTTACCCTTCTAGAATATCAGACCTTGTAAAATCCAGGTACTATAGTCGTCTACAGTCCAGCGTTTTAAACAAATAAAATTAGAGAAATTTACTTTAGTTGCAGTTTTTTTGACCATGAAACGGATATAATTTGTGCTACTTTCCAGGGAAATGGATTGTAGAATTACAAAAATTCATTTCTAATTTTAACAATAATATATTGTAATCTGCAGTATTTCCCCCTCCGTTTGGCTTCCAATACGAAAGACTTCTTATTCTATAACATGGGAAAACTCATTTTAATGTTATTGAAGTCAGATTTTATTAAAGTAATTTGCGACTGAAACTGAATTTTTAAAGTTATTCTACTAAGCCGGCAGTTGGGATCAGCTTCGAGCTCTCTTAGCTGGAATAGAAAAGCAAACGAATTCGTTAATCGGTAAAATTTAACTTTATCACGTTGCTGGAAAATGCGTCCAGATCCAATTGGAAGGCCTTTTCCGTGTCTCTCTCTCTCTCTCCCTGCTTTAAAAACTCGTACAAGAATGAAAACAACCACAGCTTCGAGCGCCAATTTGCTTGAGAAGGTAAATGTGCCATTTAGCTCTCAGTCACTGTGCCACACATAAAAACTGATGTACTCTCGAAAAAGTGACAGCGGCGCATACATACATAGATACGAGGTGTGGGCCATGGTCAGTGTGCTTGCTTAATTTTTCATTTATGTGGTAGATCCAGTAAAAAAATGTGGTAGATTTGAATGAAATGTGGTAGATTTTTTTTTGTACATTAATTGTATTTTATTGCATTTTTCATTTATTGTATTTCATTTCATGGATTTGTACATTAACATATATAATAAATTAATTCAGTTCTTGTTACATGTCGACTAGATGGGCTTTAAAAAGATAAATTAAGATAACATGAAATCTCCGTTTACAAACTTAAACCTTTGGTAAAAAATTATTAATTCTTTTGGTGGAATATACAGGTCTTCCCCATCGCATAACTCTTTGACAAAGATTAGATTATTGATTGTCTCAGTTCTTAACCGATTTCTACGCTCGGTTTTGATTATTTTCATTACAGAAAAACACCGCTCGGCGGCTGCGCTACTATGTGGCAAAACAGCCAGCTTACACATATATTGACTTAAGTTTTTAAACAAAAATTCATTGTACTTGTTTTTTTCACTGCTTAAAGCATTCCACCCTGCTACTATATCTTCGCCGAAGACTTCCTCCACTTTTTCTTTTCTAAAAAAAATAAACGATCTCCATTCACTATTTATCGTTTCTTCACAAACGGTTGAAAATGGAAATGCTTGTAATAATGGTAAAATAGTGAGCATCTTATTTGTTTGAATTTTGTGTGGACTCAGGTACTCTAACAATTTTAATTTAGTGCTACTAAAATCAAATCGCTTTTTAAGCTCGTCACACAAACTAATGTAGTAATTCACTAAGTCTTTTTTTATAATATTAACATCACATAACTGATAATTTTTTTCGAAAAATTCGTTGCATTTTAAACCAAAGTACATTGAAGAATATGGTAAGTGAATACTTTTACTTTTATATTTTGCATCCACAGAAATTGAATCGAAAGTTATAAAGTTTTGAAGTAATTCCGTGAAAAATGATGAAATGCGAGAATGCAACAAATGTATTAGTGTGCCTTTTGACTGATATTCTTTATTAAAAGAATTTATTTTTTTCAGAATATAGTTTAAAAATAAAAAATAAGCATAGTTAGTCTCATTGAGTTCCTCTAAAATATTAGATTCACACGATTCATTCAATTCTTCGAATGAAAATAACAAAAAGTAATGCTTTGAAGGTTGCCATTGTTCGACTATGCGTTCAACTGCTGATTCCAAAGATAGCCACCGGGTTTCACAAACTCTTAAAAGGTTGTGCTCTGAGGTTTGAAAACTATCTTGAAACTTTTTGAAGTCATTACGACGTTTTGAACTATGCGAGAAGAATGCATACACGTTTTTTACCAACTTCTCGAGTCTTCCAGGTAATTGCTTGGAAGCAGCAGATGAACACAAGTTCAACGAGTGGCACGTGCATCCTAAATAGAATAAATTATTGTGTTCTTTTTCAAATTTTTGCTTTATGCTATTCCACCTTCCGCTCATTACTGACGCGTTGTCAGTTGCAAGACCTATTAAGTTGTTTAGAGGTATTTTCAATGACTTTAAATAGTTCACCGTAATACTGTGCAATCCATGCGCAGTTGCATCTTCAATCTGCAGAAGTCCAAAAAACCTATCCACCACAGTACATTTGTCGGCTGGAAGGTAACGGACAATTAGGACCAGGCATTTGGTCATGCTGATGTCCGTTCCTTCATCAATGATCAGAGAGAAGCAAGTTGAACGCAATTCCTTTGCAATCCTTTCTCTAGCATATGGAGCCAAAATTGTATTTACCATTGCTGCAGCTTTTAGAGAACCACACTTAATAGGATCTTTACTGGGGCACATCAAATTAAAAAGCTTCGGCATTGAGTTTAATGTTCTAAATGAGAGCGAGTGCTGTATACAGTATATAACCATAGTTATTTCTTTCGACGTTTTTTCAGACGATGCAGATTGTTGTGCAACGCTTTCGACCACGGAAAGTTGTTTTAGTTTGTTGGCGTCTTGTGACTTCACTGCATTTAAGTGCTTTGATGATGTTGAATGCCGTTCCAAAAGCGTGACATCATTCGCCAGCGAGCTATTGCACAGTTTGCAAAATGCACGTTCTTCAATGCACATTAACCAGTCCCGGCTCTCCTCCCATTGTGCTTTGTACTGTTGAATGTATTTTTTTTTTTTTTTTGGGAGCTCGGACTCGCTAATTCCAGCGGCAGGTACAACTTCGTCTCCAAGCGCATTGCCATCGCCATAGGGTAGTCTAAAAACTAAACGTTACTAAAAAATAAAGGCAAAAACGACACAA
Organism: Melieria omissa; assembly: GCA_963971225.1. Classification (NCBI taxonomy): domain Eukaryota; kingdom Metazoa; phylum Arthropoda; class Insecta; order Diptera; family Ulidiidae; genus Melieria; species Melieria omissa. Next base: position 119,651,750 of record OZ020267.1, read on the forward strand.
CTTACTTTATTAGAAATTTTTCCATTTTGCTTGCACCTGCCGCCAAAACAATTGTCAAACTGTCAACGATTCCGAAATGCCAATGCTGCCAAAATTATTTGTAGTGCACTGCTTTCGAAGTGATGAGAGTGCTAACAAATCGTTTTTTTTCACATTTTCACTTATAATCTTCAATGCAGCCCTAACATAAATTTTACAACATAAAGCTCTAATTTACTTGGAGTAATAAGTTCGTTAATAGAAAAATTCATATTCCAAAAAAAGGTGGTAGATTTTAAGCCCTCCGTGGTAGATGTGGTAGAAACCTGATTTTCAAAATAAATGTGGTAGATCTACCACATATGTGGTAGAAGTAAGCACACTGGCCATGGTACATGCAACACTCCGTGCTGCAGTTTGCCTCTCGCTCTTCGACGTGCGGCACTCCAACACTGTTCACAGCAGCATCGTCGCGGCACACTCCAGTATTGCTTTTGTTGTTCATCAATCGTGCAGCGTTTTCCAATTCGACTCGGACTGTGCGTGTTCAAAAATGTATATTGGAAAATTTATAAACTAGTCACAGGCGAAAAATAAAAATTAAATTGTCAGCCGAAATTGCTTGGAGAACGCTCGAAATTCTTGCCGTCAAGACCTATGGAGAGGGCGTTGCGGTATTTTCACAAAATTCGTAGTAAGAACCCTGGCATCGATGATAACATCAAAGGCATTCTGGCGAATCGCAAGAATCCACAAGCTGGCCTGACTTTATCGGAGATTAGAGGTGAGCCGTGTTCTGCAGCGAAAGCAGTTTTCTGATTGGCGCCGCTCAACCATTGGATTCTTACAGCTGCGTACAAGGAGCGAACTGAAAGGAAGTTCCCCATCAGATCTGACCCCATCGGCATGACCGAATTCTTGCTCACCATTCCCTACATTGCTGCATACTGCAACCAAAATGGAACTTTATTTTTCTACTCCTTAGACTGATTTCGCACGCAATCAAACCTATTTTGCACACTTATTTATGTTACTAGCTAATTATTTCGATTCTCATACATTTTTTACGAATGCGTGAATAGTTAATTTTACACCAACAAATAGACTATGGCGTTGACCTCAACGGTGGTGTTTTTATGCTTATGTTTACAACTGTTTGTAGAGTTTCCACAGCTTCAGCACACTGAGTATTCCCATTACGAAGTGGTTGATGTCTTGGCTGAGGAAACGTTCAGCTCTTTTGCACCAAACAAGTCTGGTGATTGTGCGAGCCATTCCATAACCCTAATCCTGCTTTTGCGAAGCTCCTTTCGTGCGACCTTTCATGTTTGCTTTAGGTTATAATCCTGTTGGAAGACCCAAAGCATTGGCGTTTTTTCACGGACATACGGTAGCACGATTTCCTGCAAAATTCGTACACATACACATCGATCCATCGTTTTCTTGCTCAAATAAATAGCGCCACCTCCATAAAACGTAAGACATGCTCAATAAATAAATGCATGCATGACCGAATCGTCATCGTGTGACACGATGCCTAAGCGCGCGCGCGTCAATATGTGCTTTTCCAGCGCTAGAGGTAGGAGCGCGGTCACAAAAACATGTACAACTTTTGACCTTATGCAAAATAACGACTTTTTTTTCACCAAAATTTTTGTAAGGGATTGTAGAATTGAATGAAATGTGTCAAAATTTTCTCGCTGGCGGAGAAGTTTCATTAATTTTCAATTATTTACAACAAATTGGATTTTTCAGCTAAATAATAATTTTTTTGTGAAGAAAGATTTTTCATGGCCAAGTATATTAATTGACAAACATTTTGATGTAGAAAACGTTGAGTTCCGATAAACCGTTCGTGAGTTATGAATTTTTGAAAAAACATGATCAAAAACTTTAACTGTAAATAACACAGTGCAACAAATTCAAAAAAAATTTCGAGGGACAAGGTCAAACCCGTCTCATTCGATAGAGGACCTCAGTAGATGAAAAAGTGCCAAGGGATTTTTCTCGGAATGTTCGAGTTTTTTTTTAAATGCAGTTTAAAGATGGCGGCTTAATGCCCCTTCCCGAAACTTTTAAAACATCATATCTTTTGACTCAAATGTCAGAAAGGAATAATTTTTACGACAAATGAAAGCTAATGATATGAAGTCCATGACACAATATCCTTTTTCGAAAAATTTTCTAAAAAGGATATGAAGGACCTCAATTAAATTTGTATCCTTAAATAACCTGGACACCGTGCGAGATAAATTTATGTAAGTGACTTCTGGTAAAAAAGCATTCAAAGATCTATACTGCACATCAATTTCATTTCAATCACTTGGATTGTTAAGCCACTACAGCGTTTAAAAAATTATACACTGCCGAATTCATGTTTTTCTGTACAAAATATCTCGTAGCTTCTTAGTAAAAACATCGAATGTAGCAAAGCACATTTTTTTAATCGTTGTAGAGTCTTAACTGTAAAAATGATTTACATGAAATTTATAAGCCGTATAGATTTTTGAATGCTTTTTCACCAGAAGTCACTTATATAAATTTAGCTCTCACAGTTTCCAGGATATTCAAGGATACAAATTTAATTGAGGTCCTTCATATTCTTTTTCAGAAAATTTTTCCAAAAAGGATATTATGTCATCGACTTCATATCATTAGCTTTCATTTGACGTAAACATTATTCCTTTCTGACATTTGAGTCAAAATATATGATGTTTTAAAAGTTTCGGGAAGGGGCATTAAGCCGCCATCTTTAAACTGCATTTAAGAAAAACTCGAACATTCCGAGAAAAATCCCTTCGCACTTTTTCATCTACTGAGGTCCTCTATCGAATGAGACGGGTTTGACCTTGTCCCTTTTTTCAGTGTTGCACTGTGTAACTAATGAAAAAAACCTTTTTTTTCAAAATTATTTTTGGGGTGTCGTTTTTACCTCCAAGCCGATCGAAAACCGTATTGATCAACGAAAACTGAGACCATCGATTTTAAAGTGGCCCACTTGAGAAAATTTGACCCATATACACTCCGGGCCACCAGAATAGGTTCACATTTTTTTCTCGAGGAAAATGAGTAGTGTTCTTACAAAACACCGTTTTACCTCATTTATTGGTATCAAGATGTTCAAGGCATCTATTGTGAACCTACATGTCCAAAACACAATTTGACATTTATTTCATTTTTCTTTTTTGGCCCAATTTTGTAAAGTGAACCCCAAAACTGAGTACATTTTAGTGGGCCACCAGAATAGGTTCACTCTGAAAATTAAGATTGAAACAGTGGTAAATGCAAATAATATGGACTGTTTGGTAAACAACACTTAAATTTATTGGTTTTAAAAGCGAGTATGGCCACCTTTATTTAGTATGGCTTCAAAAGTTCGCGTCAACATTGACTCGTATAAAGACTTAATTAAATCTAGAGAAATAGTCTCCCACGCTGCTTCAATGGCACCAATAAGTTCATCGTTGTTGTCGAACTGGCGTCCGAAGGCATAGACCTTCCTCACCAACCATCCCCAAACGTTTTCAATGATATTAAAATCAGCAAAATAGGGGGCCCGCTCCAGCTGATCAAAGTTTTGCTGCATCAACCACTGCTTCACGACCCGTAAAGTATGGATGGGTGCATTGTCCTGCTGGAATATCCACTTAATAGGACCAAACAAGACAGACAATTGTGGAAAAACTCTCTCAAGCATGGTTTTATAGCCCATTACCGCCATTCTAGCTGTTTGAAATTTCAGCTTGACAGTTCCGTAGTAGGAAATCGCTCCCCATACCATAATTCCACCTTCTCAAACGTGATGGCGTGTTAAAAAGCGTTCATTTTTTCTAAGGTCATGGAAATACAAATTGTATTCATCGGGTCCATCAAGATTAAACCGTTTTTCGCCCGAAAACTCGACGTACTTCCATTTGTCGTTCCATGCCATATGATTTCTGCGAAATTCCAAACGGTTTTCTTGGCGCTGAGCAGTTAGCAGTGGTTCTTTTTGCAGTTTTTTTCTTTTTAGATTGGGGACATTCCGAATGACACGTTTGATAGTAGAATAGCTTGCAGAAGTCCAGTTTTAGCCTTGATTTTGGCTACTGAGTCAGCGGAATTTGAAGCACATCGCAGTATGGCACGCTTGTCTGCAGACGTTGTCACCGAATGCGTGCAGCCTTTCATGTTTTTTCCATTAGTGATTTTATTTTGCAAATAATTGCTCACCAAATTTTGACTTCTGTTTATTTTAAACGCTATTTTATGCAAAGAATAATTTTCGCTTTCAAGCACTTTAATTTGAGCGATTTCTTCGGAAGTTAGAGCTTTTCCGTGGCCCATTTTCATACAAACGTTAAGAAAAACATTTAATGGAATGATCAAATTTGGTTTTCCTCCCAAAAGTCCCGTTATTCGCCAAAAAAGCAGCGATTTTGAATGTGAACCTATTCTGGTGGCCCACTAAAATGTACTCAGTTTTGGGGTTCACTTTACTAAAGTGGGCTAAAAACAAAAAATGAAATAAATGTCAAATTGTGTTTTGGACATGTAGGTTCACAATAGATGCCTTGAACATCTTGATACCAATAAATGAGGTAAAACGGTGTTTTGTAAGAACACTACTCATTTTCCTCTAGAAAAAAATGTGAACCTATTCTGGTGGCCCGGAGTGTATAAAAGAAAGTGGATGTATGTGTGTAAGCGCATCACACTCAAACGGACCGGCCGATTTCCATAGAGTTTTTTTTTTTGTTGGATTCGTCTTGAATCAGTTTAGGTTTATGCGAAAAGAAAATTCCGGAAAATCTATTGGAAAACTTGGGAAATAACTGCCATTTTTGACCGCGAGACTAGTTTTGAGAGCGGCTGGACGGATTTGGCGATTTGGTTTTTTTGGTTGTACTACATGGGCTGAAAAGTCTTTGGCCTGACAACGAAAAAACGATATTTTTAGTGCAAAAATGATTTTAATCTTCGATATAATCTCCATTTAGAGTAATGCATTTAGTGTAACGGTCTTCCAACATTTCGATGCCTTTCTTATAGTGGTCCGCGTGAAGCTCTTCAAAATAGGCGTTTGTTTCCAACTCGACCTCCTCATTTGAGTAAAATCTTTTTCCGGCGAGCCAATTTTTCAACCTGGGAAAGAGGAAATAGTCGCTGGGTGCTAAATCTGGTGAATACGGTGGGTGTTTGACGACTTCGTAGCGTAATTCCTCTAATTTTTCGGTCGTATCGCGAGCAGAACACGTTTTGCTTTTTGGTCAATTGTCAGCAAACGCGGCACCCATCGCGCGCACAGCTTCCGCATGTGTAAATGTTCATGAGTGATATGACCAACGCGTTCCTTTGAGATGCCTATGATGTTAGCTATCTCACTCAATTTTATTTTGCGATCATTTAACACAAGGTCCGTGATTTTTTGGATGTTTTCCGGATTAACTGCCTCATTTGGCCTCCCTGAACGCGGTGCATCACTGGTGCTCGTACGGTCACGACGAAACTCAGCAAACCAATACTTGATAGTTGAATTTGGTGGAGCAGATGTATTATAACATGCTTTTCTTTCCACTGTATTTTTGCCCATCAAATAGCAATGTTTTATCAAAACACGAAATTCACTTTTTTCCATTGTTTACAAAAATTCAGAGGTAGCGTCACTTCGAAAGCAATAACTTGAAAACGAGTCAACCAAATGTCATGAAACTTTGACAGAATCTAAGTTAAGGATGGTTTTCCATGTACAACACAATAATTCTTAATTTTTGGCGCCATCTCTATGTCAGGCCAAAGACTTTTCAGCCCATGTTGTATTCGAAGTTGTCAGAACAAGGTTTGTATGAAAGAAAGTTTTATGACAACGTGGCGTGGCACTTTTTCACCAGCCCAAATTTTCAGACGATAACTTTGGAACCATAAGTCACACATCATCACATCACAAGTCATCAATTAAATTCACCACGAACTTGTGTGATGTGGGTGGGCAGGAAGACTACAAGCCTTCCATAGCACTCAGTCCATTTCAGACCATTGTACTATACCCATGGGGGATAGGGAAGGAACGTGAGAGTAATATCTCATATTTCACCCGTTTTTTAAAAGCGTATGCAACACTGTCTTTCCAACATATGTTACAGCACACATTCTAATGGGATGGGGAAAGGGAGGGGAGGGGACCTACAGTTTAACGCCGAATCCGAACGACGATTGGCAGTTTTTCGTTCACACTTGGAGGTTTTGCCATTGCCTGCCAAGAGCGCACTTGTGCGATTCTTGTAATTCTCATTCCCTTCATGGTGATAGCGATAGAAGTAGACGAGTTGTTCACCAACCCGAGCCAGGAATCGAACCTGGAGCCTTTGGTATGAGAAGCCAGCGCGCTACCCGCTGGACTATCGAGGCCAACTACGAACTTACTATTTAGTCATGTCCTTCGACAGAGGGAATGGGGCGGGTATTGAACAAGGCGGCGTGGCACTGCCCATACAAGCCAAATCCTAATATAGAATATCTTCGAAATTGTAAGTTGTACAACACTGAAATTTAGTACTCCGTCGACCCATAGATGAATCATTCTCCTGGTAAGATTTGATTGTCGGTGGACAAGAGGCTTGGCACATTTTTTGTGACCCAAATACTCCGCTGAACTATAAGTCGCACAGCAATGAACCATTTTCCTTTTTGAACAAGGAGCGTGGCGTAGCTAAAAATGATAAAAATTGGTTTTTGAAACTGGTATGGTTCAAGCGCACTCCATTTCTTGACTGAAACTTAACAGCAGCATTGCTGATTGTGGGCCTCAATTGCGTTAATCAGTAGCTCTTTCTCTTCCTTTAGTTGATTTTCTTCGTCAATTTGCATCGCCATAGATTCGACATATCGCGCGTCTCATTATCAAAAACAAAAAATAAATATTGTGTGAGACGAAGTTCGTCGGGTACATATTATAATCTTAAGTCAAGCTATATTTAGTCCCAATATAACAAAAAGATGCAATTCTCCCTGCAGTGGTATTCAATTTATTAAATTGTTTTTTGTTTTACATTTTGAATATTTTTGCTTATCGGTAAAATCGGCATTTTTAGACTATTTAACGCATAAAATTCGATGGCATAGTTACTACCATAAAACCTACGTTAGCTAAGCTACGGATAACGCTGCTAGTAGTGCTCATATGTAAATCTCTCAGTTTAGAAGACCGAAATTAGGGACTCGTCAAGAAGTATTATTATCAGTCTCGAAGGAAAACCTGCTTTTTACCCAAAAGTAGCCATTAGAAAAATAAAATAAAAGAACCGCCCTAATAATACCTAACTAACTAATAATACCTTTTCAAACTTTTTCCCGAACAGCCTTACCGGATGTGTATGCTTGTACACACACACACGGTGAACAGAAAAAGACAAATGGAAAATGTCTGAATTTCATATACTGTATATATATATACTGTATACAGGGAAAGGCTTAGTTTTTATAATTGTATAGAAACCCTGACCTTCTTACCCTTCTAGAATATCAGACCTTGTAAAATCCAGGTACTATAGTCGTCTACAGTCCAGCGTTTTAAACAAATAAAATTAGAGAAATTTACTTTAGTTGCAGCTTTTTTGACCATGAAACGGATATAATTTGTGCTACTTTCCAGGGAAATGGATTGTAGAATTACAAAAATTCATTTCTAATTTTAACAATAATATATTGTAATCTGCAGTATTTCCCCCTCCGTTTGGCTTCCAATACGAAAGACTTCTTATTCTATAACATGGGAAAACTCAATTTAATATTATTGAAGTTCGATTTTATTAAAGTAATTTGCGACTGAAACTGAATTTTAAAGTTATTATACTAAGCCAGCAGTTGGGATCAGCTTCGAGCTCTCTTATCTGGAATAGAAAAGCAAACGAATTCGTTAATCGGTAAAGTTTAACTTTATCACGTTGCTGGAAAATGCGCCCAGATCCAATTCGAAGGCCTATTCCGTCTCTCTCTCTCTCTCTCCCTGCTTTAAAAACTCGTACAAGAATGAAACCAACCACAACTTCGAGCGCCAAGTTGCTTGACAAGGTGTATGTACCATTTAGCTCTCAGTCACTGTGCCACACATAAAAACTGATGTACTCTCGGAAAAGTGACAGCAGCGCATACATACATACGAGGTGTGGGCCAGGGTACATGCAACACTCCGTGCTGCAGTTTGCCTCTCGCTCTTCGACGTGCAGCACTCCAACACTGCTCACAGCAGCATTGCCGCGGCACACTCCAGTATTGCTTTTGTTGTTCATCAATCGTGCAGCGTTTTCCAATTTGACTCGGACCATGAATGAAAGAATACAAGATTACGACATCCGATTATCGTAATATATGGTCATTTAAATCTGTTCTGATACCAAATTGTTTGATAAGTATCTTAATTTATGCAAATACTTTGAAGAAAAGTCCAATTTCACACAGAACAAGAACTTTTTGCACTTAGTTAGAAATTTCAAAATAAAAAAGAAACGACTTTCAATTTCAAAAAATGTCACTCGGAAGCTCTATTTAGAAACGATTCGAAAAGCAAATTTCTATTGGCAGACGGGTTTTTTCGAATTTCTCGCGAGTTTTAGTGAATTATATTATTTTACCCTCAAAAAGTGATCTTTGCCCAAAAAACGTAAGTATTGAAGTGCATTTCCTGTACAAATTTGGTGTGAAAACGTGTTTTTTTCCCAAATAGAAAACAAGAATTTCTGTCAAAATGCGTTGTGCAGTGGGCAAATGTGCGCAAAACAACAGGAACTTAAGTGAGTATCTCTTGTTTTGAAAATGTTGTATTGCTTCACATAGAAGAAATATAACCAAAACGCATATTTTCTAGGTTGCAAGGAAGTGCATTACTTAACGTTCCCAAAGAATTCAAAACAACGAGAGCTTTGGGTATCGTTTTGCGATCGCCAAGACGATATAAATTTTGAAACGGCGAGGATATGCTCTTTGCATTTCAGAGAGGAAGATTTTGAAGATGACATACAATTTCGATTGGGTAAGTTGCATCGTGTTTTTTCACATCTTAAAAACAACTGAAGCAGTGGAAATCTATATATTTATATAACAACCAATGTGTCGTTGCTTTTTGAGCCACAATCACACAACACGCCACTCCGACTTTTTAACCGATTCGGATGAAATAAGTACCAAACTATTTCATATGTGGGGAAATGGTACATAGGCTATATGAGATGAACCACGTTTCTTATGTCCACTATAGTAACGACCGTTTTAATAAAACTCGACTGTGGTATATTTCAGTTAATAATTAAGTTATCTACTAAACGATTTTTTGTTATACTGGAGTAAGCACAGATCATGTAAGGTTAGTTAATCAAACAAACATTTGGTACATGACGTTTCCTTCCACTTCTCTTTACTGAAAAATATGACCGAGTATTGGAAAAGCATACACCATATACTTGAAAATTGTACTTTAGTTTAACTGTTTACAATGTGTGCAACTCAAAAACGCGAGGACGCGGTAGATGCTTTTGCATGGCCCAGCTTTGACGGTCAGGTTATGCACAAACTCCGTGCAGATGCAACCTAAGGTGTAAGTGGTAAGCGGACGAACGAAGACTGAATCGGGACAACGGACTAGAACGGCTAACAGAACGACAAACCAACTTGAACAAAATTCGAGCTTTAAGCTTAACTCCGCTTCCTGACGAAATTCCTGACGGTCGTACCAGAGAGGGTAAATCAGATCTGACAAAGATGGTTTTAGTGTGGTTAAAGTCCCACACTGACAGGGTTTTGGCTTTTGATGCTTTCCATCTTAAAAAAAAAAACAAAAAAAAAGAGCCAAGGGAGTCGCAGTTAAAACGCTTGCAAGCACAAATGCGCCTACAGCACCAACCACCACTAACACAATAACGCACTGAAGCACTGACCATACCAGCGTGGTCACCATTATTGTACTATTGCGCGCGCCATCATTGCAATAGTGCAAGAAATTTTTTGAACTACTATATAAAAACATAATAAATATAAACAAAATATAGATATAAAAAAACAACAATTTCATGAATTTTATTTTTTTGTAGTTTAGTGTGCTATTCGTCCCACTGTTCCTACAAAAAATTTGACATGTTGGCATAATTTCGGTGACGTCATGAGTGCCCTTGTCAAATTATCTGTCTCGGATGTCGTAACCTTATATTCATAAACCTTGACTCGGACTGTGCGTGTTCGAAAATTTATATTGGAAAATTTATAAACTAGTCACAGGCGAAAAATAAAAATTAAATTGTCAGCCGAAATTGCTTGGAGAATGCTCGAAATTCTTGCCGTCAAGACCTATGGAGAGGGCGTTGCGGTATTTTCACAGAATTCGTAGTAAGAACCCTGGCATCGATGACAGCATCAAAGGCATTCTGGCGAATCGCAAGAATCCACAAGCTGGCCTGACTTTATCGAATGGAAAAGTGAAGTAAAAAAGAAAATGGCTCACAATCAAGTTGAAGCACGCGCGACTGGAGGAGGGCCTTTCGCTAAACATGTGTTGACACAATCGGAGGAGACAATTGTGCGCATCTGTGGCATTGCACAGTCCGTGACAGGTGTATCTGGGACATCAGTAGGCACAGGCGAAGAACAGGGAAGTGACAAGGAACTTAACGAGGAACCGCGCGCAAGTTCATCGAAGCGGCATATTGAACTATCCGATGGTTGGAGTACTCCAAAGCGTGTAAAAAAGGAAAACCCAACAGATCGCTTAAAAAACTATTTGAATGAAAGCAACGAAATAAATAGAGAAATGAACAGGAAACTTCAGGAAATTGTGAATTTTCAAAAAGAAAATGTCCAACACACGAGACGTGTGTATCGCGCGATCGAAAAAACTAACGACACAATTGCTGAAATGAAGCAAGAATTTATGAGCTTTGGCGTTCGAATGCTTCAAGTATTGCAAGAAAAAAATGAATTAAAAAAGCAAATGCTTGAAATAAAAGTTGCAAAATATGAGTTGGAAAAGAAGTAAAAATTTAACATGATTAGTTGGTTAGTATAAGTACCAAACAACAGGTTTTTAACACTTAAACAATTTTCAGTGTTACTTTGTATTTATTAAATACATTCATAGATACGTGCCTTACTTTTCACAAATAAAATACTGTTGGTTGAATTTGAATAAACTCGTTAAATTGTTTTCTTTCTTTTTATTTTTGGTAATCTAAAATGTGGTAGCATATTACAAGGTATTGGCTATCTCGTCTCTAATTATTTGCCCTTCATTTTGTAGGCTTATGTTCGACAGCAAATCCGAATTTTCCTCGTCGGGGTCAATGCGTAAAGCAACATTTTCTATCAATGGCTGGCAGCAATGATAGCCACCTCGTGGGCACATGGCGTAATATTTCCTGGAATTTTATATCAGCAAACGTACAAAAATCAATAAGCTTTTCTCTACGTTTTGCGGTATTAGAAAAGTGCGAATAAATTTTTAAAACAATATTTTCAATATCAACATCGAGATCGAACAATGCTTTTTTTAATGCATTGTGTGTTATGTGCGCGTGACAATTGCCTTTTAATATGTTTTGGTTTGAATTCTTAAGATTAACGAAAAGGGAATTATTTTTACCAAAGTTTGCATTCGTATTATCAGCGCTTAGGCACACCACATTTTTTATTTTTAAGTCTAATTTTTCCAATGCGGCCTTAATCATGTTGAACATTCCAGCAGCTGACTCATCCGCATTTTCAACGAAGTCTATCAGGCATGTTCCAGCATTCACGCGATTTCAAATCGAAACCGAAAATTGAAATCGCACGAATTGTTACACCCTGTTCTGAAATTCGCACGATTTATGAATAATTCGAAATTAACTTCGAATCAGCTGAGTGTCATATGACAGAAATATTTCGTTTGAATTTGATTCAAAAATTTAAATTTTATACACAAAAGTTTAAGAAAATGAGCGCTTTCACACTTTGTGCATTTTATTTATGCCAAAATGAATGGTACAGCAACGAAAAAGTACGTCGGCGAATTTTGAGGGACCGTTCTAATCCACTAGATCTTCCGCAAGCCGTGTAAGTATAAATTTTATTGTTTTGCAGGCACAAGCTGGCCTTTTCCTGCATTGCAGATTTATCGCGTATTACAGGGTAGACAAGAACTCCTTCCAAAGCATTTTGAACGAGGTGAAACCTTTTTTAAAACATTCTTCAATTTCCGCTGAACTAAAACTAGCGGCTACATTAAGGTTTCTTGCTGAAGGAGGATTCCAACGTTCCATTGGAAAGGATAGTGACATAGCGCTTGGTAGAAGTACCACATCCAAAACATTAACAGAGATGCTACGCATCTTAGAAAAAGTGCTTTGTCCAAAATGGATAAGTGTAAAAATGAGTCCGGAAGAAGTGCGCCAGTCAAAGGAACATTTTTCCAACAACTTTAGCATTCCCGGAGTAGTTGGCTGCGTGGATGGCACCCACATTAAATTATTGAAGCCGAACATCAATGACCATCTATTTTACAATAGAAAAGGTTGCTTCAGTATTAATGCGATGATAGTATGTTTACATATTTAATGTTTCCATAATAATTTATCTAATTAAATTACAGGTTTGTGACTACCGTATGGTCATAAGAGCTGTTGATGCATGCCATCCAAGGTCTATCCACGATGCTTTTATTTTCAATTTGAGCAAAGTAAAGCAATACCTACAACACAGATACGATAATGGCGACCGAAATTCTTGGCGATTCTGGTTATGGCTTAGAACCATTTTTGCTTACACCATATCGCGATGCAAGTGTTGGGACAAGGCAGCATAAATTTAACTTACAACATTCAAAAGCTCGTAATATCGTTGAGCGAGTAATTGGAGTATTGAAAAGTCGCTTCAAATGTCTGCAATCCACTTTGCCATATGCCCCGCAAAAGGTTGTAAGAATTATAAATGTGTGTAGCGCTCTTCACAATATATGCCGCCTTCACAATGTTAGTAATGTTGCTGAAGACTCTGCGTTAGAAATTATAGACGACGGATTGGAAATCGATGAAGAAGACAGCAGGAATTTTAATGCCGCTCAAATGATTCGAGATGAAATTGCAAATAACATACTATGACTTTCAATGTAAAAATTCAAATAAAAGATATATTCAACGCATTTTATGTTAACAGAAACAAAGCAAAAAGTAACATATATAAGTAATAAGATAACAAAAAGATAAGGACAATTTTCAGTCAATTTCAATTTCAATGTTCAGTCAATTTTTGTTGCATTGTTGCAATGCAAGTTGCTTTCGTTTAATTTCCAAAATGGCTTTTTTAATTCTGTTCCTTTCCAATGCATTTTCCTCCATTGCCAAGTAGTATTTGCGACGGTCTTCGTTTTGCTCAGCAATGGGCGCATTCTGTTGCGCAACTGCATCTGTCAGTTTTTCTATTAACTTGTAAGTTCTCCTAATTCCACTACTTGCCTCTGCCAGAACTTTTGAATTTGCTTCCGAATTTTTGAGAACCTGTTTTAAAGTATTTGAAATACTGTCAACGGCACCACCTTCGGATTGCATATGCCGTTTCAAACAATCTTATAATGTGTCCTCACGGATACGCTTTGGCGTTGAGATGCAGTTGGTAGAAGTTGTCGTCCGTTTTGGTGGTCTGTCTGTTGATGTATTTGGGCTGCGCGGTGATGTGGGAGCATCCTCAGACAAATCATCCAGAATTTAGATGACGACATCATCTGTGCCGTATGCAGTTGTTTCTGCGATGCCATCAACAGCTACATACAGACCACACAGCAGCGCTATCCGCTCCTCTGTTGCTGTGAGGACAAATTTATTGTATTCGCCACCTCCAGTGGCTCTCGTCTCTGCCTTGTTATGCGCGATTTTCTTGCGGATGGTGCCCTTCCAGTCTGACCAAACCTGCAAAACGCGAAAATACACGCGCATATGTTAATACATAACATTTATAATAAACTGCAGATGTAGCTACTCACTTTTCTCCATCCGCTTACATCCTTTTGTGGTGGTCCTTGTGAGTTCAGCTTTTGTGCCAACTCTGCCCACAAACTTTCCATTGCCACTCTATCGCCTTTGGCAAAATTTTTTGCCAGACCAGGATGCCTCTCCATAAATGCAATACATTTTTCCTCCTGGGATTGGTTCTTGGGTTTACCCCTGAAAAAAATTTATTATTTTACTTCATGCATTTTGGTATGAAATACTTACATTTTTTACGCCCGTTTTCAAACCACGCAATTTCTGCTCAACGAATTCAAAATGGAAGTAAAGTAGCGAATTCGATTGACAGAACACGTTAATTCGTGACGATTTCATTTTCGAAATCGAAATCATTATACCGAAATTCAGAACATGCTATTACGTTTTCGTTCACATTTTCGTCCGAAAACGAATTGTAGAACATGCCTGTATAATTTTATTTTGAATGCCCAAAGCAGAATCGAAATATTGGACACAAATTGAAAAAAATTTCCTATTTTTCCGGTTAGATGCATCAATTTGTAAACCAAAGAAACAATTGTTAGATATCAAATAGGTTGTTACGTTTTTTAAGACAAACGGAGCTAAAACATTTTCAGCAATACTCGATGCTTTTGTGGACCCACAGCACATTTTCTTCACAATTTGGGAGTCAGTAATACTTGTTTTAATCAACTTAATGCTGCAATCTAATGAATTATAAGGCAAGTTGTGTTTCACGTTGTGAAAGGTGTGCATAATTTCCGCTACCGCTGCTTCATCCCGAGAATTGCTGCTGTTAACTAGAAAACTGCTAATATTTACATTTGTAGTGCTGTTGGATTCATGCGTTTTGTGAACTTTTCCGATTTGATGAATTCGAAGGGCCGAGTACCCTTTGTATTCAATTGAAAAATCCGTCCGGCATATTTTACAATGTGCATGGGTTGATGCAGCATTTTTCGATTTTTCTAGCCAAGCAAATTCATTAACCCAGTCTGCGTTAAAACAACAGAGGCGTTTTTTCTTCCTGCTGGTTTCTTCGGCCATAGTTCTGCAAAAGTTTATATATAAAAATAATTACATTAGATAATAAATCATTAAGAGACTTACCAAATTATTTTATCCAAACATGCTTTTGTTCTCATGCTCAAACGTTTGTCTTTAAATTTAAAAAGCACGTGAACTTTTGACAAGCGCCAAATGTCAAAAGTTCGTTTTAGTGCTGCCAAATTCATTAAAATTTTTTGGCACTTTTCCTCATTAATTGATTAAGTTGCCACACTTGAATAAAATAATAAACAATAAATTGCAATTTAAACTGAGCTTATGGAGGACTTTTTGGCCTTTGAGGAGGACGGAGGACATTTTCTGTTCAAGGAGGACTGTCCTCCTCAAAGGAGGACAGTTGGGAAGCCTAATGACAGCATCAAAGGCATTCTGGCGAATCGCAAGAATCCACAAGCTGGCCTGACTTTAGGAGGAGGAGGACTGTCCTCCTCAAAGGAGGACTGTCCTCCTCAAAGGAGGACAGTTGGGAAGCCTAATGACAGCATCAAAGGCATTCTGGCGAATCGCAAAAATCCACAAGCTGGCCTGACTTTATCGGAGATTAGATGTGAGCCGCGTTGTTCTGCAGCGAAGGCAGTTTTCTGATTGGCGCCGCTTAACCATTGGATTCTTACAGCTGCGTACAAGGAGCGAACTGAAAGGAAGTTCCCCATCAGATCTGGCCCCATCGGCATGACCGAATTCTTGCTCACCATTCCCTACATTGCTGCATACTGCAACCAAAATGGAACTTTATTTTTCTACTCCTTAGACTGATTTCGCACGCAATCAAACCTATTTTTCACACTTATTTATGTTACTAGCTAATTATTTCGATTCTCATACATTTTTTACGAATGCGTGAATAGTTAATTTTACACCAACAAATAGACTATGGCGTTGACCTCAACGGTGGTGTTTTCATGCTTATGTTTACAACTGTTTGTACAGTTTCCACAGGTCTCCGCTTCAGCACACTGAGTATTCCCATTACGAAGTGGTTGATGTCTTGGCTGAGGAAACGTTCAGCTCTTTTGCACCAAACACCGCTGCAACTAAAATAAAGAGGTCGCTCGTAATCTATCAAACCAAGCGGGAAGGCGATCCCGCTCTGGTGATGTCCGAAAACCGTTTAGGCTACCGTAAAAATTTAGTATTCAGGGGTGTCGTGGAATCCAATCGTTGTCGGAATCAGTTTCAAAACTGACAAACATTTCATTTCGGTGTCGTGCATTTCAATTTTATCGATTTCATTTTCGAATCGATTTTGAATCTGTTTTAGGTGTCGTACGCCATGACTTTATTGGTTTGGTTATTGAAATCAAACCGACAAGAGAATTTTGTGCGGTTTGACGAAATTGTTATTTTTTCTGTGTGCTGGCTGATATTTCGGGGAAATGTAAGTAAAGAAAATTATTTTTAGAGAGCTTTCGATTAAAATTACATTCTCTCTCTGTTATTTGTTAGGGGTAAACACAAGAATGCAACTCAAAACGCACTGCTACTGCAGTTCATGGAAGAGCACATCGACATAGCCAAGGGCTTCACGAAGCGGGATAAGCCGCTCGTGGAGTCCCTCTGGCAGCAGCTGGCGGAAGCATTAAACAGCGCAGGCCCACCACAGAAGGACGCTAAAGGATGGAAAAAGGTTAGTTAAGAGGGATGCCTCACATTCATGGCTTCCCGCGCTAAATATTCTGCACGCAATCTTTAAGGTTTGGATAGAATGGAAAAGTGAAGTAAAAAAGAAAATGGCTCACAATCAAGTTGAAGCACGCGCGACTGGAGGAGGGCCTTTCGCTAAACATGTGTTGACACAATCGGAGGAGACAATTGTGCGCATCTGTGGCATTGCACAGTCCGTGACAGGTGTATCTGGGACATCAGTAGGCACAGGCGAAGAACAGGGAAGTGACAAGGAACTTAACGAGGAACCGCGCGCAAGTTCATCGAAGCGGCATATTGAACTATCCGATGGTTGGAGTACTCCAAAGCGTGTAAAAAAGGAAAACCCAACAGATCGCTTAAAAAACTATTTGAATGAAAGCAACGAAATAAATAGAGAAATGAACAGGAAACTTCAGGAAATTGTGAATTTTCAAAAAGAAAATGTCCAACACACGAGACGTGTGTATCGCGCGATCGAAAAAACTAACGACACAATTGCTGAAATGAAGCAAGAATTTATGAGCTTTGGCGTTCGAATGCTTCAAGTATTGCAAGAAAAAAATGAATTAAAAAAGCAAATGCTTGAAATAAAAGTTGCAAAATATGAGTTGGAAAAGAAGTAAAAATTTAACATGATTAGTTGGTTAGTATAAGTACCAAACAACAGGTTTTTAACACTTAAACAATTTTCAGTGTTACTTTGTATTTATTAAATACATTCATAGATACGTGCCTTACTTTTCACAAATAAAATACTGTTGGTTGAATTTGAATAAACTCGTTAAATTGTTTTCTTTCTTTTTATTTTTGGTAATCTAAAATGTGGTAGCATATTACAAGGTATTGGCTATCTCGTCTCTAATTATTTGCCCTTCATTTTGTAGGCTTATGTTCGACAGCAAATCCGAATTTTCCTCGTCGGGGTCAATGCGTAAAGCAAAATTTTCGGTATCATTGCACTCAATGTTATAACTGCGGCAGATGTTGTGCAGCGCACTGCACACATTTATAAACTTTACCACTTTTTCTGGGGTGTAATGTAAAGTGCTCATAAGGCAGCGAAATCTACTTTTCAGGACTCCAATTGTCCTTTCGACTATATTTCGCGCCGATGAATGTGCCATATTGTAACGATATTTCTGTGAATTGAAAGGTGGATCGCGGTAAGGCGTTAGCAAAAATGGTTCAATGCCAAATCCGCAATCTCCGAGTACAGTATCTGTCCATTGAATTACGAACGGCGGGAAAATATTCAACATTTTAACTTTCAAGCTTAATAAATGAGAAACGATTTAAAATAAATAAACAAAATACGATTTAATTTATTCAGCAATATATTTATTTATATTTCTTTAAATTTAAAAATGTATAGATCTAATATTTTGTTGCCCCGCCCCTGTTTTTCAATACAGCTTTTATTCTATCGGGCATACTGCGAATGCAAGCAAGCCCCAATCATTATTTTTAAATCGGCATCATTTGCCCACACATCTTTGATGTTATCTTTCAACATTTCAATTGTGGTATTTGGTCGTTGATAGACCTTTCGTTTGAGATAAGCCCAACAATTCTCTATCGGGTTTAAGTCCGGAGAATTGCCGGGCCACGGTAGCACGTCCAAGTCCAACGAATTTATATGGTTAATGCTAGCTCTGGCTGTGTGGCAAGGCGCCCCGTCTTGCATGAAGGTGTATTCTGCCGCTGGATACTGAAGATAGTTAAGATATGGTACCAAAACGTTTTGAAGGACATCAATGTACTGGGCAGACCGCATTGTACCCTCAATGAATTTTACCGGACCAGGACCTTCACTGGTAATACAACTCCAAATCATTACCGTGGGGGGATGTTTGATTGTGGGAAGAGTGCAGGCATCAGAAAATCGTTCTCCCACTCTTCTTCGCGTAAAATTTGCCACATCTTTCACCGCCTCCAGGCGGCATTCGTCGCTGAAGATGACCTATGAAAAAAAAAGAAATATTTAATTTCAAAATGTTCGTTTTTACAGATAAATCACATCAAAAAATATATGCTCTGTAATTTACCTTGTCCCAGTAGCTCGAATCGTAATCCTTGTGGAGTTGTGCCCTCAAAAAGCGCCGTCGCCGCATCTTTACCGTCAATTTAGGCTTTTTGGCTGGCTTTCTGCACTTTAACCCGTTTTCATAAAGACGTCTGCGTAGGGTATGATGCGATATCTCAACCCCATAGTTCCTAATCTCATTCCAAATGCTCAGCGACGTTGCGGTTCGAACTTCTAAGGCTTTTCGCACAATCAAGCGGTCCTCTCTAGCAGTGGTCTTCCGGTTTCCTTTGCAGTTCTGGCGATTACTCCGAAAAATGTCATCATCGTTAAGTGCCTCATTGTATTTTTTTGCTATTGCAGCAACTGAAGTCTTTGAAATTTCCACAATTCTGGCTATTTGGGAATAGGTCACACCTCCTTCTTTGAGAAGAGCCACGACTTGCATCTTTTTTTCGACTTTTATGTCAGCTTTTTTACCCATTTTATTCTGGAAAGACTTTAATTAGAGAGCTATCACGCTTCGGATGCACGTCACTAAAACTGCAATTTTTTTTACGTACGTTGGTTCTCGAAACTATTAATAAGCCCGTTCAATAAAAAATTTTACCACTATTTTGATTTTCGACTGATTTCACTGACTTCACACGCGATAACACATCAGGAACGAATGACTGAAATTTACAGCTTTGAAAACATTACTATTGCTTACGCCCTCGATCGAAAAGTAGGCGGATCTTACATTTTCAAATCAAAGCCTAATACTTCAAATAATGTATGCAAAGCCAACTGCTTCATTTTTATTTTTTTTTTATAGTGAAAAATCTTCACAGAAAGTGAATATCATGAAAAATTTTCCTCGTTCGTAATTCAATGGACAGATACTGTAGTCTAGATGTCCGATCACCGTTAACGTATTGCCTAAGAAAATGTTGTCGACCACTGCTCATGTTCCAGATGAAAGCATCATGACTAGAACCAGGATATCGGGCATCTACCGCCCGAATCATCATGTTGCTGTCACAAATCTGGAAAAAATTAATGCATTTACGTTTTTAACCGTAATTATGTCTAACTTACAATCATAGCGTTCATGCTGTAATATCCTTTGCGGTTGTAAAATAAGTGCAGCCAATGATGCCCGGTATTTTGTATTTGTTGAAGAAATGGCTCCTCGACTGTTGCTTCTCACGTTCATCCATCTCCAGCTTTACCCACTGGCGGCAAATGTATCGCTCCAATATGTTAAGCATTTGGGTCAGCACCTCGGAGACTGTGCTTCTTCCCATGCTCACGCTTGCATCGTTTCCAACTGAGCGTTGATACGATCCTTCCGCCAAAAAACGTAGCGTTGCTGCTAGTTGGAGTGCTGATGGGATGGATGACACACCCAAATGCGGCTCCACTGCATCCAACACTGTTAAAAATGCCTCCTTGTTGAGACGGTAATAGGATATAAATCTGAGGAATAAATAAGCTTAATTGATAAGCAAGCGAACCAAAAATCAAGTTTGCACTTACACCGATTCAGGTAGCTCCAAAGGATTGCTATGGTCCCTAAGGATTTTCCTTTTCAACTTCAAGGAGCGCTCTTCCTCAAATAACAAAAACGCCAAAACGCCGGAACTCATGTTTTGAGCAAAATATTTCATTTGACATAACAGCTGATTCGAAAATCGGTTTTGTTTTTGTTCGAAAGGAGGCAAAACCGAGCAGTTTTCATGACACCATTTTAAATCAGAATTGATTTTCAATTCCGGCAACAAGGCAATTCCGACTCGGTTTCTGCGACACCACTGATTATCACATCTAGTAGTAGCAAAAAAATTTACAACGATCTCACATAATCAGTACAACTATAGAATAAGAAATAAAATTGTGCACTGTTTTGCGTTTTAAATGAGGTTTTCTACATACATATCTATATATATAAACATTTTCGCTAGTCATTTACACTGATGAAATGGCAAAACAAGCAAAGTAATTTTGACGGGCGTTCCAATTTTTATTCAACACTTGAAGGCCCGGCCAATTGAACTTTCTTGAACTTCTTTTTGGTTTAATTTTGACATCCTAATTATTTATAATTTCATTTGAATAACTTTTGAATAGTGAATATGAATAAATATACATACACACATACGCTTAAAAATAAAATACATGTCTTTGATTTATGTGTAAGATCGCAGAACAAACAATAGTACTGTTTATTCTGTGGTAAGATTTACTAATACTTATTTCCAAATAATTTCAAATGAAATTATGAAATGACATAGAAAATGAGCATCTTAGAATTAGCATCTTAACTTAAAAACAATTGAGAAAAAGTCAAGGAAGACTTTCTTTCAGAATGTAATCATCTCTTTCTCTAGGTTAGGTTAGGTAGGGAGGGTGTGTGTGGCATGAAACCGCACTTCCTCTCGGAGGCGAAAATGGTCCATTGTGAATCCCTTCTTAAATACGAGGGCGGGTCAATAAATCCGTGACTTTCGTAGTCTCGATCCGGGGCATACTAGTTCGACCACTTAATAATGGAGAGCAGGCCCGAGATTTCGCTACGCTACCCCGGGTACGTAGTCGGCCTTCTTGCAGAGAAGTGAGAATGTATAAATATGAATAGACTAGCTGGGCCCCGGCAAGCTCTCTTCTTTCACCTGATACAAATTTTGAACGCATTGTTGACCCCGTCAGATTTTGATTTAAAAAAAAAACATATGTCTATTATCTTTGATGTTAAGTGGTTCTAACAACTGTGAAATCAAAAGGCCCTTTAAACCATGAGTTTTCACAATTACTCTAAACAAATTCTTAACCCTTAGATTACCACGGTAGATTTCGATTTTCAAAAATAAGAAAAACACATTTTAATTATTTCCCGATTGAAGTGCTTTTTGTCTAAGTTTGAAGTCAACAGGACCAATAAATCGTGGTTCTCTATACAAACTGTTAACTTATTGTTGACCCATTTAGATTTTCATTTTCAAATAAGTGAAAAATACGTGTCAAATTATTTCTTACTAAGAACACTTTCACAAAGTTTGAAATCAGTGGACCCGTTAATTCATTTTTTTACAGTTTCGCCATACAAACTTTTAACCGCTCGTTGACCCCGTCCGATTTTAATATTCGGAAAAAATGAAAAACACGTATCGAGTTATTTTACATTTGAAGTACTTTCACGAAGACTTCAAAGGCTAAAAAAAAAAATTGTTTCTCCATACATACTTTTAACCCGTCGCTGATCCGGTTAGATTTAGATTTTGAAAATAATGAGAAACGCATGTAAATTTTTTTAATTTCAAGTATTTTTACAATTTTTGAAGTCAATAGGCCTATCGGTTCATGTTTTTTTCGAGTCTACCTTTAAACAAATCTTAACCCAATAATGGGTTAAATTTTGATTTTCGAAAAATTATAAAATACGTGTCGAAATATTTTTGGTTTAGAGTATTTTCAGGAAGTTCGAAATCAATAAATCTCTTAAATCACATACAACACCTTAAAACCGGTTTTGCCCCTTTACACCCCGAATTTCGAAAAATCCCGTCTTAGCGGAGGTTCATTTTTCAAGATGTATCTACAGTTAAAATTTCATGTTTGTATCTTCTGCGGCTTGGGCTGAGCGATGTTGAATCAATCAATCAATCAGTCAGTCAGTTGGGGCAAACAATCTATGTATATAAAAATGGAGGTGGTACCACGCCCTCTTGTCCAATGCTCACAACTTTCTTCTAGTCGAATTGTGCTACTAAGTGGAAAGTTCGTACCAAGTTTCACTGATGTGTGTACTGCATAACTGTTGGACCATAAAAAATGTGCCACGCCCCTTGACCAACGCCGATCAAATCTCATTAGTAGAATGACACATCTATGAAACGACGGTATACCAAATTTCAATGCTGTGCGGCTTACAACTCCGAAGCTATTCCATTTAAAAGGTTTCAGTTGTATGGGCGATGCCACACCCCCTTGTCCAATACCCACCCCATTCCCTCGGTCGAAGGACATGATTAAATAGTAAGTGTGAACTAAATTTAATTGATGTGTGACTTATGGTTCCAAAGTTATTGTCTAAAAATGTATTCTGGTGACGCCACGCCCCGTTTTCTTTTTTTCGACTTTTCTTTTTTTATAAACCTTCACGTAACAATTTCGAACAAACCCGCCGAAGGAAGTATCCTAGTTGGTCCAGCCGTTCTCGAGTTTTAAGCAGCCGAATGGATCACGATAGAAGATTAAAATTGATGTTTGTCTGTTTGATTGTATGTTTTCCTTAAAAGAATCGGAAACTACTCAACCAATTGATCTGAAATTTTTACACAATGGGTGGTATATCCAGAGAAGATTTCTAAATATCTTTTGTTGGTTATGGGCAAAAAGGCGAGGCAACGCCCCTACAATTCTAATCTGTAGTATTGAGTTACGTCGGAATTTTAGGTCGGGCGGACAAGGAGCGTATCACTGCTTTCGTAACCCGAATTTCTGTTAACTTTGGAATTATAAGTTCCACATCATTGACAGTCATTGCGAATTTTCTACTGAGACGCTTCGTTCGATTGGAAGAATGACGTGGGCCTATACTTTCAATTCTACTTTGGAACTATGAGTTGTATATCTTGTGAAAGTATCTTAATATCGAATAATGGGCATAAGTGACAAAATGAGTGTCTTGAGGAGAGCTTTCAATATAAACAATATTTTTTATACGATAATCGGGTGTAGTCTGATAGCAGCTCAGCCGTTCAGACCTGAGCCTCAACTAATTGATTGATACAAATTTGATAAAAACGGCAAATTTAGAAGAAGTCCACAATTTGAATGACGACACACCACACCGCTACCCTAACGGTGATGTAATATGCATTTAATTAATTGCTCGACCTAACGACACGCATTTGATTGCTTTGATTCCCAGCATCGTACGAGTGATTTCTGGGAGACTTTCACAATGCGAAATAAATGAGCGCGGCCATCCGTTGCAGCCAAAACCATTGCAGGGCATTTCGGAAAATTGATAAAGACCCGGAATGAGCTCATTTGGGTTTCCTCAATGCGGTTAACCGCATTTATTTGCTGCAACTCCCCCAAACCGTTGGTATGTGAGCATTTGCCGCAAGCACATTAGACTGTTCGATCGGAAATACCTACAAGCACTCGCCGGATATGTGTAGCCAACAGCCAACAGCCAGCAGCCAGCATTCACACACCCGCCTACCCGCGCACGCACGCATTAGTGCACGTTCTGACGACGTCGGCGGTGGTGATGGCAGCGGTGATGAAAGTGTTGCAAACTTCGCAAATGCGCCGCTGCCAAATCGAATCGCATTTATGTTTGCGCTGCTGGAAAGTGCATAAACTGCAATTATACTGAATACATGTCGGCCACATCCGTATCCGCATTTAAGAGATAAAATTCAAACAATGAACAATTGAGCTCACCAGCACGTACGCACACAATCACACACTCACACTTGCTGCTGTTAATGTCCTGCGAGAACGTCGCAATCCTTTAAAGTCGTTTGTGTGCGGACATATTCTGCACTGCGGCAAACATTGCATGCATCGTCTTTTTTCTATGAATGTTACCCGCACTCGTTGAGAATATTATGAAAAATGTTGCTACAAACTCAATCTTTCCATCCAGAACGAATTTGTTCTGAATGTGGAGACCGCAAAATGTTTATATATACTCTCTTCAAAAGACAAACTGCTTTTTCCGAAATTAATATTTATATTGAAAATATTTAAGATTGATATAGTCGATTTCACGATTTGGATTCCATTCCAAAAGGGTTCACACTATTCAAAACGCTTACAAATCTGCAAAAACTGTGTCATTTACGCTGTATTCACTTAATTTTAAGAGATATTATAATTAATAATATAATTTTAATCCAAAAAAAGGCATTTCAAAATTTTACTTATTTCTTTAGAAATTGTAGAATTTCGCCGTTGGAACTTTTCAAAAAAATTCAAGTAAAGGAAAATGTAAGGGAGAGGGCTGGGGTGTGAACCGGGTTTTGTTTTTTGGCTCTAACTTTTCACAGAATAAAGATATCGAAAAATCGAAGATACCGTTGGAAAGGTGAATATATAACGCAACTTTGTTATGAAGACAGATTACCGTTTTGATTGAAATTTAACTCTCTACGTCCAATTTTCTGAGAACGTGATTTTTCGCTTTTTCAAAAAAGTGGCTGGGTTGTGAACCATCTGGAAAATCCCTATTAAAGTCGGAAAATACGAAGAAAACACCCATAATTTTTAAGTACATTGAGAATTTATTTAATCAGGAAGCCTCAAGAGGTGAAAAAAAGTTATAATGACGCCTCTTAGGCCAAAAAATCGCAATGAATGAAACTGCTCAATTTTTTAAATTTTCATCCTAATCTGTGTCGGAATGTTTGCATGTGAAATACGAACGTGTTCTCGTATTGGCTCACTTCAAGTGAACACAACGAAATCGAGTTAAATTATATAAAATAACTTTATTTTAATATATCCGTCCATATTTGACAGTGTTAGAACAAATGTAGTACGAAAAACAGGTGGTTCATAACCCAGCCACCTCAGTGGTTCACAGCCCAACCACGATGCCATTTTGGAAACTTTAAAATAAACGACACTTCCAATCATAATTCGACATAAACAAATATTGCATCGTAAAATAGAATCAAAACACTAAATAAACATGTATTACACTGACCTTTTTGCAATAAGCTCAGTCACTAAGATAGCACTTTAAAAAAAAGCCAACAAGTTTTCGCAGTCGATTTTCAAACACGATGTCTTTCAAACTCGATTGCTGCCACAAGCAATAGGTGTTTGTACTTCGGTGTAACCACAGAGCAGAGTCATATCATAAGACAAAATTGACAGTTGAAGGATTGGCGATATGTCAATTAGGGAAAGAAAAAACGGCAATGGTTCACACCCCAGCCTGGTTCACAACCCAGCCCTCTCCCTTAAATAAGTGAGTTCATTAATAATTTCTCTCTGAAATTAAAAAAAAAAAAGAGAAAATTAACTATTTGATATATTTTATTTGATTTAATCTGAATAAACATAAGGGGTATTCTCGATGTCGTGCAACAGTGCAAAACTTGCAGAAACTGATCTTTGCAACCCTGAAAAGTGCCAGACTTCGAGAACATCCGAAAATTCAAATATTGAAAAAAATGCCGCAAACAGTCAAAAATTCAAAAATTGTTGATTTCTTGATTGAAAGTGCTTTTGTAGCTGCTGATGCACGGTTGTACTTTTATACAAAACATGGGTTTCGGTGTTGCAAATATTGCAGAAGTTGCAGATATGTTTTTGACTGTATTTTGTTTTTGTATCATTGTACGGATTGCAAAAGTCTGCATAATCTGCAACTTCTGCAATGTGCAAGGGTTTTGCAATACATCGAGAATACCCCTATAATTTTTCACAATCTTGTGCAAACCGTCTTGCATCGTAGCACTTGCAAACGGGGGTACAAATTGGCGTACGGGAAATGACAGTTGTCGTCAAATGTTCTCATTGAACAAGAAGACAAGAAGACAAATTTAGGAACAGAAAGTAGATCGCCAGGTTGTCACAACTTAATTTAATGAATTAATTTAATTTATATTTTATAATATATTTATATAGAACATCGCTCATAATATTTGTTTATTGTTTCTACTTTATTTTGAATGCTAACGAAATGCACGAATTTAGTTAACTTTGTTTATTGTATCATGATTTTTATTCTACACTAACAAAATACTAGTAATAATAAAGGATAATTTTGCTATACCCTTGTAATTATGCAACACTTAGAACCCATGGCTTATATTTGCTATACTACATGGGCTGAAAAGTCTTTGGCCTGACATAGAGATGGCGCCAAAAATTAAGAATTATTGTGTTGTACATGGAAAACCATCCTTAACTTAGATTCTGTCAAAGTTTCATGACATTTGGTTCACTCGTTTTCAAGTTATTGCTTTCGAAGTGACGCTACCTCTGAATTTTTGTAAACAATGGAAAAAAGTGAATTTCGTGTTTTGATAAAACATTGCTATTTGATGGGCAAAAATACAGTGGAAACAAAAGCCATTATCAAGCCATGCTTTTGTTTCCACTGTATTTTTGCCCATCAAATAGCAATGTTTTATCAAAACACGAAATTCACTTTTTTCCATTGTTTACAAAAATTCAGAGGTAGCGTCACTTCGAAAGCAATAACTTGAAAACGAGTCAACCAAATGTCATGAAACTTTGACAGAATCTAAGTTAAGGATGGTTTTCCATGTACAACACAATAATTCTTAATTTTTGGCGCCATCTCTATGTCAGGCCAAAGACTTTTCAGCCCATGTAGTACAAATGCAACACCCAATTGCAAAATTGACAGCTCTTGGAAAGAGAAGCAAAAGGCGAAAAACAAAACTGAAAACTTGGAAAATTTAGAGTTTTATTATTATTATTAACTAAATAAAATAATAAACTATCTCCAAGGAGCTCCCGAAATAGAAGTAATGAAAGGCCGCTTCTTAGCAGAAACTTTGCATTCGTGTTTTGCAACAAATATTGCAAACTTAACAGAAAAAGACCGCTCAAAATTGATAACAAATGTTTGCTATTGCTCATATTTGCAATCTCAAATGCATAAGATTGTGAATAAGGGCTAATATGCTGTATGAAAATACACATTGCACATTGAGTATGCACACTGTGCACACGAGTTTATGTGCATTCAGGAGCGAGCACTACAAGGATGAATATAATAATGCATGACAATGCTGCTGCGGCAACAACACGGACAACGGCATCACAGTCAACAACTCCATTTATTATTTCATTTACGGGTGGGTGTAAATCAAGTGCATAAATGGATCGGAATTAATAAATGAGCACGACGGCGCTGGCAGTTAAATGGGCCAACAGCAACAGCAGCAACATTTACCATATTTATTACGCAAGCGACAACAGCACCATTTCCATAACAATGAGAATTGCTTGCACGCCTCTGCCGACTGGATCAGATGGATCGGCTGTTGACTGCTGTCTGCCAGCTGCCGGCTGTGCACTCGGCCATTGCTGCAACATTTAAAGTGCAATTTAAACACATGAGAACGCGTTGATGGCCTTTTCATTACAAGCATTCGATATTAATGCACACACCAGAAAACAGATATGAGCGTCTGCACGCACCGCGCCCCAGGTCCTTGATCCCCCTACCGACAGCAGCTCCAAGTGCGTCGCTTGTCGTTTTGCATGAAATAGCTCCAAATGCAGTTTTCGTATGTATTTTAATTTTTAGCCCGCGGGCACCGCTCCACTTGTTCCTGTTTCTGCTGCTGTTACTGTTGCTTGTAGGGATTCAAGCAGCGAAAACTACTGGGCCAAAAGTGCACCTGCAAGCAGCAATGCCCTACACTGTTGCATTTCCTGCGCACACCCAACGCACCCAAAAACTTCAACAAAACCAAATCAGGAGAAATAAGAATCAACGATCGCATGCTGTCGCTCCCCCCCCACTCCTTCAAATCTCTCCCGCAGAGCAGCATTAACTTCGTCTGCCCAACTTTGTTTTGTTTCTATGCGGGATGCCTTTCCCCAGCGGCCCTGTCTCGAGCAGTAGCATCACCACCACCAACGAAACTGAGACCGCAACCGAAGACCACCGCCTGGTTTTGTGAATTTAAATAAAAACAATGCCGGCACCCAATTCCCCCGCAAAGAAAAAGTTAAACACATTCATTAAATTAAGCAACTTCTCCGGCTCGCTGCAGCACTGTGACCAAAAATTTCGCCTTTGTCTATTAGCAGAGGGACGAGGTGCGCAACTGTAGTATTTCAAATTCGGTTGGAGTTGGAATGGAAAAGGCAAAAAGTTTCACTTTTTCGGGCAGAATTTCGGCAGTGAGTGTGAATATTTTACGCACTCAACGCCAATATTTACTGGTACAAAGCCACTCTGGAGAGTGTTGAAATGAATTGGACATCGGATTGCATTTATCTCACCACAGAAAGTGTGGCGATGTAATAAATGTAATGGTTAGAATTTTCCGGATAGCGGACGGGTAGGCGAAGGCGGTGAGGCCCGAGGGAATGTCCGTTCGCTATGCAAGAACTTTAAACAACAACAACTTTAAACTCAATATTGAATATTTTCCTGAGGTCTTGGCGGATATCTGTTTTGTGTGTTGTATCCTGTTTTGCGCTGCTTGTTCGCATTTAAGACTCTCAGATTGCTTTCTAAAGGATTTTTTAACAAGATGGCCCTTTCATATGGAACATTTCACCGTATTAATGTTATTTGTTGCGTTACGTAGCCGCTTTAGTTGTTTAAAGTTTGTTGTAGAACGTGTGCTTCCTTGCAAGAACAACATTGACAATAGAGTCTTTCCATAAGTACTTTGTTACCTTCCATACTTTGATCTTATTAATTGGTCGGAAAGCCGCAAACTATCTTGCGTTATAGGTCGCCCATAACATATGTCCACTAAATATTGAGACTAACTTCAGCCATTTATTTGACTGCATAAGCAAACATGGAGATGTCACTCAATACACTTATCATACTTAAGGGCTTCTACTCAACTGTCAAATTCAAATTACACAATACATTCTATTCAAAATGTCTTTAAAGCTGGGTTTAAGAAAACCTGTTGCCAATCTGTTTGGACGACTCACTACATGGGAGATTCTGGATGTGTTTAAACTTTTAAGAGAAGCCAATCTCCTGGCGACTATTTTTCGTGTTTTGAAAGATTGCCGTAATGGGAAAGGACAGGAAAACGAAGTCATACCTGGTCGTCTGCCGAAGTTAAGTGCCACAAGGACGAAAAACTGCAGACAAGTGCAAAAAACAAAGTTGGCCAATCCACACGCAAATTAGCACAAAAATTTGGCATATCAAAGTCTGGTGTTCACAAGATTTTGAAGAGAAACAATGTAATCTATCGCAAACGTAAACCAGCACCAAAGTATTCCGCGAAACAACTTGAAAATATACCAAAATGTTGCTGTGCACTTCGTTGTGAACACTTCGCTAATGAAAAATTCATAATTTTGGATGTAGAATCGTACTTCATATTTATGAACCAGAATTAAACGGCAACGACGGTTTTTACACTGACAACATCGAAACAACACCAAACGGCGGTAAATACGCCAGCAAATCAAAATTTGAACCTAAGGTGCTAGTGTGGGTGGCCATTTTTTCGAAGGGTGTCTCAGCGCTAATGATTCGCACAAACAAAGCCAAAGCGGTCAATGCTGACGTTTATATCGGTCACTGCTTGCCAAAATTGAAGCAATTCACTGGCAAATATCACACTGACGACGAAATAATGTTTTGGGTGGATCTTGCAAGCTGTTACTATGCGAAAAAAAGTTGGATTGGCTGACCGAGTTTAAAATAAAATTTTTGCCGAAGAAGGACAATCCTCCAAACGTGTCTCAGGCACGTCAAACAGAAAATTTCTGGGCAGTTCTCAAACGTATGGTGTACGAAAAGGGTTGGGAGGCACGGAACGAACAAGACTTAATTAATCGAACCAAGCAAAAGTTGAAACAAATCGAGATAAACACCGTCCAAAACCTAAATCGGGACACTCGCTTTACACTGAGAAAAATCGAAGACAATGATCCATTGAGTGTACTCAAAGTGTATTTTTTGACAGATGACCAATAGACTGAAGTACCAAATAAAATAAATTTGTAATTCAATTGTCTGTTTTCAAATGGCGCGCGCCGGAAGTTAGTCTCAATATTTAGTTCGCAGACAACAACTTACAACTTGCAATTTTCATCAAATTCAGAACAACGAAAATTAATATCCAATGTTGTAAAAGTGTACTGGACAATAGCGACAGATAATCGTAGCTGCAACATTTATCGGCATTTAATTTGCGCAATAGTTGACTGCTTTGGAGTTGTTGTTGGAAGCACTGGCACTGCTCTCTTCCATGCACCACATACATGAATTGCCGCCTCTAATGGAATGAAATGAAAATTGTTGAAATTTGCGTCGCACGTTGTCCTGTCAACTGCTTGTCCAGCAGCGACCAGCACAGCTGCCAGCAACCGCTGAGCGAAGTAATTATGGGGGCATAATTACGGATCCGCAATCGTTATGGCGCTAACGGGCGCCGACAGACCGGCGAGCTAGACGACGGAGAAGTGGTCGGTCGGGACCTCGGGGACGCCGCTGTGCTGCTGCCGACCGACCGTCATGTCGGCCGACAGAGCGCGTCGCGAAGTGTCGCTTTCGCAACACCTACCAGTCATCACTTGCTGTTTGTTGTCGCGCCATGCGCGCAGCGTGCAACGCCACAGCACGACGCGGTCAGCATTCCAGCAGTCAGCAACATGATTTAATTGAATCTAATTGCAAACATCGCCATTATGGCAGCAATATGCTGCAGCAATGTAGCTGTCAGGGTGGCCGTGGTCTGCTGTGGCACAGGGCAAAACGTTGCCAACTTGAAACTTTCTATTAAATATTAAGTGCCACGACTGCTGCCTTCAACACCAGCACTGCCAAAACCAACTTGGAACGCGGCTCTCGCGCGTCAATTTGAGAAATATTGCTGCGATTACATCAACTTATTGCGCAAATGTTCACGCGCCAGCCGGTAATCAGTGCAACCAGCAGCCGTACGCGTGTGCATTAGTGGCCAAAAACTACCCTCGTGCTAGTTGCGGACTGCGGCGAATGCGGTTCTCATCACGACTTTGCATATTAATTGCATTGCGCTGCGCACACTTCGACAGGTGTCAGCTGGCTAACCGACAAATTAGCCCCTGCCAAGCCGCAGGGGGAGCTTGCTCTTCTTCCTCTCGCACCCGCTAGTTGCCATTACACGGCGCAACTGCGACTTCGTGCAAAAAAACTGGCGTGCCCTGAACCCCGAGAACTTTGCAAATCCACTCTGTGTGCATGCCAAGCTTAGCTGCAGTTGCCGGCACGTGATTTTGAAACTCTAGTATTTGTCTGCAGTCAGCCATCCTCTGGGCGCGACGACTTGCCGGAAGCCATCTCATGCAGGAATAGAGTGAGCTGTGAGGGCGCTCTGCCTGGAACAGAACGGACCCCACATTGTTGCTGTTGTAAATTGAACGCTTTATCCAGTAATCTTGTGCTAAGCACAAAAAAGAACGCTTCTTTTGTAAAGTTTAAACTTGCGCAGAATATTAATAATCCTCACGTCAAGTCCAAAAAAAACTCTCACAAACATTAGATTTTGAACTATGTAAATCTACGCGAAGTATGTATTTGTTCGCATTTGGTATAAAATAAAACTACACAGGTTAACAAAAAATATATGTATCTCAATGTATTTCAATGACCATTTTCTAAGGAAGACCTACATAAATAAAAAATGTGTTTTATATTTCTTTAGGAAATTATGACTTGTATTTGTGTTTAACATTTTCATTTTGATTTCCAGTTATTACTTATGTAAACTAAGGTAGAGCATCAGGTTCAAAGTTCTTGAAAACATGAATATTTACTTAAAAATATCTTAGCCAGTTCACTCAAAACCCCGGTGTCGCAGCATTGAAACACAACACATTTCGCATTTCGACCTTAAAAATCGCTTCAAAATATTTATCCAACTTTTTATAGAAATTTATTTGGTAACTGTCACCTACAAAATACGCTCTGAAGAAACTGTGGCATTGTCGACGATAAGACTTTCTTTGCAACAGTCCATTCCGAACACCTTAGTACCGTAAGAGAATCGAACTTGTATGACCTAAATTAATTTCGGATGATAAATCTTTTGAATTTTGAACACTTCGGAATGAAAACAAATAGTGTCGTGTTTTGAAACGGCTTATCACAATTTGAGTTTTAACAGTGCAGCGAGCTAATCTGGCTGCCTAAATGCAATTAACCCTTTTGACCCCGAATTTTACTCAGTGTCTCGATATTACTTTTTGGTATTTAACCCTAGAATGGTAATCATATTTAAAATACGTTGTTGGTAATCTTCGTCGAATCGACGAAGTCGTATTCAACTCTGATTTCTGGAAGTATTAGAAATCGTATAAACTCCAACTTAATTTTATAATTATACTTAGACATTTTTGTGTAAATAATTCGCACCGTATATATTTTTAAAAATTATTTGTGTATTTTTCAATAATTTGTCTTGAGGTACATTTATTTTTGAGATCGGAATGAGAATCAGAAGTTAAAAAATAATTAAAATTAAAATAAAGTGAAGAACAATACATAGCTTCTTTATGAAGACAGAAACACAATTATAATTTCTTAAAAAATAAATAAAAAGCAAAAAATGAAAAAATGTTAACTACTTTTTTACAATTCTAATTAACTATTTAACAAACTTACTTGTACACTAATTAACTAACTCACTAATTAACTTTACTAATTAATAAATTATTAATTAACCAATTCCCAAAAATTTTTCAATTAATTCTTCCGATAACCCCGAATTCCGAGAAATTTTGAAACACTGAATGCAATGTAAAGTACTCGTATTCATTTGCAAAAAGTCACGTTAATGGTATTCTTCGTCGTTTTGACGAAGCCTAGTTTTGTTTTTCTATAAAAAAAGAAAACTTACGCTGCGCTTGTGCTGCAAAACCTTGTATTCCGCGAAAGCTCATCGCCAACTAAGATCATACGAAAAGAGAAAGCAATCAGATCGGAGAATAAAGGAGAAATTTGAAGAAATGTATATGGTGTTCGTCGAATCGACGAAGATTACCTTTCTAGGGTTAAATCAAGAAACATTTGCCTCAGAAGGGTCGCCACGCCTCTTTGTTGGAGTTCTAGAGCTAGTTTGCTTTTGAACAATTTTAGCTTAAAACGGGTTAAATAAAATTTGTACAATGTTTTTTAAATACAGAAAAATTATATAATCTTTATGGAAAAATACAAAATTATCACTTTTTGATTATACTTAACCATCATAAAAGTAATAGGCTTTTGATCAAACGCGCCCAATTCGTAGGCTTCAATTAAAACAAACTTTCCCTGATATCGCTGCATATTATTGGAAATTATTTTGAGGATAACATTACAATTTTTGTAATTTGCTTTGAATTCACTTCTAAGAATATTAATTTGTTGGTGCCTACTTAAATTAAACCCGTAAATCAATCATAGCTTTTGCTATAACATGGCAAATAGGCGAAGTTGCTCTAAGGCAACTTTGGGGTCAAAAGATTTAATAAAAACAAGTTGTTGAAATTATTCTAATCCAATTCAATTCTGAAACATATCATGGAAGTAAAATAACAAAAATATTTACTGGTATTCAGTGTGTAATTAGACTAGGAAGGGATAGGAACGACGCGCTTCGGTCCAAGTCATGGCGAACTTGGAAAAAATGTCGTCGAAAAAATGTTTAAGACTCCTAAGAACTGGTTCTGGATTATCGGAACCTCTCTACCTATCTAGTACATAATTAATTTAGAGCTTTAAACATATTGTTACCAATCGAAATTTTCTCAAAATGGAAACATATGTGAGAACAGCGAGTTAAGTTCAAAAACCTGTATGTACATTTTTTAAGATAACTTTGTTTTAAAATTGTTTGTTTATGTGCAAGCTACAAGTACACATACCTATAGCAAAATATTTACACTGTGATACCAATAAAAACTTTTCCTTTGTGTTTGACAGAGGAAAAGCTAAAATTTACACTTGTTTCCAATATTATTGCAATATTAGGCTTTCGTGCGAGTATTATCTGTGTACGCAGAATTAAATTGAGCACAACATTCATTGGTTGTATTTCGCGCGAGCCGGCACACACATTCCGTTGAATGGCCAAATATCGCTCCATACTTCTTTACATTCCATATGCCAATTTTAGTACTATTGAATGCAAGGAAGCATGGAACTCTCAAAGGCCCAAAGCCAAAAGTCGATGATTCAGTTTGCAGCTGTTTTCACTCCAGCCGCTTTCGCAATGTTGATGTACAAAAGTATTCATATTCACTTCGTCGCGCGGTCGCCTGGCAGAGCTGCCTCTGCTTGTACATTTACTCAAGCCAAAATTATTTCAAGCTTAATTGCATTTTGCGTCGTCCATCAGTGACGCTTAAAATTTGCTTCGTTCATTCACAGTATTCACACTATTGTCGCTTTTTACTTTTCACTGAGCACGGAACCGTTTTCACAATTACGGCCAACTGCAAAGCGCAACGGCAAAAATGTACAACGAACAAATTTTCAAACGCGAAACGCGGAAAACTTTTAAACATGTTCACAATTGCAATGCGATTTCAGAACAGTGCGTCCTGTGTCGCGATGCAGCCTTCTCCTCTTGTTGGATGTATACGAATTTCTTTGGTGCGATTTCCGGTGGGTTTTTGAATTTTTATTATGGTTTACATTTTGGCAAAGCCCTCGTAAAATTGTCAGTTTTTCCCAAGCCGTGTCCCATTTTTTGCTCGCCGATGTGTGTAGTGAATGCCGGGTGGCTGAGCCAGCGGCAACAAAAACATCACCGACCAACAATAAAACGGGCACAATAAAACAATTTTAAGCGCACTCGAGCCATCTTATCGTTGCCAGCCACGAAAAATGCCGAAATAATTTAAATTTTATAAAAACGCAACAGTGTAGCAAAAAAAGACAACAACAAAGAGTGCACACTTTCTATTCGCACATAAAAACGCTGCAAAATTTAAAACGTACTCCGCTCCACCAGCTGCATGTGTACATACATACATACTTGCATGTGTACATAATCACAAGTGATTGTGTGTGTGTTCCGTTGCTATTCCGTTTTTGCTGCGCTTTTTCGATTCTGTGATGATTTTTTTTTTTATTTTGCCTTCTGCACTTTATCAAACCTAAGCCGTCGCATATGGGGCGGTGCGGTCGCGAGATACGCGCCAAATAAATATGCCAGCGGCAATGCCGACAGCAGTGGAGAAGAAATCATGTGGACACTTGCAAGCACGAGTATTTACTGTCGCAAAGGACAGGCCGGAGGGCGCCCGCGGGCGGTGCGGGTAGCGCCCGGGCGAAGATAGAAGCGCGACTGCAAGCCGACTCCGAAATAAACATGACTTTATACGTCAGCCACAGCCGGACTTTCTCTTCTGCCTCCAGGCGGCCGCCGAGCGTCGAGCGAGCTGCGCCTAGGTTAGGGACAATCGCGCCAGGCGACATGTGTGCACCGCTCTGCGCTGCGCGGTTTTACCCACTTGAAGCCGCACCAAGCCAAGGATAACGTTGCGCCGAGTGTCTCCGCGGCGTGGTTCGATGTGCGCGCGCTTCTTTCCAGTTGTCTTGCCCCAGCGCGGCAGGTCTGCATGTCACATGTTTGCAATATGCTGCACAACGTGCAGTTCCCCGCCGTGTTGGTGTTGAGGCTGTCGTTACCGCGCGTTCATTAATCCTTGAGTGTGGCAAAAACAAACATTGTGTTGCTCTGACGTTTTTGTCCACGAAAACGCATCCGTAAATTGAAACTCACCCGAATCCAAAGTACAATACAAGCCCACAGACATACATACGTGTGCATGTGTATGTGCATACAAAACTATTGACACTGACTTTCAATGAAAACAGCGAAAATGAGCTCGACTTCCGTGAAATCGAGTTCATTTTCGTTGCGCCCATTCGTGCTGCTTTCTTTGCATGTTTTCAGTTAGCTACACATTTCTTTAACTGCCTTTGCTTCTAACACCACTACATTCATAATTAGTCCTCCTCACACACTCAAGTTCGTGTGGGACTGTGCGGCTAAACGTGTGTTGTGAGGTTTTTCACGGCGTTGCTTTCATTTTGTTGCATAGTTTCGCTTCGGTAAATCGACGTGTAATCGGCATTTTTGCATTATTGCATTGTGTACCAAAAAATGCGTAATTAATGACAATAAATAACCATATGCCAAATGTTAACGGCATTTCTTGCAATTAATTGCGAGCCGGATGTGCTCGCAGCCAGCGACGGAAGCGCGTTCAAATTAAAATAAACACTCGATTGAAGTGACATTTAGTGACAGGTCGGTTTCTGTTGTTATTGTTTGCTTTCATGCATTTATTTTATTTATTTATTGCAGTTTTTTGTTTGCTTTTCAATTACTATTTGCACTCACATATTGTAATATTCGAATCAAATTGAAATACAGAACATGACGCTGAGCGCCCGCAGACCCAACCCCAGACGCGCACACACAAATGCATCACGCAGCTCGACACCGCAATGTGACAATTAATCATGTTTAATTACCGTCACAATACGCACTGCGCAGTGTTTAAATTTTAATTGATTTTCAATTATTACTCGCCTGTTTGAGGCGTTTAAATAAATACATATTTAACAATTAAAGGAACACGCGACAAAGAAAGGATTCCTTTTTAAAGCCACAGCAAAGTTATAAGAAACGAATGAAAGTGAACCAATGAACATAGATAGATTTGAATCCTCTCAGTTATACACTGAAGCCTGATATATGTATATTCCATTTACCGACCCCTTTACTGTACTTGATTACACATACATTTGCGCGTTTATCCGTTCCTTTTGATTCTTTTTGGCATTACAACTACTCCTAAGAGCATGGGGCCTTTCCTACGCTTCGCTTCATATTAGTTTCATTAGCCTAAGTGGTCCCAGCACAGAGCAGGTGACCCCACTTTTCACCTCCGTCAAATACAGATTTGACCACTTTAAAACTCGAGCATTGAAAATGTATGGTGCGCGCCAGCCAAAAGTCAAACGAATATAGCTCAGTTCAGTCTCGAAATGTAGCCATCGTTTGGACAAAAATTTTCCCCACACTAAATTATTACACAACTCTTTTGCTCTCTACGAATTCCACACCAAGGTAAGTATGGAATGTCTATAAATAGAACAATCAAATCAAATTCAGAAATGAGAGCAATACTATAAAAAGAAAACTTTAGGAGAAAGTTACATAGAATTTATTGAATTTCCTACACATTGCAGTAATTATAGTCACATATCGGAATTTATTGCTATTCCCTAGATTTTAGAACCAGTTACTCATGTAAGATTGTAGCGCTTTAACTGTTCATTTTTTATAAAAATATTTTTAATTTTCGAAACCAGCCCAAAAATGTGAATCTTTCCCATTTACATATATTAAAAAAGGCATGAAACTGCCAGTCCCCCTTAGAGATGTCAATTCTAGGCAGAAGATGTGCTTACAATCACACCATGCGTAGATTTATATTAGTCTGTCTACCAACTACTACTGATGGGCCCCACCAACTTCCTTCTACTATATGTTGACAGATTTATTACAGAATGAAAAATCTACATTTTTCAGACATTTTTTCCTTTCATAAATAGCAAACATCTCGTACCCAAAAATTTGCCTATTGAAATCCAGATGCGCCCGTGAACAAGCACAGCCACCTCCGTGGGGCAACACAGCAAATTGAAACGTTGTACGTGTGGAAATCGAGTGTTCTCGTACCCGAATGGCAAACTTTAACTTGTGTATTGCACATATTTTTAGCAAATGATATTTGCGCAAACATTCACCGTGCTGCGCGCGTGTACAACAAATACATTGATCTCATTTCACACAAACTCGTTCACAACATTTTCCATCCATTACGTAAGCAAGTCCAATTCCATTCGGGCGTTGCGCTGCACATGATGCACGCACCCGGCCGTTACCGTCCTTCCGCTATGTCACTATGCCGAACTTGCGATGGAGAAAGTATCGCAGCGGCTGGTTAAATTTAAATCTCACCAAATTAGAGCCAAGCAGACGCGAAATTCACCATGCCGACACCAAAAGCAGCAACAGCAACAGCACCAGAACCAACACCAACTCACACACACGCAGGCGGCTGTTCGCACACCGCCGGCGAGCGCCCATCGCCCAGCGAGCTAGGAGCACTCGTGTATTTTTAGAAGCAGATTTTCTGATTCTGCCGGCCGCAACGTTCTCCATAAATAGCAACGGCCAGAACGCCATTTTAAGATTTTGCTTGGCCAAATCCGAGAGCAACGACAGCAGGAAAACAAAAGTGAAAACGAGAAATGAAAATCCGGCAAAAGCTCGTCCGACGTTAGCACGCGACAGATGAGGCTGTCATATGACACTTTAACGTGATTTATGACATTCGATACGGTGCACCGGCTTATTTGATTTCTACCACCGCCTCCGGCGTTAATACAGCATTAGCTGTTTTACCAATTGGGCGAGGCGACGGAATTCGCTTTCGAGACAGTCTTTTCTGATAACCATTCAAGCGTCGGAAATTCGCTTCGAAACGTCGCTACGGCGCACGATCCATAGTCACTGTCTTTCTTTTCGAAGAGGTTCACCTGCGCTTGGCCGCTTTTACGTAACGAACACACTTGGCACAGCGCTGTTGAAAATGTTTGTGGGATGTGCGACGACAATTTTCACCAGCGATCCGTACTGATCGACCTCACAATCAACAATGCACTAAAGGATGCAAAATTGTCGACTTGGTGCCACATTGCCATGACTGTACTCCACAGCCGTCCGGCACAGCGTAGTGTGCCGAGATCGGCGACGGCGTCGGCGTGGGGTGTTCCACTT
The DNA here is from genome assembly GCA_963971225.1 of Melieria omissa. NCBI lineage: Eukaryota > Metazoa > Arthropoda > Insecta > Diptera > Ulidiidae > Melieria > Melieria omissa. The sequence continues at coordinate 119,690,950 of OZ020267.1, forward strand.
CGTGTTCCGACCGGCGGAGTACGGTTCTGAAAACTGCGTGAGTGTCTGTGTCGTATTGGCACGTCCATGGACCAGTACGCACACTGCTCATGCATACGCGCCGACCACATGCACACGTCCATCCACTTTCACATGCTCGCATCCTACCGTGTGTTCGTCGTCTTGCGTTTTGTTCGTCTTGTTCGATTGGATCCCAAAATATAACCGTAGAGCGAAAAGCGCGAGCCAAGTGATTCGATCCATACGTGGGATATCTCGCGCAGTCGCACTGTCGCTCCGTCCGTCTATACTTAGAATACAACCAACACATAGCAGCGCCAACACGATCGTGGCACGAAGTAAAAATATCCCAGCGACGGTGGACCGCCATAGGCAGGGCGGCGCACGAAACGACGATCCCCACCGACCAAAGCGACGATGACCAAGAACAACGTTCTCACTGTCGGCCGCGACGGCTAAGATGATCTTCGTGATGACGAATTTAGAGAATTCTTCAATTGTTTGGCATCCGAAACACAGACTGACTAATGGTCTCTTCCTCACCCCGTCACTCTACCCGCACTTGCCTTCTTCGATCTAAAAATGGCTCAGAGATTTCTTTCCTCTTTCGTAAGATCGATATTTGGGCCGTATGCTGGCTGCTGTTCTGAGAGCAATATGACCACAAGCATTCGAGTCTCCAGCTCACTTCGAGAGAAGCAAAACTGCTGGGCAAAAACGTTCGCAATACAACATGCTTATACAATACAAATATTTATAGACCGGATACAAGTATCAGTTTCTCTCTGAAAATGTCATAAATTGCCAGAAAGGTTCTTAATGGAAATTGAGATCCACAGGACTTTTTTACACACAAATGAACTCGGCGTAGGGATGTTGGATACACAGAACCGCACAAGCACTTAATAACTGCTACATTGACAACTTTTCTTGATAGCTATTAAGCAGTTTAAGTGGCGATAACAAGGCTCAATTAGAATTCACAACTTTCGATCGATAGGGGTCAATGCTCCAGCAAAATGTCAGTGCTACCTCGTTCATTCCATGTCGATGCTCAAACAAACTTTCAGTCCTGCTCGTTCATTTTTCCATATCATTTGTTACTCCAGTAACTACTTTTTTCATAATAGCCGTGACTAAGTAAAGCAAATGATACTTGTTTGGAAAAGTTGCGTTGTCGAATTATAGAATAAAACTAGTAAAATGTTTCAGTCGATTTCGACGAACTAATTCATACACTGCTTCTCAGTGGCGGATTCAGGGGGGTGTTTTGGGGGTTGAAACCCCCCCCGAAATATTTGGATCGCCTATAAAACTACATACAAATTAAAAGACATTTTACAATTATTAAATAATTACTTTTTGAAACCCCCCCCGAAATATTTTTCTGAATCCGCGCCTGTTGCTTCTATTACAAATGAATATACATGAATTATATATATGAATTACAAATGAATATATATATATAATACTGAACGGACAACGATGATTTGAAAATCAGCCTTCTCAGCCTTCGTTTTTCCCCTTTCCAACGTAAGAATCGGTAATACTTACGTAAACTTACAGACGGACAGAACGGCATTGTTTCATCGATTGTACTGCTGATTCTAAACTATTGTTTCGCTTTTCCTCAGTAAGTACTCATAGTACTTATCATTACATTAGTCCAAGGATCAAACTCGGCCTGGACTCAATAAGGGAAACCACAACTTTTCTTTCGCCGAGTGTTCCTATCCTCTGAGAGAAGAATTATTTTCGCTCGTAATCGCGCTTATATAGGGTGTCTCATCGATTGGTTGCATTTTGAACTTCGACTTTGGCAGCACTTACGTCTATCATACTTTGACAGATAATTAGTTTATTGTTTGCGGGTAACGAATATGGATTGCTTTTCGCTCGAAGAACGCTGGGAAGTGTGAAATTCTACTTTCAAAGTGAATTTTCAGTCGCTGATACAGTCAGAAATCGTATAATCAGCCGTTTTGGCAATGTGCACTGGCCACCGTGCAGCTGCGATTTGACTTTTTGTTGAGAACCGTGAAGGATAGATATTATGTGGACCCGCCAGCGTCGATTGACGGCTTGAAAGCCAATATTCGACAAGCCTTCGGTGAGATAGAGCCGCACACATTGGAAAATGTAGTGAAAAATTGGTTCGAAAGAATGACGTAATGATGTAAGCCAGCAACGGTAGTAACATGAATGCAATTGTATTCCATACATGACGGCATGGATACCGACGGTTTGGAAAAATACCTGTGCGTTCATTATTTTTCAGCCAATTTAAAATGCAAGTTTCTGTTGAGGCACCCTGTATACTTATAGTACAAATTTTTCATTATAAAACAGGATTTACGTAATTTGGTTTTTAATTAAATACATGCCACCCCTCCCCCCAACCTTCCTACATATTATTTGTAATTAATTTATTTGCAAGTGTTTTGGGGAATATGAAAAATTCGTGAGATGATCTTATTTTAAGTGGAAATCGTTACTCCCATTAGTTCACTTACTAGCGAGAGCCAGTTTGGTATCCAGAAGAGACCATGCGCGGGCTGTGCTTTAACTTGTCAAGACAAGGAGGCAGAACCGATCAGGTGTCCTCCGAGCAGAACCGATTATCGACTATCCTCGATAATTCATATCACAGCCTTCTACGGTTGGTGCACTCCCTTCAATTGCAGACAATTATGCAATTATATCAACTTGCAATCCTAAATTCTATTGACACAGTACCGTCGTAGGGATGAACCGAACACCATATATCCAACCTCTCTTTGCCTCGTCAAGATGTGTGTTTCATGGCGAGGCCATACACTTATATTTGTTTATATATTTACTTTATTATACATATTTCATGTTTATGTTTACAATCGTATGCCATGTTTGTATTTGTAGCATTTATTGCTTTCTTGGCATCAAACCTGATGATGTATAAAATTGTTTTTGGTCAGAATAGAGATATTGTTTTATAATTAAAATACATGCGCGAATTTAGTATAATGCAAATGAAGATCTTAAAACCGTATTGGAAGAAAAGTGCACTGACAATTGAGGCCCACAATGTGGCACATATTGCGTAAACCAGGAAGACTTGCGATTATTTTACTTAAAAGAATTGTGCACTCAGAAACGATGTGCGTGAGTGTGTGTGTTTTAATATACGTGCATATGTACATAAAGTTGAAGTCTACATTATCTTTTATCGTTTTGTTTTAATTTTTCAATTTTGCTTAATTTCGTTTATCCGCGCACAGATGCCCTCCTCAAACGAAAGTAGGCACAAGCGCAATTTAGATTTTTACGATTTCAACCATAAAATGTACATAGATATTTTTGGTGGCCGAAATAGCTCCCGGATTATTTGTGTTTTATTGAAAAAGAAGAAGCTTCGCAGCACAACGGACACAACTGTGTAGCGGCACACACACGCACACGTCGGGCACATGCACACACGCACAGAAACACAGACTTATCGGTATGTGTGGGTGAGCGTGTTCTTGCACAAGCGCTCACCAATCGAATCGGCGCATATGCAGATACATCTCGTGCCATAAAACAGAAACAATAACGCTCGAAAATAGAAGCAGAAACATTTTACGATTTAACATCAAAAGTGCACTTGGCCAACGCCGCAATAAAAAGGCGGCAGCGCAGCGCTGCTCTCGAACAGTAATAGAAAATTAATGATAAATGTCCTCGCGAGGTGTTACCAACGCAGTCGCATTTATCACCTTCAAATTGGTCATTAGCACGCACCACACGCCGTTCGCACGACGTCACACTCGTAAAACCGAACACAGGTCCCACATCCCCAATTGCATCGGGGGGCCGGAGCAGTGTTGCACGCGACGTGACTCGCAATTCACTTTTCTAAATATTGGAACGGAGTGGCATTTACATCTGGGCGCGAGCCCGATTGCAGCGAGCGTTGCGTTGGAGCCGCGAAGAGTTGAAATCTGAAATTAAAAGTCAACCAACCAACACAATTGAACTCATGTCATCCACCTTCAGGCAGCAGCTGCGGCAGCGGCAGAGAATGAGCACGAAAATTGCAAGCGACGCAAAAGAGAAAACAATTGTTTTTGTGCGCCTGCACGCACAACGAGTACAACACCCTCGAAAAACACGTGTTCGCCACATTCCTCATTCCCATTCCATACCCAGCGCTGCGCCGATTCATTTCGTAATTATGAGCTCACACACAGCGCGCCCGCGTCCGCACACTAGCTCTCGACGGCCATTCCGACAGCATCGACGGCTGAATCGGCGTCCAGGGGCTGGGGCCTCAAGGGCTCAACGGCTGCGTGGACATTTTTTACGAGCAACACAGCCGCATCGTACGCATCGGCACTGAACTAATTCCAGCGGGCCCACACTGGAAGTAGCGTCAGACAGCGGGAGGTGCGAAACGAACTGCGACAATCCGAAAAATGCGACAAGCAACCGCAGGAAACATGACTTTTCAGCAGCATGTGGTGATCTTCGCCAAGCGTGTTGCCACCACGAGTGTCTGTCAGCCAGACGATTCGGCTGAGAGCGACTCTCATCGATTTTGTTGGCAGAACTGCAGTTTATCTTGTCACTGGGAAATACATAGATACGGTTAATGATCGGCGATTGTGCACTGCGACGACCAAAGAACGGTGATACGGTAGACGGTGACATATCAACTGGATTCCGCTTATCACAACAAATTATGTCAAGCAGAGCTTACAAACGACGTTCAAAATAATAATATAACTAATTTCTACCTGTAGTAAAAATTCAGTGCCTGTGCGTCTCTATGCAGACACAATATGGCCACAATGTTTTTGTATCCTTAAGCCATGAGTGCAGGCCCGAAGTTTCCGCTGGACTCCCTTTCCTTCCATAAATTCGCATCTTGAAATTACAGCAGCATAAAGTGCGCTACTGCACACCGCGACCTGCCAAAGCCAACTCCTCTTCAGCCCTTCGCCTCTCTTGGCGCACTTTAATTAAAATGCCAAATGGATGCGAGTGTCTCCCTGGCCGAGCATCGTGTGCGGCAGTTTCAAAGCGGCTGCAGCATGCGAGTGCGAAAACAACGCATTCGCCACCAAAGTTAAGAAAAATTGCACTCAAGCTGCGTGCGAGCACAGTGTGTGAGTGTGTTTGCTGCTGCTCAGACTCCCGCTTTCTTGTCGACTGCTGCCTTCAGATAGGACTGCTCGCCTTTTGGCTTTAACTTTCCAAAAGTTTGGCATTATGAAAAAAATCTGGGATGGAGTTGGACGCAAACATATAGTGGCACAAGCCCATCGCAAACACCCACACCGGCGAGCCATCGGCTGACTGCAAGGGTTGAGTGCACTTGCCTGCAGGGGCGGCCAACACGAGCGAGTGGCTCAAGTTTCTGGTCGCCATCCGCAAAATGTTTTCCTCGCGATTCAATTCACCACAAAAACGTTTGAGAATTATTGCAAAAGTTTTTTCCGCTGCAGAATGAAAACGCATAAATTTTAAAATCAAGAAGCGTTCGTATCGCCGTGTGCGGACTGTGCGTATGTATGTGTGCTCAGCTGAAGCGGAGTGGACTCACACACCTTGCGTGCGACATCGAGTAGCGAGTCAGCCAGCAACCAGCAAACGGCAACGAGCTAGTAATCGCGACGGCTGCGGCTCCAGCTCTGTCTTTGGCCGTTGCTGCTACTGCCGTTGTGGTTGTTGCTGCTGCTGCTGCTGTTGTTTTCTTCGGTTGCATTGTAAACTTTTGCGAAAAGTGCAGAAGAGCCAAAAAATATCGCATTATTTTTGCGCACATTACCAGGAAGAGGTCGTCGGGCCGCAAGACGGCTCTGTGGGCGGAGCACAAGCTTGATATATGGAACTTTCTTAACATTCACGAATAAATATCGCCTCAGGAATAGGAAACCCTACACAGCGCATCTATAAACGTATACCTTTGTATACGTGCATACATACATACATATTTATACAGATATGTACATTTTTGAGTGACAAAATATTAAGACTTATTCTAAATGCGTAGAGTCCTAGCAATAATTAACCCGGTAGCGTCTAGCGAGAACACTAAACATGCACTTAAAAATGTAAGAGGCTATCATGGGGTGATCCTGCGCAGTAGTGACGGACCCAAGGCCAAATCTATTCATTAATTTGAACCCATGTCCGCCGAAGAACTCGTTTAATCGAAATATTCGTACATTCAGATTACAGATATGAGCTGTAATATTGTTGTAAAATAGGCGACTAAATTCCAAGCAGAGCGTCCATCAATTTCTTGATCTACGAGTTCTGTCAGCAAGTAGTCCATGTACATAGGTATGTTCGTATGTATGTATATCGTGCTATGATTTGAATGAGATATATTATTATGACGTAGAAAACCTATGGTCGGATGTTTTGTTGTAATAAATATGTATGTGCATTTTGTATTTTTGATCTTTTTTGATGTTTTTAGGTCTTGGGTTGGTTTTTTGTTGGTGACGCGCAAACTTTTGCCATAAATCATTTTCACGCATACACACACGTAAACGCTACTATGGGCCAATCGTCTGCTTATTTGTTCATAATCATTTTTTTTAGCAACCAACAGATGACGCACGTTGCAGCACGTTGCCGATTGCAGCGTTTCCAAAATATTAAAGCCCTCAAGCACATTGCAGCAACCCGAACGAGTGAAAAATTAAAAGTTACATAAGAAGGTGTGCTTTCGCTTGGGAGAAGTTTAAACTTTCCGCTTTCCCCCAAAGACACATTCACTGGCACACCTACAACTTGCCCACCCCATCAGTTTTCGACGCGACGCCGACCAAGTCGCGCGTTACATTCAGCACACTGCCGCCGCCGCTTCTCGGTTGCTTTGGCTGTTGGATTTGTGCCTTTGTTGCCGATGCCAATGTCAAAACTTCACCACGAACGTGACATGAAAATCAGTGTGATGAAAAATACTAAATCGTGACTGAAATACTTTATTCAGAGGAGTGGCGAAAATAACGGAGAATAATTGAGACTCCTTATGCACAAAAATCTTAGAGCTAAAGCCGTGAAGTAATGTTTCCTTAGAACCGTCAACTAAAACATAGGCCCACTTTGCACTGCCCTGTACTCTAGTCCGTAATTAATAACAATCATCGTGGGCTTTCGGGTCCAAAACAGATATAAAAAAATATATCGAAAAGTTTTTATCGACATTTCCGCGCCCAGAACACAAAAGCATAAAAGTAAAATATGGAAATAGCTGGGCCCCGCGGCATTGCACTCAAGTTTTGTCTCTATAGACCCCGAATTTCAAAAAATCCCGTCTTAGCAGAAGTTTATTTTCTTAAAAGTGCCTACAGTTCAAATTTCATGTTTGTAACTTTAGCGGTTTGGGCTGGGCACTAATGAATCAGTCAGTCAGTCAGTGCAAACAATTATATGTATATTGATTTGAGTTCTATGGGCGGTGCCATGCCCCTTTTATGCAATGTCCAACCAACGAAAGGCTGCGTCCCAGTTTCATTGATGTGCAAATTACAGTTCCAAAGTACAGAAAATTTGAGTCACAAAAAATGTGCCACGCCCTTTGTCCAACGCCCATCAAATTTTAGCAGTAGAATGACACGGCTCATAAGTTATGACTTATAAGCCGACTTATAATTCCGAAGCTATTCTACATTAACATTTTGGATTGTATGGGCAGTGCCATGCCCCATCCTATTACCCCTTTGGAAAGGCATGTCTAAATCCTAAATCCTTGATGTGTGACCTGTAGTTCCAAAGTTATTCAAAATATTTGGGTCGCTTGAAAGTGCCACACCCCTTGTCCAACCCTTATGAAAATTTACCAGTGAGACGACACATCTAAATGGTGACCCTGTACCAAATTTCAAGTCTGTCCAAAGATATTAATTTTTAAAAAATTGTGGTGGTATGAGAGGTGCCACGCCCACCTGTTGGGTCATATTCGGACTATGTGGTTTACCGAGATTTAGTCATGGCGAACATTCCGTGAAAGATTTAGTCCAATCGGCCGTCTATTTTATGAGTTTTAGTGTCGTGTGACCAATCAACAAACAAACCAACAGACATTCATTTTAAAGGTATATGTAGATATCCTATGAAACTCCCATTTTATAATACCAACCGAACACACGCGCAAACAATCGCAAACATCGCAGTGGGCACACAACATTTTCTCCCATGTCCATCTCCAACATTCGTCCTCCATAAATAAAAACTTTTGACGTTTTTATTAGAAATTTTCCGCACCACGAACTGTGAGGTGAAGAAACACAGCGAGACGGAACGAGGCTGAAAGAAGTCAGGGATAAACTCTCTAAATTTAATTAAATTGATATTTGTTTGGATATTTGGCACACGTCCGCAATATACTCGTACGTATGTATGTAGTACACATGTGTGTTGTGCTGCCGCGAATCTGAACTGCTATTCGAATCTATCCAAAACTTTGCCCAATTGACACTGCGATGACATATGATACCCCTCCGTTCCCCATCAGTCGCTACCACAACACGAAAATTCAGATCTAATTTTATTCAGCCGCTGGCAAACTGGTCTCGCTGCGTTGGCACTTGACGCTCCAGACCAATTGTTCGAGTGGGTACAAGGCACATTTGGACACAGCCACCACGTGCTAAATTTCTAATGTTTTCTCAGAGTCTGAACGGCATGGTCGGTGCCCGGTATGCGCGCCCTGTGCGTTGGCCCACAGCAGCAACTTCTCTGAATGGCTCGATTCGGTAGCCAAGTGGAACCCTAACCGTCGTGGCTGCTGCGGCGATTGCCTATGATCGCAGCTATTTTAATGTAAATGCACCACTCGGCGCTCTGCTCCAAAACGGTCACATGCAAAGCATTTCACTTGACTTCTTATGTTTCAGCCGTGTGAGCCAGCACTTAGTAAGTGTCCACCAGCGCGCCGCCGAGCGGCACTCGCGGCATATTCTAATCACAGTGCTTTGCGCTATGCACTGCGTGACAGATAAAAATACCCATGCAGTGCCGCCCATTACCTCTCACTAATGGCTCGTCGACGTCGACGTTGACTTCTTTTTCGAAATCTCCGTTCGCCAACTCAGGCGCTCGAGCAAATATTCGGTGCGCCCGTTGTGCGTTTGCCTCAGCGTTGCTGCTCGTAGTTGTAGCCGGTTTCACGCGCGTTGGTATGCGCCTCTTGTGATGCTTCTATAAATACCCAGCGTTCTGCTGTGGGCTCGGTGGTGAGTCCAATTACGAGTCTGGGGCTATTGCACTCCACTGTATTTCATGACCAACGTAGCGCCGAATCGGCAATGTGTTTCCTCTTTTGTTGTATTTGTTTTTGTTGCATCAACAATGTCGTAGCTTTGTAACGTTACTTTGGAGAAGCAGGCAAAGAAATCAATTGGGTATTATTCAGTGGCGCACACAGGATTTCATTTGGAGGGAAGAGGATTCTGCACACAAATTTTGAGCCCAATACCATTTGAAATCTTATTTACCATCCACAAATTTTGTAACAAAGAGATATTTGAGGGGTTGAACACCCAAAGCCCCCATTGTGTGTGCGGCAGTGGTTTTTAGGTGGAAGAGCATTAACCCTCAATCGCCCACCCTGAGTCCATGGGGCTCACTACTTTACACTACTACTTTAATAAGTTGGTACAGGTTTAGTTGTTGTGCTGTGGCGTCCAGCTTGACGGCGTACAGCTAGAGTTATGTAAAGATATGGAATGAGATCTGTAACAAGAGGTTTTAATGTGGCCTGCAGATAAATAAAAAACCATAAAAATTTAATAGATCTTGCATTATTTCGTAAACAAAATATGTGAGTCCCGGGTACTCAGGGTGGGTAGATAGCACCTGTAGGCTATCCCGAAGACCCCACGGAACCGCGACGAAGTATTATATTAGGGGGAGAAAATACCTAGCTGTCCCTACTGCATTGGCGACGACGCTACTCCGCCATTATGGCCCTCCGACCTACAATATTTATTTCCAGGCGTCTGCGCTTCACCCACCATTTCACTGACTGGCCACCCGTCTTGCCCGGGCGCCATCGAACGTGTGTTCGGCAGTGGTAATTGGCATGGGATGCTCTCAAAAGACAAGCTTATTCAGAAGAAAAGCGCTCAGCCATCAGTTGAGAGAGAATCCAACAAACAAAATATTTTTTACGTTGTTATTCCAATCAGGAAACCCAAAATCCGCTGACTTAATAAAATAATATTAAATAAAATATGTTTAAAACTTGGTTCAGTCTTGGAATAACAACAAGCAGATGCAACAAGCAGCCGCCGTAGCTCAGCTGGCTAGTGCGTTGGGCCGCGAGTCAAATTCGACGCTCGAACCGAAGGTTCAATACTCCGTTGCGCTTACACCGAAAAAAAGAAAAAACAACAATTTTTCTTTCGGCGGCTGTCCTCTTAGCAGGGTGGTTTTCTTAAGGGGTTTTAATTAATTGATTCCAAAGCAATTTCTTTTGCATTTGGCTATTTACATCGACCACCCGAACATCGACTAAGATTATGAGTTAAACCCATCAATCATCCAAAACTCGTTTGTTTTTCTCTTTTAGGTTTTGCTCTTGAGATAATAAAAAATTAAAAACAAATATTGAAAAACGGCAACCAAGCATTTAAGCTATTTGTATTTCACATCTTCCCCCAACCCCCCGCCCCGCACACACATGCACTAAAATCGCCTAAGTAAGAAGAATTTCAATTCTATTCAAAATGTTAATTATGTAAATAAAGAATGTCTGCGAGTCGGCACAGTGATTCACACTTTAGATAAAGTAAAAGGTAAATTAAAGAATAAAAGTAGGTAATTTTGTAGCGAAGCAACATCCGTTTGTAAAGTGCCAAGTTTTTCGTGCATTTGCCTCGTTCGCGGCATAACAGAAACATAAAAGCAAAATGCAATAAAGTCAAGCAGCAAAAACGCGCCACTAAGTATCCACTCGTATTATTTACAGTTGCCGGTTGGCAGTTGGTGTTTATCTGCGAGTGCGCACTGGGTGGGCGTGCGAGGCTGTGATGCTTTGAAGCACTGCTTGTTTCCTAATTCAACAAGCAGACAACGGCGCGCATGGTTTTACTGCGCTGCAGCTGACACGTCGACTGCGAGACGTTCTCGCCCACCACATCCGCAATTGGTTAGCCGGAAAACGAAGCGTGGAGGCACAGCCTTGAGAGTCTACCTCTAGGAGGACAGCCGCTATCTAGCTGGCTATAATGGCCGTTCCAAATGTGCGCAGCTGCAACGCGGCAAGCTTCGCTTGCAAGGTACGCATGTGCCCGGCACCGGCTCACCCAGCAACTACGTGCATGCGGTACTAGTTATTTGCTTTTTCGCTGGCAATGCCAGCTCCTGTCGGCCACTAAAAGCTTTTTGATTATGAAAAATGCTCAGAACATATGCTCCAAATGACTCTCGCTTCCCGCCGTCAGCAATACCCACCATACCAACACCACCGACTCCGTCAGCGCTCACGCACATTCGCTCGCTTTTGTCCTGATTTCGCTCATTCCCATTTCTCTTATTCTCGACCTCGTCCCTGTCTCTGTTTCTGTAACTCCCGCTACAACATTACTGCTGCTGTCGTCGTTATTGTTGTTATCGTTGGTAATTTCAGTTGAATAAACAACAAACTGAACAACTCAAATACAACTCTGCACTCATTTTAAAAATAGTGAGTTGGGATAAGAACAGCGCGATGAATGGGACTAATTTCATTGCAAGCGCAGAGGAGTTGTTGAAACGTACTGCAAGACATTTTTTTTCAAGAGTTATTCTTTTAACCACAACAGTGTCTGTAGTTTTTCCGCATAAGATTACACATGCGAAAATGTATACGCTTTTCATCAACAATTAGCAAATGTAAATTAACATTCAACTCAATGACTCGTCATTCCGACGAAACAAGACCTTTGTGGACCCAAATCAAAAATTGAACTAAGCATTTAGAGAATCAAAGGGCTTTATCGGTAGTTTACCTCAGTGCACCGTGATAGGTGATGACTAGATACAGCCAGTCTAGGCAGCTTTAAAATTGCCACACATGCCACACTTACCACATTTAACTAACTTAGAATTAGAGAATCCCAGTTCATGACCCATTTCTGCTCACCTCTGAAGATTGGAGGCCAAACTACTGTAAGTGAGGCGATGCACAATCTATAGTTGCATTATTCTAAGCAAGTTAATACTTGGGATATTCTCACATCCAGCAAATTTCTCAACCAGAAGCCGTTTTCAAAGTTATGCGTTCAAATACCGCGTACTCGGTCAATTTGTTGTTATTTAACAGAACTAGTGCCTTTGTTTATTAATCACAGAATCGCCGTTCACACTCCGCCAGCAGCCACACCGCAGCCAGAAGATAATCCAAACGCTGACCGGTCATCCCCAGCCGAGTGTTGCTGGTTAATTGCAGTACGAGCGCACAACTCGCGCGCCGCCGTCCCTGCTGCAGCTGCCATGGCCGTTGCCGTTCCCGCTGTTGCCAGCATCAAGTCAAACTGGCAGTAATTGCACATTTTCTGCATTTGTGAAGCTGCGTTTATCCGTTTGCTGGGTGGCCTGAGACAACCGAGTGGCTGGCTGCAGTTCGGCCCCAATCAGTCCGGTTGTTTCAGTCTCTTTAAGATTAAATGCAGAAATTGGAAACACAAAACGCACATTGCTCGCATTCCCTTCACAGCCCCGGTCGCTTGCTCGATATTACATAAACATTTACTGGCTGCTGCAATGTGGCATTTCATTTTGCTCTGGATGCGAGCGTTCTTAATTGCCTTTCATTAAATTGTTCTCGGTTCTCATGGAAATAAATTGTTCATACGCCTCGGTGTGCAGCCGCATTGTGAGTGGAGAGTGTTTTTCGTTTTGCCTTCGCTCGTTTGCGTTTTTTAGTTCAGGCAAGCAATAAAGAACAATTGTGCTAAATTAAAAAAGAAACACAAACACACACACACACACACAACTACAACTTCAACAACATACAACGGAAAAATCAAAGGGAAAAACTAAGTTGCCATTTCCGGTTGAATCCAGTGCCAGTCGTCAGTCGTTGGCTGTCGGCGCATTTTCAGCATCACCAATCAAAGGATATTTTTATCACGCCCATGAACGCTCGACGCCGTCCGAACGCTTGTGCGGTATTTTTAATTGCTCCAATATTACGTTTACTGCACATTTTAGTTGAGAGATTGGCCTCCAATAAATATTCACATGCGTGTGGGCCAAGCCGTCTGTTGTCCGAATTATGCAAATCGAAAACGCACGCAAATAGCAAACGTTCGTAGTTACGTCATGCGTCCACATATGTCTATGTATATACGTGTGCGTTTACTTTTGCAAGAAGTAATTTTGTCAAAAAAAAAAAGCGAGCCAAACACTGCGCTACTCTTGCTGCCACCTTCACTTGCAGCCACAGCGATACCATCAAAAGCAGCCGGCAGCCAGCACTCTTAATGGTATCAGCCATATTTTCTCGTTAAGCCAAGGTAATCGGCACTTCTTCCAAATGGACCATAAGCCCGCTAAAATGTTGCCATCAGCAGCGACGCGCACACCGCAGCCCTTATCCGTGCCGGCGAGTGCTTTGGTGAGGGAGTGAGCGCAATAACGGCGAATACGTTTCGATTATGGCCACATTTTTCTTAAATTTATTTATTTCCCCCTTCTCGAGGGTGCGCCCAGACTTGCATTGACCGTTACCAAGGCAATATTTCTAAATTGGATAGTAACGGCCAGCGGCTACGAATGAATAATATCGAAATAATTCAAAGTTTTTGAAAATGCGTAAATTGCCAACAATCATGCATTACAATATGCGTAAATTGCTGATAAATTGCATCGATTCAACTGAAGTTTTTAATTGGAAATATTTAGCTCCATATTTTCATCTTACGACCAACTTTCGGTAATTCAAACAGTTAATACAGCTTAACGTAATTAATGAGCCAAAAAAGTTTTGCAATTTCACAACACTGAAAAAATTTTATTCATATAGTTAAATTCCAAAAACCACAACTACAATGGACATGAACATGTCATATGAAAATCGGTTGCTACTAGGCATCGCAATCCCGGGATCCCGGGATCCCGGACTTTTTCCAGTCCCGAAAATCCCGGGATTCAAATTCTTTTATCCCGGGATTTTCGGGATTGCAAAAGATGCTTCAAAGTTCAAATGAAATAAATTTTAAGGCACAAAAACCCAATTCCTTATTTGAGGGAGAAGGAAGGGGATAGAGTGCGTCTTTTGCAAAAGGCTTATGATTATTTACTAAGCATTCAACCAACAAGTGTTGAATCTGAAGGATGTTTCTCTTCAGCAGGGTTCATTTGAGATAAATTTCGCTCTAGATAAGAGAACAAAACACTTAATGCCTTTGTATTTTTAAGATCTCAGTTTTTAGTTAATCAAAACGCTTAACTTTTTTATCGAAATAATCGAAGTAAAACTAAAAGCACAAACAAATTAACTATTTTATTTTTTTTATCAAATATGCATATATATGCACTTTATGATACATCGGTTGCAAAATAATAAGTTATGTTTAAGTGTCATTTTTGGATAAAACAAAATGCTATGAAACTGAAGTTAAATGTCAAATGAAAAACTTTTAAGTTAACTCTTCAATTCCCAGTGTCACCTGTAGGTGACAGATGCTTAATATTTGTTTTCCTACCAGGTTTTTATTTTAAAATTCTAACACTTGTATAGCAAAGTCAATTAGTAGTACTTGTTTATTTAATTTTCCTACCAACACTAGCGATACGTCATATGTAAAATTTATTCATTTGTTTCACGCGTAATTAAAGCAGTGCGAGTTTGTGTGGTTTCTTTCAATATAAAAATGAGGGTAGTTTAAACATTTTTTATGTATTTTTTTGTCTTATCCAAACGTATCTAAGCTCTTTTATTTAAAAAGAAAATTTTCTTTTTCACTATTTTGGACATGGGAATTGAAGGGTTAAACAAAATGTTATTAAATTCAAGATAAAAAATCTTGAAACTACCCAAATGTGATTAAAATGTGTCCATTTTTATGATAAATATATTATAAACAAGTATTTATGCAATTCGGGAAAATTGTTTTATTAAAAAATTTTTTATATGAATCCCGGGATTAAATCCCGGGATCCCGGGATTTGACTTTTCAATCCCGAAAATCCCGGGATCGCAAAATGGCAAAAAATTGCGATCCCTAGTTGCTACATACATACATGAATGATACCACTACATGAATGATAACAGTGTTAATTTGAATTAAGATTTATTTTACAATGAAATGAAATGTTACTGGAATCAAGGTGGTTTTATGTGTTTATTCGATTAGATTTGTTTAGAAAATTAAAATTAATTACATTTTACTGCTAAATTTTTTTCGAAAAAAATTGTTTTAAAACCCCGTCTTCTCCAGGACAAATTCTGACTACACCCCTGCATACCTATTCATTATGTTAGCGTGCTAAATGCTTCAATTATGTCGAACGAGATACGTTCTTTTTATAGATTACAGCGACAACATGCAATTCTCTTCTTCCTTGAGCGAAAATCATTGCGCGGCATTTTCTCAGTGTGTGATTTGCGTGATAGGTGTTTAAATTTTGAAAATTCGGAACTAAGTATAAACCGAAATAATGGAAATTGCATACACATATTTCGCTGATAACCGACACCGTACTCGGACGTGTGCAAGACGCGGTGAACGGCGCGAACAACTACTTACTGGGAAAGAACTGCAAAAGAGCATTAATGAAATTATACTGTTGCTTTCTGCGTGTCTCTCGCCCCCAACACGAAACCAGCACTTGCGTTTCACACATTTCTCCTCGTCCCCATGCGATTTCCCCACATTCAATTACCACGACCCAACCGACAAAACGGCCAAATCGCCCCCACCCTACGACGTGAGTGTATCGTTTTTGGGCGCAATGACGCGCAAACTAGCCCTCAGCTTCACGGGATGCTCGGCTTTGCGCACGGTTTACCTTCAGATTTAAAGGTTCGAACTCGGAAGTTGCTGCCTCAGGAGGCCGGCTGGAATGCACCAACGAAAGAATGCCGGCGTAAAATGAAAAAATAATCAAATACAAGCTTTTTTGCACTTTGCATACAAAGTGCCCTTAACCAACGCTTCGCTTTTGCGGTGCTTCGTGGCTCTCCAAGTTAAGCTCTTTTTTAAATGGGTTTCTTATGGAAATTTTGTGGAAATACGGCGGGCGCCAATGCGCCAATGAGTCGAGCATGAGAGTCAGAGCGACAGGGAGTACGATAGCAAGCGATGAAGTAGAATGCGCAGCACTGGGCGAATATGGATGCAGATTTTCGTAGCTCATACTCTTTTCATCCGTAAATGCCATCAAGCACAGATTTCACTTCAACAACAACATTTGGAAGCACAGTAGCACAAAGAGAAAGAAAGAGAACAGTCAAGTGGGAAGCCTATAATGTACAATAGTCAATGGAGTTTAAAAATTAAATCACCTAAAACGACGACGCCACCCCCAGGGTATCACATCCATTGGTTCGAAATTATCCTATCATTTGGTCATTCAGACGATTACTGGTGAAACGTAAGAAACATGCAAGCAGATACCATCTCCTTTCCACATTTCCTCACTTTTCAAACTTTATCAACAAAAAATAGTATTGGAAAACATATATAGGAAAAATGCAAAGGTAGGTATGTCTCTAGTATATATGTACGTAGATACTATACTTGCAGCGGTGATACAATTTGATCTCGTTGTGTTAGAACAGTCTCTATCACTTCAAATTGCTTAAAACTCAGATATGTATCTATGGCTCCAAACGAACTTAACAGTTTTCTGTTTGTCCATAGCCAAGTCGAACAACAAAATATCTGTGCGCTTTACTACCAACTGAAGAAATAGCACATTCGACACTTTCATACTGAAACACCCCCTGTTTCAACAGTAGAGAAATCATCACGGTCCGCAGATTAAGACATATGATTAGAATCGCAAAAAAAAAGAGTTTCTCTGGCGAATAAACAGTGTGAACTTTTGTAAAGGGAACTTTTGTAGAGTCGCCAAGAAGAACCATGCACAACTATTGTATATGTAAGCATAGGTATAGTAATGGATCACTGACTGATCACTGCTCAAAGAACATGACTAGGGGTCCTATCGGAAAGGACTCGAGAAAGTTCGTCCACATAGTTTCAAGGCAGTTCCTCATATACTTAGTAATGCCAGGTGCCCAATATGTATATAAGTGTGCATCGAGCCAGCCAGTTGAACCTTTCCTATGGGAACAAAAAACTAATCACAAATTTTTCATTATGCGCAACTTGGCTGTGGTTTCAAGACTAGTGCCCTAATAAATACGATTTCATTTCACTTTACTACTTTGCCCGCAGCTTGAAGGGTGAACGTCCAGTTGCCAAAGCAAATTGCAACTCACTGACAGGCAGCCTGATACCATTTGGCGTTACTTCGCCGTAGTTTGCAATATAAGTCTCACCCGAAACTCGCCTCCGGTGTGCTTAATAAACAATGGGTGCATACAACCTGCTTACCAATTCGAATAAACACTTAAGTCCACAATTTGCAGAGCTTCAGGGCCAACAAACATTGACCGCCCCTCCACACAATTCCACGTGGATAACAACCGCATCGAAATTTATGCAGCTGCGCCTCGCCGTCAGCCCCGTGTTTGTGTTCGCGTGTGCCCGCGTGCATGGGTGCGTGGCGGTGTATGCAGCTCCCGACAACACTTTAGCCAAACTGTTGCGGCAACAAAAGATTGCAGCAGCAGCAGCGACGTGGACAGGTCGAGCGGACGAATGCGAGTGGAACCGGTGGAACCACCCACTGACCACATAGAGCGCCGTTACAATTTCACAGCAGCTGCATCATTGTGGCCACATAAACAAAACAGGGAATGCGTCTCACCCGCTGACTGCATCCAAACTCGCACACAAGCGCCCACGCTCGCACGTCCATCCGCTGCAGTCGGAGGTCCACTCGAACACCTTATTTATGCGGAACCCCATTTGTTGGCAGCATTTAAATGAAATGGCGCACACCGGTTGCATACCGCGGCGCGGCGGGACAGGCGGCGCGGCGCAGCACTTCTTGCTGACTCAATTCACGTTCCACCGTGCGTTGCACAAGTGCAAGTGTTGCCCTTTGGCAGCGTTTGGGCCGGCTGTGCTGGTGGTGATGGCGACGTAGGAGCTTTGGTTGATGTTGTTGCTGCCGGCGCTATTGTGGCCGTTTCTGTTGCTGCCTCACCTTCGTCATATTCTCAGTTACTTTCCGTTGCCGCTTCATTGCAACTGAATGGACAATTCACCATTTGCATCCGGTTGCCATTTTGGCGTAAGAAAGTTTTCGACAATGCCACAGCGCCACAGCGGCAACTGCATGCCGCATAAATTACCCACCGCACACGAAAGCCACACGGAAAGGCGCCGACACGAGTGCACGTGAAGAAAGTGCAACGTCAAAGAATGCCTGCGGGCAGCTCGGAGGGCGGACTTTCATTACGAGCCGCTCGTATCCGAGGTCCAGGTCGCGGACACGGCATGCCAACCAGTCAGCCAGTGCAAGACCGGACAAGGGTGCGGCGAATGCGAAAAGTAACATTTTCATTTTTCACAAATGCAAATACGCGCCACAATCTGCATTTCAATGTCCACCTGGGATCAAGGAAGTTGCCGAGGTGCGTTTTTAATTTCAAATTCACATAATTTTCGAAATAGTAAAATAGTTCTGCCGCATCGCTGATTTCTTACGCATCTGAATGTTTGCAGTGGAAGGAGGAGCGTTTCGGCAACGAAATTAAATTCACCGAAAAGTCAGCGATTTTTCACCGCAGCTGAATGATTACTAAGCTATATAAAGCCAGTTTTTGGGGGACCAACATAACCGGCAACAAAGTGGGCCAAGTTTCTACTCTGCACATTTGCTGAGATTAAAGTCTGTTACACGTAGAAACGCGCATGTGGTAATCAGAAGTGAGTAAAATCATGAAATAAACCTCCGTTATTAAATATTGTTACACAATTGAACATATTGAAACGATGAGTCACTCTGTGCTGTGATATTGAAACGATTAATGCTTTTCCAAGCATACTTTTAGGCATACACTTTGAAGTACGGCCGGCATGCTATAATGTCCATATGGCAGGGATAGTTCGCGGCAGTAATAGGTTGTGCTAGAACGATCGAGATAGAGACTGGAATGTGCAAGAAACTTCGGCGCGATAAGAAAACTAGTATAAAAGCAGCAGTGTTCAGCGTAAGGGGTCGAGTCTGTGTTGAGCAAGCAAAGGGGAAACATGCAATAGTAGTAGTGTAAAGTAGAGCAAGTGTAAGTGTGTAAATAAAGTGATTGTTGGTTTCTGACTGCATTTTGCGCTGAATAGTTGAAGTTGTTTTATTTTCAAACACAATCCAATTTGTTTGAGGGGATGTTTGAGCCTCCAAGTCCCCCCCTGTGTGTGTGCCACTGCACTGAACCCCAGTGAAAAGTTTGCGGAACAAAAATAGGGGCTTGCAGTGCTTTTATTCAACAGTAGAAACTATGTAAATTTCAATAACATTTTAGCGATTTTAGCTTTTTACATTGATGAAACAAAAACCAACGAATGAACTCGTCTTTCCAAAAACAATTCATTATTCAATTTACTTATGGTTTAAAAGACAATTGTTGTTGTGCTTATTCTCAGACGATCACACATGCTCGTATTTCATTTTCTGTTGCGGAGTCTTTACTTTTTAGTAAAGCATACTTTTTCCTATTACCTGCGTATGTGCACCGAAGAACTTACCTAATTCTTAAATTAAATTATAATTCTATTAATAAATGTTGGCTGTGTCACGACCAATTTGACTCCCATTGGGATAATTTTTTTTAATTCTCCAAATCCAAAGCAACATGCGCGCCTTATCAGCCGGTTTACTTAATATTTCCCGCGCAAATTTAAATTTTATATTTATTGTTCTCTGCGCGGCGCGTTACCCTGCGAATGTGTTTCAAACAAAGCGCGGAGCGCATCAACAACAACGATAACAGCGACAGTAATAACACAATCCAGGCAGCGGCACATGCAGCAATGGGCAAATGGGGCAGGCGACTGACGCGAAGGCTGACACAACAGCGACGCAAGTTAACAACTCTCTTGGGGGCACGCGCAATAAAAGCACAACTACCTGCCCCATCGCGACAGAGCACCTCGTCGCGTCAACGGTAAGTGGAATATGAATGATTCTTTTTTACATTTCAACGAGCTGAACACACGAAATCAACTCCCCCAAGCGCACCAAATCCCTGTTTTATACTCACATACGCATAACAACGAAGCTACACAAAAGTATGCAACTATTTACAAGTCAAACATAAATACATAACCACACACACATACATACACACATACAAGCGCATTAAGACGGCAAAACGCGGTAGACGGCCACCGAAACAGGCTGGCAATGTGCCTGAATGACGCTGTCAACAGTCCTGATTTCATTCGTCGTTGCTGGTGGAATTGCTTCCTAGCGTTCATTCTCACCGCGCTCAGCTAACGCGGCCGCTTTTCTGGTACACAAACATGCCACCGCGTGTTCGCGGTATTTGCGGGCTTTCCCACTCTCCTCGCCCTTTAATCGAAGAGCACACAGCCGAACAGAGCAGCCATGATCATAAGCCGAGAGTGCTATACACCACCAGCAGCGGCGACATTGACTCGACTCCCCTGGCCGTGTCTTTGTTGCTGCTGTAATCGCGTTATTAAATTGCTGGCGTATCTTTTGGCGTATTTCAGCTTAACGCCGGTTTTATTAGTCGTAAAGTTATGTCAACAATTCACACAGAATTTTAAATACGCGCACATTGTGGATGGCGCTTCGCAACGCATTCACAGATGAAGGATTATCTCCGACAATTTCTCCGTTGCTTTATCTTTCGACACAATGACAGCCCGATCTGGGGTGTCCTGACTTTATGAAATTAATCAATGTCTGTGGGGAGAGCGCTCGTTGTGCATTGTAACCGAAGGAAGACACACACACACACAGCAATGCAACCGTCCTTAATGCAAGTTTATCCAGTGGTGCACACTGGATTTCATTTTGGAGGGGTTCATACACAACTTCTGAGTCCAATATCTGCCAGTTGAATCTTTATTTGCCATCAAAAATTTTTGCAAGATGCATATTTTGGGAGGGGCTTAAACCTCTCAAGGGGGGGCCTGCATACAGCACTGAGTATAGGTATGAAAAGAAAACGATATCCCGCAATTGTTAGAAACAGAGATACAATGTTTGCAATAGAAATTCACAATTCATTTACTAAAAACTATTTTGTAGTGCCGCTTTAGCACTGAGTGACAAAAACTTGAACAATTTTTGTGCTCACAGGAGAGTAAAATTCAAACAATTTTAAATTATGAGAAAATGTTTATAGAAAATTATTTTACGCTCAGAAATTTAACATTTCCTGCTAAGATTGCTACCAGCGATACAAATTCTTTCTATATTTCGGTCTTGGCGACGACAAAAGATCCTACCGACGCTCCAAGCAATTGAGCAACGGCCGTCTCCAACTGGAGTTTTACGATTCATTATGCATTATGAAGAAGAATGAAGGGCCTAAAAATGTTGTAGCAGTTTACAATTTAAATATATGATTGACACTGTATCGTGTTCGTGTCATTATTTACGACTTAAATCGCATTGCGATCGCACTCAATTTTCCGGAATTAAAATGAAAATACTCTCTTATTTTCATTAATGCCGGAGTTATTAATGTGCGCATTAAATTGCTCAACCCATACAAATGCTAATTATTTACAGCGTTCTGGATATATTCTGGAATCACAAACAGCAGGACTACAACCTTTATTAGCACACAGAACAATGGCGGTGGAGATAGAAGCAAAGCGCCAAATTAAAGCTCCGAACTTTGTTAAATTTTGTATTCAAGCCTTGCAATTTTCAGCAATGAGGTCAACATTTTATTCTACATGTGTGAATGTGTGTGCATCGGCATTTAAATAACGGGGGTGCCCAACTGTTGCCAGACCACACACGCACCAACACGCTGTACGATGCGCACTTGTGACCACAAAATACGGGCAAATAAATTCGAAATTATTAAAATCTAGTCTCGATAATGCCTGCGTGTTTGCCAATTTAACCAGCAACCAACAAAGTTCAGTTGGACCAAAATTAATCAGTCCACCGCCCCTACCGCTGAACTCCCAACGCTGCGCCAACTAACATAGAACTGGACAACATTCAGCGGCTGGAAAACATGTCAACGAGGAAGGTGAATATTGTCAGTTAAAGTCGTCGTGACATGGCCGCACTCGGCTTTGGTTTCCACATCGCACACCGCCCCCCTCTCCTCACATATGAACGCAACCGTTGGAATTGGTGGGATTGGCGTGTGCAGAGTGGTTGAAACTGCCTCTTGGAGAGTGAGTTAAAATTTTATCAAATTCTAATTATGCAAATAAAGCAAAAAGCAATTAAATAACATGTCGCGTTTTATCGCACAAGTGTGGGCGAAATCAGCACTAGCCGCAACCCAAAGGGCCAACAGCGCACTACAAATTGCTGCAATTTACCGCTTCGACATAACCCAACGCAAAGCTGTTGTACCCGAACTTTGCATGTGTTTGTGCGGTCTGTGTGCGTGTGTGTGTGCGCATGAATTTCCGTGTGTACATCCAAATACAACCCATTCATAAGCAAGTTCGGTCGCCACACTTGTAACGGGTTTGCGCTGCCAGCACGTAGCCAGCAATTTTTTAAAAGCCAATTACGGCGCTGTCATGGAACACCAGCTGTGAATATTGGTGCCATTTACCAGTATTTATGCACGCACACATGTTTGTGTGCGCATGTATGTTTGTGAGCCGAAAGCACAACTTACAAAAAAACGAAATCTAAATGTTAACCAACTCGCACATAAGCCAACCCACATACCACCAATCATGCATATCTTCTTATATACATATGTACTATACGTGTACATACCGGCATACAGCAGTTATTCAACACAAACGATTTTCGGGTCAACTTGAATTTGTTATAAGGACATTGTTATAAGGACAACATTGGAAATGCACAACACCTGAAAGTCAGAGCACTTAGTGCCAATACACACATGGTTCGCAATGAGTTATTGTTGCAGAAATTGGGGAACACACAAATTTTTTACGTCAGTCATATTTGAAGCTTCTCAGGAGTTCTGTTTGCTTTTCTATCGAATCCATTGCTATAGGCTTTTGTTCCATTCCGAATAAGTTAGTGTTGAATGGCACAACAGTGTCTACTAAATATCAGAGAATATTTAATTAATATTAATATTCAATATTTAAATATACCCTTGTATCTTGAAAAATACTGATGAAAATTAGCCTGCAAAAGCTGAGACCTCATCTGAAAAAAGTTAGAATAAATTTACAAAAGGCTGTCATCTGAGGGTGTATCTGTTCTGTTCTGATCTATTGTGATTCCTTAATGGCTAATAAGAGCTGAGTATTGGTTACCTGGTGCAAAATGCACACTTCTTGTTCAAGGAAATTCTCCTCGAGAAACAGTTTTTAATAGTGTCCGACCGAATATTCGGTTTTGGTTTCGGCTCTAATAAGTGGTTTCGGTTTCAGTTTGGGCCAAAAAATGCCCGAACGGCCGAAACCAAAACTTTCTAGAATATTTTTACATTATATTGTGTAGCGAGAGAGCAGCCGAGTGAAGGGATGAGAAGAAAATTACATGCAACCAACGTAAATGAACTTCTTTTATTAGAATATAATATGAAATTATTTTATTTTGAATATTCGCGAGTAAGGTACGATAGGATGATTTTTTTATGTTTATGTTTTTAAAAAATTAATAAATTGTTTTTATTAATATGTATTTATACATATCGCACACGCACAACAAAAGTGACACAACTCAAAATTTGTGATTTTTTAGGAAACGCAAAAAACTGTTTTTGAGCTAAATAAACATTTTCTTTTAATAACGAATAGTAGAAAATCCTTACAGATTATGCTTTTTGATAAGTTCTAAGAATTTTTTTTTTTTTTTATACTAGAAAAAACAAAATTTTGAGTTGTGACAGTTTTGATGATATTTTAATTCAATAATTACCGAATTATTTCAAGTTATGCCACTTTTTCTGAATTTAAAATTTATAAATGACAGTTGAAATAAATATTTTGAAAATGCATAATTAATTTTAATAATTAAAAATATATACAAAACTTGTCAGAATTTTGCTTAAAATTAACTTTAACATAAATTTATTTCATCAAAAGTGACACAATTTGAGTTAGGACTCTTTTGCATTGAGCATTGAGCATGAAAAGAGACCTAACTGTATTTTTAAAACAGTTAATAACAACAAAATATACTGAGTTTTTGCTGATTGGTAGATTGATTAATTGTGCACAGTATTAACACATAAACCCGAAAATGAAAAATGTTGAGTTGTGTCACTTTTGTAGTGCGTGTGCGATATATTTGTGTTATGTTTATTTGTTTTTTCTTTATTTACTTAAAGTAAAATTCGTTTGTTGAAAAATTGTGATTTTGATGCTTGATGTGATGATATTGCTTTCAACTAGAAAGGTTCAGATTCAGGTTCGGTTTCCGCCGAATACTAAAAAGAAAACCGGAATTCGATTTCGGTTTCGAAACAAAAAGAGTTGTTTCGGTCGTACACTACTGCCTAGCGTTTTGAATCTGTGGGCAGTGGGCAGAAATTTGGGATCAATAATTTCTACTTCGTGAATCACTATATATCGGAAAGCAAATGTAATGGAAAAAATTTATGAACATGTGTACATATTGCGATTTCATTGTTGTACAATACTTTGCACATAGCACGTTCGTGTGATGCTGGTTTCCACTTTTCTAGGATTATCCAAGTGCAGACGGACCTACGAAACAAACAAAACGAACAACTAAACTAGTACAGGCGGACAATTGAACATAGGATCTAACGATAACCTTCTGACGCAGTACTGATCGGACAGCGGGAAAATATTTTGATATTATTATGTACATGTGAGTAACTTATGTACATTTATTTGATTCTGGCAATACTATTGGCAAGTGAACTGTCTGTCGATTTTGACAACGAACCGAACTAAAACAGTAACAAAATACGCGTGTTGTTGCTGTTTAGGAACTCTTCCTTGTAAATATACCTTGGCTCGCAGCACCATTTCCGACTGCCTTTTATACTTGTCTGCTCGGAGCGTCACCCGTTCTCAAACGTTCTAATATCGGTTTGAATTGTCCCTGCGGTAATTCCCGCAAAATTACCATTCCACCGACAAATGTTCGTACGTTTAAAACCAGCTGTAATCATCATTAGTTCAATAAGAATATTTATAGAGGCCAACCGCCAAGTATTCATCCCGACACCAAATTTCTAACTAAATCTTTGGTTAGGTTAGCAGATGACCTCAAAAAAAAGTGTGGAAAGGTTATTTAGGATATGGCTTATAATATGTATTGTCTACTATTTTTATCACAACAATAGCAACAAGCCCAATTCTCTTCTGCACATACCTTATTTTGCACTTTCTGTAGATGCAAGCGAAGAAAGCTGCATCGAAAGAAAGTGTTTCTTACAAAAACAGCAATTATGATAACAAATATAATCAAAAAATATAATCAAAAATATATCATATGAGAGATTTGTCAATTCCGTAACGCCATTTGTTCTATTATCCATTGTTCTTATTTAATCCGTATCGTCTTTTCTGCAATTTCAATTATTGTCTAACGGCAAGAAATTTTGTATTAAATTTCCCTTGATTTTTATTATTAACTCGAGTCAATCGAGATATTTGATGACATCTTGTCAATTGCAACAATTCGATAAAACATGTACTAAAAGCAACCGCAAACTCTCATCGTAATATCTAGTCTCATGCTTTTATAATCGGCTGATGAGGCACTCGAACCCAGCTGTCGCATTGTCTCCATGTTTGGAAGCATCGATCGTCGGGCGCGTCCATTCCTCTTGTTCGGCTTGTTGATTTCATTTTCATTGCACTTTTCGCATTTTTGCAATTTGCCCGCTTTTATTTGGCTCTCCGATTTTTTAGCAAAACCTACGCCCCCTGAGCCATTGACAAATTTGCATAAAGTGCGCGGTCATTGTTTGTTTATAATTTGCAATTTATTTATTTGAGGCTGTTCAGGACAATTGCCGTTGCACTGCCGCGACATTGTTCTGCCGGCATATTGTGGCAGCACACAGGCGCTGGCACATAAGTACGCACATGCATATTCAACGCGCCCGAAAGCACTGCGCGGTTTTCGCTTTTTTTCGGCGAGCGCTGGTGTGCGTCCTTTCGTGCGATTTGAAGTGCAATTTTATGAAGCGCATCGATGTGTGCGCGGGCAGCATTACGCAAGCCGTAACCGTACCCGTCGTCGCGTTGTTGCTGCTGCTGCTGTCGTCACCAACGTTGCGCAATGCAACGCTGCGCGGCGCGTGGCGGTGCGAAATGTAGAACGGAAGCTGCACATCGTTTTCCAGTCGATGCAACACACAATGGCGCTAATACTCGCGCAGTGTGCGTGCGTGTGTGTGCGGATAATGGCGCCACCGGCAGCGTCATACATACATGCATTTCGCATTTTGTGTCTTGCTTGCGTGTTGCAACTGAAGTTTTTATGCGTTGGCTGGCAAGCTGCAAATTTGCGAAGCAGAAAATGCTCAAATTTGCAATTTATTGCCAATAACAGCACTTGTTTCCATACAATAACAATCATAGTCACATCCGCACATAGCCATACTCGTATCCCGCACACGTATCGTTGGCGCAGTTTCGTTTGAACATTTCCAATTTGAACATCATTTTCAAAAACGTTCCCTTTGCCCTCCGCGCTGATAATGATTTGCACGGCATGCATTGCGACAGCACATTCAAGGGGCGGTCGTTAAGCAAACATTCAATATTTCCATTCAAGTGGGCAAATGCAAAATTGTCCTATTGACGAGGTCACAGTTAAGGCCTTCGAGCTCTTTAAAGGACACGCTTGAATATTGAAAAAAAAAAACAGTTGGACTGCCTGTGATGAACGGAGCCGAAGTCATCGCTTGGTAGAACATTCTATTCATATTTTTTTCAGTATGCGAAAATATTGCTGCCACCCCCGTTGGAGCTTTTACATTACTGAATATTTTTTTTCGGTGGCTATAAAACAAACCCATAAAACATAAACACAAAAAAAACAGTGGTACTCTTCTTCTTAAAAAATACTATACATCTTAAACAAAACAACAAAATTTGCATAAAACATGTTCATATTCAATCACTTACACTGAGCAGTGTTGCACATTTCACCTATCAACGTAAGAAAAATATTTTCATATTTGCAGAAATTTCAAGTATATCCAATGAAGATTTATGATTTTAATAAAATGTAATTTTTGTAGCTAATTTAGTATTACGTGCTTTCTAAAGTAAATTACATTTATCAAATAGGGCATTTTAATAGTGCATTGGAAAATTACATTACAAAATTACCCAAAATCTTACCCAAAATTATTCAAACTGGATTTAAGCATCTCAATAAGATAAATTTATCACATTTTAACAGAACATTTGGCTATCGAAAAGTGTGTACACGGTTTGTTTGTTGCACAAGTTCACTGACGCCATCTCATTTATCGTCACTTGTCACCGATAGTTCGATTAAAAGTAGTGTCCGACCGAATTTCGGCCCAAAAAAGTGGATTCGGTTTCAGTTTTGGTCAAAAACTGCAGAAACTGAAAAAACGGCCGAAACCGAAACTTTGTAGAATTTGGTTGAATTTTAATGTATAGCGAGTGAATAGGTATTTAGTGCAGCCGAGCAGATATATAGTGAGTAATTTAGATCCCACCTAGGCGCGGATTCAGGAAAATATTTCGGGGGGTTTCAAAAATAATTCTTTAATATTTGTAAAATGCCTTTTAATTTGTATATAGTTTTATAGGCGATCCAAATATTTCGGGGGGGTTTCAACCCCCAAAACACCCCCCTGAATCCGCCACTGATGCCACCAATGTAAATAAACTTCTTTTTTAGACATATAATATTAAATTATTATTAGAAAGGGTGGTTTGTTTGTTTATGTTTTGAAAAAATTAATTCATTGTTTTTATTAATATGTACCTATTTATTTATGTTATGTTTGTTTGTTTGTACTTTATTTACTTAAATTTAGTTTAATTCATTTGTTGAAGAAAATGCTTGATATGGTGATTTTTATTTTAACTAGAAAGTTTCTGGTTTGGTCCAAAAAAGGGGTTCCGGTCGAACACTAATTTTAACCATCAACCACTTGCCGACTCTTACCTTTTTGAAAAAAACATTTGATTTTCTCATTTTGAAATTTCATCTGATTTGGACAATCTGTATATCACTGAAAAGGCTAAGGAATTATCTTCTGACAGAGGTACAGCTTATGTTAATCGGATGATTCGTTTACAAGATATTTGCTCATAACGGAAACAACAGGGAAAAAACTGGTTTTTCCCAGATTTTTCCAAGATTTTTCGAAAACGATTCGCAAAAAATTTTTTTGATTTTCAGTTTCGTGTGCAGCGGACCAAAATTAGTCTAGAAAACACTTTTATTTTAAGGTACATTTTTCGTGTCGAGTAGTGTTATTTTATCACCACCGAGCTTAAACCGCTGGAGTTATAACAATAAAATTTTGTCAATAGTTGTATTTTAAAAAGTCAACCCTTAAAAATGAGCGGTTACAAAAACGTCAATCTTGAAAGGGAGGAAAGGAGGTGGTGAAGCTTATATGGACGGACATTGTTTTTTGGTCTAATTGTTTTACAGTTTTGTATATTTATACTAAAAAAGCAATAACAAAATACAAAATTCGACATTTAAAGGGTGGAAAGAGGGCGGTGAAGTTGCTTAAAGGATATAATTTTTTTATTTTAAAACCGTAGAGCTCAACATGGAGATGACACAGCTATGAATATGCAATGCAGTTCAATCTATAACTGCGATACCATCAAAGAAATAATTCTTCAAAATTAGACCTTCCTTCTTGTTTTTAGA
Source organism: Melieria omissa (assembly GCA_963971225.1). Lineage (NCBI taxonomy): Eukaryota > Metazoa > Arthropoda > Insecta > Diptera > Ulidiidae > Melieria > Melieria omissa. The sequence goes on from OZ020267.1 coordinate 119,720,002, forward strand.
ATAAGTATATTAGCATTAAATCACGTTTTAGCAACCGTTTTCACCGTCTTAAATTTTTGTAAAACTATACCCGACTTTGACAAGTTAAAGGGTGTGCACACCAAAATCGGGACACTTTAAAACCCCTGTATCTTTTAAAATAAAACTCTTTGAAAAGTAAAATTTGAGACGTAAGTACTCCATGACTTGGTTTTCAATATTCAATTAAAAAAAATTTCAAAACCCGTTTTATTAGTAAGAAAATGGCAAACGAATACGAACGTAGAAAACTCATCTTGCACGAACACACTACGAATCTCAATCTCAGTATACGCCGAATTACAAAAAATCTAAATTTTGCACCATCGACATGCAGTAAAGTGTTGAAAAATTTTAATGAAAGGCTGAGGGTTGATGATAAGGCGGGTAGTGGTGGTGACCATGGCCAGAAGAATGTTAGATGCACGAAGAAAGTGATTGCCACATTTAAAAAATCCGCGAATGTCAAGTCGTTCGATGGCTTAAATCGTGGAGAAATCGTCATCGTTCGTCCAGAAAGCCAAGAGGCGAGCAAGCTTGAAGAGTTACAAGGCTCAAGTAGTACCAGATCGGGACACGAAACGAAATCTGACCGTGTAGCACCGTTGTCGTAATTTGTTCGAAAATTTGCTAACGAAATTCAGTAGTGTGATCATGGATGATGAAACATACTGCTTCAACAACTTTACATTTTTAGCTGGGCAAGATTTCTACACAGCCACGAATCGCCAAGATATTACTGATGAATACAAGGTGAAATCAGGGGCAAAATTCCGAAAGAAGACCATGGTTTGGCAAGCCGTCTGTTCGTGCGGTTTTAAAACAAACCCTTTTGTAACAGTCGGTACAATGAATGGCAATATTTAACGGGAAGAATGCTTCGAAAAGAGACTGCTGCCTCTCATTCGTCGCCACACATCAAAACCCTTGTTTCAGCCTGACTTGGCTACTTGCCACTACTCCAGGGAAACTCTGTAGTGGTATGAAGAGAATATTCTCCATATGGGAGGGAATATGTACAGCGCGATTGTGATCCGCCTAACAGCCCGGAACTCCGCCCTATCAAAAACTAGTGGTCAATAGTTACAGGCATTTTAAAGAAGAGTGATGCGAGAGTATCGGCAGAAGAAGAAGAGAAAATGAACGAATTTTTCGTGCAAAAATTTATGGCAGGACTCCGACGAAAAGTGCGGTTGGCGGCATACGGAGGAAACAAATCTGGACTATATCATACCTTCAAGACAGAAGAGTAGAAATAAATTGTACAAAAAATTCTAGGTTACTTCGTTTTATTTTTATATCAGAAAACAAGTGTCCCGATTTTGGTGTGCATACCCTTTATATATCGTAACTAACAGAATTTTCGATAAAATATTTCGAATCTGGCTTAATTAAATAATTACCTTTAACATGATACTACTTTCGTCAAAATCCGCGATTATTTTGTTCCTTATGTTTGTCCACTCTCAATGCACTGTGAGGTTGTTGAACAGACACGCTCGGGAATAACATTGCCAAACTGTTACCAATACAAACAGTATCCTTGAAAATTATACTTTGCCAAGCCAACGATTTCTGCAAAAACTGCTATGCTAAAGACATCTTGACACCTCTGACATCTTGACGCCAAAGGCTTACACATGCTCGAGTTAGTACGATAACTAGGAGAAGGAATAGAGGCCTAACTGGCCAAAGTGTGCTCTTGTTCAACAGCTGCCACTTCCACCAACGTACGTACATATATGACCAGACTTTTGACTTCTTTGTTTAAAGCGCACATACGTCGCGCCATCTGAAGTGTCAGTCGGCCACATTCAAATTCGTTACATAATAAGTTTACGCCGAATGTCAAGTGACAAATGCGTTGAAACGCGAAATTCTCATGCGGTTACTTCGCTGCAATTTTCGACAAGCAAATTGCATGTACGCGCTTAATGCGTGACACAAATCCTGCTTGCAGCAGCCGCCACCAGCTGCCGTCGGCGCTGCATAATGCACGCTTGCACACATACTCGCACATGCACCCACACATACAAGCAAGAACACTGCTTGCAGTCGTTAACACAGCTGTCTCAACCTACGCCTGTCCGGTGTGGCACAAGGCGGCGATGGTGGCCTCATACAGCAGGCAGCTAAAAACGGCGTACCGGCTAAATTCACTACGAGTCTGCCGCGCATTCAGAACGGTCTCGGACGAGGCGGCCGACGTGATTGCTGGAAGACCCCCTATCCAGTTAGTGATTCTGCAACAGGCAAATACGTACTGGCATAAACGAGGTGCACAGGTGTCGGCCGAGGACACCATAGTGGCATGGCAACGTAGATGGAGTTCGTCCTCGAAAGGCAACTGGACGCGAACGCTCATCCCGGTGCTGGCACCGTGGTTAAAGCGGACACATGGCGAGCTGAATTTCTTCCTCACGCAGTTCCTCTCTGGCCATGGATGCTTTCGTGCATACCTGCACAAATTCAAGCACGCAGAGAGCCCTCACTGCAATCAGTGTATCGGGGTGGCTGAAACGGTCCACCATACGTTTTTTGAATGCGCCAAATATGCCGATGATAGAGCTAATCTCGAAGAGGCAATCGGCTGTGCCTTAACACCGTCCTCACTGGTGTCTTACATGCTTGCGTCGCCAGAATCATGGGACCGAGCGTGCAGGAGTATTGCCCGCATAATGCTCTTACAGAGACGAGACATACGGGACTGTTCGGTGACAATTGCCAATGACTGACTATCCGTCCGTCCGAACACGACACTTTTGGGCAGAGCATCTTATGACTCATGCCTGGACGTAGCTGAACGCTAACATATCCGCCTTCATCGTGAAGTAATACCTCGCGGTGGTGCCACGATGAAGGTACACGGACTGTTGTATACAGGGGTTTTAGCGTGTTCAAGTCTCGCACTCGTTTGGCTTTCGATGCTTTCCCCTACTGAAAAAAAAAAAAAAAAAAAACCCACACATACAGCTCATCGACGCATGCTCTGTCAACGAAGGAAGCGAGCGCGGAAACATTAAATAGCAGAAATATCGCGATGCCGCCGATGCCGCCGTCACCGCCGCTACAGGAATGAGGCAGCGCAAAAATTACAAACACCGCTGGAAATGCGAAAATAATTTCCAATCGAAAATCGAATCAACGCTGACAGCGAAACCTACAGCAACAACAACGCCGCCCGTGACGCAGTCTGCAAGGAAATCTACGGGCCGCGACAGCACCAGCAGAGTGCGGCAAGACAGGATTCCAGCCCCACGACCGGGATGAATCGAGCTGCTATCGACGACTACTGCTCGACGGCTGCTGCGGGTGGTTGTGTTTGCGCTGGTGCGCTTCGGTCCTTGTGTCGGATGTCGTGTTAACAGGCGCTTTTTAACATACGACAACCCGCGACACTGTCACTGGGCGCACGTACATGGTTGGGTGTGTGTGCCAGCGTCTGCCGCGCGCGTGAGTATGTGCATGTGTGTACGCCTGCACCAGGGCGGTGGTGCACTGTCACGGCGAATTGACAGTCGGGTGAAATGGATCAAGCAAATTGTCAATAATTTTTGCGCGTCAGCGTTCGCCGCCGTTGCCAGCGTTGTGTTGTTGCGGCGGGGCAGGGCCGTGGATGTTGCTGACATTGTTGCCGCCATCGCTACCGCCCCTGCCATCGGTCATGTTGCCGCCGCCTATGCCGATGTCGACGCTGATGCGGCAATAACTTCGCAGAAGTAGATGCAAGCCGATAACAAATTTCATCGCTTCATCTGCACGTCGATTTAATGACAATTTTTAAATTCGTGTTGGAATCCTTCCCCATCCCGTAATGACACGCGTCATTTTGTATTTCAACACCAGCACATTTGTTGAATTTCTGCGTTCGCTGCTGCTTCTCTCTCGCAACTCCTCCAGTAAATGTCCTTATATAAGTATGTGTATGTCCTACAGTGGAGAGAGTAATCAATTTACTGCGAGCAATTTACAAAATGATATCAAAGTTCAATATTCGCTCAGCCTTCGTACATAATTTTATAGGGTGCGCTTTGATGAGAGAAAATGAACCGATGAGAAAATAAAAAACAATGCGATTCGATCTGCCGCGCTCTGCATTTCCGATTATGCACTGCAGCCTGGAGGCAATTCGTCCTTTTATTTTAATATAAAGTTTCATATTGATCAAAATCTGCATCACTAGTTGAAGAAACTTTCGCAACAAAAACAAATGTTTACTTTCGGTAAGGAATAAGCCAATTTAATCTTAAACAAATATTTTAGAAATACACCCCGGCTAAGGTTTTCTCTAGTAGATTTAGTTTAAATTTGTTTGCAAACGTCACCAGCTATTGCAAAGCACCTCTTGTTGTCAACACTGTTTGAAGAAGTTTTCAAATTCTTTAATTTAAAATCTGTAATAATAATTATGTGCGTATGTTTCGTGTGCGAACATATCAACAGCTGAGTAGCAAAAGAGGGAGGGGAAGAAAGCTTGCAATGTTCGATTGGCTGCGTTGTCGATTGTATGCGCACTCCACATCCAGTCAAATCAAATAAGTAACGATAAAGTAAATGTGTAACTTGAGTGTACAAAATAAGTAAATAAGTATGTATGTACTAAAACCCTCCTAAAATTCCTTAGGCCTCAAGTTAAACTTGAGGCTGCCACTTAATCAAGGTCAATCAAGGAAGTACTGCATTTGAACAAACATTTTTGCTACGGAATTGGGCACGTGAGAAAATGTAACAATAGAGAAGTTCCAACCGAGTGAGATCTATTTTCCCTGGAGAATTGTTACCTATTAAATATTTAAAATATTTCGCATGTTAAGTGTTTTCACTAAGTTTAACCCATTGCTGACCCTTTAGATTTTCATTTGCACTAAGGGCCAATTTTTCAGTGCGAGTTTAACTCAGTTTAAACTCAGTTTAAACGCAAAATCCACTTTTTCAGTCAAACTTGACTGAAGTTTAAACTCAGTTTAAACGCCCAACCCTGCACGGTTAAACTAAGTTTAAACTGTCAACAGCTTCTGACAGTTCATTTATTTTTTGTTTTGGTCAGCTCTTGGCTGTCGTGATCGAAATTCTTTCAAGAGACGAAAAATTTGCTTATTTTGAATTTTTGATGAAATACATTATTTCAGCGCAAATTTATTTACGACTGACAATCAAAACAAAGGAAAATTATAATCTAGATAAAAATATAGCCAGCATTGCCAGACTCAAATGACAAATATTTGCTCCAGTTAAACTAGCACTGAAAAACTGCTTTCTCGTTTAAACTGAGTTTATATTTAAACGAAGTTCAAGCAATCTACGTTTGAACTGAGTTTAAACTCGCACTGAAAAATTGGCCCTAAGAGTACTTTCGCCAAGCTTCAAGTCAATAGGCTCATTAATTCGTGTTTTTACAGTAAACTATTAACCGCTCGTTGACCCTATCAGATATTGGATTAAAAAAAAAACATCATGCATAAAATTATTTCACATTTGTAATACTTTCACCAAGTTTGAATTTAAAAGGCGTAAAAATTCATGTTTCTTCATATAAAGGTTTAATCCTTGAGTCACACCTTTAAGTTTAGATTTTGCAAAAAATGAGAAACACATGTCAAATTAATTTTGATTTCAAGTGTTTCTACCAACTTTGAGGTCAATAGGACTAACGGATCATGGTTTTTTCTTAGACTTCCCGTATACGCATCTTATCCCATTGTTGACCCCTTAAATTTTGATTTTCGAAAAATTTAAAAATACATGTCGAATTATTTTTGATTTGGAGTACTTTCACCAAGTTTGGCAACAAATGTTACCCACACTTGACAACACTTTACTCATGTTTACCCCGTTGCAGAGGTTCATGTTTTAAATGTATCTACAAATTTCATGCTTTTTGTTTTGTGTTTGTGGTAGGCGAAGAGGAATTTGTCAGTCAGTCAGGAAAAACAATTATATGTACATATATAGAATAAAGCAAAACATCCTGAGTGAATTTTGATACCATACCACATGCCACTGTGCGCAATCTAAAACCTAAATAATTGCAAATGGATACCGCTCCCAGCAATGTTGGGGGATAGGGTGGTTAGTAACTATCGCTCGTCTCAATAAATTAAAATGATTTATGATTGTCAGGCGGAAATGCTGAAATGCCTGCGATAAATCAATAACAACCGCATGGACACAGCGCCGACCATAACAAAAAATTACACCAATCCCTGCTACTATATAAGGACATCAACAATAACAGCACCGATAGAAGCTGCAAATGTAACCAAACGCACTCATGGCGGCCAATTGGTCGCATTGCGTCCTTTCTCCATGCATTTGCAGATTATTTAATTATGCCATTTTCATAATTAGTCCCATGCGCGATGAGTCGTTATGCAATTATTTTTATATTTATTTATTAATTTTGCGCTAATAAATGGAATAATTAAAAATTCAATTAGTGCGATTGGCTGAGGAGAGCGCAATGACACTGGCACGTTCACCACGCATTGCAGCTGACATCAGCAATAACAGTATAAAATACTTTTTAATACTTCTCAACCCCTGTCCCTTTCATTGGTAAATCGGAAATTTTCATCCGGACTTCTTGACTTCTAGCCTCGTTTGTTTTTTTCCATTGTAGTTTTGTCAATTCGAATTGGAATTAAAGTGTAATTCCAATATGTAAGTGTTCCAATATGTTGACGTATACTTAGATGAGATAAAGATATATATTATAATCTTGTTGCTGAATTTCGGAAATTTACTACTGTATGGAGGTGAAAAAATTAATATGTCTTAAATTCTTTAATTTCTTAATTTAAAAATCTTAAATTTATGAGTTTTGCTAATCCAAATGGAAGTTGATATTTCATAGATCAATCAATAAACATATATATTTCGTTAAAGAATTTGTCCTATTTAACAATTTTTCTTAAAAGATAGTGGGTTTCGAGAATAGATGTTTGATCGGTAAATTTAATTTGCAGGCTTAGAAAAAACCAGGAGTTTGGATTTAGTTTCGAAATATAAAGTTTTTAAGGAAATTTGGACCGATTTGAAAGACTGTGAAAAAAATTTCGTGTCGTGGAGCTACAATCAAATAAGTTTAATAAATCCTAACGGTAGTGAGACGATGTCAATAAACAAAAAGCGGCGTTGAACTATGTGGAGCAAAGGGATGAAATTATCGCCATGATGTACTAATAACGACAGAATTAGATAGATCATCGTTTCACTGTCGTTTCATGGGCGTTTAACTAGCGGCATATTTAAATAATCAGTTAGCGAGTTAATTACGCGACTTGAAGCAGGAAACAGTGGCAGATACATTACACACTAAAGTTTTTCAACTACTACTATTGCACATACATAAATGTGCACAGTGTGTACAGAACTAAAGTAATTAATAAATGATGTTTTAATATTTCACGTAAAATTAGTTTTGCAAGCCCACCCCACTTCACACAGGTACCTACTAGTTACATACTTTTATTTATTGCGGCGCAAATGGCGTCCTTGCGTCTGCTGCGATTTTTATCTGCAGCTATGATACGCCACTTAATGGGCGTGTCATGGCGTTTACATGCACACAATATTGGTGATGCGTTTACGTACACAGTTAAATTACTTGGAACCATAAATCACGTCGGAATGTTTGCGTTGGTGAAAATTAAATGCCACAAATATTCGTAAAATAATCAACCACAACAAGATTAATTCAAATTTATAGTATTGTATATATTAGCGGTCCATTTCTGTAGATTAAAACAATTTATGGAATTACGGCAAAATTACATGTAAATCGATATTTCAAGTGCCTCGAAACTGTGTATGAAGGTATGCACGTAACATATGTATATGCACACTTACATGGACGGAACGTCCTTTCTCATACTTCATCGTTCTTTTGTCACTACATCGGGTAAATGTTTTGAACCAAAACGCGAGGCTCAGTTACGAGTACAGCATACATAACATATATCCACAAGTAATTGCTCAATTCTCGATTACTTTCTGCCGAAACTCTACTTGGACACATGGGCACTTGAACACTCGCACCCACTGATTTATTCGTTCAACACCGTATTTAATTGTCGGTACATCAAATGAAACTGCCAACCGCGTTACATAATCTCCACGCGTTCACCGTCGTCCGTTCTGATCGCAGTCAAGAACCACAGCCTTCAAAAGAACCACGTATGTATGTACTATTTGCGAGCTCAAATATACATACATACATACAATTTAAAAAATTACTTCAACTCACTACATGTATAATAAACTGTGTATTTGTAATCATCCACCCACTAGGAAACTTACTTTGAAGCAGAAAATGTGACTCCACGAGGAATCAGAAAAGAAAAGCATCGCTAAATAAGCTTAAGTTGTTTAAGGATTAATTTGTTTTGTCTATACGTAAACTAATGTGAGCATTTCGCATCCTTCCAAAGTGTTTTCATTTTCAAATAAGTTCAACATTATTTTTTCATTACAACACATACAACAACATTACTTACAAATGTACGAAATGAGGCGTTTTTTAAATAAAAAACTTACATATGTCGTGGCACGCGCTTTTTTCCATGAATAGAAATGCTTTATCGTGATTGCTCGGCCAATTTTCCAAGCAGGTTTTTCTAATTCAAAATATTGTCTTCAACACATTGTCATAACTCTTGTATACCTGAATAAATATGTATGTAAAAAAAAATAAGTATGTATGAGCATTGTGCTCATTAAGAAACACTCCATGCTTGAGTGAATTATTTTAGAACCGATATTGCCATTGACGACCACGACGATATGTGGATCATGTTCAGCAGACCGAGCTACTACTGCGCACATTCTTACGTACATATATCTTATATTATGGGGTCATCCCGTGAGTAATGCATACTCAGTATTCGAATGCAAACGTTGCTAGAAAGTACTATTTCACATGAAAAAATACTAAATCTTTGTAATAGTAGCAAATTTCTCACAACACACTAACGTATACAAAAATGTTTATATTTTATATGAAAAAGTTAAAAATAATATTTATCTTTCGTTTATAATGCAGTAACCAAAACGTAATTTCCTTGTGTAAAATCTACATTTTTCATATCATAGTAAAAAAAACCTAGAGCGCTCAACTTTAATGGACGTATCACAGTGATTTCAAAATCGAATCTTTTTTGTGAAAACTCGTTCACAGGAAACGTTCTCTTTTTATGGTTTGTTCGCATTGAATCAGGGGTGGCTTAAAAACTTAAAAAGGCAAAGGAGCAGGGCTCTATTTTTACGACAAACATTCTGCACATATCTTTGGAACTGTCATTTGGACATCAATAAAACTTAGTACGGTAAAGCCCAATGACCAAGCAACAGAAATTATTTAAGTCATATTGTCATATTTTTGTTGCATGACAGTGAAGTGAGCTATGGGTTCTTTTCTAACCTTAGGAGACTTTTCACCAGATCATGGAACGTGTGGGTAAGGCACTAAATCAACTCACCGGTTTTGGAGCAAATATTAAAAATATGCGATGCCTGAAAATATGCGCCAAAGGAAGTCAACACAATATCAATCATTACATATTGATTATTTGACAAAAAAATTACCGACTTCCGTCGTTTGATCGACGAAGTTACTTTGAAATTATTCGATGTGTCATTTCGGTTTTTTTCTGCAATTCATTTTTCGAGGTGCAGTTGTAGTACATTGGAATCAAGGTACATTAAACAGATAGGTGCAATAGTCCTAAATTGTTCTCCTTTTTTTCAATTACGGTCTTCTTGATAATCAACAAAGATTGTTTTTAGCAGGTGCATTTATTTATACTTATAGTATATAACAACAGTTTCAGTTTACAACAACAAGAATATACACCATAAAACTTACTTTACACATAAAATCACAATTACGATCTCCTTTTTAATTTCTTCTCAAGTATCAGGCACATGTACAAACTTTTGAGTGGACCTCCTCCAGCGCATCCAGCATCGCGTTTGTTCTCTGTAAGTTTTCTTTCGAACGGTCCTTTTCCAATTTCACTAAATCTGAAAATAAAAGCAAAAAAGTCTTCAATTCTTCTTGTACAGAATGCTACGGAAAACATACCAGAGAAATGTTGTCTTGATCCCAAAATTAGTAATTTTTTATCGTTTCCTTAAAAAAAAGAAACATTCTTTAACTAATATTTTTCTATACGATTACAAATTCCTGTACAGAATTGTTTATGCATTCCCCTAAAATTACATATTTCAAAGCTGCACAAGGAATAAAAGTTTCTTTCATATCGTAACAAAAAAGAAATAACTGTTCTCTGGTGCATGACACTTCAAAATCAAAGATTGGAAAAATAGAAAAAATCTAAGCCATAGTGAAATTATACTCTGATCTAAACGAAATTGGGCACACACCATTATCTACGTTTTCGGTCCGAATTTCATCCTAAAACCACATGCCTGTGTAAACCAATTTTATTAAGTTCATTCCCGCCATAAAGACCAGAGTGCCGTAGCGCCTGCAGCAACAAATAGCCCCATACTCTTCCACTTCCATATGCGCGACAGCTTCTCCAACTCTAACACAAAATAAAAGTAAAATAACAATATTCGAAATTGGCCTAGTGTTTCGTTACGACGTAGCTATATTTTACGATAAGGCTTGACATTTTGGCAATCTCGTAAAAATATATCGTCTCTTTCATTTACGATATAGAATATATTGTTGATGGTTCGTGAAACGGGCAAACAGCAAGCACAACCTTCGCACATAGGTGGCAAAAACAGGAATGCCAACTTTGTACCATTTTGCTGAGCTTTCACAAGCATTATGCCCCGAACACATAAACGACGGCAGCAACACGACTGCATCTGTCAAAATATACAATCAGAACAATCGTGTAGGAACGATTATTTTGACGACAGCACGACAACACGAACACCAAATGCAGATGTCACTGTCGCCCAGCTTAGAGCTGGTCTCTATTACGTAGGCGATAAAGCCAAAGCTGCTTACTGCTTAGATCAGCAACATCGATTGCTTGTTTGCATACTTTGCTCAGCTTTTTTTACTGAGACAAATACGTTATATTTGTTATTTTGGTAATTGCGTTAGCAAAATTAACAAACGATTTTAAATGATTCATAGTTCAACTTCAACACTTCCAGACAAATACGAACTTGTGAAAATTCAAGCGTCACAAAACATACGACCGTTGTGCTACTGCTGCCGCCATCATTGTAATCACGTTGCCAACTACACCGCAACCGTTAAAGCCGACATCATCTTGCGGTCGCGTGGCCGTGGTCAAAGAGCTCCAAATAGTTTTCTTGGAACCCCAGCCTACAGGTGCGAGCGACCATTTTTAGTCGAATATAGGGGGTGTCAATTATGCGGAGATCTTACAGATTGAAATATTGTTCGCATCGCCAGAATACTAACGTATGGAAAATGTACTCCCTTTTCGTAAAGAAACGATAGATATTATGAAGCTGAATTCGCAATGTGTTTGTGCGCTTGTAAGTATAATACTTTCTTCAATGGTTAGTTCACTGGTTAGTATAAACGGTGTTTTTTTCATAACTTGACTTGTACTATAGTAAAATATTTTTTCTTCTTTTGCTTGATTCTTCTTATTCTTTTTCAGTTAAATATTTTTGTTGTAGTTGCAGTTTTTTGTTAAATAAGAAGTAAAAGTTTATGTTTAAATTTAAAAATATCTCTACTTGTACACATGTCCAGCTTTATTACAAAAAATAGCAAGTGAGTAAATCTTTCTAATGGTTAGATTTAACTATAGTGAAATAAGGTTAGTATTGTAAGCAGTGATGCACACTGAATTTCAGTTAAGGGGGGTTTAAGGTTAGGGATATGGCAAGACTCTTTTGTGGGATAACACACAACAAAAATATACAGGTCGATTCATTTTTGGAACAGAACGCTTGTTTATTGTCATTTTATATACCTACTATTTAACTTACATACTACTACTAAGTTACACATAAACAAAACATAATTATTAAGTGTTAAGTGTTTAAATGGTTTACATAAACAATTAAAGCGTTATTATAAGACTTTTTGACATTTCATTTTGATTGGGTTAATAATTCAATGTTGACTATGAGCTCGTAAGTTGTGTAGGCAAATTGGTGGGTTTTTGAAAATTACTTGCCGTCCGATCCAAGTAAAATGTTTTGTATTCAAAAGGTAAAGTATTATATTTCGTTTTTATATATTTAGCTATTGTAAACAAACAATAATTTATGGACTGCTAATTTGTATCTGCTTTAAGCAATGAGTAGTCGAATTGATGGAATGCATTAAAGAAGTGATGAAGACGGTCTCAGCTTTGTGCCGATGAAATCAGCCTCCAGGGTTAAGATTGAAAAATACACATATATGTATCAGGCCCGTGCGCAGAATTCGTTTATGGGGGGGGTTTTGACATATGTCTATCATGTTTGGTTATGAAGTTAATAAAAAATAATAAGAAACTTTTCTTATAAATGAAGACATTTTATTGTGTCTTGACTTGATATTCAGTTATTATATAATAAATTAACTCTGCGAGGTGTAGAAAAAAACGTCTCCAAAACTCTTTGCGGATCGACCTCGACATCGCGATGTATATTGAGCGAGGCTAATCCGTTCAGCCGATCTTCAGACATTGTTGACCTGAGGTAAGTCTTGAGGCGACGCAATGTTGAAAAGGAGCGTTCATTCGTCGCTGTCGTTACAGGCAGAACTGCCAAAATGCGAAGCATTTGATGAACATTTGGAAACGCATCTCCATTGCACACATCGAGTGCTTCAAGCAAATTTTTAACGTTCTTTCCGGCGATGAGTTGACGCCAAAGTTTGACTTCGTCTACCCAGATGTCACGGGAATCATCCCGCAAAATTGAAGAGTATGGTTCAAACAATTCTGCATTGAAATTCTTCATTTTGTTGGGGAAGAGGCAAGCAAAGTTTGATAAAATTTTGCGGTGATTCAAAAATCGATCTTGTAAATGGGTCAGAAACAAATCAATGTATGAGATGTAAATCGTTATGCGAAAATAATCTTCAACTGAATCAGTTTGTACGTTGGAGCGTTGAGTCTGTTTTGACGCGAGCCTTGGTTTCCGCAGTTCGATGTCGTATTTTGCGCTGACTTCGCTCGCTAGTGGAAAATTATGTGGAAAAATTCTCGATGGGGGGGTTAGAACCCCCAAAACCACCCCCTGCGCACGGGCCTGATATGTATGTATGTACGAGTATGTATAATCTGCTAAGCGGCAACAGTCAAAACACAGTTTCCTCTGCTGCGACATCGCCAATAGAGCTGGCAACCATGACAGTTCGTTCAGCGTAGGGTAATAAAAACGTGACTTTGTCAACATAACGCCGATCAGCTGTTTCTACTCGTTCTTATTTTGTTTACGGCTTTTTGCCATCTTTCTCGTGGCGTCCCGTGCTCTCGCTGCCATTCAAACTCGTCGAGTGAGTAATATTCCGAAATAATTGTTTGGAATTGAGGTCGTGCTACGGCGTACGTGCATTAAAGGACGTAATTTGTCTCGGCTTTTTCGTTGGAAGCAAACTCGCCAGTGACAACTCGCGTCGCTGGCCTCACTTCGTGCGCGCTCTCACTACGCCCGTTGTTAGTTGCCGGTATTTAAGCGCTGCGTGTTGTCAATAAGCAACACTTCACCAAAGTTACCCAACACGTCAACAACGACAACACTACATAGATAACAGACAGCTGATTTGTGACTAAAATTGTGTAATTGAGCAAAACAGCTTACGGAAATATATTCTTAAACGAATTGTCAAAGAAGAGAAATGAGCTCCATTGCAAATCTCAGCAAGCAGAGTGGCCGCCTGTGGCCGGTGGCCGCCAAGCAGCATAGTTTTTTCCCGAATCCATGGAAGAGCGGCCCTTCAGGAGCAGCCCTACAAGAGCCGAATACTCGTACTTTCTTCCCGAATCCATGGAGGAGCGGCCCTGCTGACTTCTCAACATCTTCGGCCTCTACACATTCAAATGCAGAAAACGAAGTCAAGGCGAAGGGCAAGAGTGAACGCGTTGTCGAGTTCCAAAAGAAGCTGCGCGCCAAAACACCACTGGGCAAGCTAGACGAATTCTCGCGCCACCCGTTCCAGGAGAAGGAGCCACTGAAGCCATGGCCCAACAGTGTCAATCCTTACACAGGCGAGATTGGCGGTCCCGCCGGTCCAGAGCCCACCCGCTACGGCGACTGGGAGCGCAAAGGTCGCGTCTCCGACTTCTAGTCCACTCATAGAGCATAGTGTTATTGTAGTCAATAGTTAATGTTTTAGATCGTAAGATGGTGTGCCGGTGCGATGTAAGAGGCAAGTCTTCGGATGTCAATCTGCCATGCACTCAAATATTATGACTGCTTATATTTTCGTATAAATGTAAATCTTAAATTATTGCATAAGAAGCTGATATCTTAGAATAAAAACATCATAAATTTTAAACATGAATTTTCTGCATTTTAAATTTGTTCGCCAGTTCCGATAGTTTGCTCCGTTAAGGGTTTTTGTACGATGGACTGCGCCATCTGCTCACTTAACTGCCACAGCTGCTGCCGAAGATTTTCGTTCTGAGCCAACTTGCTGACCTCCGAAAAGAAGCAGTTGTTGAAATAGAGTCCTGTTAAGCCAGTGAGTTCGTTTGCAGTGGCGCAATATATCGTTGTGGCCGCGGCTTGTTGCTATGGATAAGAGCATTTGAATGATATTCGACAACGGTTAATTTCACTTGCAAGTAAAAGAGGAGTTACCAATGACTTTGTGAACGGGCGCACAATGGCAAATAGTAGGCGATAGAACCACCAGTTGCGCTGCAATTTCGTCGAAACCATGTTGCCCGGATGTACGGCAAACACACAAATCCCGCGGTGTTTCCAGCGCTGTGCAAATAAATAAATTTCGTGCAATTACTTAGTTTTTTAGCTCTAATCGAATCTTTCGTTTCATGAGACAAACGTATCATCTAGAAAAGGAGACTAAAGGTTACGTGTTTCAAGGCTTTTACTGCTTACATGGGCCAACTCCTGCGCAAAGAGTACATTGCACAGCTTGGCGTTATTATAAGCCATCATGCTCCAATACTTTTGGGCTGGTGGCGACAGATGCTGCTCGGTCAGATTATCAGCCGGAAGATTTGCAAACCTGAAACATGAATATATAGAAAGGGCATAAAAAACAAATAAGCATAAGTAAACAGCCAGATGCGAACGGCACCCTTGCAATGCACAAGCACTCGGCCAGTGAGTGTTGCGCTGCAGTCTGTGGTTTGTTTTACAACGTATTTCCACGCTCCACGCACGCGACTCTGTGTGCACTGGCTGAACTAGTGTGTACGCAATTGAACTCGCTTTTGGACTTTGGACCAGGCGCCGCGTTCTCAAGAACATAAATAGAAAAGAAACAACTACGCCGACAGCTACAGCAAAGCCGAACGCTGTAAGTCCGGTTTGAGCTGCTGGCATCTGTTTGATTATTGCCTCGTGCCTTTGGCGACGACCACAGCGGCATTTGGCGTTTAGAAGCAAAACAATATCGTTATTTATTATTCAGTGAATCTTGTTGTTTTTCTTTCGCCATGTGGGTCACAGTAAACAAATATTTTTTGCGCAGCAAACCAACGCAACACCACAACATCACAGGCTGAACAATGTTTACTCGCCTAAAAGCTAAAAAAAGACAATTTTGAACCTAACGCCCTACGTGCCAAATTTGTTTTCGGAAACACCATGACTTTTTATTTATTACATGATACTCGCCACGGCGGAGATCCAACACGTCAATTTTAGAGCAACAGAACCATACGTTATCAATCACAAGTCCAGTAGTCGCTGGACTAGCCATGGTATACGATTGTACTTTTTTTAATATATAAACTGATAAATGCCGCTGGATCGCCGGATGTGCATGATGCACATACACTGTGAAATTAGCTCAAGTTTTCCCCTTCTCTAATACATAAGTAACTAATATTTTTGGACAGATACTACACCCGCTTAAGTACCACAAACAACTTGCATTTATGTATACATAGGTAACCGGCTTTTACTGTAAATGTATATCGACGATCGCAACATGCACACAGATGTATATACTTATGTGCATACATACTCGTACATACCTTATATTAAGTGTTAATATAACTTGTATTGTCGTACATGTTTACTATTTTCATTTTGGCTGCGAAGTAAAAGAGTTGGCGAAAGAATTAAAAATAAAGTTTAAAGAAACCAACTCCGAATATGCTCAACATCGGCAACTGGAAAACAGCTTAGAACAACAACAACGAGAGTCATGCGCCCATAGCTCATGCGCTTGAATGAATTCTGCGGTATTGGGAAACAGCATGCAGTCGCAAACCCTCAGCAATGAAAGCAAAAGATGATGGCAAACGAATGTTGCTTGTTGCTTGTATCCATCATTTCACGTACCTACGTGAGTAAAGCAACGTACACTCGTCACTGCAATGCTGACTGGCGTACGTTGCTTTTGTTCCATTTGGCTGTTTTTGCTTGTCAACAGACAACATCATCGACAGCGAAGATTGTTGTCTTAATGTTGTT
Source organism: Melieria omissa (assembly GCA_963971225.1). Classification (NCBI taxonomy): domain Eukaryota; kingdom Metazoa; phylum Arthropoda; class Insecta; order Diptera; family Ulidiidae; genus Melieria; species Melieria omissa. The sequence continues at coordinate 119,736,586 of OZ020267.1, forward strand.
TGTGCTGTCTGCGTGGTGGTTTGTCTGCGGCGTATGGTTCATACACTTCTTATACAGTGACGACGTTTTTGCGGAAAACAGATAAACAAGTAGCACACAAATGCCGCCGCAAACTTTTTAGTTTAGTCTGTGATATTCAACGATAAACATTTTGATGTTCAACATGAACAGAATTAATACTGTGCACAATGCATCTATCTACCAATAAGCAAAAGCTCAGTGTATTTTGTTGTTGTTAACTGTTTCATAAAAACAGTAAGGTATGCTATGATGCTATTTGATCGCTGCAGCTCAATGCAAAATAGTTCTAATTTAAATTGTGACATTGTGTAATTGTGATTGAGATCTTTGTTGGAGATAATTTTGAGTAAAGTTGTGGCAATTTTAGTTTACATTTTCAAATAATTAAATTAATTTTGAATTTTAAAAATTTTTCTTTCAACTTTTTAACTATCATTTATAATTTTCAAATTTAGCAAAAGTGACATAACTTCAAATATTTCGGTAATTATTGAATTTAAGTATCATCAAAAAAGTCATAACTTAAAATTTTAGATTTTCTAGTGTTAAGGGGGGAACTACCTTTAGACACTTCAAAAAATCGATTTTTTTATTGTTTTAATCGATAGGTATATTGCCTTAGAATATCGTGTCAAAGTTTCAAAAGGTAATTCTCGAAATCGTGGAAGAGATGCATCCCGGAAATGACTGGCGCCGAGCTCGCCGAGCGCAAACTTTAAACTTTAAACGGCATTTTCTCGAAACCATGTTTTTCAACATTGTGTAAGTGATAATAAAATTACTAATGAACAGATTTTCATTATCTAGCCTTCATTTTAAAGAGCATAAAAAATTGTTCTATCTAAACTAAAGATTTAACAAAACATTTCTAGACATTTTTTGACTGCATATATAACAAAATTTCTTGTGAAAATCCTAATTTTTTTTGTGACGCCTATTTTAGAGGGTTAATTTTCGAATTTCGTAAAAATTTTAGTTCATCGACGATAGAAAACCCTCTCGAGTAAGAAAATGTTTGGTTTTTTTATTTCAGACTAAAATTGCGGCCAGCATCACTTACACAATTTACGATGTCAGCGGCGATATGACTTATAGAATCATTGAAAAATTTGTTAAATTTCTGTTTTCACTTTTACAAAAATGTTTTTTTTTACCTCAGACATCACTGTTAATATATATTATATTGATTTGAAAAGAACTGTTTTCATTTCCCTGTAAATCGACTGTAAAAATTACCTTTTTTCGGCCTCTAAAGGTAGTTCCCCCCTTAAATAAAAAACTTTGTAACTTATCCCAGAGCATAATATGAAATGATTTTGTACTAAATTGTCTACACTTTATTTAAAAAATGTTTATTCAGCTCAAAAACAGTTTTTTGCGTTTTCTGAAAAATTAAACATTTTTAGTTGTGTCACTTTTGTGTGTGTGCGATGTTTTTTTTACCCTCCTCCCTAGGTATTAAAAAACTTTACGCTATCGCCCTCTACCCACGATATGAGTGCTTGATGAAGGCTTTATCGACGTCGTTAATAAACTGTTGCATCAACTAAGAAGATATCAATCATAATGTCAGGCTGACATCACCGCCATCCAGGAAATACGATGGACAGAACTATATTTATTCAGTTTATAAAAAAAAAAACCAAATCCCCTTTTTTTTAAACCAGTGTAGGTACGTACATACTTCCCAGCGCCATAAAAAAAGAGTCGCGCCGTTACAACGTGGTATCAAAAAGAGCCATTATTTTGTGCTCTTCACTGTCATAAACAACTCTTAAAAGTGATATTCCAATCGAGTTATGCACGAAGTATTCAAAGAGCATCACATAAAAACAGTTCACTGCTAGTTTTGACTCAAAGCTTTAGAAGCAAACTGCATTCTCTAATATGTATTTCAATAGATGCAGATATGAGCAAGTTTTAAGCAATGACATGGCTAGATTAACTTTAGATTAACTTAGTTAATTTAGTTAGCCAAAATATAAAATCATCATTGTTACCTGTGTGACTCGGACGAGAGCACTACAATACGAGTTGTATGATCGAAAAGTGCCTCCAACTGAAGCGTTAGATAGAAGTGTGACAAATGCGACACTTGGAATGTTGTTTCCACACCATCTTCGGTTTTGGAATAAGGTAGAGCGAACACACCAGCATTTAAAATAAGGATATCAATGTGCCTGAAAAGTGCAAAGTTTATGTAAATTTTATCATTTATTAAACTATTTTAAACACACCTTAAGGTTCGCTTAGTTTCCGCAATGAAATGGCACACCGACTTTATAGAACATAAATCAAGTTCAGCAAAGCGGCATCGATCTCGGATTGCGGGCCGCTCTTGAACCATGTTTTCAATGGCTGCCTCAGTTGCTAGACGATTGCGGCAAGCGAAGATAACCTCGCAACCGTGGAATAGCAATGAGCGCGCTGTTTCGTAGCCAATACCGCAGTTGGCTCCAGTGATCACAGCTACGCGGCCGTGCAGATCCTTTCCATGCAACACTTGCATGGCAGTGCTGGTCGCGTCGAATCGCTGTCTCACCTGCGCAATATTGCGCGGCGGCTCCTCCACAGCAAAAGCCAGTCGTGGATCTACAAATGTGCTTTGGTTGTTGTCTTTATTGCGGAAAACAACCCGTTTTGAGTCCTGATCAAGGGTTTTCTCCCAGCCAATCGGCAATTCCTCAGCAATGCGTTTAACGCGACCTGTGCGCGGATGGGTCCACTGCGTCAATTTATTTTGATTGCTGCAACAACACAGTTAACATTTGTTTGAATAAATTCAACGTCCACTCGTACTTTACGTAGCACACGAGCCCATCATCAGTGGCCTTTTCTTCCCAACCGGGAGGCAACTCATCTTCACTATCCGATTCTCCCATGTAACCTTGAGCAAAAGGATCCCAATACACATAATTATTTATTAGTTTAAACAAACAAATATGTATCCGTTCCGTTTCTTACTCATTTTCATTATTGCGTTCGCCCCGCACGGTTTAACTGCTTTCTTTGCTTTAAGATTTCTTCCGTTTATGTTGCTTATTCGGCTTCTGTCGAATACAATGTATTTATTAAATTTGTTAAGGTTTGAAAGTTACTTCGCTAGTATTAATTTATTATATATCCATTTGCTTACGTATCCTGTGCGCCTACAAAACTTATAAAACAAAACAAAAAAGCAAAATAGTAGAAAATCATCTGTTGCAGCAGTGCTGCCAATCTATAGCAAAAAAGGAAGAACAGCTATGTTCCACCCAGGTGTATTTTTGAAGTATTCTTTGTTATTGTTGTATTCACACAAACCAAATCAATAAAAAATTCTACCAGAAATAAATTATAAGTAAGCACCTTAAAATGTTCCAAGCAAAAAACCAAGAAAAAAGGTTTTTCACATCCTATTTCGCGATATGATTCTGTAAACTAGAATTCACTTGCAAAAAGGCATCAAACACAAATAAAAGTAACCAAGTAACCAACCCCAAAAAAATTAACCCATTTTGGCTAAAAGTAACCAACTGCGGCAACCGTGTGCGTACTATTGCCGAACGAAAACAACACATTTTGGAGAAACCTTTCCGTACTTATTTGACCTTGTTCATTGCATCATGGGCCACGCTATACAGTAGAGACCAAGGTTTACAGAAAACAAGGCTACGACATCAATTACTGGAAAATTGAAGGTTTCACCAGTGACGTAATATATGCATATGAAAAGTTAATTATTTAGTTTCATTATATTTAATTTATATATACATACTTACTTATCAATTCCTTAGAGCGATTTTGATAAAGGCTACTCAGATTTGACCTCGCTACCAATAGAACACTCTTGCCGTTTAATATAATTATATATGTAAATGTGCTAGCTGACCCGGCGAACTTCGACTCTCTCACATTGGTTTTTTTTTATAATGAAACGCGCGATATGGCGAATCTATGGCTATCAAATTGACGAAGATAATCAACCAAAGGAAGAGGAAGAGCTATTGATTATCGCAATTGAGTTCCACAAATCAGCAATGCTGCTGCTAAGTTTCACTAAAGAAATGGACTGCGCTTGAATCATGCCAATTTCAAAAACAAATTTTTATAATTTTTACTAACAAAATAAAGAAATTGCCACGCCCCGTGTACAACCTATATCAAATCTTACCAATAGAAAGTCACATCTATGGGACGACGCTATACTAAATTTCTATGCTTTGCACTTTACAATTATGAAGATATTCCATTATAAAGGGTTTGCGTGTATGGTTGGTGCCACGCCCTTTCAGCCAATACCCGCACGATTCCCTCTGCCGATAGATATGAATAAATGGTAGGTTCGTAGTGAATGTAAATGGTGTGTGACTTATGGTCCAAAGTTACCAAAGTTATCGTCTGAAAATTTGGGCTGATGAAAAAGTGCCACGCCCCATTTTCTCAAAATTTTCTTTCATACAAAAATTGTTCTTACAACTACGAATACAACCAAGAAAAAACCAGCCAAATCGGTGCAGCCGATCTCAAGTGAGTCGCGATCAAATGTGACAGACATTTCCCGACTTTCCAAATAGATTTTTCCGGAATTTTCTTTCCGCAAGAACCTGAAATGACTCAATACGAATCCAACAAAAAAACCTCATGGGCCCGGTGCACTTACACACATACATCCACTTTCTCTTATATATAAAGATTTGGATTGTATGGGAGGTGCCACGCCCCTCCGTCCAGAGCCGACCATATTATTCCTATTGAAGTACACAACTAAATAGTAACTGCGTACCTAATATCATCGATGTTCTAAAGTTATTACAAAATTTTGGTTTACTACAAAAGTGCTACGCCCATTGTCCAACGCCCATACAGTTTTACCAGTGCAGCGACACATCCACGATGCTATACCAAATTAAAAATTGTATGTATTATATTTTGTTCAGCATATTATTTTTCATTATTTTATATCGAACCGGCTATTATAAAGATTATAATCGATTAGGCTCGATTAATCGCAACGAACAAATAATGATTTGATTCGATTATTTTAGAGGTAAATAATCATTTAGTACAATCATTTCATTAATCGCTGTCATCTTCAATCCCGGGATTTCGTTATGGGTAGTTTTTCCAATAGAAAGTTATAGAAGCTATTCAATTTTTGTATATAAACACATACTTTTTCTGTTGAGCTGTAAAACAGTTTATGTAAAATAGGTTCTTATTTTAACAAAAGTTATATGAAATACGTTTGACAATAACGCGAACCAAAATCAAATCATTAAATTTATTCATCTTTTGTAGCAAATTACTTACAGTAAGTTAAAATATAATTTGTGGAGATCAGAGGCTTGGTTTAGGGAAGAATTTTTCGATTTTTTTTATTTTGCACCCATCACTTTATAAAGTTTAATGAAAACATACATAGCCAAAAATTTGAGGCTGAAGTATAAATTAATTACGTCGCATCGAGTTCTAAGTAAATGAGAGTGCTAGGAAATTTCTTCGGAAGCTGATGTTATTCGTAGATGGTTAAATGTAGGACCGGCATGCAATTATTTTTTGCAAATAATTTTTCCGAAAAACCAGTCAATCACTATAGGATCAAATTCTCAACTTTCTTTCTCAATATTTCTCAACAATATATTATACACATACTTATAATATAGTTTTTCTCAAAACACTTTTTAGTATTTTCCTCATTCCCATGCACCCATGCACTGGTATTAGTGAGGAATTCAAAACCCCATGTACGGTTTCGCTAAAATCTAAGCACAGAGTGAAAGTTAAAATCACGGGATCCCGAAAGATCAGCCTTGGGATTGTGGGGCTGCCAAAAACAGCCAGGATCTGTGATTTCGAGATTCCGGGATTGAACGCCTTAGTGGGTGATTAACCCATCGCTAGCAGTTTTAGGTGCCGCCATCTGTCGTCCCCTAGAAGAGAGGCCCCCGGATGTGCAAGTTAATTACTGGGTTTTGTAGAACACCCTCTGTGCATCTGCTGTCGCTAGGAGAGTAATGTTGTTGGAAAACGCAGTTTGGTATTTTCGATGATCTTATTTTGAATGATGCATGTGCTGCGGCATACTTCCGTTAGTCCAAACTGGCACTGCTTAGTGGTGTTGTTGTTTTGCTTGTACGACTACTGAGTATGAAAATCTTCTCATCAAAACAAATTAGGGTGGAAAGGATAGGAGCTTGCCCAAAGATAAAGAATTTGACTGAATAATTGGAAATTAAGATAAGTACGGAGCCAAGCTAAGAAGCCCAGTGCATTTTACTTTTATCAAATAAAACCATGGTTCCAACAAAAGCATAATTTCCTTCCTATAAATTGTCATCACAAAATAATCGTTTAAAATTATGATAGGCGCGTTAGTGGCAATGGGGTGACGATCTGAAGATGGGAACAAGTACTGCACAATAATGAAAGTTTTATTTTACATGTATTTATTTATTATTTTAATGTTTACCAACCAAAACTTGCGTTACAAATATGCAAAATATATAGCAATCAAGAAATCAAAACTTTTAACTCCTTTTTCATCCAAAAGCCCAATCAACGAGTTTAGTCTGCAATAAAGTAGTCTTTTCTAACGTATTTTACACAAAATACTTTATTTGTTTAAACGTGTTTACGTTTTTTAAATAGTAAATGCAGAGACACACACAGGATTTCATTTGGGTGGCATTGTACCCAAATTGTGAGCCTAATACCATATAAAACCAAATTTGCTTCCCACAATTTTTATGACAAATAGATATTTGGGGATACCGTGTGTTCGTTGGAAAGACCCCGTATCTCGCATCTCTTAATGTGACCAACTGAAGAACTTTTGCTACACATCGTAACCGGGTAACGGGTTGTTATGGCCAGCTAAGAAAGTAGATATTTGGGGGGCTTGAACCCCTTATAAGCGCTACTGATTATATGCAGTCTTAAAATATCTACAATTAAGTTGTTATCAAAGCATTCAAGTTCGCTTAGGTTTAAATGGCTGAGCAGATCCTATCCTAAACATAGGAAAAGAAACTGGCCCATTGTGATACCTTGTGCAGTTTTATCCACAGAAAGTATTTAACTAAATAATTGATTAGGCAAAAGTTTTATATGTGAGAAATACACATTTATTTTAAAAACCCCTGAGAGTAAAGTAACAACTTAAGAGAAAGGTCCTAACCCGCTGCGAGGAATCGGTAAAGGACTGTAAGTAAGGCTGGGGTTGTAGGGCGAGATCTTCAGTTTTCGATCTACCATTAGAGGTTAGTGACAAACATAATAAATACACAGAAACTTTGAAATCAGCGGGACTTTTGAAAGGGGAGAGAGCCTGCGGACTTTTCAAAGCTTATTCGATTCTCAGTAATCAGAAGCCACAATTTAAAGCTAGTAGTCAAACAAATGTGGTTCTTAAAAGTCGATAACTAATTACTTAAACTGAACAGGAGCAATTAAGAAGATGCTCGAAGCTAAGCTGATTGAGGAATGTTTATTATACCGTAAAAAAGAACTAATTTCGTGGGATCGTGACGGATAAGCAGTAGAAAAGGTGTTTCCGCCCGGAACAAAACATCTGTACCGGAGCGCTTCAGATAGGTTAAGGTGGCCGCAGCAGCTTCTGTGCCCTGTTCATTCACATCAAAGTCGACCTTATGCAGAATGTCCTCCACAAAGAGATCAGACGGCTTGTTGCTAAGCAGTTGTCGTTGGGTCTCTAATCGGTCCAACCACTGCTCACCGGGTATAACAACTGCTTGCCTGCGAATCCTAGCACTACGCCCCGGGAAAACGAAATCAGCTGGTCGGTCACTTTCGTTTTGTGCTTGTCTGTCCCTTAGCCACGAATTTTTGGTCGGTGCGTAGGCAATCAAGGGATCGTTTGCAATGTCGCCGATTAACGAAAGATCGCTCCGGCCCTTATTGAATATTTCATGCAGACCCAAGTTTTTGAGGACTTCTTTCATGTTAATACTACGAACCAAATGCATTTTCGGGAATGCAACGACAGCAGTTTGGTAAACCATTTTCGAGATCATTTCCTCTATCTTTCTCGCGTCCAAAAATGCCAGCAAAGCTTTCAGCCTTGCACGACTGGAATTGTGTGGCTGGATCACGTACATTGTAGTCAGGTTGCCTTGGTATGGTAGACCAATTATTCGGCAGCCGTACTCGGGCGAATCGTAAAAGGGAAACGCACCACCAGTCGCCATCATCTGCACTTTGAGCGAAGGACGGCCCAAGCCGTCTGGATAGAAATCGTCCAAAATAGTTGCGCGGTCGAAAAACGAGTTCTCCCAGAAGCCTTTGAAGTATAGCGCGCTCGCAATGATTACATTTGTGTCTCTCGGAATTCTGTCGGTAATAATGGTGGGGATTTTGCCATAAGTTCTGCTACTGACCCAGTCGTTAATCAGATCGCGGGAGGCGCTTGTGCGGAAATCCAGTTGTATTAACTCAGAGCGGTAGACTGAAGTAATGACGTTTCTGAAAAATATTGACAGAACAATGTTAAATTCGGAATGAGTCACACCCATGCAAAGCGACATACTTATAGTCAAGATTCAAACTGTAACCATTCTGGGCAAACAAGCCGTTAGCCACTTTCACGACATGCTCAACTGGTTTGCTCTGATTGTCGATTTTGGTCGTCCCTCGAATGTTATTGGTAACGAACGTATTGCGCCAGTTATCCTTACTGCGCATGCGCGCCGCGGCTGCATACGGTGGCTGCTGCAGGTCTTCAATCATTTTCCCGAATTCAGCGTGGAAATTGGTTAACGAAGCGGCCAGCGTCGGATCGATGTCCAAACGAAACAAATGCCTCAACTCTTGATAGCTGACTCCCTTGGCGCCAAGTAACAGCAGCGCAAGCGCGGACATGACGCTCACCGGAGAGAAGACCTCGCTCGAGGCTGAATGTAAGTTCCCGTTCAATTGAAGGCCCACATCATGTGCGAATTGCAAAACGGATTCTGCTATTGCATCGGAGAGCCTTGCATCGTACGACTGCGAAGTCGACGCGGAATTGCTGCGCGGATACTCATGATTTAAAGCCGGGTTTTTCCACGGGCCATTATCATTAATATTCCGCTGGGCGACGCAGCACAGTGCGTAAATAGTCAGCAGCAGCAAGTGCCTGTGTAATTGCATTGCAGCGTTGTATGCTTACTCTGCGCACGGGTGCGAATGTTACGCTCGGTTGACGAAATTCAACTACGGACGGCTGGTTATCTGACGCTTTGTACCAACTCGTTATTTTTGTATTGGTATTCTATTTTCGTTTTTGATTAACTGATTTTGCTGATATAAAGTAATTATTCGGACCTGCCCGTTGCTCGCGCAGCCGAACTGGAACCTTTCAGACGCTTTACTTAACTGGCAGCTGTGCTCATCTGGTTTCGCATGTTGCCGTGACTGAGCCGGAACGTGTTTTTGTTTTCGTCGTTATAACTCAATCGGATTGGCACGGGTCGCGGCAGTTTAAGTACACCGCGAGCGCGTCCAGAAGCTCGGCCGTTATGACATCAGACTCAAAAGCTCGGCTGTGGCTATTCACTTAGCCCAAATTCTCTGTTTTGACTAAGCAAATCTACGATTTCGATTGTGGATCCCCACGACTGACGCCACTGACGTATACTCACAACGACTCCACTGAGTGCAGAATACAATATCTGAACATTTGGGTTGCAAGTCTTTATTACCAAAACTTCATTAATCAATCGACACTTTATGCCATGAAATAAGAATTTAAAACTAACTACTCATGATTCATACCTCCCAATGCCAAACATGTGAGTATTTCACATTAAATTCTCATTTTCACTTCAAGAGTACTGGAGTACTCTATGAGCTTAAGACAAAGGGATTGGAAACATGTTTTTACGTCTGGCCACTTTTACGAACGTTTATTCGTGCATATTTTATTATTATCTGAGCTAGGTGAACCACATTTATTCTTTGAAAAATTAATTTCATCTCAGCAATTCAATCTTTTTACTTATGACTAAGCAAAAGGAAGTAAAACACTTCGATCTTTACAAAATCAATGCATTAGGTAGTACGATTTTTTTATATATCAGGCTCCTTTCTTTGAAAATCTCATCACACTTTATTTGAATTGAGAATTATGTAATTTTTCTGAGCCCCAGCCTCCTTACAGTTCTCTATGTTTTTTACTGAATCTTAAATCACTAGAAACCCGGAGATCTCCATGTCTTATGTAATTTTTCTGAGCCCCAGCCTCCTTAGAGGTCTCGATGTTTATTACTGAATCTTAAATCACTAGAAACCCGGAGATCACCATGTCTTTTATTTATTTATTTATTTATTTATACTTACTTAGTCTACGTACATGATTTATAATTGATACAGTCAATGAAAACAATGGCCGTCCTCTTCTGGCCCAAAGGCACGTTTCTGCTTTTCGTGTTGAGTTCTCTAGAACAAAATATGGTAGTAACGCACCCATTCCTCGAGCCTTAGTTGAGTTAAATGCGCTATCGGCCCCTAAGCCCATGTTCATTTATTTTTTAAACTCCCAATTCTCAGTTTAAGCTCAAGTCTTACTCATTTCTTTATTAATCCGCAAGAATTGTATTTAAATACTAAAGTTAAATAGATAATAAATAAATAAATTCGTCAATTGGTCTTATATACATTAACATTAGTTTTTTGTTTACTTTTGATTTTTAAAAGTTACTTCCTTGCCCAAGTAATAACAGTGAAATTAGAAAATTAAAATGAAATTTATTGTTTTCAGGTAAGTGTTAAAATCTGTGGTAATATGGAAGAGTTGCTTAAGTCGATATAAGAGATGATTGAGCTAAGGCGTTGGAAGCTTTATAGTAGTCAAGGCACTTAAATGTATTTCATCTTATTCTTAATCTTATTCTTATTATTATAAATCTTATTTTCGCCCTTACTTAAAACTGTATTCCGTTGTGTTAAGTTTTTCTTTCAATATGTACCTTAAAGCGCTTAAGTTACTTAAGAACCTATGAAACACAGTATAAAAAAGTGTTTATGTAGAAGAATGTCAAATCTTTTCTAGTTACCAATCAAAATTCGCACCTCTCCTCTCTAATCAACTTATTAGCAATTCAATTTTCGACTTCAACCACTCTTCCATATAACCACAGAAATAATAGCAAATCAACTAAAAACAAAGAACTGAATCTTCTACTTTATGTATTGGTTTTGTTGTTTTGGTTTGGGTGGTGGGTAAATTAAAAAAGCAGAAGGCATTTTGTAGTAGAGAACACCTCTCATAGGTGTGCAGAATTAACATGTTTTATTCGGTTCAGAAAGAGGTCGAATTTTGACCACTAGTCCAAATTATTAGCAATTAACAGCTTAAAACTGTTTCACCTTATTGATGCTTAGTATCTAAATCTTTCCGACAACCAGTCGCAAAAAAATTTTGATCAGAAACCGAAAATTGCCGCAGAATTAAAACATTTAAAGCAAAATTAAAACATTTATTCGAACAACACTGATTTGAATAACAGCTGGTCTCACTTGTAATTCAGCTGTTTTTCGTAGCTGGGAAGAGTTTTATTGAAGCGATTAATTTTTTGTTGAGTTTGTTATTTTGTTTAGTAAAAATAATCATAATTGAAATTCTGTCTTGAGCAATAGCTGGATGAGCACATCTACGGAAAAGGTGTTGGGGCTGCGACCGTCTGGAAAGGAATTTGTGTCCAATGCTCGAGCTAGATTTGGTTGCGAACAATGGTAACGATTTGAAGGACTCTGCCGAGGAAGTGCTCCGACACGATGGAGTCCAACTCAGCTACACTGACTTTTACTGGAAATACATGCACAAAAATTGGCCAGTTGTCCTGACGAACATCTCCAACGACTGGGAATGCCGCCGCCACTGGGTAGTGACCGATGACCGCGGTTGCCTTCCAATACGGAAAGAGGAAGATAACTGTCTTTCGTACACTGCCATCAACTTTGACTACCTCAAGTGCAAAATAGGCAACTGTCGCGTCCCGGTGGCCGACTGCTCGACGGAATATTTCAATAGCCATGCTAAAACTGAGATGAACTTCCATGATTTCTTGGACCACTGGCAATTGAAAATTATTAACAGAAACGCGACAGAGAGGAACAGTAACGTAGGCGAACCCACCGAGTTCACAAAAAAAACCCTCTACCTCAAGGATTGGCACCTGAAAGCACAGATGCCTGAATACGACTTTTACCGAGTTCCTAAGCACTTTGCCTCAGATTGGTTGAACGAGCACTTGGTGAGCAACAATCGTGATGACTACCGATTTGTGTATATGGGGCCAAAGGATTCTTGGTAATGTTAACCTAAACTCTAAGCTACATGCTTGTTTGAACATTTGATCGTTTATTTGCACAGGACACCCTTCCATGCGGACGTTTTTGGCTCCTACAGTTGGTCAACAAACATAACGGGCTGCAAAAAATGGATCTTGCTACCGCCGGGGGAGGAATTAAAACTGACTGACCGCCTCGGCAATTTGCCACTAAGCGTCGATGAGGCACAGCTGCAGGAGAAGAAGGTGCGATTTTTTACGTTGCTGCAGCGGGAAAACGAGGCCATTTTCGTGCCGAGCGGTTGGTTTCATCAGGTTCGGAATCTCACCGACACTATATCGGTTAATCACAACTGGTTTAATGCTTGCAACCTGCAACATATCTGGCGCAACTTATCCTCAAATATGCGCAAAGTCATCGAAGAGATCGACGACTGCCGTCAAATGGACAACTTCAACGAGCATTGTCAGACAATGTTGCGTGCCACCTTCGGCCTTGATTACTCCAGTTTTCTTGAACTTCTGGAATTCATAGCGGAACGTCGAACGAGGGGTGACAGTAATAGTAATAGCGGTGCTGCGACAACAATGACGACGTTGTCTAAGCCTTTATTTTTCGAAACTTTTACACCGAACGATTTTCACATGCGGCATGACTTGACAAGCATCAATGCCGTGCTGCAAGACATGACACAGGATCAAGTTGTCTACGATAGTCGTCCAGTCCTGTATCGTCGTTGCATTCGGCTGATGGAATTGATAAAAGGCTTTTGTAAATAGTTGCATACCAGTACAGTGAGCTGTAGTTGAAGTGCATATGTATTTTTACACAATATTTTTCATAGATATTTATAATAAAGAACTATGCATGGACGATTTTTGTGCATTTCGTTTCGGAGCAATCTTTACTGCCAGCAGTAAACAACAACATTTTATGTCTTTATGGACTAAATGCCCCTGGTTATTGAAGTGCTGAGCAAATGTTGATTGCTTTAAGCAAAATGTATAACTTTTATGTAAACGGGTTTTTAATTGACGTACATTCTAGATAACCTTAGTTACATAAAAAGCTTATCGAACGCTGAAAATTTTATCATTATACTAGGATTTCGTAAAATGTACTATCTTCTATATGTGAACCAACATTTTGACAAGTTTTTTGGTGTTTATTTTTTTTTAGTTCCAAAAGACCTCAAGCCAATTAGTTGCACATCGTTCCTTCTTCAAACGTTAGTCGATTTTCATATTAGGCAGCAGCTGGTCGATAGACCGATTTTTCACTAACAACATTCGTACGATAATAGTAAATTTGTAAAACCCGCGCTGCACTCTTTAATTTATACTATAAATCGCATACGAACGAAATACGTTTGGAGAAGGCAACGTGTCACTCTCCAAACATCAGCCCGCACAAAGCAGAGGTAGTGTTCTTTACAAACCAGCAACGAATACCAGAAATCGGCTCACCATTGTTGCAAGGGATCGCTCAAAAACTTCTTCAAACTAATGTTCTGATCTGCAGCAAATATGTCAACGAGACTGCCAGACGGCTTCATATTCAGCTATGCTGGGTTTCGGGACATAAGGACATTCCAGGGAACTGTGGAGCAGGCAAGCTCGATAAGGGAAACTAACTTAAGATGAGCTGAAGAATACAGAATTTCCCAACATTTTCGTCGTTCTGAAGCGCTTGTTTCACTAAACCACATTAGAACAATGATTGCCTTTCTGCCGAGTCAGAAAAGGCAAGTCTCTTACTTGGCTTTGCCTGCCTACCACTAAGTAAAAAGACATATTTAAAGTCCACAAAATAATCACAAGCACCGTTTCCAGACAACTATGAAAATAATTCAAACTATGAGAATTCAATTTTTAAATTTAGGAAAAAACACTTGTCTCCTAAGTGGTTACAAAAAAAAATGCAGTTCGAGAGAGATGCAACACGTATATTTCGTTCCTAATTGCACATTAAATGATGTCTGTTCCCACTCGAGCGTTGCTGCTTAATAATTTTGGCACTTTTATTTTGCTCTCGCTGTCCGCAACCATAGTGGCTTTCGCTCATTATTCTCAATGGTTGTGCCAGTACTTTCTTGCAGTATTTAAATCGTGCGGAGGGCGAAGTGCACGAATTAGTGATTCGATTGGACTATGAAATAGAAATTCAATTGTGAAAATGCCACTTACGGGTGTTAAAGTGTTAGAGTTTGTTGGCCTGGCGCCAGGGCCTTTATGCGGGAAAATATTGGCGGATTTCGGTGCAACAGTCACACGAATCGACAAGGTATTGTGCGAGATACAGTGTGGAGTAACAGTGCCGGTTTGAGGCTAATTTTATGTTTACAAAGTAGATTTGGGAAAATCACTTGGACGTGTTGAAGCACGGGAAACGTACACTCGCCGTGGACCTCAAGCAAGCCAGGGGCCAACAGATTGTTCATCAGCTCGCTGTGAAACATGACGTCCTCATCGAGCCATTTCGACCTGGCGTCATGGAGAAATTGAACCTTGGACCCGACGTACTGTGTATAGCCCAACCTCGCCTCATCTATGCTCGGCTTACGGGCTTCGGACAGGCGGGACGTTTGGCCCCGCGAGCTGGCCACGACATCAATTTCGCAGCCATTTCAGGTGTACTGTCTATGATGGGCCGACATGGGCATAATCCTACGCCACCAATTAACCTAATGGCCGATTTTGCCGGTGGCAGTCTGATGTGCGCATTGGGCATATGCTTGGCGCTGCTGGAGCGTCACAGATCTGGACGTGGTCAGGTGGTTGATGCAGCTATGGTTGACGGCGCTGCGTACGTGGCCAGTTGGCTCTTTATGTCACGTCTGCTACCCTTTTGGGGAAAGGAGCGTGGTTTGAACATATTGGATGGTGGCGCTTATTTCTATGATACCTACGAGACGAAAGACGGCAAGTACATGTCGGTGGGCGCACTAGAACCACAGTTTTTCGAAGAATTTAAACTTCACTTGGGTTTGCCAGAACTGTCTCAGTTCCTGGGAGATGTTGCTGAGCAAGAAGCCGCCAAGGCTACAGTAAAAGCAGCATTCCTGAAAAAGACCCAAGCAGAGTGGGCACAAATATTCGAAGACATCGACGCCTGCGTTTATCCTGTTCTGGAATGGAGCGAAGTAAGCCAACATGACCACAACAAGGTACGCGGCAGCTTTAAAAATATTGACGGCGTTGTGGTACCAGAGCCTGCACCACGCCTAAGCCACACACCCGGGAAAGTGAGGTCAAGCCGAGGTGCCGTTAATGCCATGGAAGACACGCTTGCCATCCTCGAAGATCTGAGTATCAGTAAAGACGACGTGCGAAAATTGGTGGAGGAGCGAATTTTGCTACTGCCGTCCAGTGCAAAGATGTAGTGCGTCGCGTTTCAAACAAATCATGGGTGCAAAATACTATGTTAGGTAAAATGGACTGGAATGGAAAATGGTGGAAAGCGATTTCTAAAACTTACATTTTTTTAACGGTATTTCTTGAAATTGTGAATTTACAAAGAATAAAGAAACTTTACTCACTGAGAATTATGTCGAAACGTATGTATCTTAGTACAAATATTTTGTTGTAATTTTTCATAGATTATGTACTTCTGTTTGGCACTGACGTTGATTTTTTGTTTTAATTGTGCTTCAATAAAATCGCGGTTGGTTTGAAAGTCCAATTCAATGATTTTTTTTACATATAATTAAGCTTAGACTCCCAAAATTGAAAGCTACTTTTCAAATTTTTTTTTTAACATGAGAAAAACATGTATCGCTTATTGAAGTACTGTATTTATTAGGTCTACATAACCCAGAAAACTTCACCTTGAGTCGGTTACAAATAAATTCATAGACCAATATGCATGATTTTTCAGATTTTCCAAGATTTTGGGCTTTCCATGTTTCACGCACACTTGCGCTGTCCATAAAAGCATAGGACTTTCTCTTATCTAACGACTTTGTTGTATCTACAGCATTTTCTATTTTCCAGCGTATCGAACAGTCTACTCTTCTTCAAATCGAGTATGCACAATACCATTATATGAAGAAAAAGGTCCACTTACTATATATTTTCCAACGCAGTCTTCAAGCAGTATTATGAAAATGTTCCAAATAAAAGATTTTCAACTTTTCTGCGTCGAAAGAAAATTTTATTTCACACACAAAATCGTACAAACTATCAGTCATACAAAATTAAAATTTTGCTTTTTTTATTCTTATAACTTGCAAATATAAATTATCTTTTTTATTATAAGTAGTGTTAAAAATACATTCTGGCTTGCTGTAGTTGGATTCAATTTGTTTAGTTTAACCTGTTTTTAAAGATATTGGAAAGGATTGAAATTTGGTTCGTCGCTCGCATTAAGTGCTTCGGCATTGCAACTTTTTGTGCATATATAATTTCTATTGAAATGAAAAGTAGCCAATTTGTTTAGTAAAATCAGAAGTTCTTGGTCGTCATTGATCCACACATTCTGCAGCAGTCGAACACTCTTGCACGTGTCTCAGCCACAAATACGCTTGCTCACAAAATGAATTGAAATTAATTTATGTTGATTTGAGTACTCACGCAGACGAACTAACAGACAGGCATCAGACAAAGCACACCCCACCAATCAAACACTGTCGGCATCACGGTCATGCCTCTTACACGCTTACTCCGTCATCACCTGATCCTCACATACAAAACGTGATATTAATGCTTCGCAGAAAGTTTCTTGCTTCCTGCGTGTGTGTCTCTTCCTTTGATATCAATGGTTATCAATAGATCTAGTCTAGTCCTTGTAAAATATGTTAGTTTAGCGTAAATGTAAATGTCCTTATCGTTAGTAATAATTGTTAAATCAGTTTTCTTCGTTTCGTACAAGTTCGCAAGAAACTTTCCATAATCACAGACACATTGCAATTCTAACTACCAGACGTACTAGTGATTTGGACTATGGTCTAAATAATTAATGCTAAATTCGTTCACAAATACGGTCGTTGATTCTCGCTTTCTTTCGACTCCGCTTGCGCTCTCGTTCGATTCGTCCATCATACAATTAAACAGTCGGTCGAGCGGTCGGTAAGTCGGGTAATGGGTCGACTTGTTACACACATGGAATGATTACACCAGCAGCAGCAAAACCACCTTTCTTAACTCTAACCAGTCGGTCCAATTACACTTCACAGGGTGCATACATCATCGTACGGGCATACACATAGAACACGGTCAAAGAGAAGCTCAAACATAGAATGGGCGCCAAATAAAACCACACCCACCGAGCGCACACACCTGCAAATACAAAACCGAAGTAATAGCTTCAGAATTTGTACAAACATACATGTTTTGTTAAAACTACTGACATATGTTGCAAAATATTGGAAGTGAGAAGAGTTTAAGTAGAACTCACATGCGACATCGTTTCCGCTTTTCCTGTGTAAGAACAGTCCGTCCCAGCCTTTTCCATACCAGTCACAGTAGCGTCAATGATCCAACGCGCAGTCTAAGCCCAAAGCTGTCTTCGCATAATCCAGCTGCTTCTTACTGAAGGCTTCAATTTAATTATACGTCTGCCAGGACATGCCAAACCGCCTGCACACTATTTAAGTGCTTCTGGATAACTCACTGCATGGCTGCTTAGACATCCTATACATATAGGATCGGCTGTCACACATATACGGAAATACGTCGAACTAAACGCACATTCCACCCCTTTTGCTCTTCGGAGCAACATAAAATCATACACACAATATTCAAATTCCAACACAAGTGGATGTGTCACTCAAAGCAGCGCGCCCCAACCGCCACTCATCACTCAGCACAAAAACACACTTCACACACTCAAGAACATTGGAAGCAAAAAATGCACGCTGATTGCCCCTGGTGCAAACTTTTGTCTATACATACTAAGCTTTTGCTCCCAATAAATATTTAAATTTTTACCGTTATGCGGAATTGCCAATCCATGATTATTTGTTACTTCGGGATTGAATACACTCACAATACACTGTGCACAATTCTCAATTCAAGGATAAATAAGAAAAGGGTCCAGCTTAAGACTACGTAGCTTGTATACTCGGAAAAGATCTTAAACGGCAATGCTGTTCTCGGCGTTTATCGGTCGCGTTCGTAAAAGTTCCTTACGTAGATAGGTTCATGTTTGTTTGTTTGTTTGTTTCTTTGTTCGTTTGGATGTGTGCATGCAGTTTCATTGTTACGTGTGAAAATCGCTGTGTTGTGTCCATGTCCACGCTTTTCATTTAACGAAAGACTATGCTCAAGCAATCGACTTTTGCAAATATGAGA
Source organism: Melieria omissa (assembly GCA_963971225.1). NCBI lineage: Eukaryota > Metazoa > Arthropoda > Insecta > Diptera > Ulidiidae > Melieria > Melieria omissa. Next base: position 119,755,167 of record OZ020267.1, read on the forward strand.
ACGCTTTCAACTTTGGCTGTCCTTTTTCCGTTGCTTTGGCTGTCGGTCGCAACGAAGCAGGCAGTTTGTTAGTTGCAAGCAGACATAACAATTGTCCGGTGTTGAGATATCCTCGGCAGGACTCAATATATTGTCTGTGTCTAGTTGTGTTAATTGGATTATTGGTTACTTCACACGTTCTGCTCTTCTCTACTGTCGGCATTGTTCTTGTTATGTTTGTTGTATAAAAATATAAGCGTCTTCTTTGTAATACACCACAACGAAATCGGGAGGAAACACATCTCACAACTAGTGGCACGTACTTAATGTTTAATGTAGTAAAAAGTGTTTATCGTACAGTGTTGTATAAAAATGTCTTACGTGTAGGTGGCATATGATGACGAATACAGTCAACTAACTCCCAAACCAACAACAATTTGGTATATACAGTACCACTGAACAACTCGTCCTTACAGATTGCCACATACCATTCTAGAGCAACACCAAGTTGGCGCAACACGCAATTGAAATTCTGCTTCAATTTGGGTTGTCAAAGCCTCACAAAAACAAAACGATATAATCAACTTTTGAGAAAAGGTACCCTCAAAGAAACATGTTTCTCGCAACAATTCATAAAATAACTAGATACGCAACAACTCAGGCTTTTTTAATCTCATTCAACAGATGACACCCATTATTAACTTGGTATTTTGCCTGATTTTACACACTATAACTTCCTATGCAAACAAGTTTTCTACCCAGTTTAGTAAAATCCTTAAGGGGTCAAAATTTTTTTACCTCAAGGATATTATGTGATCAAAAGCTTTTCTTTAAATGTTATACACTTACAACGGAGGTATAATCATGCCAGCAATCACTATTCAACTGACTAGAGTCCTTAAGGAATGTATGCTGCACATTTCATATCTTCATTACTCAATTCAAAACCCCCCGTGGAATCTTTCTTGCACACTACACCAGCTCGTTCTTATAGAATGGCAAGAGGCAATGCGTAGGAACGATACTATACCTAATTGTTGAATGATAAGAGTACTAGTGGACCATAACCTCATATATGCGCTTGTTGGTTTTGTAGTTGTGGTAGTTGTTTTACGTATTCTAAAAATGTTAACAATTTGTACTCGTTGCGAGTCGTCGTCATGTCGTGTGCAACGCGTTCAAGTCTCACGTGTCACGAATTCTTAATCCGTTTAAAATCCTTTTTTTGTTTGTTAGTTTTGTTTTCTTTGTTTTACATCTCTTACACTAAGGTTCAGCTTAAGTTTAAATCAAAAGTACACTTACAATTAATATCACACAAGCACGCACGCGCACGCGCACTTAAGTCGTCAACAATCACAAAAGGTGGCTCAGGCAAAAACTGATGAAGGATGCACGCACTCGCACACAGTCATCAAAAACACCCAAGCGGTCGTCATTCAGACAGGAAGCATCACACATTCACACCAAAACACACAAACGCAACCACACAGACGCTCAGGTATACCAACACGCATGCACACCACGGCTTAATCGCTAACTTGTCGCAGTCACGCCAACATCCTGTTGCCCAGATAGCTGCAGCAGGACTCACACCAAAAGCCTCGCCTGCTTTGTGTCGAAGCAATCACCCTCGAATCAGAGCTACCACATCCACTCCAGGCAACAACCATTCTCATTGATTTTCTTTCAATTCATATTTTTTTTGAATTTTTTTTTTAGCATTTTTTCAAGTTTTCTTTTGTTAAATGTTAGAATTAAACATATTTTTTAAACAATATATTGATAGAATTTTAAGTGTTGGGTTTTGTTGATATTTTTCTGTTTAACCATTAAATTTATGTATGTAGTTATAGAAAAGCATAAAGGACAAAAACTTACATTAATCGGCAAACTATAATATGGACAGAGGAAATGTGCAAATTTTGGTTTTAAGAAGTGTCGTGTCAAACAAAACGAAAGTGTAATTTAACCCTAAACTTCTATTAAAATGGTTGGTTTGCTGTTCGTTTGTTGCTTTGAATTGTATTGGATTCGATCAGGCTGTCAGATTAATTGAAAAATGAAAGCAAGCTAAGTGTCCAAAGAAGTGGTGTCGATTAACGTACGATCAGACATACGAGGTTTTAGTTTTTCTTGTCGTTTGTGTGGGTGGTCGCTCACCAGCTCGTTCTTTTAATTTGCCACATTTATATAGTTGAATATGCAGGAGTAAGGAGGACGCTCCCGAATACTACTCAATAATGCATCCCGTTTTTCGACTTAATAGAAAGAGTTTAATGATAGTAAAAGTACGTTAGAAATCTGCAAAGAGAACAAATGAAGGTAAGTTCAATTAAGTTGTCCACACATGACATTTTATGGCAAGCTAAAGCACGTTAGCGAGGTTGTTAGTGATCGCCCTAGTTGCTACGAAGGAATAAACTTGGCAGGTGTCGTCTTACCGTCGCAATTCGCACTTACCATTTAAATATGTAAAAAACAAGATTTGAACGTAATGTGACGGACTGCACTCCAAGATTCAGGCGCCACTCTTTACTGCGCAATGGCTTGGTTGTCACGCAACTTTTTGATCTCCTTGGTGGCCCAGTTGCAAAGCGACTTAGTGCGCGAGGCTTTCGAGCGCTTGCCTTCAGCGAGAAATTGTGTAATTGTGACGTCATCCAGCATCGGGTACAACCTCGGACCAAAAGCAGTGCACAGATCGCCAATAAAACCCGCTGCGCTGGCAACCATCGAATCTGAATTATCTCCTTCTAAAGCAATGCGCTTGATAAACGCGATGATATGGGCCAGGTGCGGTTCCATGTGGAATACGTCCGGATGCGGTTGCTGCTCCACGCCCTTCAGGCCCTGAATAATACCCGTGTATGCCTCTAGAACACTTTCACGCAATTCGTTCAAATACTCCACCATATCGTAATTGTTTGGATCGACCTACAAATACAACAATCGTTTATTTAATTAACATTTAACATTCTGCTTAATAAACATACCTGCAATTGTGAAGCAGCACGCAGCATGTCTAACACCACACTCAGATACTTCACGAACTCTCCGCCAATGCTTAGGGCCATATCACCGAAAGCTGACAAAATTTGTGGCTTAACACTGCGGTGCAAAGTAGGCTCGGAGAGATTGGCTAGCAATAGGCCCATTATATCGTCGCAATACGGTATGATGAGCTGCTTCAGGGCACGGCAGATATCACCAGTTAGTCCGACAGCAGCGCAGCACACCTGATACTCTTGGTGGTTTTTGAGACCCATAAAAAGGAATGGTTTGAAAGCGTCCATATACTTCACAAACTTAAAACTGAGCAATTCCACAAGGGTTGAAACCGCTAGGAAAGCATCTTCCTGCACTCCCCCTGTCTTGCCAGAGCTCGAGCTAAACATTGTTAGCAGGGCCGTCATGATGGCGTCTGATATCTGGGGAGCGTCTTCTTCTCGCACCTTACGCAGCACGCTTTGTAGCGTTGCACACAATAGCGACTGAAGGTCGTTAAATTGGTGGCGATCATTGTGGCTAGCAATGTGTGACTCCATTTGCAACACCTGATTTAGACGCTCGAGGATGACAATTGTAGTTCGCTGCACAACCAAATAGCAGTCCAGCGGTGAGTTCTTAATCATGTCCATAAGGGCTTCATATGCGGCGGCCCGGAGATTTGCCTGGGCGCCGTCTTGTCGGTCCGTTGTCTCCAGCAACTGTGTTATGATGTATTCGAAGTAGGGCGACAAACAATACGTTTCGGGTGTTTCGCCTTCTGTGACTTCAGCCGCTTCGTACGCAGCGTCCGACAGACCAATAAAAGCCCAGCAAACATTGGCCGCCACGCGGGGCTCAGCCTTCAAGCCCTTGATGAAACACTCCAGAAGGGTGCTCAAATACGTTTTATTAATAGCCGCTTCTGGTACAATCTAATAGGAAAAAATCACCAATGATAAGCAATCAACTCAAGCGAGTATGCAACAATGTGCACCAAATTGCAGTACTCACATCGCAAATACGACCGAAAGTCCAAGCCGTGGTGTCCCTGACAATGACACTCTCGTCATACATCAGGCGGATTAGAGTGGGCATTGCCTGCTCTACTAATGGTTTCAATGTATTTGTCTCTAAGCCACTAAGAATGGAACCGAATGTCATGACTGCGGCATCACGGAAGCGCCAGTTGGGCGATTCGATATTGTCCTTGATGAAGGGGAACACGTGTGGCACAATCTCATCTTCACAGCATGTGGCCAGCAGCATCAAGCAGACAGAGGCAGCTTTGGCTGGGCTCCAATTGTCCTCATCGTCACACTCGTCCTGTTTCGTCAGTTTTTCCACCAGAACAGGCGTCAAGTACTGCAGAGCACCACGAGCGTAGTGTTTTGACACCCGGACGGGAGCGCGCCCAGCATCGTTCGCCTCCTGCGTCTCAATAGCCAGATCGATCTCTTCGTCACAAACATTCGACCAGAACTCAATACCCTGCAACGCAACTTGATCGTTGTCTGATTTCATCGCCTCCAAAGTGATGGGGAACAGCGCCTGCGCCATATACGGCTCCATGTATTGGTAGTACAGAGTCAAGATCTTAACCAAGCATTGAAGAGCAGCCACGCACACCTGTGTGTCGGGCGATTGGGTCGCCTCGCACACCACCTCCATTATGAAATTACGCTCAAGGTCTTTCTCAAAATTAGCTTTCGTAAATTCCAATGAGTTATGCAGCGCTGTGGTTGCAGCTAGACGCACGTGGTTGCTTGGCTCCTGTTTACGCATGCCATGAATAATGGCTGTCAGGATCTGATTCGACTGATGTTCCAATACGCCATAACGAATGTCTTGACAGATATATCCTATAGCCTCTAAGGCTGCTTCTCGGTCCATTTCACTCGACCCTTCTGTGACCACCTTGCTGACGAGCGTCGGGATGAGGTTGCCCCAGCCCTTCATTGGTAATTCAGTCACTGCCACATAAGCCACGCACTGCGCAGCGCACGAGGGTCGAGTATTCTCCGTACCCAATGCCGCCAGAATCTACAATATACAAGAAGAAACATCATTCCAAAACAATCTCATCTTTATCATTCTCCTGCTTTACTCACATTTTTCTTGATGTACTCGCGCGTCTCCTCCGGAAATTGATGCCATCGTTGCTGGTATTGCAGATTAACAGTCTCATCCTTGCTTGTCAGATGGTTCTTCAACTGCAGGCCGGCAGCCATACGAGCCACCGGACTGTTGGTAACGGTAACCACGATGTCGGAGAGAGCCTTCAAGAACTCCGGCAAGTTGCCTTCAGCCGCTTGCTCAAGGTAGTTCTTGGCTGATAAAAGCTCATTTTTGTCTGGAAGTTTAAAACAAGATTTACTAGTCTACCCGTTTTTATCTGATCCAGTCTGTCATATAGAGTGAAACCCCACAGAGCCCAAGTCAGAGTGAAAAGTTGAGTAAGAATTCAACTACTTACGACTTTAATATAGCAATCAAGGGCTGGCGGATCCCACCCCGATTTTAATAAAACTGATATTTGTTCCCACATACTTTGAATGTTTAATATTATAGATTCGAGTTTTTGCTACTTCGCAGTCAAAAATTATATCAACAATTTATCGCCGAGATCTCAATTTCTCAATGCATTCACGCTTGATTTCTTCTCTCTTTTCGTTTAATAGGCTCGAATTCCATGCTAATCATTGGTTGCTAATACAAACTTGTGGTGAGAACAGTCAAAGTCAAAATCATCGTACAACCGAAATCAACCCTGAATGCAACTCTGTGTGAAAAATCAAGTTGTCGACGATGCGCCATCGGCCCTGAGGACCGTACCCCTGTCACATTCCCATGAATTCTGCTTCCCACGATTTAATGCGATGGCGTGTACACTTACCTGGAGACACGGTCTTCTCCAACACCTGGATCAATTGCATCGTCACTTGTGAATTCATTTTATAGCTTTTTCACCACCAATCAAGTGCAACGGGCGCGGCGTATCTGCTTATTCCTATTCTGCCTTGCGCTTGGGATGCTCACAAAACGAAGAGCTGTTGATGTCGCCGCACTGCTGCCCTTAGTTAAAAAATATATTATATATATAAATAAGGTTTTACAAATACTTTTAGTAGATTTAAGCAAATCGTCGCGGTGCTCAATGGTCACTTACGTGCAAATTTCAACTTCACGGGTGTGTGTGCGTGTCGCGTTAGTCGATTGATTTTATCGACTTTTCGTTTCACTTTGCACTCGCGTTCCTCTTTGTTCGGTTTTGCGCCTTTAAATTTTCACTAGCAGTTTGGAGATTGGATTGCGAAATTCTTGAGATTATGTGGGACTGCAATGAATTTTGCGTGATTTTACTATAAGGCGTTGTAATTTCTATCTCTTATAAAATAATCTAAAACCGAACGAAGGACCGGCACCCAACCACTCACATGGAAGCTTGCGAAAATCACAAATGGCAAAATCTTACGATCGGAATTAACGTCTTTTTTCGACTCGGCACGCACATGGATTGCCAGATGTACATAAAATTTAATTGTCAATGTACGAAAGGGTGCCTGATCGAAAATTCTCCAACTTTTTACGCAACATTAAAAAACGTTTCCCATAGTTTTCAACAAAAAATTGTTGTTGGTTGAATACAACAAATTTATAGTAAATTATTTAAAACACTCAATATAAATTATTATAAAAATAACTATCAATATTACTCATGCAAATCGAATAACTTCCCATAAATAAACGAACTACAATACAAAATAATCTTAACTGGGCGTCATCGAAACTTTCCGACCACAATGCCGTTGTACTCTAATGAGCAAAACTGAATTCAACAATACGCAGTAGCGAACAAATAAATATGTACAGAAGAAGCAAACAGTGAACAACTATATTGCTTTAAGAATTCTACAAACCAGTAAAGTCAAATTAAGAAAAAATTTAATTTATTTTTAAAACATTATGCTGGGTGGGGCCTCCCTTATGTAATTCTCTGTACCGAAATATTTGAAACGACCCGTTAATATATTTCATGCTTTGTGTCGATCTGGCAACCTTTTCATGCCGGAAAATTGAACGAATCCAAATGAAACACAGCTAATTCATAGCATTTGGGAACCTTGCGAGAGTCGTGATATTAAGAAGTAGTAGGATTTTTGCTACGCTTACCCTTTTCAAAGTCCAAAAACAAATTGTTAAAACAATCCTCAATTATTCTTTAAAGTTCCATTTACACGTACAATTCATTTTCCAGGTTGATTGGGGGTAAAATTGTGTACTAAATTTGTATATCAAATGTAACAAAACATTAAAACAAAAACACTCTTCCAAAATCTTTCAGTAACTCGGTTAATAAGGTTGAAATAAAACGTTGCGTTTCTTCATCATTCCCGAATAAGATTGATATATTTCACTTACAATTTAGATGACTTTCCAGACTTTTTTCAAAAGCTTCTTCGGGTGTGAGAAACAATTTCAAGTTTAAAATTTAAATGTTTTTCTTAAACAATTTCATTTCTACTCCAAAACACATACGTATTTTATTAAAGTATTATTCAACGTTATAGGTATTTTTCTTCGTGCTACAAGTGTTTGCTTTAAAAATTGTTATTGTTCATTTAAAGTCTTAATATATGTTTAAGTATTGGATCTCCGGGTCTGGGCATTGTAAAAGGTGGTAAGAGTATTTAACCTTGATTCCCAGAAGTGAGCCTTACAGTCTCACTAAAGATTTCAAATGGTGACAAGTCCAAAAGATTTTCGATTCCATTATTTTATGTAATCCTCTAATGGATTTATAATTTATAATGGATTTATAAATTTTAAACATTTTAGACAGGTGGGTACTTTTTAAACACATTTTTTCGGTAATTTAGCTGATATAAGCCTGACAGTCTCACTGCTGGGTTTACGCAACTTTTAAAATTCTGGAAATTAGGGTTAATCGAATCGAATGTTAACCGAATCATGTTTAATCGAGGTTGGACAGTATGTACAACTAATTGTATACGCATATGTTCATCCAATGGAGATTACATTTTATAGGTGTTTAAAGATAATAAAAACAGCAACAACACAAGTTTTGCTTTCTTAACTCTCGTAGTATGATTAGGATACATTTTTGATTCGATATCCACTCATTTATTGCATTCAATGACATTTCTTACATATATTAGAACAATTTCTTTCGGAGAACGGCGTATTTGAATTCACAATGGCCAGTAGCTAATGACATATCGGCAGCATTGCCATATTGAATTTCACCCTAAATAGACGGCGGGAGCTTTCGACAATTAACTCAAACACCAAAACCCATTACGATTGGTTAATGCATAAGACACTTATTATTGCTGCTGTCTGCCTTTGGTAAAGAGATATGCTCATAATATCAAAAAATATATTCGCATCATTACGTGTTTACATAGTATGAAACAAGCAAAAGATATTGAGTTAGTAAATGTACCGAACTATTTCATTTCATGCAATCAATAACTACATATCTGTGGTCAAAAGCAATAACCGCCTAAGTCGAAAATTGCTGTTTCGAGCAATCTCGTTTTAAAGTTTTAGCGCGTAGTGTGTTTGTTATGGGAATGCGAATAGGTTTTTATTAATAACTTTTATTATTTTAAAGTTACAGACTCCCCGATTTCACACAAACGTAGAGCGCAGTCTAGGGAACATGGTGGCATCCATAACTCAATTTCTTCTTAAGTCGACTTAAGCGGTTATTGCTTTTGACCACAGATATGTAGCCTGATATAAAATATATGAGTACATCCAAGCTTGTTCAATTATCGATGTCACACATTGGTTACAGACCTAATGCAACCCTGTGTATCAAAACCGCCTTGTAGATTGGTGACGTTTCTGTCATGTACAGAACATTGAAAACGAGTTGACTTGGAAAAAATAGACGAATTATTTTTGTAAGATTTTCAGATTTCAAGCCAGGAAAATAGGCGGACAAATAATAGAAATTGACCGGATGTTATAGGGTTTCTGGGTGGAAAACTAAGCCGCCTTAGTGCTATCGTTCTCGCTCCGTCAGTCACTGCGTCAACAATTTGTCAACTTGGTTCATCATCACCAAGTTCTCCGTCAGCAGTCGTCAGCACTCTACGAAGGAATAGCAACAGCGCACTCGAACTATGCGAAATCGTGTTCAGGTGGCCGGTCGCTGTGGACGACAGCTTTCAGGGAGCGCCTTAGTTGCGTTCTTTGTGCTGCTGCATATCGGTCTGAGTCAGCAGTTCTACCTGCCCGGCCTTGCTCCAGTCAACTATTGCAGCAAGTCGGATGCTTCCAGCATTTGCAAAGTGAGTGCGTAACATAGATATATACGAAAAGATCCTCCCAAGTAAATTTCATTTACGCAGCATTGTACTCGTACGCGCGCACTCAGTTTCGTATGATTTTCCAGCGACGCGTTCGAATGCGGAAACTGCGATAAGTGAGTGGAGCGCTTGTACATGCCTCTTTTTTTCGTCTAATTTTTTATCTTGAGTGGCGGGCCGTCAGTGTGGGTCTTTTTGTTGTGTTGGCTTTGTTGTTAAGATATGCTCGCACCGCTCTCCACACATGGTAACCGTTTGTAAACTTTACCTCGTTACAGTCGGAAGTGACTCTGTACGTAAACCGTCTCAACACCGAAGAGTCTGTTATTCCCTATGAGTATCATCACTTTGATTTTTGCACCGGCAATGAACAGAACTCGCCCGTGGAGAATTTGGGCCAAGTGGTGTTTGGAGAACGTATACGTCCTGGCCCTTATAAAATTGAATTTTTAAAAGATGTCAAGTGCGACGCGGTAAGTAAAGACAAAACAGCTTTTGTATGCAATTGGCAAAGACATTTACTGCAAATGGAGGAATAAACTTTCCTGGGGAATTGTTGTAACCGTAGTCATTAATCTGTTCATATATTTAGTTCCAATTTGTCCAGTCGTTCTACATAAGTAAGTCAATGTAACCGATGTTTCCCTCTAAGTTTTAGTGCGCGTAAGTTCTGGTTCAGTAAAATATTGATTTTGTGCATAGAAGGAGCGGGATTGGTTTTCGAAGGAGCCGACTTTTAATTTTTCCGATTTTTTCACCGAATTCTATCCGAAACCATATTTTGTGTGCGCCACTGAAACAGACAACTGCGTTGTTAGGTGTTTGTTATACCTATGGTCATTGTAGACATAATTGGTTGTCAAAACATAAATTTATTCGCACTTTGAATCGATTTTATTTATTCCATAAAATACCCACATTTGTAATTGATTAGATTAATAGCTGAGTTTTCTGTTTAAAATAAGTTTTCATATTTATATTTTAATAGAATTATTATTTTATTTTACGGTTTAAGGCACTGGTTGTTTTCGCACAAATATCTTGTAGTTAACTGTAAATTCAATCGATAATCGGAGCAGTGTACCAAATGTTTCAATTTTCACTTGTTTTAAAGTTATTTTTCACCATCTGGCTGATACATTCTGGTTCGGTTTGCCGCTGTAGTCTTGGTGGGCGAACGAGGACAGGTGGGGTGGATTATGTCAATCGCGTCATGCAGCGCATGAAATTAGCAACTTTGTGCCGTCAGAATCCAAAAAATTACGTCCAACAAACTCAGGAACTAAATTAAAAAAAAATGTATATGGACCAAGGTTTGAGTAAGCATTTGGCCTAGATTTCTTCTAGTAAAACTGTACACGAATCACATGTAGACATTTCTTTAATAGCTAACCCACAAAAGATAGAGAAGTAGCCAGTTGATCTGCGGTTGCCTAGCCCCCAAGCTTTGTTTGTAAAAAAACAAACACTTGAATAAACATTGGGGGATATGTCACTTGCGTCATGCAATTCCCGTTGTGGCCAACTGATAAGCGAAAGCCTTGGTTTTGGCCCAATTTGTGATTTCGTTAAAATATTTATAGGTCTGCACGAGAAATTATACAGGTGGCGACGCGGACAGCGATCGTCGTATGATGGTACTGAAGAAGGGCATCAGTTTGAATTACCAGCACCACTGGATCGTGGACAACATGCCGGTGACGTGGTGCTACCCGTTGGACAATGAAAAACAGTACTGCAGCACCGGGTTTCCTATGGGTTGCTTGGTGCGCGCCGACAGCGATGAGGCTTGCCTGATCAACCCCAACTACAACCGACGCGGATTTTACTATTTGTTCAACCACGTCGACCTGCGCATCACCTACCACAGTGGCGGCGCCGAGGAGGGTGTAGCGTTCCATGGCAATGGAGGCCGTATAATTGCCGTGAAGGTTATGCCGCGCTCCATCAACCATGCCGACGCCACGAAAATCGACTGCGACAACACTGATCCGTTGGCGATAAAGAGCGCCGCCCTGGCGCGCGGTGAGCACCTCTCTGTCGTTTATACGTACAGGGTCGAGTTCGTTATGGATAATTCCGTTAAGTGGTCGTCGCGCTGGGACTATATTTTGGAGTCGATGCCGCACACTAACATTCAGTGGTTCTCCATTCTTAATTCGCTTGTAATCGTGCTGTTCCTGTCGGGAATGGTGGCGATGATAATGCTGCGCACGCTGCACAAGGACATCGCACGGTACAACCAAATGGAAAGCGGCGAGGACGCCCAAGAGGAGTTCGGCTGGAAGCTGGTGCATGGCGATGTGTTTCGGCCGCCCCGCAAAGGCATGTTACTGTCTGTGTTCCTGGGTTCAGGCGTGCAGGTTACCTGTATGACGCTTATCACATTGGCTTTTGCCTGCCTCGGATTCCTTTCACCGGCCAATCGAGGGGCGCTCATGACCTGCTCCATGGTGCTGTTTGTCTCGTTGGGCACGCCAGCTGGCTATGTTTCGGCGCGCATTTACAAGAGTTTCGGCGGCATCAAGTGGAAGAGCAACGTGATTCTTACATCGATGGTTTGTCCAGGGTAAGCGGCACCGAATTACATTCATTACTTTCCGATGTTTTCGATTGAGCACGCGCCTACCTTGCAGCATCGTCTTTGGCTTATTCTTTGTGATGAACTTGGTGCTATGGGGTGAGGGCAGTTCGGGCGCAGTACCCTTCAGCACGCTGATAGCGCTGCTGGCATTGTGGTTTGGTGTTTCCGTGCCGCTGACATTTGTAGGCGCCTATTTCGGTTTCCGTAAACGGGTAAGTTAACTGCAAATGCACAGATCTTTTTTTTGTAGAGATGGCTTAAACAAAAAGGCACTTGCAACTTTTAGGCTCTGGAGCATCCCGTGCGCACCAATCAAATTCCACGGCAAATCCCCGATCAGTCGATCTACACGCAGCCTATTCCGGGTATCATCATGGGTGGCGTTCTACCCTTTGGCTGCATCTTCATACAGCTGTTCTTCATCCTCAGTTCGATCTGGTCGAACCAGATGTATTACATGTTCGGTTTTCTGTTTCTGGTTTTCCTCATCCTGGTCATAACCTGCTCGGAAACCACAATCCTGCTGTGCTATTTCCACTTGTGTGCTGAGGACTACCACTGGTGGTGGCGCTCTTTCCTGACATCCGGATTCACGGCTGTCTATCTCTTCATCTACTGCTGCCATTACTTCTTCACGAAACTCTCTATTAAGGATGGAGCCTCGACATTCTTGTATTTTGGTTACACAGCCATAATGGTGTTTTTGTTTTTCCTACTCACTGGCACCATTGGCTTTTTTGCATGCTTCTGGTTCATCCGCAAAATATACAGTGTGGTAAAGGTGGACTAAGCGTCACGCCGGTCTGTTCTATCGCAGTGTTGCAGTAGAACTTTCGTCGCGCACTCTAGTTTAAACTGAAAAACTTGTGATTGGAAAGTTAATGATAACAATAATGACGAATTGCTGAACGGGAACTATTCCGTGGACTTTCCAAACTTGATGAACGCGCAATATTTTAGTTCTAAAGAATAAGAAGAAGAATAATTTAGCTATCCTATGTATCAGCTCCTGCTTTGTTTTACAAATTGGGCCTTCACATTTCAAAAAAAGTCCAAATAATTGTCCTTTCTATTCCACATTGTCACAGCAACATGAAATCTGTTGTTGCAGTTGGACCGGCAAATCAGAGAAATTTAAATGTACTTTTGTATTAAAAAATTAATATGTATTTAGATTTTTGTTTCGTGTGATTAAGCTACTGGAAGAGTAAATATTTGAATAACATTTTCAATACACACATTTTGTATTATTTTGATAGTGGTGGATTGGAAGCGACATTCTGAAACTATCGAAAGTCAGCATTCGAACGAGGCAAAACTTAAGCTCTGAGCGCTGATGTGTGGTGAAGTTGCCGATGTAGACGCGTCTTACTGTAATTATATTTCACATAATATTAGTTTAAAAATTTAACATATTAAAGAATAAAAAATGTATAGACTAAATGATATTTGTGCTTTCAACTGTAGCAGGCGAGCGAGTGAGAGGGTTGTTTGTGCTCAAAAAGTTTCGTTTTAGAATGTTAACATGCGATTTGTTTCACTTTCAGCTAACTCGAGAATGGCTTGAAGGTCCCCTTTGACGATGGTGGCGAAAGTGTGACAAGTACACTATTCACGTTCACTTGTGGGTCTTCACGTTCCAGTGCTTGGCGGTTTTGTGCTCCTCTAACTTATTAGTTTCGTCTCGGTGTTGGTTCGAATCGGTTCTATTTTGCAGTGTGCCCAGTTTCGGTCCCGTTATGTCCGACGAAAATGATAGCGATTCCTTTGCAGAGCATTCCGAATTGCGAGACAAAAATGATGTCGGGGAAGAGGATGTAAATTACTGCTCTTTACCAGCACATATCCGTTTTACTAATTCCGAGCCTTTGCCCTGAGTGCATTTATAGGAAGCCTTTGATTTGGACGATTTATTGCCAACTATTGGCGAATTTGGCAAATACCAGAAGCTGTTGGTGTTTGGCATTTGTCTGCCAGCTTGCATACCCTGTGGGTTCTGCGCATTCAACCAGCTCTTCATGGCGGATACCCCGGATGATTACTGGTGTAAGGCTCCGGACCTACTTGACTTACCCGTGGAGCAGCGTAAGCATTTGGCTATTCCGCAAGCTGTGGTAAGGTGATACTATCTCCGAAGCCATATTTGCAAAATGGTTTTCTCGAAGCTGACTGATTGACCAAAGAAATTGACAGTAGTATTGGCGAGGCCATTTCTCGTGCAAATGCATTTTGTTGAGGAAATGTGAGCAGCAAGAAGTTCAAATCAGCCCCAAGAACTATTAAGAAAATGGGGCAACTTCAAAACTGCTCCTTTCTATGTTATTTAAAAGTGTTTAAATAATACTATCGTCAAAACATCATTGTACGCCACATTCACAGTGTTGTTTAACAACATGAAACATGTAATTTCTCTATTGAAATAGTCGAAATTAAATTATTCTCGCTGAACTATTAGAACACCAACACACCACACTATTATCACTAGATAACTTTTTGGATAAGAGTGGATGATATGTATTACAATGTTTCGATATAAATGGCACCGACTTACATACATATGTATGTATATACAAGTAGTTAAAACATAATTGTTCATAATTGATGGTATTATTTCGAGGACTTCTCAAAAATTATGATGCCCTTACTTACTGATCACCAGAACTTGACCGGAACCTGTTATTTGATGTTTTGTGTTTTTGTATAACATCGTCGTATCAATTTCGAAGGAATCTGACTCTGAAGAATACAGCAAGTGTTTCATGTACGCTGTCAATTGGTCGGACATACTCCAAGGCGCTGATATCAATGTACTTGAGCCGAATGCTTCCTGGCCTCAGCAAAGATGCAACAATGGCTGGGAATACAACACAACTACTGTGTGGTCATCCATCGTAATTGACGTAAGTTCTTACCTGAAATCCACTTCATGATTTGCAAAATATACATCTGTACCTCACAATTACGCAATGTCTTGGCTAATTTTCTGTCATGTATGCATGTATTATGTCAATGGTAATGTTAGTTAGGCGCCTTTGCATCATCATCGTCGTGAAAAGAGCAGCGCGGAGACTCAAGTAAGCTGCAAATTGATCCTTCCATTTAGTTTGATTTAGTATGTGAGAAGGACATATATCCCACAATCGGCCTGGCGGCGCTCAACACCGGCGGCCCCATTGGAGTGTACTTGTTTGGCGTTCTGAACGACCGCACCGGCCGCCGCACATCGTACTTTACATGCCTGGCAACTTTGCTGCTGGGCAGTCTGATGACGTCGTTGAGCACCGACTTTTGGACTTGGGCAGGTAGTCGCGTGATAGTCGGCCTCACTATACCGGCGGTATATCAAATACCTTTCATCATATGTGAGTGCCGAAGGCTTTCACTCCATCTTAGTTGGGGTGCTAAGCATTTTTCTTTCAGCGCTGGAACTAGTTGGCGAGAACTATCGCTCGTTCGTCACGGTAATGACGTGTACCTTCTACACCTCCGGCATAATGCTGCTGTCGGCTGTCACCTATTTGGAGCGCGACTGGGTCAAGCTGTCTTACTACACATCCGTGCCGTTCTACGTCTATTTTTTGTACATATTCGTGATGCCCGAATCTCCACGTTGGTTGTTAATGCGAGGGCGTCTCGAGGAGGCGTTAAAGATTTTGGAGCGTATGGCACGTGTCAATGGCAAGCAGTTTCCGGAGGCCATCAAGGTTAAACTGGAGGCTCGAATCGTGCGCGATAAGCTGCGAGAGAAGAAAAAGACAGTGAACGTTGGTGTGCTAGACCTGTGCAGGTATAAACGAAGAATTCTCCCTTTTACATTTCCTTTAGACAATTTCTCTGCTGAGTTCCTCAGCAGTTCTTATAATACAATTATTTAACCACATAATTGATGCTCCTACTTGTATTTTTACTTTCGAAGAACGCCCAACATGAGGCTGAAGACGATCCTCATCACGCTCAGCTGGTTCGCCAATGAGACCGTGTACTTAGGGCTCAGTTACTACGGGCCGTCTTTGGGCAGCAATCAGTACGTGAGTTTTTTCCTCTCCGCTGTGGTCGAAATACCCAGCTACCTGTGCTGCTGGTACCTAATGGACACCTGGGGCCGGCGTTGGCCGCTCAGCTTGTCGATGATATTAGGGTAAATGTGAGTCAAGTATGTTGAAAAAACCGTTGCCGACATGATGGACCTTTTCAGAGGCGTTGCTTGTGTTATAACCGTGATGATACCCGACGAAGCGGTGGATGACACTTTGATTTTGTATTTGGTCTCCAAGGCTCTGTTGTCAGCATCATTTCTCATCATTTATCCGTTTGCTGGCGAGTTATATCCCACTCAGGTGCGTGGTATTGGCATCGGAGCTTCCAGCTATATTGGCGGTCTTGGCTTGATTGTTATTCCATTTGTAACATATCTGGTAAGAATATCTAAATGATCGATGGCACAGTCGCATTTTGCTTATCGAATTTTGATGGCGACAGGGAAAAGAAAACTTGAAGCTTCCTCTTGTAATAATGGGGTTCGTGTCAATGTTAGGCGGATTAACAGGTCTGCGGCTGCCGGAGACACTGCACCACCGTCTGCCGCAAACACTCGAGGAGGGCGAAGAATTTGGCAAGGAGTGGACCATGAACGATTGCTTGCATTGCCGCCCCGAAAAGTAGGTCATGGGAACTTAATTAGTGTTTCTTGCTCAATGAATTTTTGTTAATTTGGCAGAGAGTCCATTTCGCAACCAACGTCTTATGAGAATTTGGACGTGCTAGCCTCGAACACGGCGTCCGACGTGGAGCTTGAAATGAAAGCCTCGGGCTCATCTGGCAGGAGCAAGCGACCCAAGTCTGTAATTGACGAGCGAACTCCGTTAGACTACAGCCGACCGCAGAGACATTCAATGAAGCGTTTGGTGCGCCAAATGAGCGTTATGGATACACAAAAAACTCACGATGGCACAATGCAGCTAACTCATTGGATTTAACTGCGGCGATCGTGGAGACTCCCTCTCATAAAAGCCAATCAGTATTTTCAATATCCAAGTGCATATCGAACTGCAAAAATATGTGAAATGTAAGCTCATTAAAAAGTGTTGTAAGTTGAAAGTACATCAGTACTGGGGTACTCATGGTATTCATATGGGACCGGTAAAACTTTTCAAGTTTGAAAATTAAACAATTTTTTATTTTGATTGGACCTCTAGTTGAACGTATAAATTAATTCCTCTAGTTATGTGGTTAAGATACAGTTGCGCGATGAAATCAACTCGACGAAAGGATCGTTTGAAAAGGAGAAAAGCTAATAAACCAAATAAACATTATAGTGTAGCTTATAGTGTGAGGCATAAGTATGAACTTAAACTTCAAGTGGTTAGTTCAGAGCAGACTTCCAACCGGGAGCTTGGATATATGCAGGAGGGGATTCAGAGAAAGGTTGGGGGTTGGGTTTCAACAAGTAATTCTTTACTATTTATAAAACGCCTTTTAATTTGTATGTAGTTTTAAAGTCGACCCCAATATTTCGGGGGAGGGGTTCAGCCCCCAAAACCCCCCTGAATCCGCCACTGAATATATGCAACGGTAAAGTTTAAGTGTGCGTGAACTGTGTGTAGCAATTTAATTATTGCGAAATAGAAAATTATTGACAGATCAATTGAATTACTAATCGCACATATCAACTGATGTATGTATGTACATATGTATGTACTCATTGCATTCGTACAGCACGCTGTTGGCATGAACTGAACACTCCAAGCACTTGCATGAATTTGCACCTATGTGTGTAACTATGGTAGCATTGCATTGTGAATGCATCGATGGAATTACAAAATAACGTCGCGTTTAGTTGTATTCTTGTATGTTGCCGTTAATTACGGAGAAACCGGAAGGTCGTGGCGATCAAACTCTATTTTAAGGTTACTACATATGAGGATAATTGTAATTTAAGTAGCATTTTTATTAGGCAGAACTTTCCTTCCTCTCTAGAGCTATGAATAGTTGATAGCTGGAGGAAAGGGGTAGAATCACATCAATAATACACTAATGGTGCGTCTCTTCCGTGTTTGGTGTTACACATACATTCATGTATATATGTGTATGTATATAAATGCTTGTATGTATTGAAATTCGCTCCAGTTTGAGCGTCAGTTGGCTCAAGATCAGTGGCTCATCGCATCGAGTGACAGCGGCAGCGGCGGCAGATGTTTGGCTTGCGTCTTGCACACACACACACACACACATACACACACACATACACATTCCGCTCCAAGAGATTTCATTTGTCGAATCATAAATAATGAGCATTTAGCCTTTTTCACCTTTTGCGTTTGTTCCACCGAACGAGTCGACATTTAAGCAGGCGAGCAGCATGCGCTTTTCAAAATTAAACTAAAAACCATAAATCCATATCGAAATCACTTCATTGCGGCGCAAACGACTCACCTTATTTTTTGCGGTCGTGAAGTGATTTCAATTCAATTGTTCGCTGTGTGAAACACATTAACCTGATGCTGGTGCCGGCAACAGGAAGCAAACTCGCAACATAGTTTTGTGCTGGCTCCGGTAACAAAGCAAACATCACAAGCAACTAAAATGACAACAAAACACAATAACATAAAAAAATGGATTTTTATTGAATTAACAAGATTTATTAAATTTTACAGTTAGTCGGTGAGCGAGCGACTGCGCAGCCGGTGGGTTAGTCATCTCGAACGCTGCAGCGAATCGCGCGCTTTTTGTACTTGTAGAAGGCTGATTGGGTGCCGAGAGCAGCGATCGTCTGCAGTTCAGGTTGCGTGCGCCCAATGCTTCGTTCATTGCCAGCGGACGCAAAGAATGCGGCCTTGCGATTTCCTTAAATAGCTCCATAACGATCGCTGGCCTCGCATCGCGAAATAAATAACACAATTCGCCACAAAACGAAAAACAATGGGAAAATCGACACATTCGTTGCGGTGACAATGCTGACTTCTAGTGCTGATACGATTTTGCAAGAAGGATTGCGGACGAGTCCGAGTAGCGCGGAACTTTGACGCACGCGGTGGTCGCATGGTTAGCCTAATTGACTAATTGGCCGCTGTGTGCATATGACTGCATTTAGCACAATTGCCACCGATCTCAATTGTTGTACAATTGCTGTGCTCAGTGCGCTGTGACCATGAAAGTTTGGTACCTATCACTCTGAGCCACCTTGGACAGAGGCGCAGATTTCTAGCGCCGTAAATTAATCTATAATGTCGCATTTATCGCGCGCGATCGCGATGGCGATGGCGATGCTGTTGCTGATCATACCGGTGGCCAAGCGCATTCGTTGTGGTCGAACCGCGTACGACACAAGCAAACGCGAACAAAAAAATTACAATGAAATCAAGCTGTTACCAACTGTTACACTTAAAACTGTACGACCATCCGAAAGCTATTGGTTTGGCATTATTCTTCTATAATTCGATCATCTGCACAGTTGTCGGACGTGCATAGTGCCTTTTCTGCTAACAGCAGTTGTTTTTTATCGATTTCTATTAGCAAATAATTGCGCGTTTATGGCTTGCTTTGCTGTACAGTGAAGCCGCTCTAAAAGCATATTTTTTATACAAAATGACAAAAATGCATTCTTATGACTGTTTACAAATACAACAAAATGTGAAAAATTGTGCTCTATAAGTTGCGTAACTCTTGCCAACGGGTATTGGCTGTAATATGGGCATAGTTAACCCTTTCGCTATTTGTTGCCACCATGCTACTTTGTGGACGTCTACATCCTCTATGGTTTGCAGGAATACATTTTTTTGTTGTTCTTTAGAATAGTTTGAAGTTTTAGGAAAAATACGAAATTAATAAACTGAATAATTAAGTTTGAGAATATAAGTATACACGTTTTTTTAATGGTACATCTTGACATAGTAAAGGAAGAAGAAGCAGAAAAAATTAGATAACTTTTTAATTTGACGTTTTCTTTCAATTTAGATCCTCTTTTAAAAAAATTTTGGCTGAAGTAAATGAAGAAATATCAAATTTTCGTTATGCGTAAAAAGTTTTTTGTTTTAGTAATTATTACAGCCACAACGATGTGGTTGCTCTCATAGAAAAACACTCTAAAACACAGGGTCCAAGTAAAAAAATTTAAAAATTTCTTATGGATTGTTGCTAATACTTACAACCACATAGAAGCTTAAAGCGTAAAATTTAAAATTTTAACTTTCCCCAGTAAAAAGCTGTAGCGAAAGGGTTAAGCGTGTAAAAATACAGTAGCTGCGCTGGCTTGGTCATATTACCCGCTTTCATCGGCAGGACATTGAGGACGTCTCATTAAAAAGCAGCTCTCTTCTACCCATTGTGGAAGTATCCATGTGGGAGAGCAAAAGGCATTAACTATGATTGGGGCAACTTGTTAAGACAGTGACCAGGATGAGGTTCACGCTTTTACGATATAACTGATCTTTACGCGGTGCAGCAAGTTATAAGTTTATTTCAATCTTGAGACCGCATATGGTCGCATCCAAAATACTGTTCGAACCGATGTCTCTGTTACGCGGTTTTCACTATACATACATATGTAGGTACCTACATAGAGCACAAAGGAATATGTTTAGCATTCCACAAAATGAAATAAGTAGAAGCAGAAAATCGAAAGTAAACACAGCAACAGCAACAGTGTGATCTATATGTTTGTCATTCAAGTCGATTCTCTAATCACTCCAAACGATGCGTGTCAGCCCCGTCTTGTTTGGTTTCGACCATGCACAGTGCTCGAACAAGCATGCCGACATCTTCTGTTGACCATTTGCGACCGAAAAGACGACATCTGAAGGTGATCTTTTTAATTTGCGTCTGATGTATGGCTTTGCGATTTACGAGCTTGCGCGATGAACCAATTCTGCCGTTCGGTCGCCGATGGTGCAGTTCTGTGCGGCTGGCGTTTTTATTGCCGTTCGATTACATAGCTGTCGGCGTTACATATTTTAATTCTCGTTTAAATAAATAATGAGCGCACTTGTGACGTGATTTAAAATTTTAATTGCTTATGCAACAAAAGTACGGTTGCTTGCTCGTTTTTGTCACACATTGTCTTCACATTGATACATTGTTGACTAGTTTTATGGCAATCGGTTAGGTAGCATAATGAAGCGGAGTTTCTCGATTTTCCGTGCACTAAAGCGCGAATGCATAAGGCTCATCTCTTAAGAGAGATGTTAACCGTGGCGTGCGAACGATGGTTAAGAGGAAGGGGTGCTATGTGTCTAATCACGCCTTGGAACTGTTGGAATATATTTTTGTTGTTTTGATTTCGCTGCGCTGTGACAAGCCTCAAAAATGCTTGCCCGATCGCTTGTTGCTGTGTGCAGCTTCTGCTCTTTGCAGCCTCACCACTTCAACCACTTCAAGTAAATATTTTCAGGAAGAAATAGTTTTGTAAAATTTAACTGTTTACTATATTCAAAGCAGAACTTATGTTAACTGTGCGATAAATAAATCCATCATAACAAGCGAATAAGGATGTAATCGCAGAAAATGTCTTTCTTCTTTTTGTTTGTTAATTTGTATATGCGAGGACGTAAGTATCACATTCTCCACTTTTTTTTGTACAGATGGAAACAATATTTAGTCGAGTGGGTAAAGTGAAAAAAATACTCAGCCAAAAACGCGTCACAAACCTATTCGAAGAATTGTTTACTTATATAACTGGCCATAAGAAAAATAGGCTCTATATGTCAGATGACTCGTCATGCTTATATAACTTTTGGTGTATTAAATTTTACGACATTTCCAGGTTCACAAGCTTCACCTGCTTAATGTCAATATTTAAATTTATTTTAAAGTTTAAAAGTCAGCATTGGTGAAATATTAAAAAAAACTCCATAGAAGTATGATATTTGAAGTTGTGAGTGCCTCAAATCGACTTAAAAAACATTAATTGGTAGTTTTGGAAATCGCTGAATCCGATTATTAAAATTTCACAGTTCAATATGGCAGTGTATATAATTATCAGTTTTTGCCGTATTTCAATCGTTCTATTGTATCTAATTTTCTCGGGCAGTTATATCATTGATGGGCTCAAGTCTGATGTAAATACGTTTTTCGTTCGAGGTATTTCCTCCCCACAGTATATGCTGACTAAAATACCAGATTCACCTTTAAAGTACAGAAAATCCCAATCAGCTAACTAAAAAAATTTCCGGCCTTCTGACGATTAGCGTCTAAAGGTATACACGTTTTTTGTAGCGCACGCAAGGGGGTTTCAAACTCTCTCAAATCTGTATCTTGCAAATATTTTACTTACCAAACATGATATCGACTGGTATTGAACTCTTGGTTGTGGGGGGAACCTCCTCGCCCACCACAAATTAAGTCCTGTGAGCATCACTGGTTTAAACAATATTTAAGATTCATAAAAACAATAGGGGTATTCACACCGAGCTTGTTAGTTTCGTACTCGTTACTTTGTTAGTTTCGTATTCGATAGTTTTGTACGTGTATTTTGTTTTTGTAAAAATAAACGAACAAAAACAAAATACATGTATAAAACTACCGAGTATCGAACTAACAAAGTACCGAGCTCGGTGGGAATACCCCTAATGTCCAGTTGTGAAAAATGTTTAACTGCAGAGCGTCGGGTGGGCGTTAAGTGCTCGTAGACACGCCGATTTGAGAAACGCTTAAGGAGGATTCGTTCACCATTGTCGAACGAGCCATCCCTCTCGATTACATCACCGCTGATCGCAGTCTGGCCGTGCTGGCACAATGACGGGAGCACAGGCGCAAGTGCCAACTCCACTGCCAACAGTGGCTATCGAGCTTATTGCAATGAATTTTTGCCATTTCTGATACTATCACAGGGAAAATTACTCAGTGTCTGGGAAACAATGTTTTCACGTCAGTCTGCATTAACAAATGACGAAATTTCTATTGTCATAACAAGTTGTAAAGTGTGCCTCGCACCAATCCCAAATGAATAGCTTCATCGATTGCTTTACTGGCTCCCAAACCTTCCTTTCACCTTTTTATCATCAGAGCAGCAACTGAGATGAGAATTAATGTGAAGTTGTCATTGAACACTGAAGTCGTACATTTCAGTGCACTTTCTGTGAAGCGCTGTCAGTTGGAAGGTGCAAACATTCCGCGCTTGCGACAGGGATAGGTTCCTTACACGAAAATCATTTGAAAAGGTTATAAGCGTCCATGTGGTTTATTCAACGGATGATAAGGCTCGTAAAAGGTGTAGGTGGCCTCTCTTAGAAATGTCTTGTTTGCAGCCAATTATTTTCATGCTCAATAAAAAAAGTTTCGCTGGTGCTCTATACGGAGACTTCGAGAAGACTCGCTTTCTACCAAGTATATGGAAATAGTGGAATATATTAAGTAGATACACAAATGTTATGACGACAATTTCTAAATTTTTTAGGGCTTCAGATTTTATTTGAGCTACAACATTGGTAGTTTATTTATCGTTTTTTTCGGTTTGCCAATTCATTACCAGTTAGCATGCAGGGAATGCCGACAATTCCATGAAAGAGCTAACTCAATCTACGAAAAATGATTGGAGGATAGGGTAATTGAGATATTCTACTGGATGATGTCCATTTTGAAGGCAACAAAATGAATTTTGATGACCAAGTTAGTTTGTTTGGACTCATATACCAATTTTTTATACTTTCTGCATATTCTTATATTAAATTAAATTGGAACTTGTAATCTGAAACAACTATTCTATTGTAATTATTAATTCTCGCGAAAAATTGCAGCAGACGGATATATTGTACTGTATTGTATGGAATAGGGATAGTATGTGGAATAGGGTAGAGCAAAGACACGGATAAATACATAATAAATAAATAAATATAAATTAAATATATATATATAAAATAAAGTGAATGTATGTGTGTAAGCGCATCACACTCAAACGGACAGCCTGATTTTCATGGGGATCTTTTTGTTGGATTCGTTCGTGAGTTAGTTCAGGTTTATGCGAAAAAAAATTCCAGAAAATCTATTAGAAAAGTCGGAAAATTCCTGTCATGTTTGACCGCGAATCACTTGAGATCGGTTGGACCGCTTTGGCTGTTTTTTTTAATTGTATTCGTGGTTGCCAGAACAAGGTTTGTATGAAATAAAATCATTTTTAGACGATAACTTTGGAACCATAAATATAAACTTACTAAATAGTCATGTCCCTCGACAAAGGGCATTGGACGAGAGGGCGTGGCACCACCCATATAAGCAAAAACTTTAATGTAGAATATCTTCGCAATTGTAAGGTGCACAGCATTGAAATTTTGTATAGCGTCGTCCCATAGATGTGTCATTCTATTGGTAATATTTGATGGGTGCTGGAAAGGGGTGTGGCATATTTTTGTGACCCAAATATTCTGCTGAACTATAAGTCGCATCCAAAGCAATAACTGCTTAAGAAGACTTAAGAAGAAATTGAGTTATGCATGCCACCACGCTCCCTTGACTGGGCTCTATGTTTGTGTGTGGTATCGGGGAGTTTGTAACTTTAAAATAAAACAAGATATTAATAAAAACCCATTCGCATTCCCGTAACGAACACACTACGCGCTAAAACTTTAAAACGAGATTGCTCGAAACAGCAATTTTCGACTTAGGCGGTTATTGCTTTTGACCACAGAATTCATATCTTTTGACAGAGGGAATGATACGGGTATTAAACAAGGGGGCGGAGCGTCAGTGAAAATGATAAAAATTGGTTTTTTAAATTTTTTTTTCGAACAAACACGCAAGGGATCGCCCCTATTAATGCGAAGCATTGCGTTGGTTCAGGAAGGATATAAAGGTTAGGAGATGGGGTTATGAGTGAAGTAGTTATGAACTCGTTGGCAGGGTTCAAGCGCAGTCCATTTCTTTACTGAAAATTAGCAGCCTCAATTGCGTTAATCAGGTCCAGTTCATATGCACATATATCATACACTTCATGTATGTATATATGATAATGATTTATTCCTGGAAAATATGCTCGTAAACCATTACGCATACCACTGATTAGGGTCGTTTGCAGTTGCTTAATTATTCTGTTCGATTCATTTCAATTAAACTACGTGTGCAACTTAATTTTGCCGCCTTTACCGAAGCGATGTG
Organism: Melieria omissa; assembly: GCA_963971225.1. Lineage (NCBI taxonomy): Eukaryota > Metazoa > Arthropoda > Insecta > Diptera > Ulidiidae > Melieria > Melieria omissa. Next base: position 119,780,142 of record OZ020267.1, read on the forward strand.
AGATAGCGGATTTAATTTGAAATTGCGCATAGATGCGCCATCAGATGCGCGTGTGTGTGTGTATGTATGCACCAACATGAACAGGTATTTACGTGCTCGTATGGCTTACGGAATAATTGCAATGTCTCTTTGATTTTTACGGTCGTCTTACTGTAGGAGCAATCACCACCACAATTGAAACATTCATTCGGCCACAGCGTGAATACAAGCAGCAATTTACTAGCAAGTCGCCACGTCGCGGTCGTGCACGACTTGTGTCAGCTGGAGTGCCCGAAAATGAAGACACCATGCGCGCCGGACGGTTTGCAGAACATCCGAACACTCCTTGTTCTAATAACAACGGCAGAAGCCGCAGCCGCAAACGTAGAGCAATCACAATAGCAATTGGCATTGGAACACGGAATGGCGGTCCGTGATCGTCTGCCGTCTGCCGCCGAGCCTCAGCAGCCGCACTAGCGCAGAGCACATGTTCCTGGCTTGCCGGCGATTGATGGCATTTTAACATGCAACTTGCACCTACACAGCGTCAACTGCCTCACGCCGCAGACACCACCGAGGAGCAACGGCTTTGGCGCGCCGCTAGCCAGAACTGATTGGTACAATAACTTGAATTGTTATTACGTCTCATTTGAGCCACTTAATTAATTCCCCATTCTGACTGCGAGTGCTGCGCCGCCGTAGCGCCGCAGCATCGGTTGTGAAATCGCAAGTGCGGATGCGGCCAGCCTGTTCGGCAGCCCTCATGTATGCTGGCGTTACACGACCCGCAATGCGATGCGGCGAGAATATCTGCCGTTGAAGGCGACAGCCACCAGCGGGTGTCTGCATGAAAACTTGTTGTACAATAAGCGCTCCAACGCAACAGCGCTGAGGCTCGCCAAGGTGCTAAGTGGTCGTCTGTTAGGCAGCAGCTTCTCAAACAGCCAACCAGCCAGCGCGCTGGCCACATACCAAACGCGCCGGCCGCTGCAAGCTGCTGGTCGGTTGAGATATTTAAGCGCGCTGTATCCATTGCAATTAGGCAACTTGTTGCAGTCGAGCTGAGCTGTTCCTCTATTGCCAAATCGCAGAAGTCAACCGGTGGCGTCTCGCTATTAATGACGGCGACGATGACCGTCAACGGCCACCAGTTTGTTGTGGGCACACGGCACAGGCGAGCGGCCGGCACGGTCTAGAATTCATATCGGCCGGGTATCTGCGCATCTGGTGCAGACTGCTTCATCTGGTGCCGCTCAGAATATATTTAAATTAGGCTGCCGATCGGTAGTATCTAGCGCCGCTGCGCTGCTTGTCCACTTCAAGCGGATACTAAGTGCTTCGATGTCGAACCGCATATCAATGCATAAATAATGCCAGCTTCGGTGCGACTTCAAGAATCTTCTCACATTTCTGCGCTGCATGCGACTGTGCATGTGCATGTACGTACGAGCTGAAGCCGCAAGACAGGTCGAGGTCAATGCAGCGTGTACGGATTGCAGCTTTCGAGTCTCTTCGTTTGAGCGCTGTGCTTGCCTTCACTTGCGATGTCGACTTGACAACTAACGTTAGGAAAGAACAAACATACCAGTGGGCATACAAACATACCAAACATCAAATACCAGTATCCTCAGCAGGTGAGTTGATGGCGGCGGCCGCTGCGACTACGGCTGTGGCGGTGGTGATGGCAGCGGCGACCGATTTATCACTTGTATGTTCATCATTTATCAATTCTAACATATTGTGATATTTGTAATTGCACGAGTGCAAGTGCTGCCCCGAAGGCAGCACTGCGACTGTCCGTTCGATTGACATCAAAACGCTGGCAGCGCACTGAAGGTAAATACCTGCATTTACAATTAAATGTACGCAGATTGCGCGAGGAGTTTCAGAGATAATTTGCGATAAATCTATTAAGGATTATGTAGTAGTCAGCTAGGCTTGCCACTCGTCCTCCATTGCGGACTGTCCTCCAAATTACTCAAATATCCTCCGTCCTCTAAAGACGGTAAAATGTCCTCCACGAACACGAAAATACTATTTCCTTTGTTAACAAACACGAAATGCATCATAATAATTTGAGTTGAGTTTGTGATCTAATTAAATGTAATTTAAGCAGACATGGGGGTTTTGCACTAAATTCATAGTGCACTATGCTTTTCACTACCACTAAATAAATTTAGTGGTAGCTGAATTTTTTCCACTAATCACTGAATTTTAGTTGTTGGTAGTGCAGTTTTCTTCAACAAACTTTTTTTTAGTGGTACTTTTTACCACTGCCAAATAGTTTCCAAACATAAATATATAAGAAAACAAAAGTCATCACAAATTATTATTAAAATCTTTTACTCATTCCTGCGGCAGGCCAATCACGTACCCTGGTAGAAGAACACAACCGATTAACGTATCCAACACAAGGTAACGTCTTGTAGAGGCCCTGTTATTAATAGTATACTGTACTGCACTGATGTGAAAATACACTATACTGAAAATAGTTTAAAAAAAGTAGCTTTGTATTTAATGTCCGATAAGTCGTTTCGTTTTCGTTTTAAAATACATTTTTTTCTGAATTCACATCAGCGAAGCGAACGAATAAGTAGGTATACTATAAGAGTTATTTTATTATTATTATTAAAAAACTGTAATTTCTAGATATAAAACTCCCTCAATAAAAATTGGATGTTAAACGTATTCTCGTTTTCAATCGCTGAAACCGCCGCCGCCAACAACAGGCCCTATGCTCCCGAGAGGATTGAACAAGGAAAAATGTAATTATTGTAAATTCCTCATTACTGCTCAAACTTTCCATCCGAAGGCGGTTTGAGGTGCCTTCATGTTGTAATTTAGCGAATTATTAAGTACATTTTTACTAAAACGGGAATGTTCGCATTTGTGTCTTCTTACTGAAAATTGCAAGTTCGAGATCATATAATCGTCATAAATATGTTCATACTAGGGATTGCAATTTTTGACCATTCTGCGATCCCGGGATTTTCGGGTTGGAATATTCGAATCCCGGGATTCATGTAATAAATTATTAAAATAAAACAATTTCCCTAAATAGCACAAATACATGTTTATCATATATTTTCCATAAAAATGGGCACAATTAATTACATGGGTTACTTTCAAGATTTTTTATCTTGAGCTTTATCACATTTTGTTTACTTTAAAACATTTTCCGTGCCACATTTTTGTTAAGACCAATACAAAAGATTATATCGGCGTGAAATGAGAGAGTCATTCATAGTAGCTTGGCATACTCAGTTTTTCATTTTCTGATCCGATATCTCACTCTGAGAGTCAATCAGATTGACATCATGTGTTCATAGAGAAAAAATATTATTCAAAAAATGTGTAAACGAGTGACAATGAAGAAACGAGTGACATGGGCTAGCGCGGCTTTGGTGTTGGTATCCTGTATCAGGATATTAAAAAACAAAAAAAACAAACGACGTTGTGCAAAAAAGCGTAGACGGATTCAACCTGGACTTACCCACAGATCCACCAGTGGATTTTACGAAATACTGCGGGCAAGAATGCGGGAGCAGGACCCCAACAGCGATTGAAGAGTGGACAGGAATTGCGAACAGGTTTCTTAGTCGATGGAATTTTCCCGATTGCTGTGAAGCCCTCGACGGGAAGCATATAATAATTCAGGCACCTGCTAACTGCAGTTCTGAATATTATAATTAAAAAAAATTTTAATAGCATTGTCCTGATGGCTTTGGTGGTTGCTGACTACAAATTTATATTTGTTGAAGTTGGAGCATATGGTCGCAAATCTGATGGAGGGGTTTTCGCAAGGTAATACGTTCAAAGTCAATTATTTCAACATGTTTATATCTGATTTCAAATTTCTTAGGAGCGCGCGTTCTACTGCACTTCCTGATAACACTCTCAACTTTCCTCCACCAAGGCCACTGCCGCAAGAAAATGATGAAATGCCATTTGTCATAGTTGCTGACAACGCATTTCCGCTAAAAACCTACTTGCTAAAATCATTTTGCTATCGGCAACAAGTCATGTCGCACAAAATATTTAATTATAGACTATCACGAGCATGAAACGTCGTGGAAAATTCATTTGGCATATGCGCAGTACCCTTCCGAATTCTAAGCAGAGAAATGGATGTAAAGCCGCAGAATGCGATGGCCAGTGTTTTAGCAATTAGCGTTTGACATAATTTTTTAATCACACGAAAATCTGTATGAGAGGAGTTGATGTCGACGATAACAACAACGGTGAAACTGTGCCAGGTACTTGGCGATTGGAACTTGGACAAAATGGATCGCTTTCTTCAATTCGTGCATACAGTACTTCAGGTGGACCAGCAGATAATGCATTAGATCTAAGAGCATCTTTTACGGAGTATTTTATGACTCCTCATGCTGAGATATCCTGGCAATACAACCGAACCATTATTCACAACTTATGTTAACGTAAAATTGTTTGTTTTTATTTGCTTTGTCACGAGATAAGAAAACTTAAGGACACTGGCAAAAAAATCATATAAACATGTCGTAGCCGGTGAACGCTATAATGACATTGCTGCTTGAAGCAATTGAAGGTAGTTGCGGTGGGCACCAGTAGCAAAAACCGTTGACAGAAGTTATCTACTTGTTGCAAAGCAAGTAGTTTTACTTGCAAAGAAAATTATGAGAAATCGAGTAAGCAATGAAAATGAAATCGGATTAGCAATGAAAATGAAATAAAGTAAGCAATGAATTGAAGCATAGAGATTGAGTCATTGTGAAATTGTAGAGTGAGTAGACATTTTTAAACGTCAGTGATTGTTTTTCATTCCATTACATATTTTACGTTCACAAAACTTCGCAAACTTTTTACATCGCGTGAATAAATATTGTTTTGACGATTTTCTTACAATTGCAAGTGGAACACTTGATTACCCTCATTGCAGTTTTAGACCTGTAACAAGTGTTAGAAGGTAGGATTAGTGTAAATTGGTTGAAAAACCTAATTTTTAATAATTTTTGCATAATTTACAGACGGCAGGCGGCAATGGGCCGCGATAAAACCTTTTAAAACCACAGAGCTCGAGTTCTGAAAAGAACTAGCTCGGGTTTAGATCTCAGAAAGTCTGAACGATTACCGACACAAAAACATTTATTGGTAAAAAGTAGCGAACATATAAAACCTGAAACTGATAAACATTGTGAGGATTGCCTTTTTGAACAATGATCGAAAATTAAATATTTATAAACAAAATGAGAATTCGGAATCACATAAATAACAAAATGAAATAATACATGAAATAATATCATGAAATAGGGTTGCCTACTGCCGGCGCCACATTATTCCCCCCCAAGTGACGCAGTCACTGATACTTGAGGAATCTTCCTGTTTTAAATTTTTGCTCGGGCCACTTTTGCTTCTCTACCTTGGGTTCTTCTGTAGACATGTGTGCTACCTTTAGCCGATCCGTGGATACTGTGACCTCTTTTCCTTTAATGTCCAGCTTGAACGTTTTATTCCCTCTGGATAAGACTCGGTAGGGGCCTTCGAAGGGTGGAGTTAATGGCGGTTTTATAGCATCTATGCGAAGGAATACATGGGTGCACGTTTCTAAATCTTTCTGCATGAAAACCTTAGGTGTGCTATGGTGAAGCGGTTCCGGTACTCTTAGTGACCGCATTATCTGCCGTAGGTTACCAACGAATTCATGTTCGTTTGTTAACTTATTTGATTGCATGTGTACTAATTCGCCCGGAAGTCGTAACACTTGGCCATACAGCATCTCTGCCGGTGATGCTCCTATGTCTTCTTTTACGGTGGTACGAAGTCCCAGGAGGACGATCGGCAGTACCTCTTTCCATGCTGACGTGTGATGGCATGTTATTGCCGCTTTAAGTGATCTATGCCATCTTTCGATCATACCATTACTTTGCGGATGATAAGCGGTCGTATGGAAGTGTTGGCAACCAAGCATTTTGGCAAGTTGTCGAAAGAGGTGAGACTGAAATTGGCGCCCCTGATCGGTAGTGATACGAGCTGGAACACCGAACCGGGAGATCCATGTGTCGATAAGAGCTTTGGCCACGGTCTCCGCAGATTGATCGGGAAGTGGAACTGCTTCCGGCCATCGACTAAAACGATCGATTATCGTTAAGATATAGCTGCAATTATCTGATGGAGGAAGAGGGCCCACGAGATCGATATGGATGTGCTCGAAACGATTATCCGGCGGCGTAAATTTTTCGAGGCAAGCGCGATTATGTCTTTGTATTTTAGATCGTTGACAAGCGATGCAGCGTGCAGTCATGAGTTTTATGTCTTTACGCATGTTTGGCCACACGAATCGTTGAGCAATAAGCTTGGTAGTGCCGCGGACCCCGGGGTGTGAAATATTATGAAGCGACGAAAACACTGTTTGCCGTTGGGTGGCTGGAACGAATGGTCGAACACGCCCAGTAGATATATCGCAGAAAATCGTCACGGGTGTACCTGGATATTGTAGCTGTCGTAACTCCAGTGAGGAGTCTTTCTTTGCGTTGATGAGATCGATAACATCTGCTTGTTCTGAAGCCAACTCCTGATAGTTGATGGTGTTGCGATGTAAAATCTCATCGAGCTCTATACGGGAGAGACAGTCCGCCGGAGTATTTTTATCGCCTTCAATGTGTATAATGTTTGTAGTGAATTGGCCTATGTAATCTAACTGTCGTGCTTGGCGTGGAGATGCTTTATCTTGCCGCTGCTGAAATGCAAATGTCAGAGGTTTGTGGTCCGTTAACAGAGTGAATTGACGTCCCTCCAACATATGTCGGAAATGACGGATGGCTTGGTAAGCGGCCAATAATTCTCGATCGTATGTGCTGTATTTCTTCTGCGCGTCCGTCAGCCGCTTGGAATAGAATGCCAACGGTTCCGAGTGGCTGTTTACCATTTGATGTAAAGCGGCACCCAGCGAATTATTAGAGGCATCGACGTGCAGTTGCAGTGGAAAATTATTACCCGGATGTGCTAACAAGACATAGTTGGCAAGATCTAGCTTACATTTTGCGAAAGCATCCTCGGCGTCTGTATCCCACTCGATGCGAGTGGTATCGTTTTTCTTGTTAGATCTAATTAGCTTCTGCAATGGCGTTTGAGTTTCCACTGCGTGTGGAATGAATCTGCGGTAGAAATTAATCATCGCTAGGAAGCGTCGCAGCTCTTTTACCATTGTCGGTTTAGGAAAATCTTTTATAGCCTTGACCTTTTCGTGCGTTGGTGAAATGCCCGTTGCGGAAATGTCGTGACCTAAGAATTTTACCGTCTGCTTTCCAAGTACGCATTTAGATACGTTGATTGTGAGTCCATAATCCCGAAGTCGCTGAAAGACCATTTTAAGATGTTGCATGTGCTCTTCTTCAGTGCGAGAGGCGATACAGATATCGTCTATATATACAAAAACAAAGTCTAAATCCTTGAGAACCTCATGTATAAATCGTTGAAAGGTTTGGCCAGCATTACACAGCCCAAATGTCATGAATTTGAATTCGAAAAGTCCGAATGGCGTCGTGATGGCAGTCTTCTTAACGTCGGCGGGCTCGACAGGGATTTGATGATATGCTTTTTCCAAATCTAGCGTTGAAAATATTTTTTTATTTTGGAACGTATGTGCAAAGTCCTGTATGTGTGGAATGGGGTATCGATCGGGAACTGTAATGGCGTTTAGACGACGATAATCCCCACAAGGTCTCCAGTCTCCGTTAGGTTTCTTGACGAGGTGTAACGGACTAGCCCAATTACTGCTCGATGGTTGACATATCCCTTGCTTGACCAAAGCATCAAATTCTTTCTTTGCTACAGCCAGTTTATCGGGTGCTAACCGACGAAATCGTTCGTGGATTGGTGGACCTGTAGTAACGATGTGGTGTGTAATACCGGCGCGCCGTTGGTTCTCTCGCAACGTTGGTTTCGTGATGTCGATGTATTGGCGAAGTAACTCTGCGTATTGATTGGAGAAGTTGATCGTTGAAATCTTTTCGTTACTAGCCTGCGTTACTTCGGCTATGATGAAGTTGTTCGTTTGCGGGTCAACAATCCTTCGGTTAGCTATGTCGATTGTCAACCCAAAATGTTTTAAGAAGTCGGCTCCTATGATGGAGCGATTGACGTCGGCGATGATGAATTGCCATCGGAATTTTCGTTTCAAACCCAAATCTAATTCTAAAGTTTTTGTTCCGTGAGTGCGAATTTTACATCCGTTTGCAGCAAATAGTTGAAGAGCACTTGCTTGTGCGAATGTTGTTCCATGATCGATAGGTGAACATCTGACTAGCGAGATATCGGCTCCCGTATCAATTAAAAAAGGTTGGTTGCTGCTGGAGTCTTTAACGAACAAGCGGCAAGAGAGTGATGTTATTCGTGCTCCAGCCTCGCTTGCCCTTAGAGCTTGCTCGTCTATTCGTTTTTTCTTTTAGCGTTCGTCCACGTGCACGGTTGGCGGCATTTCTTGGCTTCCTTACCGAACGTCTGATGATACCAGCACATTAACTCGCTCCGTTGCGGGTTGAAGATTTTTCCAAGCTTGCGATTTAGGCTAGCCACTTCGTTCTGCAACTCGCTGATAGCTTCTTGTGAAGACTTCTCGCTCACCTCGTGTACGGAACCTTCATTGCGATGTGCTTCTAAAACTGCATCAGCGATGGAGGCTAATTTTTCGAGCGGGGCCTCAATCGTGGCCAGGCATCCTTGAACACTTGCTGGTAGCCGTTGCAGCCACAACATCTTAAGCATGCGGTCGTTCTCGAAACCGATGCTGACGTTGCGTAACTCACCGAGTAGGTGTGACGGTTTGCCATCACCCAGCTGTATACCAGCCACATATTTTTGCAGCCGGGTCGTGTCAGTCTCACAAAATTGTTTCACCAAGGCTTCTTTTACTGCCTCAAATTTACCACTGGTCGGCGGGTTGGTAATTGTGTCGCGAATATGTGCCAATAGGTTAGTGTCCAACGCGGCGATAATAGTTGAAAACTTCGTTTCGTCGCTCGACACACGATTCGCGCGAAACCAATGGTCTAATTGTACGAACCATAGCGGAAAGTCTGTTTTGTAAACCGGGGGCATGGGTAGGCGAATTGCTGCTACCGTCCCCGAGTCCGACACCACTTCACTATTCATTATGTTCACTCGCGCGCGTACTTACGTCGGGGTCACCACTTTAAAACCACAGAGCTCGAGTTCTGAAAAGAACTAGCTCGGGTTTAGATCTCAGAAAGTCTGAACGATTACCGACACAAAAACATTTATTGGTAAAAAGTAGCGAACATATAAAACCTGAAACTGATAAACATTGTGAGGATTGCCTTTTTGAACAATGATCGAAAATTAAATATTTATAAACAAAATGAGAATTCGGAATCACATAAATAACAAAATGAAATAATACATGAAATAATATCATGAAATAGGGTTGCCTACTGCCGGCGCCACAACCTTAACAGAAATGGAAAGGGGAAACATTTTGGCGTTCAAGGAGGAAAACATAAGTAACCGCAAAATCGCTCGCGCAATCGGTCGCGATCCATGGGTAGTAAACAATTTTCTTAAAACACCTTCAACTTATGGCAAAAACCGCAAAGGTCGCACCGCAACAGCAACTTCTCGTAGAGAGATAAGAGCAATTCTTCGTGAAGCGTCCAATTCCTCAGCGTCTGCGGATCACATAGGAAGTCTAACCGGGACGACAACTAGTGTCTGCACTGTCCGCAGAGTAACAAAGCAGTGTCCTTACATCAAACGCAAAAGGCTTAAAAAAAAACACATTTACTGCAACGTCACAAAACGATACGCTTAGAGCCGCAGGAGTGGAAGTCAGTTGTCTTTTTCGTCGAAAAGAAATTTAATTTGGATGGACCCGATGGCTTCGAACACTATTTTCACTATCTGAGAAAATCTGAACGATTTCTGTCGCGGCGTCATTCAGCAGTGGACTCAGTTATGGAGTGGGCAGCAATCTCGGCTCATGGAGCTAACTATGTACTACTAACTATGTATATTGGAAGGGCACTGTTAGAAATTGAATTTATAAACTTTGACGAAACATTCGCGGGGGAAAGCTAGATTTTCCAGCATGATAACGCTGCCATTCACACCGCTTGGTGCGTGAAGGATTGGCTTGCCGCGGAAAATGTTAATGTAGTAGATTGGCCTGCAGTCTCTCCCGACCTTAAGATAATCGAAAATGTTTGGGAATGGTTGACAAGTAAAATTTATGCAGATGGCAGGCAATTTAACAACAAAAAGCACAATTATAGAAGCAATTGAAAATGCATTTTCCGAACTCCCGGAAAATTAAAACTCTTTTCCTACTCGACTTTTTGAGGTTGTTCGCAATAACGGCGGCCGTACAAAATATTAGTAATAAAAATTTGTTACAGCCCTATTCTGGCACTACCGTAACTATTGTTACCCCCCGTAACAATTGAATTGAATTTGATTGTTTCCGTATTCTGCAAAAATGGTGACAAGAAGTAAGTTATTCATCTCTTTTACTATCAAAACAGCTGTTTTTTGTATTTTTTCTGTCAAACTGTAAAAAAACAAACAAAAAATGCCAAATGCAGAAAATCTGGCGAAGTAATTATTTTTTTTGGAGTTTCTTCACAATGTATGTACATACATATATATTCTTTTCGTTTCTAGAGTTCCTAAGTTTAAGCGCACGACGCAGGAGCAGCTGCAGCATTTTTTGCAGTTTGTCAACGCGTATTTGAAATTTGAAATTCGAAATTTGAATTTTATTAGCTTTGTCTGCTTGTCACCTGCTCCTATGGTGGTAACAAATTTCGTAACAATTGACACCTTTTAGCTTTTGAATTTGCTCCAGAATACCAAAAAGTGACAATTGTTACCAAGTATTCAATTGTTACCGAGTTGACTATTGTTACGGTTGCCAGAATAAGGCTGTAAATGAAGGTAATGAAGAATTTTTTGCATACAATTCTTCCATTTTAAAAACAGGAACAGAAAAATATTTGGGGTACATTGGTTCGCCGGATTTATGCCGAAAATCGACAATTCAATAGAACTGACGAGTTACAAATGTAAAATTTAGAAGCCTAGTCCAACTTGGACCAAAATTTATTACAAACTTTAATTTAAAGTATGAAAAAAAGAATTTGGAACTATATATCATAATTAAAGCAAAAAGGTGCCAAATAAATTACTAAGATTTAAAACCTCTTTCTTTCTTAATTTTTCTTTTTTTTTAGGTTACAAATTGTAGTGTTCGTATAATTTTGCAACAAGTCATTTCAGTATTTTTTTTCCTTTTCTGAAAGTAATTATTACAATCACTTCACTTTAAAAAATATATTCCCTTGATCACTTCAAATATTCATAGATATTCATTCATAGATATTAAATATATCTTGGCTCTCGACTTATTTACGATTTTTGAGTTTTCGTATAATTGTGCAACAGAGTGTCAATATAATTGATTGAAGATTGTCAATATAATATATTGTCAGGTGATTAGCTTAAGAACAATTCCTCATCAAAAAGTCAATTTCGAAAAACAAAGTCGCTTATCTATGTCATTTTCCCGGATAGGGCTCGATATGATGTAAAAAACTATAAATTATATCAACTGCTGTTAAATCCGATATGATGGTTTGAAGATTTTATTGAAGAATCTGTTCGTTCTTAACTACTTGACTGGCTACAACACCCCGCCCCGGCATATGGCTTTACGTAGAACCTTACTCCAAGTCTTTTGAGCTTTGCCGCGCATTCACCAGCTAGTCACACGAAGCAGTGACATGGATTTCTCTTGGAAGAAGACACGGCCTTCCACCTTAGCGTTAACCTCCAATTACAAAGTTACATTTTCGCTTTGTCATCCATGCGGGCGACGGTTAAACGAACTTCTAGGTTGCGATAACTTCCATGCTTTTGCACCATAAGGAATTATGGGGGAACAAATGATCTATCTTCTATGTTTATCGGTCGAGAGATCGATTCTCTGCTACTCAATTGCCTACTGAGACCATATTAACAAGAATGATTAGAAAGAGTGATTCTTCGCCTTAGCTCGGCAGTGAAAAGGTTCACAAACTATGGCCCTAGTGATTCCGGGTCCCACAAACGCAACAAGCGATTTTTTACTTCCGATGACATCAATGACGTCAGCGAGTATGTAGGTAGCTGGATACTGATATCGTGAATAAGTGTTGCCGAACGTTACTCAGCAAAGAGTAACGTTACGCTTCGTTAAAGTATCAAGTTCATATAATCGTCAGCGTCACTAAAAAAGAAGTAATTTTAGGATTTAGTGCAATGGTAGAAGAAATCTTTACTTTGGTGTGTAGCTTCAATCTTATGTAGTGAGGTTCCAAATATTGAGTTGGTTCATCTGTACTGTCATCGTGGATTAAGACTCTTCGAGATTTCTTGGTTTCGCCCATGTCATGGTGGAAAGTAAAGTTTGAGCCATTTTTTATCCATGTTTGACATATGGCTTTCTCCCGAATAATTCGAACCATACACACAGACTCTCACAAGTGGCAACACATTCTATGCAGAGAGGAGTAACTATTATTTTGGGCTTCTCAAATTATGCGAGTTAAGGCCAGCCAGCTATGGAAAATTACAAATGAGAAACCCATTCTGAGGCAAATAAAGCGCAGAAAATAGAAATGGATGGGTCATACACTAAGAAAACCTCCCGACAGCATCACGAGAATGGCACTGGACTGGAACCTGGGAGTAGATGTCGCGATCAACCAAAAAACACCTGGAGAAGGTTGGAACACATGGGACGGCGCAAAAACAACAGCTCAGAATCGTGTACGATGGAAGAGTCTTGTTGAGGCCCTATCCTCCAGTGAGGAGTGAACAAGTAATAAAAAAAAGGCCAGCCTCACAAAATCTAAATGACTAGGATTATTCGACTAGGGCAATTTCTGAAAACAACTTAACAAATAGGATAAATATCTTGAGAAATAAATTAATGTTGTGTCATTGTTTTTATGTAGTAAGCAATTCCTATTAGATTTTATGTAGGCAATGAACTCTCAAGATTATGAAGTTGATGGGTAGGGCATATGTAAAAGTCTGCCTAGAAGTTGGACCATTTTCTTGACTTTCACATAGCCTGCACAATTCGTACCACAATTCAAAGTTCGGCACATCTTTAGTTACAGTTATAACGCATTCTGTTGACTCCAGCCAATCTCAACGTCTCTCATGATGTACAACATCTCTTCTATTGCTATGTGTTAGGTGCATACGCAGTCGTTTTCCTATATATATGTACGTATGCATACGGGTGAGTAAATACTCAACACCCAATTGATTATACAGTAAGAATCAATCGATTCCGGTATTAGGGAGGAAATCGCATTATATATATTATGCGTGCTTAAAACGCACAACCAATGTACAGTATGTACAAGTATGTACGTACATGTGCGTAGCGCATTGAACAAGTGAAACGGCACCTTTCATGCACCTTCTTGCTGTCTCGCTCTCAATGACGTCATATTGTTTAAAAGTAGCAAAGGACGTGTGAGCACCGTGGCTTGACGTCATCGACGCACGTGCTATTCTCGGCACTCGGCAAAGCGCCTGTCGCAAACCCCCATTGATTCGCGAACAAACCAACCAACCATCTAGCCAGCCAGCCGGTATGCCCAGAAGCCGGCCGGCTGGCCGGCTGGTCGTCTGATAGTGCACCCACACATGGGAAAGCACACCGATGAACCCTCGCAGCGAGCGTATCGTATTTTGGCATCCATGGCTGTAGCTTTTCATTCATAGAATCGGCCTTTTGTGGTGTACGTAATTGTTGGCCCCGAATGCGCAAGTCTGAAACTTCGTCTGACGGAAAAGCTCCTACTGTGCGACCGTGCGTGTGGGCTGACGACCCAACGAGTAGTGCGGCCGCCTTCGACACCACCGGCTGTTCAACGCCACCTAACTTGATGACGTCTTCGTTGCTTCGTCGACTATCGATTGCTGCCGCCGAGTTTCGGAAGTGAAAGCACCACTTTCAACGGTGACGTCACACTTGTGCAACGTTATAAATGGATGTTTCGAGTTTTGATAATTGAAATTGATAGCTTTGCTTAATTACGAACTAATTAGCGAAGAACATTTAGTTCTTGCTTGTAGAGAGACCTCTTGCTTGTGGAGAGCGGCCAAAGTGCATAACTTCCCTGAAATAGTTGCTTGAGGAAGGCCTGTACCTACATTTACCTATTCTCATAACATAATCAGCATATATGCCCACTACATATAATTTAAGTACGTATATGTGGCCCCACAAATACGTACAGACACATAAACATACATAGTAATCCGTAGACACTGTGAAGCGGTGCCTAAGTGGTTAAATCGTTGCAAAGCAAGAGCAGCTCCTCGCACGTTTGAACAATTGAATTTGTATGTGTGAACTGCGGCATATTTGCATTTGGAACTGCATTGGGTTTAGCGAGAGCAAAGTGGGAGTTGGAGTTGTTGAAGCGGGTTTAATGTCAATGTCAAAGCGCCGGGTGAATTGGAGTCACGGCCAAGGTATTGCCGAGTGGGCTCCTACGCACACATACGTACAAACGGTATGAACGGAATGATAAAAATATCTCGACTGTATGAAGAAGTTTCAATTCGCACCAAGCACTGAAAATAGAGTAACCTTATTTAAAAGCATAGGTAGCCATTACTTCGTGCACAAAAAAAAATAATTATTATTCTTGGATGGCAAAGGTGTTTTATAATTTTCTTGGGCTCACGCCCACAACTACAATCTTCAAACGCATTTTACACTTTCCCCCATTGTCCTTTACCCAATTATCTTGAATTTTTCTGTGTCCTTCAATATTTTTACTCCTGCCTTTTGTTTAATATTGAGACGTTGGTGGTTGTGGATTTTAACTTCTGTTACTTTTGTATTATTGCGTTTTGTTATTTGAAGATCCCAACTTTCAATTGCAGAGTAGATTAGGAAAGATGGACGAGCTCATAAGTGATTTCGTGGTAATTGTAATATTCAAGGACTTTCGCTTAGGTGTTTGTACTGAAGTTAATGAAGTCTCAAGTCATCCAAATTTTCCTCTTATCTCAACACACCTATGTACATACGTGCTTTAGAATGAATGCCAAAGAGGAAAGGGCTAATTAAAGGCGAGCGAGCACGTCATATATTCCACTTTCAGCGCCATATCACGGCAACAAATTTATATTCCGCGCATATAGCTCAGATAGGCTGCAGCGGTGGCTCTGCGTGCAATATACATCATTCGCCAATATCAATTCAACTCACTAAATTATTTATTAGTTTCCAATTACACAAACCGAATACGCACATCCCGCCACAATTATCGATTTCCTACCGCACACTCGCACACGCACAACCACACATGCCGCAAACGTACACATTCGAAGCATTAAGCGATTTTCCGGAGCTGTGAACACAGCCACGCGTGAGTTCGTGCGTTCATATGACCGTGTAGGTACGGTAGGTCGGCCAGGAGGTGGGCAGATGCGCTGATTGCTCTCACCGGCTAAAGACTTGACGAAACTTGGTTGACGTCTTTCGGCGTTCGACGCTCAGCCAAAATATGCTCGTACGATTGAGGTAATCGACTCGCGATAACGTAACACGGAACGGATATAATTTACTGTTTAAAGTGCCATCACATTCGCTGTGTTCAATGCTTTCCCACGTGTACCTGCATTTACGTGTTTTATGTCCATGTGTGCGAGTAAGTGTGTATGTACCTAATTCAAAATGAATAGTTGATGGTTGATAGAGAATTTTTGTGAAATCCTCCGCCCGCACCCTGAGCAAGCAATTATGTTCCATGGACGGCATGCTGTCTGACAATGAGTACGAATAAAATTATTTAAAATGTTTGAGGAGCTATTTAAAAGCTGTGTTGGCCTCAATAATATTGTCATACTTAGATGAATGCTATTATAGTTATGGACAGTTTCCATAGGTAACAATTTTGCTATTTTAATAGGTATGCGGTATCAATCTTGTTGAAACATCGTAATGCTTATTTTTTATTTTAATTGTTTAATTTTTGTATATATCTAGAATGAATGATATCGAAAAACAATGTACGAGAATCCAGTAATGCGCTGCCCTCACTGACCGACCAGATCAGCTTAATCAATAGCTCTTTCGGGGCTCCTTAGCGCTGATTCCTCTACAGTTTGCATCGTTAAGCCCCAGCATTATGAAAAGCCTCGCTCGTTCTGCCGTTTGTGTTGCGTGGAGTCAAGCATCTGCTAGAATCAGCGCCTCAGTTAGGTCATTTTCTTACTTACACGAATATACTACACATATGCAGATTAAAATTTTTATGTTTGAAGTAACAGAGCATTGTTGCCAGTCCATTGAATTCGCTTTAGGACAAGAAATAAGAAAAACCATAAATCAGGCCAAATTTCAAAATGAGCTTGTGCTTGTTATTTTTGTCGAATCTACACTGGAGATAAATACATATAATTCTCAGAGCATATATTGCGGGCACTGTATTATATTTCTATTACGATCTGCCATACTCCATCGTACTCTATGGCAGAGGTCAGACACATGGAAGCGAAATGAAGAGAATAGGAATAAACGCCTAAAATATGCTTCACCATCTCATTATTAGGATTGGATAGGATTGGCAGAAAATAAGTACTATTTCTTATGCCTAAACAGAAGTGTCCAGCTCCTTACCTTACTCCTTGTTCGATGGGTTAGTTGGAGGTCGGCGGCAAAGAGGGAGGTCGTGTCTCTGGAAAGTCCAAGTTGAGGACGTCCTATCACCTCTTGGTTTGCGCAAAGCAGAGGCGACTGGAGATAACTTTTGCGACAAGCCGTAACCCGGTAACAGGTTGTTACGGCTACTTAAGTAAGAAAGTTAGTAAATACCATCAAATTACTATTAGGTTAGGTTATGGTGGCTGCCTCTATAACACATACACACAGAGGCCTATTTCGCCTGTTTTTTTAATGTGTATGCAACACTGTCTTTCCAACACATGTTACAGCAAACACTTCAAGCAAAGGGAGAAGGGAACCTACAGTTTAACGCCGAATCCGAAGGGCGTTTGTTTCTTTCACACTTGGAGGTTTTTGCCATTGCCGCACTAGTGCGATTCAAGTAGATGAACGTTTCACCAGTCCGAGCTAGGAAGCGAACCTAGGGCCTCGGTATTAGAAGCCAGCACACTATCCGCTGGACTATCAAGGCCAGCTGTGATTAACCATATCACGAGCCTATAATCGCTTTCATCGGTTGATATATCCTGTCGGATATATCAGGTAACGTAGGTTTTGATCAAGGCCTTTCACTTGTAATTTTGCATTGACACTTGACACACAAAAATTTAATAATGGAAAATACGAGTGGTTGCAAAAATTGCACCGAAAAATATCAGTCATGGCTCAGTCATGTCTGCCGTATGGACGACGAAGCTCCGGCGAAAAAGGTGTTCGATGCGATGGTTGGTGGTCGACGGCGAAGAGGGAAGGGCGACGAAATGCGACGAAGTACAAAAAGTTGACTGACGCTAAAAGCTGCCAAACAAAAACTAATGATGCAATCCCGCTCAAAATTTGACACAGATGTCAGTTAAGGTCCTACCGACCTAAAAAAACCTTACCTGCATCGGGCAACGGCGGAAAATTTAAAATACACAGTCCCGGTACTTATTGATCATAGTGTATATCCGCAGAGTTACTGCGAATCAGTGAATGAATCGCCGTGGGGACAACGTAAAATCGAAGCCTTGTTTTCCCGACGTACGTAAATCCTTGAAGCTGGAGCAGGAGTGCAAACGCTCCGTAGACAAATGCACTTACGAGTAACTAATTGGTTGAAGAAGGAGAGATGTCGTTTCTTTATAATGACGCTTTCAGAAATACTTATAAAAGCCGCGACAATCTGACTGCGGTCGACGAAACGAATTTCGGCCAATGATATTTGGAAATTGTTATAACTATTGTGAGGCAATGTTATCTAATCGGCTTTTTATTTTAACACAATTCGCAAGTTACAGGAAAGTGCGCAATGAAATTTTAAACAAATTTCCCTTGGAGTTCGTGTTTAGTGTTAAAAAAATAACCATACATTCCAACCATGCTCAACCACATACCTATTAAGCCAAAAAATATCCAGCAATACGAGTAAGTCCCAAGACGAAAAAACAAAATCTCAGACCTTAGCTCACGAATTGCAATTCCGTTTCGTCCGCAGTTATTGTGATTCCTACATGCATAAACATCGACAACAACTGCCAACGTTGTTGTTATTATTATTGCGGCTACTGTTGTTGTTGTTGTAACTGCATTGTATTTAGAATATCATCGCAGCGCGGTGCAGCAACTCTAAGGAGTGCCTTGTGCCGCATGCCGCTTGCTTTGTGCGCCTGTTTTGACTCATGGCTGGCTGGTTGGCTGGCTGGCGTGTCAAGCGACTCATGCTCATGCGCACGCTAGGCCTCTCCGATTTGTAAGATGCCAAAACAAATGTAACCACCGCCGAATCGAACGGAACCAAACCAAAGCGACGCAAAGGCACCCCCTCCCCCTTCCCACCCGCTTCAGGCGGAACGCAAAGCCGGCTTTGAGACTAAGACTTTGAATGTTAAGCCGCGCCAAGTCAGCGCTGTGCTGCTGCTGCAGTTGCTGCGAGTGCAACGAGGCCACCAACAGGTCAACTTCAACACAGTGCACCATACCACATTGCGCGCGCGCACACACACACACATACATACATGAACGGTGTGTGCTTCGAGTTGTTTACCTCACCGACTGTCCCCGTGCAGTCTTCTCAACCACCTCTCCGTATTGTCTATGTACCTCCGCGCCCCACAGCCAATCGCCATGTAGCCAGCAACAATTCGCAAATTGTAAATGGCTCGCACCGCAGCTCGAGCCGGAGCGCGCCTTTGCGCATTGCGCTCGCGTTCGCACACCCTAAAATCGCATTGCGCTGAAAAACATTGTGGGAAAATCCGAAAACGAAAGGAAGAATCACACTCGCCACTTGCTCCACTCCCGTGGCTCACCGCTCGCCGCAAGCCACACGCCCCAAGCCGCTCACCCGTGTCGCTTACCTACTTCAAGAGTTGCAATACATCCGCACCGCCATGCCGGCTCATCGTATAGTATGTACACTAACAACAGTTAGAAAACGTGGCTTGAACCTGACTAAAAATAGCAGCGACGCCAATCTGAGCCGAAAATGAAGACTGACTGAAGACCGAATGTGCGGGGAGCCGAACGAGTCAGCGCACGAACCGTCTGATAGCAAAAAACCAATAGCACCAACAAAGACAAATAACAACCCGAACTCAGATGAAATGCCGAAGTCGCGTTTGCCGCACTCCGCACCCGCACCCCGCTCCAACGTCCAATCACTGCTAACAATGGCAACACTTCGCATCGCAGTGCAACGCCTCACCTATTTGCAAATTACTCTCACTCTCGACGCGGCTTGGCGGGATCCGAAGAATGTCGGGTTTCTTCTTCTCTATTTATTTTTTACAAGCTCAACTCGGCGGTTAGGTCGATTGGCGAATAAGTGGATAAAAAATGAAAACAAAAAAGGCTGGTGTAAAAGAAAAACCGCCTTACACCACCGCATGAAGGTGTGCACGTCCACATCTGGATACTATACATTTGTACGCAGACGCAAGCCGACATGCACACACTCATGCTGCTTGTACTTTAGGAGCAGCAACCGGTTTATTTGTTGGCAAGACACGCAAAGTAGACGTTCTTCGGAAAATATACCGTAAAAATGGCTCGTCGAATTATGCAAATTTACTTAAAAACATTTTTTAAGTATTCGGCGTGAATTCTGCATTGCCTTTGGCCAGGCAGTGAGACATATGTAACTCTCTACGAAGACCTATATTGTCACAAAATAAATAAATTACTATTAGAAGCAGCACTCCGTTAATTATCAATTAGTCCCAATGTGAATGTGGTAATCCGAAATGGATCGGCCAAAGACAACATGAGCAACTGCTATATCTCAACCATACTTGGCAAAAGTTAACTTTAGAAACACATTCTTTAGTTAGATGTATAGGTTTTGTTGAAACCGTGACAGTGGAGATTACACCGTTTACCCAATTTTTCTACGTGGACACTAGCAGCCGCCGTAGCTCAGCTGGCTAGTGCGTTGGGCTGCGAGTCAAGACTCCGCAAGGTCAATACTCCGTTGCGTTAACACCGAAAAAAAAAGAAGAACAACAATCTTTCGGCGGCTGTCCTTTCAGCAGGAAATGGGAAACCTCTGAGAGTAAAATTGCTTATGAAAAAGGTCCCAACTCGCCGTTCGGAATCGGCATAAAACTGTAGGTCCCTTCCAACCTTGGGAAAACATTCGCACGCACAACACGGTTGGTTGCGGGTAGCTAGGCCTTAGTCTCGCAATCGGGCTGTCGTGCCAGTCAAGAAGAAGAAGAAGAAGAAGAAGGACACTCACTGTTGATCCGTCAAGTCTACTCAGTTCTGGGCAACCTTCTTGACCTGTTAAGGATTAACATAGTTAAGTAAGCCCGAAGGGGACCTATTGATGGGTGCTGTACTTGAGTCCTGTTACGGAGTCGCCGACCTTGAAAGATCATGCAGTGGCAGGAAAAGTGTTCATATCCTTTAACATTGGTCTGGGCCTAATTCATTGTAAGATCTAACCGCTTTTCATCTAATCGACGGCCGTAATATTTAGAGTGTGTGTTTCAACTGTGTCCTAAGTCAGGTTTCCTGTGTTGCCCTAATCTACCGCAACCTAACTAAATATTTACGAATTTTGTTGGCCGCTGATTCTTGCACTTCAATACACGGTATGAAGGACAAGCACCACGGAAAATTGAAAATCCGTGAATGAGAAAAATTGTGAACACTTATTCCGCCGGCTTTCCCAAAGCCCGAAGATTACATACAAACTTGACAGGTTCAGCACACACATACACACACCATGACACCCACTCGTAAACCAACTCACTCCAGCGCCCCTACAATCGCGATGACGGCGGTGGGAAAAGTCGGCTAATTGTTGTACTTAAGCGCGATAAGTAACGCAGCTTCGCAATCCACCCATTCGTCTGTCTGTTCAACCATCCATCCGCCGGTCCTGTCCTTCGGTTCGTCTGACCGTATGCCTGTCAGTTGTGTCCATTCATTTGCCGGCTTGCCCAATAGCCAGTGTGGCCCACCCGCCAACCACAATACCCGCAGCGACAGCTTCCACTTCGTCTCCTCGCATTGCCTACTCCACTCTAGCTGTCGCTCACACCGCGCTCAGTGTCATAACTAAATCTACCTGTTATTGTCTTGCTGAAATTTGCGCTTTTGTTGCTGCTGTAGTCGTTATTGTTGCGCTCTTTTGTACTCGTAATAGCACCAAGCTTTTTTATGACGCAAATTATTTCCGTTTTTACTGTCTTTGTGCGAGCTTCGTGTGGTGTCACGGCTGGCGAGTGTGTGTGCCGTTGGCGGTGGTGTTGGTTGTACTTAGAATTGGCCCACTGCACTCAGCGCAGGCGCTCAACGGAGACGTCATCGATTTATATTAGCTTCACTGCTCGCCTGCTCCGACGGTGGCAGCGCACGTACAGCCAGGTGGTGGCGGCAGCCGAACGCCGACGATGTCGATGATGGGCCAGGAATGACGTAATGTCTGGCTGTGTGTGGCGGTGCATCGGGGCGCGCAAAATCGCCTGCACACGAGCACGACGACGAGGGTAGGTCGTGCTTTTATTTAGCCAAACGGTAAAGCATTGCGGTTGTCGCTTCTTCGCTCAGATGTTCGTGTGCGCTCGCTCGTCTGGTGGCTGGCTGGCTGGTTCGCTTACTCACTTTCGGCTGCAATCGGCTCGTGTGTTGTTATTGTTGGTGCCATTGCCATTGTTGACGGTGGGTGCTGGGGGCCCCGCGTGTGTCAGTGTATGAGTGAATCGATGCGCCGCTCTGCGCTGCGCCGCGCCGTGCGGAGCGCATCGAAGTCGTCATTAGTTTCGGCAATGTGCGCCGCGTTAGGTGAATATAGTCGCGTGTAACCGTAAAGATAAGTTCAGTCGCGTCATAGACGCCGCATTGTTAACAACACGAAATCGTCGGAGAGCACACACCGCAACGGAAACAAAATCGAATCGAATCGAATCGCATTCTCAAACTAGAAGTCAAGAAGAACAAACGTGTATGCAAGTTCCATAAATACAGTTAGCTACGAAAGTTTAGTGAAAAGTGAATTTTTTGAGAAAGACGGAAGTGAGATCGCCAAATGTGTGAGTCGGCCAATGGAGAATCGCCATCTAGGAGCATCAAACCGTTTGGAGGAACACACCAAGAGCATTTGGGGGCCTGTCAGAAAATCGGAATACGCTACCGGAAAGCTGAATACGGGTTCTAAAGAAGTGCTCTGTATCTTAATCGGGATGTGCCTGCGTGTATGCAGCCGGCGCAACTTTGAAAAAGTAAACTGTTGAAATGTCCAAACTCATCTTAGACGACTGGCTGCCTTCACGATTGCCTATCGCTATGCCGTTCAACTGCGGCGGACAGTGAGTTTCTGTGCCAGTGTCGACTGTTTTAAGTGAGAAACCGTGACGTATACGTAACCTGCCGCTACTGATACGCGACAGTGCATCAGTGCTCCCGTGCGTATGATTAACGTTTTTGGCAACAACCATTCGCAGCACACGCTGGCCTTTACCACTGTGGCGTCTCATGCCCCCGCATATTAAGTGCTAAAGCAACTATATACCAGCGGCAGTTCGGACTTTTTCTGCCCTAAGTGAATTTTCGCATTTTGTGTATTCCTCGTCCTTGTGCCTCCCACCACAGTGTGTGCGCAAGTGATTACGTTGTTGCTGTGTTACGTCGTTGATTTTATACTATAGCTGCAATTAGAGTGAAACTATCTGTGCAACACCCGCGGCTCGCCGTCATTCGCTCGTACACTTCGGAGGGCACGTGTCTGTTTCCTGCGCCAGTGCCTGTAGCTGCAGCTGCCTCTGTGCTTGTGCGTACGTGTCTGACTATCGGTGTACACACTCAATTCGTTGTAAGTCGCACAGATACACACAAAGCGCGAGTTCAAGTGTAAGGACATCAGCTGAGTTGCGTGCAAGGACATTCTAATTTTCAACGCGGTGACCCCCCAGCGACACCGTCTGAGGTGCAGTGCAGCGTGAAAGACGTAAAAACATCTCCAATATTCGTAACGGTCTCGGCAGCGGTGCTCGCACAAAATCGATACAAGCCACTCGCCGGGCGCTACAACCCATTGGTGCGACCACATTCGATTCGCGCCACCCGGCTAACCAACAACAGCAGACGGCTACCACAGCGAGTCCACAGCAGTTGTTGTTGGTGAAGGAGTTAAGCCGTGGCAATTCGTCGTGCTGGAGGATCAGAGCTCATCCGCCCGCCTGCGGGACGCGGAATCCACCACAGGTGTTTATTAGGTGTTTTTCTTCTCTATTCGTGCGTATTCGTTTTGTGTAAATGTGAATTTCAAGGACACTTCCTTTTGCCTCCCAGTCAGTCCTATCCGCTTTTTCCTCCTCTTGTAAGTGTTGCCAAGCCTCCTGCACAGTCCTTAAATCACTCATATCGCTCACTGCTCGCTGTACAATACTCATCCCACCTGCACCGCAAGCCGTGACCATGTGTGTCCGCTCATGCGTTTTCACTTTTTGATATCACACCAAAAACGGGAACCCTGAGCCAGCGAAACTATATAGAAAAAATAATGCGAAATCGCCTCGCTTCTCTGATTGTGGTGAAGCAAGAGCCGGCCGCGTCCGTTGGGGTTGGGGCGGCGATTGTTGGCAATGATCTGGCCATACACACAGGCGTCGCTGAAAATAATAATAATAACTACAACTACTACAACAATTACCCCGCCAATGGTCATGTTACCACAACAATAACAACAAACTCAAATTCCAACGTAAGCATAAAAACGGAAAACGGTTTTCCATTCGCGAATAACGTCCGCACGCACAACGAAATTAACAACAATTCCTGCCACCGGCAAAACCTAAACGCCAGCGCTGACAATAAACCGACCGGGCTGCTTATCTACCCCTGTCGCAACCTCTTTCCGGACGGTTGTGACATTTCGAACGTTTCGTGCTCGAACTTCGAGAGCCGCCACGGCCATCAAAGCAGGAAGCACGAGTTCGAATACGCATGCGAGCAGCGCCTTTTCAAAAGCGAACCAATCGAAGGGTTCGTTGTAAGCAGCTGGAATGATGATCACTGTTTGATCGAGAAGAAAAACCCAGATCGAAGCGCCACTGCGGACACGTGCTGTAACCGTATGTATACAACAAATTACACTAACATAGCTCGTATGCTGATTTAAGTAGTATACTCACACGTCCACAGAGCTTCAGACACGTACTCTATGTGCATTCCCTACAGATATGCATAAGTTCGTTGTGCCATGTGCTCGTGCAATAAGTAGTGTTTGCAGGTTTTTTTGGTGGTGGCGTAGGTGTAAAAACAAAGCTGGTTGCGCTTCCATTGGTGTTCGACAGAAGATGCTTGTTGAACAGAACATGAGCGACAGAAATATTGACTGCATCTTACACTTTCACTTTTCATTTAGCGTCGAACTGTTGGGACCAGTCGACACCTGATTAGCTTAATCCAGACCAGCTCAGTTGCTTCAACTGAGGCAAATAGGGTCGTGCCAATAATTGTTGCTCATACGTCCTAGACGCCGCAACACAATTTCATTCGTTTCATTAATAGTAATATATTTTTTTTTTTGTTTCTCACACACTTCCGTCAATTTCGCTTTCACATATATGTACTTTGTACTGTGACAAAGTCTCTTCATCTACATACGTAAATATTACGCCAAGGTGCGCAAAAGAGCGCAGCGAATACCATTAAATCGCGCTGGAAAAATAAATTAAGAATTTGCAGTTGCTGCAAAAGCAATAACAATAACAACAGCAACATCAACAAAAACGTAAACGAAAACGGCGGAAAATAGCGAAATCGCAAAACAGCCGCGCGCACTATGACGACACAGATTTCATCAAAACAAACACATCGCGCGGCAAACGCCATACGGCGTACGACGAGCACACTCGCACACCCAACTCCCGTGCACAAAAATAACGTATGAAACATGTGTTAACATCGCGCGCAAAACCTTTTGACGTAAAGTGATTTACGAATGTACGCCTTGCGGCCCAGGCGAACGCAGATGCCGACGCCCATATGTTCATTATTATAGTACACACCAGGCACATATGTTGTGTATGTGTATGTGTATGCTCCATTGCATGCGAGCCCGTACGTGCCGATGACAGTGACAGTAGTAGTAGTGACAGCGCTGCTGGCTGTCGCTCATACTCGCACTCGGCTTATGCAGAAACGGAAGCGCCCGGTGGCGACTGCATCCGAACCGCAATTTTCGTCATTGGCGGCGTCATCATCCCCAGCATCACGCGTCGATACTATCACCAGCAACAGCTGCATGAATTTTTCTCTCATGATCTGTGGCGCGACAAGCCACATGAACTTGAACGCGCACAATTCCGGCACCGACTGCGACTGCGACGCGTCTCAAGTGTTTTTGTTTACCCACTCGGCCGATTTTGCAATCTTGTCACACACTCATGTCATCCACATTGATCCGTTGCGGTTCTTTGCTGCATTCGTCCTTCGTGCAAACGGCACTTTGGCCATCTGCGTCAATTGCCAAAAAATTCTGTCATAATTCTCGTGCATTTCGTTTGTTGTTATTTGTATATGCACCAAAAATATTGTCTCATTCGAGAATCATTTACATTCGATTCGAATAAAAATAGTCGAACATATTTCATGCAGAAATCGCACACCCCGTTATTTATAGTCACTCGTAGAGTGTGCGCCCGAGCATTCTGCCAGAGTCGCTGACAACTGAAAATTGCCATAAGTCGCATGACCAAGCACGCAAGGCGTACACAAGTTCATATTTACCTAAATATGTACATTTCATACAAATGTGTTGCTCTCTGCTAAGCCATTCCAATTAACAATTAGCCGCACTTGAATTATGCGCCGCTTAGGTGGCTACCCACAAAAGTCATTCCATTCCGATGGTTCGTTGCCGGTTCACAAAATGCAACTCCAATTATGCAATGAAATATCAATAAGAGAAATTGTTGTCTTCACAAGTATCTATGTTAGGACCACGAAAACCCTAGTTTCCTATCGGCCTTTCGTAATGAGCATAAAACTGTCGGTCCTGTCTCTTCACTCACAAAGTCTAACGCAAATTTTGTTTTAAATTTCTTTCAATTTATTTATCCAATACTGATGAAACAGATTCTTATGAGGGCAATACCCAACCGCATTCGAATGGAAGTTGTTTTTTAGTTTTGCTATTTTCCAGAAACCCTCAATAATTACCGATATTGAGAACTCGATTCTCGAAAGCATCGATATTACTTAAACTTTGTCCTTAGGATACCCACCAATCCAATCCTGTATCTTAGAAAAATAGCGCTGTTTTTTACCACCTTATTTTTTAATAAATATTATATGAAGTAGAATTTTTACTGTAATCTGTTGCTATTACACCAATATATGCACACTAGGCATCGCAATCCCGGGATCCCGGAATCCCGGACTTTTTCCAGTCCCGAAAATTAAAGGATTTTAATCCCGGGATTTTTGGGATTGCAAAAGATGCTTCAAAGTTCAAATAAAATAAATTTAAAGGCACAAAAACCCAATCCCAATTAAAGGATTTTAATCCCGGGATTTTCAGGATTGCAAAAGATGCTTCAAAGTTCAAATGAAATAAATTTAAAAGCACAAAAACCCAATTCCTTATTTGAGAGAGGAGGGAGGGGATAGAGGGCGTCTTTTGCAAAAGGTTTATGATTATTTACTAAGCATTCAACCAACAAGTGTTGAATCTGAAGGGGATACTACGGTTTCCGTGGCGCCGCCATTTGATGATGTTTTTAAATAGATTGACCGAAAATAAATCGAAAATGACGAATAAAATTTTTCGATATCTCGCTTCGTTTTCGAGATATCGAGGTTCAAAGTTTAAAATTTCGCTCAAAGTTTAAAATTCGCGCTTTCGACTTATTTTTGGTCGATCTATCTAAAGACACCCTCAAATGGCGGCGCCACGGAAACCGTAGTCGTGCCAATCTGAAGGATGTTTCTCTTCAGCAGGGTTTATTTGCAATAAATTTCGCTCTAGATTAGAGGACAAAACACTTAATGCCTTTGTATTTTAAAGATCTCAGTTTTTAGTTAATCAAAACTTAACTTTTTGATCGAAATAATCTAAGTAAAACTAAAAGTACAAACAAATTAATTTTGTGATTTTTTTTATCAAATATGCATATATGCACTTTCTGATACATCTGTTCCAAATCAATAAGTTATGTTTAAGTGTCATTTTTGGATAAAACAAAATGTTATCAAACTGAAGTTAAATGTTAAATGAAAAACTTTTAAGTTAAACAAAGTGTGATTAAATTCAAGATCAAAAATCTTAAAACTACCCCAAATGTGATTAAACTGTGCCAATTATTATGGTAAAATCGGGATCGCAAAATAGCAAAAAATTGCGATCCCTAATGCACACACATAAATTCAAACGAAGCAGCACCGTAAGTTTAGTTTCAAAATGATGCAAATTTGATCATCCATATCTCTGTCGCCAGCAATATTTCGTGCGTGCGCTCTTAATTTTGGCGCTGTTTCTTCTCTTTTCGTCTTGTCTAAGGCCGTTTTAAAACGATAAACGTATACAATAAAATCAAAATGTTGATAATTTCCAGCTGCAGTCCGATGGTGCTTAATTATTGCGATGATTTATGCGATAGTTGGAAGTGTGACTCTTTGACAGACTACCGTAGACTCAGCCCGCTTGCATGCCTAAACTGTGATTAACTGACCACCTGACTAACTGACTAGCCGCCTAACTGATTGGGAGGCTGCGAAACTCTGCTTGGGCACTGTTGTAGGTAGTGAGTAGATTGGCTGGTCGCGAGATTCGCCAGTGCGATGACACAAATTGATATCTTCAGACGCCGCGCTGTGGCGATTATTTTACAATTTGTAAATAAACTTCAGCACACACAGCTTTACATAACTCGGAGCTGCCCGCTTGTTTGTTATGTTCAACATAGTACAAACATCAACATACACACATAGATAGATAGATAGATAGATAGATTTGAATGGGGTTAGTTGCACTGAAACCAGACATGATCTATTGTGCCCCCTACAAGTTAGTTTAGTTAAGTTGTTAGACAACATCCCCTACTATCCGCACATAAATAGATACGGTCTTAAGAAAGAAATACAAAGCACTATCCCTACCTGCAGCCTAAGCTGTCTGGCTTTTGAGTTTTTTAGCATTCCACTGGGATCGCAGCGGACGAAGCAGGGTCATTCGCCGCAACGCGCACACCAACTTCCTCCTTGCATGCCTTCTGAATGCAATTTATTTCAAGAATTTTGCTTTATTTTTAATTCCCAATGTATTTACCCATATGTCCAAATTTAAAGTTAGACGCACACTAATTCCTAGTGGACGACGAAGCGACTATAAATCGATGGGGCGAAGTGTGAGCGTGCCGCAAATAAGTATTAATTAGATAGCAGTGACGGCGTTTCATTTCATAAATAAATAAATTCTACATTTTTATATATATGTATATATAAATATAGATCCAAAAAAATTTTTCCCATTGAAAATAGTTTTATTCGAAATAATTGCATTTCGAAAGTATTTTCTTGTTTTAAAATCAAAACGCAAAATCCTGCAATCATTTCATTCCTTATCGAAAAATGTCAATTATTATGTAAAATATTAATTCCCGATACACAAGAGGATCTTAAAGCAATACAAGACAGTATTGTAGTACAGGTAGACCTCGCTTCATACGTACCCCTTATAACACGGCCTCGTTCTAACACAATTTACATTTTACAAAACATTATCGATCAACACGTAAACAAGTCCCGTTCTATATGGTAATGAAACAAAGAAAATACAAAAATGATTGTTATATTCCCTGATTTACACACTTGTATATATGTACATATATGTATATACACTTTTATCATTCATATCCATGTTTCAAACAATTATTTATGTACATATACATACGTAGACCTCGCTTAACACGGTTTCGCTTAACTTAATTTAATTTTAATTAACTGAATTTTCCAGGAAATTAACCTCCACGTCAAGCATGGTCTACCTGTACCACAAAATAGTATAGCAAACATGATAATCGAATAAACTTTCTGAGATCGCTTTAAATTTTCTCGAGCGAATAGTGTAAATTCGATATCGAAACCCTTTCTAGTTTCAAAGCGAACAACGCCCCTGGCTTCTCAAAATACGACGAGTCCGTGCGCTCCGTTCGGCTGCGCAACGATGTCGCGGTATAGTTGCAGCCTCGCTGTCGCCAGTTCACCTCTCCGGCACTGTCGTCGGCGACGGTGTCGATGTTCTTGCAATTATTTTTTGCGCAATCGATTCCGCATATCAGTGATTTTGTTTTGATTTCGATTTCAATTAAAAGTTTTCCTTTTTGCATTTGTTTTCGTTTCTTCTCGTCGACTTGAAATTTGTGTTTATTTTTCGTTCTCCCATGTATTTTTCGCCCAATTTGAATCCGATAGATTCTTCGCAGCGGACCACGGCACGACCAACTCGAATGCTGTAATTGCAGCGGTGCGCTTTGGTGCACTGCAACTGCAAAGGAGCCCCGCGTTACACGCTGTACGCCGCACTCCGTGCATTCGTTGCTCTCCGCAAATATGAGGCGAAGCGCTGTGCCGGTCAATTGGCGTGTAAGCGTGTACAATTCGCCACAGCGGAATTAGTTGCTGTCGTTACTGTCGTTGCGTCTTTCGTCATAGCTTTGCGTTTACGTATGCGCAAATATTTCATTATTCGCGGTGTCGCAAGTGCGCGCCCCGCTGAAATACACCACAATCTGTGAATTTTCCCTCACTTGGCAATAGTTGAGTTATCTGCTTTTAAATAGTCGCTTTTAAGCGCCGATTATGAAAATCGACCTCTTCGAACTTCTACTCGGACGTGTTTAAGCTTTCACGTGCATTCAGATGCACTCAAATAATTTTACTTTAAAATGTTTCTTGTTTAATGACGACAAGAAATCATGACCATTGGCCCACGGCTCCATGCTGACTAGGGACGTAGGTATTGAAGTTCACCGCCGACACAAGTCCCTCCGCACGCTTGTCGGCAGAGTAATTCATTTAGGCGGCCAGGCCACTCTGTGGCTGATGATTCTGTGGTGTAATGGTGTGGTGGTTATCCTTTTGCCGCACGCGTTCTTCTCCATGTTCGCCCCCACTTTGACGTCATAGTTTTATTTCGATAAATTCAGCTGCATTTGTAGGACGGTGCCGCACACATTTAACACCAGCGTTTGCTGTCTCATCGGCACGGTGGGGTTGTTGGGCGGACGCTATCGATCTTAAGCGTTGAACATCAACTGACACGATGGATGCACACACGCGCCCACATCGATGTGTACACTGTTTAGTGCGTATGCGTGAACTCTTGTCAGGTAATCAAAGCCAAGGACGTCATCGTTTTTGGCGTTTATATACAATATTAACGAATTCTGTGGGGATTTTTACGTTCAAACTAACATATGTACACGTATGTATATGCTACGTACATCGCAATGGTTTAATTATACGCGTCGCGGGCGCTCCTGTGTATTTATGTGAGTGTGTTTTTGTTTGTTAATCTGATTAGTTTTACTTCAAACTTTGGGACAGGTTAGGTAGTTTCACTCAAAAAAAAATTTTTATGGATACCATGATTTTTGACACCTATGTCATTTGTAAACACTTTACAAAATTGGCCACATTTGTGCCCGACTTAAGTTTTTTCTAATTAAAAAATTTTATTGAATTTAAAAAATAACCAAAATTTGCTTGCACAGCTCTTGCTTGGATTTTACGATTTTATTTTATAATATTGTAGTGTTGAATTTGAAAATTTTTTCAACGTCCATGGTATGTAACTAACATTTCACTTACATACTATTATTTGTCTCGGTTTGTGCAAAACAGTTCGAATGGTGAAAACTTAACTCTGTCGGAAATGTGAAAAACTACCTCACATAGTTTTTCCAAGCAAAACAATTTAATTTTTTTTTAATAAATATAAACCTGAATGTCCAAAGGCAGTTGAAGAGAGTGATGATATATATAGTATATATGTATAGTATAAAAGTTTAAATCCTTTGTTAATAGAGATACACTGCTGGGAAAATCGATGATTCGCGTTGCTGTATGATTTGTATTACATATCCCAAGTAAAGTGACCCCTGAAGTACTCCTTTTTTGAATTGTTTTTATCGTTCCCTCCTTTTATCTTGAAAGCCTTAAAGCGACAATAACTCAAATGATAAACCATTACCCGTCCGTGCATAAGCCGCTTTAAATATTACCAGCGTATGTATGTACCTACGTTTAGAAATATCAAAGCTTTTTAGTGTCCAATCACACCAGTGGCTAAGCAAAAGTAAATATGGTAGGAAATCCCAAAAATAAACTGCATATTTACAAACAACCCGTAATGAGTGGCCCAGCTGCACTCCTTAGCATTGGAAGCGCACTGCAGCAGTGTGGCGGGGGAGGGCACATACAGGAAACACCCGCTTCGGGGGTTTGTGGAGAGCGGGACGAATTGGCGCGAGTTGTGCACAACTAGATGGCGTTTGATGAGGTAACACGCCACACACACACACCCATACAATATATGCAAATGACCTTGAAATACGTCGTTGCGACGTTGGGGTAGCTGCGATGTGGCTGTGAGTGAGGCAGCAATGCTACACATACACTCCGGCCGCCCTCGCTCACTCCCAGTTGGGGTAGTGAGAAATGTTATGACGTCATTATGTGGTATTCATAGCGTGCTTTTTGTGTGCTAGATACTATTTTCGTGTTGGGCTTTTGCTGTGCTCTATTGCTCTGTTTCCTTTGGCCAAATTGTGTATGCGCTTTCTTTGATTGCGTATTCGCGCGTGCGCGCGTGTGTGTGCTCTCGATGTTACGGCATTAATAAATGTGTGTAAGCGTTTTCCAGCCTTCGCGATGGAATGCTTTAATATTGTCATCGATTTTCGACCACATGGCGCCGACCCTTCTCTCTCATGGCTTTTCGCTTACTTTGCGGCACGTGACGTGTGATGCATTCGGCCCGTTTAGAGAGGGTGGCGGCAGGCGCAAAGCCTGTTATCAGATTTATCATTGAAGGCACCACCACTTGTGAAAGTGCATGGGATGGATGCATTTATGTACGCATGGGTGTGCAGAGATATGGACAACATCTTGACTACATAATTGAGTTGATGCCGTTTTATATGATTTGATGATAATACACCATATGTGTATGTTGAGTTTTGAAACCCAGCTCAGCTTGTTTTTGTTTCGTATTAGCCGATTCCATTCTGAAACTGTGTAATTGACTTGTGCCGTGGTCGCGGTTTTTGACGGTTTACATTGCTTCATTTTCATTACTAAATGAGATATGCTGGTCGAGCTGGGTGTAGGGTGTGCAGATGTTATCAAATAGTGGTCGTTGACGTCTGCACTAAGTATGTTTGCGATGTGTGCAAATTTGTTACTTATGTTGTTGCCTTGTTGCTCTTGTTGTTGCTGTTGTGTTTAGTGTTCGCATAATTTTTTATTTGACAATCGTCCATCGATCAATCATGACGCGGCGCGCTGAGGTGCGTCTGCTTAAATTCGACTTGAGCACTGCCAGCACCAGCAGCTCGCGCAGATGAAAAACGGTGATGCGCGTGTGGTGGCTGAGCGCGCCGTGTGTGCGAAATACTCGTTTTATCAGAAGTGTTGACGACGACGACAGCACTATTTCAAAATGTTCAGATGTAAAAATTAGCTAAAAAACTTCGGGTTTACCACAATGAAGACCAACAACATTTTTGGCGGCTCAAACAAGACGGCAGAGCCAACTTCGTCTGCATTGCCGGCGACAACAACTACTACATACTCGTAGCACAAACAAAAACATCAACACCAGAGGTAATGACAGCAAGCGAAACAGCAACAGTGAGTAGACGAGAGCCGTGACAAACAGAACCCCTGACTAGAAACATAAATCCGTCTCAATCATCCTTGAAAGTGCGAAAATTGCGACAGCGTTAAAGAGTTAAACTAGTCAAGATGCGCTCGGTGAAGTTTTAAAATGAATTCACAATTCAATTGCGCACGCTGCACTAATGCGTAAGCGCCCGCCACAGAAGATGAACACGTAAAAGAGGAATACATATGTACATATGTACATTGTACAAGCTTACATATGTTCGTAATTGCGTGTGTTGTGAGAAAAACGTCAACAAGAATTTTTGGCTTTTTCCACAATTATAAACATCTCTTGCGCCGAATTTGGAAGCGGCGGCTATGGATATGTTTGTTTAATGGTTTACAAGGCACCACGTCGGGCCATAGTTGGAGCAGTCAGAAATTCCCGAATGAATTTTGGCATCTTTTGCAGACGGGCAGCCGCACAAGGTCCACCCGTTGTTCACGTGCCAACAACCGCAACGTCATTTCGCTCGTCCCACTGACTGCAAAGCTGTCGGCAGCAGAGTAGCGGCACCTCATGAGATCCGGCAAGGTGCGCGTCATCGTCGGTCTTAACTCGTTTCCAAATAGTCGCTTTTGTCATCGTCCAGTGAAATCGACTCGTGAAAACCAAACCATAACAAAAGCAGGGATGGAAAGAGCATCGGAAAGAGGTAGAGCAACACTCTGAATGCATGTTGAACACAAAACACAGAACACAGTTGTCAGCATGTCATCAGCGTGCCTCGGATTTGACTTAGTTAAAAAGCGTTTTATACACGAAAAACGAACCAGCGCAGTCGCTTCGCTACAATCATTTGAGCGATGGAGACGATTTCTATGCGCTATGTTATTTCATTTGTCATGCAAATCTACCTCTCTGCAAAAATCTTTAACAATCTATGCAGCTGGCACTTTAATTAGGGATTAAGTAAAGGCTTTGTTTAGGATTTTTAAGAGGTTTTGTATTCCTTCACACGCGATTACTGACATGTCTATGCCACTATTTGACATGTTTTATTCGAACCTTAAACTACTAATATTAAGGTCGTTGAAATAGTTTTGCACAAGACTCTAAGCTTTAACGACAATAGAAGTTCTTGTGACTGCTTTATGTACCACCAGTTAGTACTTATTAGGATCTTTACAGCTACCATTCTACTTACAAAGTCCAACGTCTTGTGAGTGGTTGATCCTCGATACCATAACGGAACTGCCGGCTGCACTGACTAACCAACGAAACTACCTCACGTCCACATACCATACTCAACGTGCATGAATCTACTTAATTTCAAACAAGTTCTGAAACATGTCGCCGTAAAACACAATGTATCAATACTTTATTCTGCGTGTATTCTCACACAAAGTTGCTGAGACGAAGCTCGGGGTTTTATGGCTACGGAAAAAAGCTGTTAGTAAATTTCGAATCGATTGTTGCCAAAATTGAAACTTTGCATTTTAAGTTTTTTCCTTCTTTCTTGCTATTATTTGTTATTGTTTTTGCTGTTCGCTGTCCGCAGTCCGCTGTTTTGTATGGTTTGCTTTGTTGCATCGCTTGACAAATTAGCAAATAACGGTAAAGGCTGGTGTTGTCATTAGCATTTGAATTGTAGAAGCAATAAAATTCTGCATATGTAAATATGAAATCAATAAATGAAGCTGGAAAGAAGATGGCAACACATCACCTATTAAAAGCTGAAACGAAATGAGTTGAAAAGAAGTGGACGCTCGGCTGGTGGGCCGGTTGGACCGACTAGTGGCTGTCCATCAAACTAGCCGTCGGTCTCTGCGATGAATTCATTTCCTGCAAGACGGAAAAGAAAACAAAATAAATTAATTTATTCCAATGAGCGACCTTGTGAGCTGCGAAATTGCACGACGTGCTAAGAAACGCAGGTAATCGTGCAGCCTCACTCACACCTCTTACCGAATTTCTCTTTCTCTAGACGTCGTTGATTTTTGAGAACCGGGTCACAAATTTGACAGAATGCGGCTTGATGTATGAATGAATGCGAGTATGAATACTACTTAATTGAAGGTGCATAAAACTTTAATAAATCGGCGTATACAATTTATAGTCGAAATAAAATAGGATTCCATAATCTGGTGCAACGTAATACTGCGACCGGTGATTCAACATTTGGGAATGATCATGCGGGTCTTTTCCGTTTCGGTGCTGTCATGTACCCGCAAAAATGTTCCTTTCACACGCATTCGCGCATTCCGCGACGATCCCTGCTAATCGCGCGTAATATACGTTTAATTGATTTGCACATTTGCAGCTACGCTGAATTATAAAGAATGCTCATTAAACATGGCTAACAGAAATGAAACCAATTTTACGGTCGCCAAAATACTCATATATGTGTGCACATGTTGATGTGAAGCGCTGACGGCCGGCGCTCATGCTAATTGTACGCGTTCGCAGTGAGACAGGCATGCAAACTAGCAAACCAGCAAACATTCTTTTCGATTCACTGCTGGTGCAGTAAAACTTCATTTTATCGATTTCGACAAGCAACCAGCTTAAAACGCTCAAGTTTATTTGGCAGAAATATTCTCAATCCATGCACATGGAGCGTGTCGGTTGACACATCGCCAAGCTTCGATTCATTTACCTCGCTGTCTGACTGCTTATTTAGATGTCGTTCGAACGGTCTTGGGAGTTACATCAAGCGATCGTCGTTGCAGCAGGGCAGGTGCCGATTCCACGCAATCGGTATAAGAGACTGCAGTGAAAGTGTTCTAGGCACTTGTGTATCGAGATCCTTGAGGACAACGCCGTATCCCATACATATTTCTAAATATAACACGTCAACACTATGCAGCGGCGAATCGATGATGGCAGCAGCAGAACTACCGTTTGTTAACGTAATTTTATGTCCGCATCTATAAAGCGGGTAACGTGTGTTAAAAGCCGTCATTAAAAATATGAAGAATATGCAGAAATTAATTAACAAATTTATGACAGCAACAATTGCTAAACACATCGACCGTAGTCGTGCACTGCTGTAAATGTACATGGACACACACACACTTGTATGCACAATTGCAGGTATTTTTAACGGCGATTTCAAAGGTACTCCGTTAGACTGCGATCGCCGCAACAAACGGCAAGCGACGGACAAAGCGCCGAGTTGCGAGCAAATGGGCAGTTTTTGCATTTTGAAATATAAATTCTTTTATTTAGTTTAATGCCTGTGTCTACACTTAATGTTATTTACGTGCTATTGCTGTGATTATTTTACAATTCTTTGATGCTGTTGTTGTTGCTGTTGTAGGCTTCGCTTTGACTTTCGTACGTACTCATGCCCACGTCTGTGGGCATCGCTTCCAAATACCAACATATAGTAAACCGACGCTAATACCGCTAACCAGCACCGGCGAATGAGGTTGCTGCGGCGGTGTGCGTCGCCTCAGCGTGATGCTCATCGCTGCGATTTTGCTGAACGGCGTTTTTAATCTTTGCCGTTCTAACACGATTATATTTTAATTCAATCCGTTTTTAATATGGCTAGATGTGTGTTGCTTCTGTGCTCACAGCAAATGCTGACAATGCTGGCCACACATTCTTTGTTCGGATAGATGGCAACAGCGACCGGTTTTTTCACTTTTACTCTCGTCGCATTGTGAGAACACGCAACGCAGGCACTCACACAATCGCAGGTGGACGTGACGAAATATTCTGGGGCCGTATGTCGCTTGGCATTCAATTGAATTCGGAACCGCTAATTTCCGTAGAGAGTTACGAAGTATAGCGGGGCACTTTGGCGGCTGTCGATGATGCGTTTGGTTGCCGAATTTCTCTGCCCGCGCGGCTTGCCAACTTTTCAACCAGGTTTCACAAGGTCAGCCGCACTGCACGCTCAAGCTGAACCCAACTGGACGCCGCAGCACTTGATGGCGCTGCGAATATCGGCTGTTCTTTGGCTACGCTACTCAGTGCACCGGCGTACAGCGTTAGACCGTGTGATGAATGGGCCGCTTGGCTCGACTGATCGCTCACTTGTTTGTCCGTTGTTGGCTTGCTGAACGTCCGTCTGTTTGTCTGCCCGCCCGCTGCCCGTGGAGTGCGAGCAGATCATGCGATCGATTATGCTGATTGGCATCTGCGCGCAACTGCTCGTGTTTCTGCATTTGTTTAATAGGAAAAAACTTGCACCATAATTCAACTGTTTTATTGATTGGTTAAGGTGTGTAGTTTTTCTTCTCTCCTTTGGGCCGTGTTAAATGCGAAACAAGGTTCTTGTTCCATCCGTTATTTATTGCAGATCCGCTTGAGAAGCAATTTCTGAAATAATTTCGATTTTTCGCCAACATAAATCATAAAAAAGCTGTGGGAACGCATGAAATAATGATGCGATGCGATGTGGCTGGCGATGTACTCGTCGAACTGTCACTAGCAAAAGTTCAATGATAATCCCATCAAAGCGGAGAAGAATGGCGCTAGCAAAAATCAAGAGCACACATAAAAACATCGAAACGCAAGCAAAGAGGTGCGAACAAAGGTAAATAGGGTAGGTGTGTAAGCGCAGCCGCTGCTTCGAGCCCCAGCTCGCGCCGACACTATGATGCTGCGCGGATGATGAATGTGCCGGCGGAATAATGTTGGCAGATAATTTAGAATCAATAAATTAAATCATCATTACCCCCACCGCAGACAGCGCAAATATGCCAGCAATTTTCACTGCACACTCAATGACGCCGCACATATGCGCTGCCCATTTTTACTCCGTCACTACTTCGCAACACCATCGCTTCGCGCTTTCCTGCGGCTGTGCAACCACACATGCCAATCAAACCTTTTAAACTTTAAGTCATGCTACGTGCTTGTTAACTCCGGGTTATTACCAATTTTGGCAGCATTTCAACGACACCTCGCAGACCGCGCGCGACTTGCCAGGAGTTTGCTATTTACCGCCGACATTTGCGGATAGTCTACTCTTCTAGCTGCGGCCGCGAATGAATGTACTTGGACATAAGATAAAAGTCATTTTTCACCGCCAGTTTACCTAAAGTGCGGCGTGCATTTGACCACTTTTCAAGGTTGAATTTTTTGTGCAGAACAAAAGACTTTTGTTAATATAGTCAGAAACTCAAAAAGTATCGACATTCCATATAGGAGAATTAAAGTTGTGGGCGAATACCGCTATTTTCTTTCCGGAAATAAAATGGAAATATTATATACACTGTAACATAACCATATTTCTAGAACTAAGTTTCTCGTGTCCGCAATTGAAATCTCAAAACCAAATGGCAGAAATAAGATTCGAAATACACTCGAACTTCCCTATAATGAATTCGCACGGGACCAGAAAAAATCGTCATTATATAGAAACTTCATTATATAGAAATAATGATTTTTTTCATCTTTTATTTCAAATAATGAGGTATTTTAGTTTCGATTAAACCTTTCCACTTTTATTTTTCAACAAAGCCTTCTTATACATTTAGAGACTTAAAAACGCTACGTTGCTCTTCATCTCCACAAAGGTTCGAAGTGCATCAAGAGAAGCAGAAATTCGTCCTAATGCATTGCTGCGACATTTTCACTTTAATCACTCAAAACAAACAATTAATGTCAAAATTGTTAGTGATGTGACACTCTTCTTCTTATGCTGTTGTTATTTTTAACTTCTGGGGCTCCCCTAAATATGTTTCACTTTTTTTTCGGTATTCAGTGTTGTTAATATGGGTGACAAGCAAAAGCAAAGTTTTCAACTAAAAAATTTATTCATTGTAGAGAAATATTCACTATATGGAAATTCATTATAAGGAGATCAAAATGCACTTAGAATAGAACGATAAAGCTGTGTCTTTCAAATTAATTCATTATACGGAGAACTTCATTATATAGAAGTTCACTATAGCGAAGTTCGACTGTACAAGGATGTACGAGGAAAAATCATTGTGTGGCAGTACGAATACGACTATATGCGCTCATAATCCACAACACCACTTCTCATGAGCAACTAGGAAGCGGTGCATAATTATGGCTAAAGTTTGCAAACACCCCACTACAGAATGTGGCGTTAAATGCCAAACAAATGATCCTACGAACCTTAGTGCCTATGTCGTCAGTTGTGTTTCATTTGCTGCAATCTCACGTTTTCGCATTGGAACAAAAACAAAATAAAGAACAAACAACCTGCCTTAAAATTTACTTAACTTGACGGTGTTGTCGCTACGCGAACGCCAACGCCAATGCCGCAGTCGTTTTCGTTGTCGTCGCAAGAAATCGATTATCAAATCAGTACAGTATATAGTGCGACCGAGGCACTGTCTTCTTCGTTGAGGTGAGTACGAGCACTTAGCGCCGGAGTTCCCAACAGGTTGCACGCGGGCGCTGGTATGAGCAGCAACTACAGCAATAACAGTAATAGTGCTGCAGCAACAACAAGGCTGCCGCAATGACAGCAAGAGCAATAGAAGCTGCACGAGAAACTTAGCGAACGAGTAACAGCCGTAAAAACGCCAATAAACAATATCTGTTGATCTCGGTAACCCACTGCAGTGGCAGGGCGCAAGCGCAAATTGAGCCTAACCCATTTATTTGCCAGTAATGCGAATAAAATTTGAGTTAAGAGAAAGAGCAAAGCAAAACGAAAGACATGGCACCAGCACAGCGCCCAGCACGCCGCACATCTAAATATTTGGGCTAGACGACTGGGATGAAACTAAACCAAGTCGAGCCGTGCCGTGCGATATGAAAAACAAAATAAGCAATCAAACACAACGCTGCTCGCGTGTAGTGGCGGCGGTACGTCATTTTAGCTGTGCCGTGCAGCGGTGCGGCAAACACTTTAACAATTGTGGAAGCGCAGTAGTCGCGCATGATGGCGAAACCTTCGCAGCTGCGACGGCGGGGGCGGCCGTGGTGGTATCTTCTCGAATGCACACCACTTTTCTGCTGGGCAGATTAAAGTGTATTCGAAACTGTTATTATATCAATAATGAAGCACACGAAGCCCGCAAGGTGATTCGCGCAGGCACAGGCGCAGGCGCACACACACGCGCATCCCATTTCGACTCGGCACCGCAGACAACATCGACGGCGGCAGGCATCAACTTCAATAGCAACAGCGGCACAACAGCCGCAATAGCGGCAACAACGACAGCGCGTCACTAGGCTAATAGCGAGCGATCGTGGAGTTCACAGAACGCACCCAAAAGCCAAAGTTTTGTTAGGTTTGGCATGGTAGGAGCGCAAGATGGGGGACGCCGGCGCGCGGCTACGGGGTGCGCATTCAGTTCAGTACGGTTTGGCTTGGCATGGCTTGGCTTGGCTCAGCCTCGAGGCTTCTTCCCGTGTTTTCATATTGTTATTGCTGATGTTGTTATTTTGACTATTGTGTCTTTGCTTTTGCACACAGATCGAGCTATTAATTCAATGCATGTTTTTTCTTCCAAATCGCAATTCTTCAGCTCGCTTTCAGCGACATTCCACGATTTTTGGGAAACTCGCGCTCGAGTATGTGCCGTTTGTGTAGAAATTCTTGTAATTTTACACTATGCTTTTAAGGTGTGATCAAAATGTATACTTCAAGTAAGTGTAAGTAAGCGCTAATATTCCTATAAAGCTATATGCGAGTACATTGATAGGGTTATTAATGTACTTGGCATATAGCTCTCGCAGGTACCTACAACATTTATCATAGTTTGATACATACTATACCTTAGTTGAATCCATAATAAAAAAAAAAATATGGAAAACAACATCAGCAGGAAATAGCAAACATCTGATAGTCAATTCAGTATTAAGGATTTGCCTATGCGCCGTTTGGAGTTAGACACATAGCTACAAAAAGCTAGGCTTTAGTCTCGTAATCGGGTTGTCGAACCAGTACACGAATATGTTATATCTGTGGTCATACGGAAGAGTAGCTTACGCCGAAAATTTAAGTTTGAAAACTATGTGTGTGTTCTGACCAATGTGTTCTTACCAATGCATTGTTGTTTCCAAAAACTTGAGCTAAGAAGTAAACGCACATAATATTGTTAAGAAAACATATTTTTTTTCAAAAAGGACGAAATACATTCAAGCGCCGACTTTAGTTTTTTCATATGACCGCGGATATATGCTATTTTATTATTTTAAATTTAATATAATGTGAATCGCAAGAATGTTCATGCTTAAAAATAAATAAATATAGTCTAAGAAATTACTCGACATTTTTAACCGGTGCAATCAAATGCACAGTCAAGAGTCAACAAATAAAAATAGCATTGTACCATTCACCCGGTATTTTGTGACTTTTAGCACACAGTATCAGTCAATTCAGTTGTCGCAGGAAGAGGACGCGATTGCGCAAAATGTAATGGTCGTTGTCGCTTCACGCGCCGATAGCCGATCTCCTTCATTCACACAATATGGCTTGCATGTTGCCTAAAATACGCGCCACCTTTGGCACCGCACTGGGGTGTAGGAAACAAAATCAGCTCGTCTTGAACAAAGCGACATACTGAATTTCTAAAGCCACAAATGCGCGTGGCTATAGGAACACCTAAGTCCATGCTTAAGTGCACACAAGCATTCTCCATAAGTAGAATACAGTTGAAATATCATTAAATGACTCTCTTTAAATACCAAACAACAAATTTTGGTGAACTGTATTATGATAAAATGCCGATGAAGCCTGCGCTCTGTACATATCATAAGCTTATAAAACTAGTCTACTCACTGACCCGCATCTGAATCAAGTTTATCTATTAGTGTAAATAACTAAGTACTTCGCAGCTAATTGTCCCGAAAAAAGTCACAACAAGCCAACTGAAGGCAGACTATGTAATTCTTGCACTGATGTATCACGCGTAAATATTGAAGGCGTTGCAAAAACAATAAAGTGCAGCCGAAATGTTAAATAGGAGTAAGAGTACTAGGGGCAATTTATTGACTCTTTGCCCCATGCTGGGACGTAAGCTCGAAGCATTGTCCCCGGTTGCCGCTATCAAAATTGCTGTCGTTAAAAGTAAAATCTCGATGCATTACTAAATGTTGGATGGCGACTCCTCGCGCCGCCATCGCCGCCAATATCGCGTGTAATTTTATTGTGCGCTGAATTCAAAATGGCCAGTGCCAACTTATGCTTGCATTGCTATCTATAAATAGGTGCGATGTTATGCCGTCATCGTCGGCACCATCTCGAGTTAGAGCGACCACAGACTCTTCTGCACAAAGCACAAACACGGACGCAATGCTCAAATATGCATGGATGTATGTAAAGTGGTGAGAACTGCTTACCCGGCGAAATGAGTCAAAGTGAAAAAATCCAGTTTCGTCAAATCATCGCAGCAGTAACTTTTTATTTAATGCGCGTACGACTGTCCGCACCAACTGCAAATCCGCTGAAGGCCATCTCGAACATTCGAGCAATGCGCCGGCGCGTATGCCAGCCGCAACGTTTGCGTACGCGCATCGCGCTTCGCAACCAGTTAGTAGCCACCACAGTAGCCGAAGAGGAAAACACTCAAAGCGCCTACCGTATTTCCAATTGCTGCGCCTGCTGCTGTCAGCGCACGCAATTTCATATTCAGCACAACATTTCGGTATTAGAATAAATTTCGAATCGAATCGAATGCAAACGCGTTGCCGGTTTATCTGATTTCAAAGAACATTACTTAATGCGGAATGCATGCAGTAAGTAACCAAAGTCGCTCCACGACAAGACACTGAGGAGGTTTCGTAATCTTCGCCCGTGTATAGTTTTTTATTGACAAAACACACATTAGTGCATGAAGCATACCAGTATCAGGGGCGGAGCCAACGGGGAGGAGGTTTGAGTGTCAGAACCTCCATGGTCTATAATTATTTAATTTATTTTCAATCACTACGCATGGTATGTACGTTCCCACATTATCAAAAACGTCTTATCTTTAAACATTTAAAAGAATAGTAACAAAAAATTTCTTTGGCAAAATTAATTTTTTCTTTTTAATAGTCGAAATAGTGAGACTCAATACAGCGATTTGCATGATCCAAAAGCATGTATATTGAGTAGAGAGTGGATTTCCATGCAAATGCATGCTTTTTTTCTTGAATGTTCTCAACAAACTGGATAATATATCTTTCCGAATAAGAAAATGTTCTTTAAAATGTTGGATGTTGATTGTTGAGAAGTGAAGAAAGCAAACGCTGTGATGTTCACTGAACGAAGTTTATTTCAGGAATGAAAATATATTTAAATTCAAATTTCAAATATTGAATTTCAAACAAATAGTTCTAAGGATTCGAACAGTTTATACCAGTGGCGGATTCAGGGGGGTGTTTTGGGGGTTGAACCCCCCCGAAATATTTGGATCGCCTATAAAACTACATACAAATTAAAAGCCATGAATTACTTTTTAAAACCCCCCGAAATATTTTTCTGAATCCGCC
The DNA here is from genome assembly GCA_963971225.1 of Melieria omissa. NCBI lineage: Eukaryota > Metazoa > Arthropoda > Insecta > Diptera > Ulidiidae > Melieria > Melieria omissa. Next base: position 119,823,584 of record OZ020267.1, read on the forward strand.
CCTGGTTTATACAGTGAGGAGATTTGCATAGTGTTTTTGTTATCCAGCACTCCTCCTCAAAAATACAATTAAATTATATAAGTAACAACCCTTCTCTAAAGTTTAATACAATTTAAAGGTTTTGTAAATATGTCTGCTTGCATACTTTCTGTTGGACAATATTTAATATTTACAATGCCTTTCTGCTTTAGGTCTCGAACAAAATGTAACTTTGTGACGACATGTTTTGTCCGCCGACTAAACTTTTCATTGTCGGTTAACTTGATGCAGCTTTGGTTGTCTTCGTAGATAGTAAAAGGTTCTTTCGGGTCTGCATCGAAATCCATTAACAATTTTCTGATCCACATCGCTTCTTGCACTGCTGCAGCCATTGCCACGTACTCTGCTTCTGTTGATGCGTCACGCAGTTCTGCTTTCTACAACTCCAGCTGATGCATGAACGTCCACACTTAAATACATATCCACTATTTGACTTCCTGTCGTCACAGTTTTGTGCCCAGTCTGCATCTGCAAATCCTATGAGTATGTTAATTCCGTCACCTGTTCCAAATTTCAAGCATTTCAATAAAGATTTTGGCTGATCTTTGAAAGATCACCGCACAGTTTTGATGAAATCTACGATGATCGCTGATCTAAGTTGCTAACATGTTGGTCATCATTTATGTGCTGATAATGTTTTTAAATCGCGTGTCCCCCCCATAAACTGTCGCACGGGATAAACAATCATTACCATAAACTTGGTTCATGAATTGAAATATTTCGGTTAAGGTTTTAATAATTTTAAAACAAAAATTAATATTAGCTCTTTGTTTGATGCTAATTTTTGACCGATGACACAAACATACTTTCACTTAAGACACACTAACTTCGGTTCCAGTGAACCAAATTTCATGAAATTTTCGCCAAAACTTACTTACACATTTTCAATGCACTTAGTCACATATACATAAATAACGCAACCACAAAAGCCCTGTTGGAAAAGTGCAGTTTACTTTAAACGTCATGTAGATGTCCATATGTCCGATTAAGAAGAACTTGATAAAAAGTTATGAGCCAAAAACAAAAAGGTGCCCACAACCGAACCTATTCCCCTACTAAATTGGCAAACGAAAAATTTTTAAACCCCGCAATGACCAAGTTCTGGCTACGCCCCTAACCAGTATGTATGCCTTCAACAAGTGAACCGTGACACTACTTGGAGCACTCGTATGGGTACTGAAAACTGGCTCTAAAAGAACAAGGATGTATTAGACCAATATTACAGAATTAAAAAATAAACCTATTATCCAGGTCCAAGCAACCCAAGTACACTATATTCATTCATTGCGTTGTCAGAAGCAAGTCAGTGATACTCCAAAGCTTTTAAACCAATTTTCAGTTGTTTAACTCACCTTATCTACAGTAAAACTATCACCGCAAATATATTCTTCTTCTTTTTCTTGCCCTACAAACCCATTTCGCTCGGTTTTGGGACAGCCTCCATGCGGACCTCCTCCCCTCCTCTCGTGAGTTCAAGTCTCGAAAACCCTAACTTTACTTGCGTAGCTTAAACCGACAGATTCCGGTAGTTTTTGGACACAGTAGTACTTTTAGCAGGTTAGGTTAGGTTATGGCGGCTGGCTCTGTAAGAGACACACTCGGAGGCCTAAGAAAGGCCCATTGTGATACCACATTTATATTGTCTTTAAGTTGTATTCATACAAATATCACCACTCAACAAAAAATTAGCTAACCACGTGCACCTAACATTACAAGTATTTTCTAGACTTATTTTGCGTCGCTGAACACGAAACTAAAAACCAAGTCTTCGAAAAACCAGCTTTTTTTCTCTTACTTCACTTATGAGGACATATCTCGTAAACGAATCATCCGACCAGCACAAGTCCGAACACGGTTCGTCGCTCAGTAGATAATACCTTAGTATTTCCATCGATATATAGATTGTCCAAATCAATGAAAGTGAAAGTTAAAAAAAGTTAATTTTTGTAATGATTTTTTTATAGATAAAGTAAAATATCTCTGGTTTTATAATCTAAGATAAAAGATATAAATTATTGGTGCAAATGTAAAACCTAACACATCAATAGAATCAAAAGAAAAATTAAAAACTATGAAACACTGAGTGAAAACACCAACTTTATTTTTATTACACCTTGTGACAAAAACAAATTTTTTATCGAGACCCATCCAAATGTTGATTTAAGCGTGCAACTAGAGGTCATTCCTAATAACCTGGCATGACCAGTTTTTCATTTTCTGACCCGATGTTCTTTTAAAAGGACCTTTAAATTGTAAGGTCATAGGCAATATTATCGATCATGCAATGATGAAGATATGGGTATCAAATAAAAGAAGAAAACTCATCATTTTAACTAAATTTTCTATTTTCCACTTTAAGGATCCAAATATGTTAGGTTAGGAAAAAATACGTGGTTTTTACTGAGGAGTGTTTAGAGTGTTTTTCTATGCGAGCAGCGACATCGTTGGGCTGTAATAACGAAAATTTGAATATTTCTTCATATACCTCAGCCAAAATTAAGTAAAGAAAGTATATGAATTGAAAGAAAACGTCAAATTAAGAAATTATTTAATGTTTTCTGCTTCTTCTTCCTTTACAATGTCAAGATATACCATTAAAAAACGTGTACCTATACTTCTCTTCTTTAAACTTTAATATTCAGTTTATTAATTTCGTATTTTTCCTAAAACTTCAAACTATTCTAAGGACCAAAAGAAAAAAATGTATTTTTGAAACCACAGAGGGTGGACGACTACAAAGTATCATGTTTCCATATGGCAACAAAATAGCGAAAGGGTTAATACAAAAATTTAGATGCGGCACTCAATTTAACACACTTGAAGGTTTCGCCATTGCCTACCAAGAGCGCACCTGTGCTGTCCTTGTAACTCTCATCTGTTTCATGTGGATAGCGATAGAAGTAAATGCGCGTTTCACCAGCCCGAGCAAGGACTCGAACCTAGGGCCTCGGTATGAGAAGCTAGCGCGCTACGCACTGAACTATCGCGGCCGGCGAGTTTGTGCTCGGGTATGGAAACAAACTTTTAACCCGACAGACTTTTATTTTCAAAAAGATTTTAACAACGTGTCGAATTATGTCTCATTTAAAGTACTATAACCAAGTTTAAAGTCATTAGACCCATTAATTTATATATTTGTCATAGTCTTTCCTTATACAAACCTTAACCCGTTGTTGACCCAAACAGTCTGATTTTTGGAAAAGTGAAAAATACGTGTTGAAAATTTGGTGTATTTTTTAGTATTTTCACTATGTTTTGAATCAATGACTTTAATCCACTTTTGTCCCTCTAGACCCAGAAAACCCCCGAAATAGACTTTTTATTTCAAATTCGTGTATTCAACGGTTTGGCATAGGTGAAAGCTTGAAAAGATCTGATGTGCATATTTTTTGCATACATTCTGCGTAAATGTTGCATATTTCGGTCATGTTTTTTTGTATAAGTAAATATCTAATTTGGCTATCACCACTCCACAGGTCATGCATCAAACTGTTATGTGCCGCAGAAGGATTTGGCTTAAGCCTCCTCGCCGTTGTTCACCCATTGGCATTTGCTCTTTCGGCCATGGCTTCTTGTGCAATATTGGCCAATTTTATTAATAGTTTTATTTTTTAGTTACGATTATTATCGTCATCAGCATTGCTCGTATTGCCACATATGTACGTATAGTATGTGTGTGTGTAAGTTTTGTGTAAATATGTATGTACTTGTTCTGTGTCGGTGAACATGGCGGTAGCCGTAACTCCGCAAGCGCTGTCGCTAAGATGCTCGCAACATGTCATCTGTTTGAGCTTCTAATTGCGGGCGACTTATTTGGTCATCTTTCGGTCACATTGGCCGTGTCGATGCGCCTGCGCGTTTGTAGTCGTTGCTGCTATTCAAATCCCTACTGAATGCTTTGCTGTGCTTATGAAACATTTTCGTAAAATTTATTGTAATGACTTGGGAGCACACAGAAACTGGCACACAACACAGACAACAAGTCAGCAGAAGCACTCGGCGCGGGGGGAGGCGCAGGCGGCGGTGCATCGAAACTCCTTCGTGTCTTCTTGGGATTACATAAATCCGCTAATTTTTTATATAATATCGTTAATACATATTATTTTGTTTGGCGCTTGCAACATGTATTGCAATATGCCCGCGGCGGTATCGATATCGGTGCAGACGCTGTGGCCATGCCGCTGCTTGTTGCCGCAGCAACTTCGATCCGATCCGTGGGTTCGCTGGCTCGGTCACATGGCAGCGCCTGGCCTCAAACTAAAACTTTCCGTTTTTATTGCACTTCTGTGGGCTAGCCAGTTTGAGCTCCTCGCCCGGTGCGGCGCAAGCATTGCGCGAGCAGCAGGCATTCGGCCACATGACAAGGTGCAACCACGCTGGTGTGCCTCGTCCGCTGATCGATAGACATGAGTCGGAATGAGGATGAGCATTCGTTTTGGCAGCAGCGACATTAGCATGAATCTTCGGGAAAGCTATTGTCATCAGTGCTGTCGCTATCGCTGTTGCCGCTGTTGTTAATGCAGCGGTTGCCGTTTTCGTTACTGAATGCTCGTTAGTCATTGGGACAACTCGTACACGTCTGCGCAATGCCCATCAGTGAGTGACCCAAAGAAGTGAAATAGAGAATGAAACTCGCTGCACGAAGTGCAATGAGTTGAGCCGGGCCGGGATGGGACAATGAGACTAAGCAACCAGGCGACCGGCCAGTGAACGTACAAAGGTGATGTCAGACACTCAGTCATTGAGTCACTGGGTTCATGTCATTTTATTGCTGCAACTTGGCTGGTGCCACATCCACTGCTTGGCAGCGTGCACCACAAGCAGACGCAGTAATCTGTCCGTCTGCCGGGCCGTCAGCCACTTTGCCACTCAGTCGACTCGTGTGAAATGCCTTCGTTGAGAGAATATGGGTTTGATGAAGGGAATTGCAAGTGGCAGTGCTGGGCTCTGTCGCTGGCAAATTGCACTCAGTCACCAATCCCTGAGCTTCACACTAAGCCAAGACATGATCGAGTCCCACTAAGCCCACTTAGCCAGCTGGTTCGGTTTAACCAGCTCAACTAAGGCAACGCCGCTTGATGGTATCGTCGCCGAAGCCCACGACAACCGATCGCTCATGCTCGGTTTCTTCATTTGTGTTAATAGACTTCCTCCTACTTTGGCGGACTACAAGTGCGAGTGTGAGAGCACTTTGCATTGATACATTGCCGGCGCGCACGGCTCTGCTTTCAGGTCAGCCTACATGCAGACTTTCACTATGCATTTCCGATACCTATCAGAAGCAGGCAGCCGCTAAGTTAGCCAAAGTGGTTTCATGCCATCAACAACTCACAAAACCAAATAAAAATAATTCCGCTTACATAATTGCAAAGCAGAATTTTTTCGAACAATGCATACATATATACATTGTACGTAGTGGTTGCGCATACGTGTAGAATATATAGATACTAGAGTCCTGCACGAGTATGCGTTTTTGCTATTCGAAAACATTCAAATGCTTTTGAATAGAATACTTCACTTCATCTCTGCGGACCGGTCCGAATGAATACGAGTACAGCTCTCTTCGAGTACGAGTAAGCTCCGAACAGAAACGAGTAGACGTACACTATTTATTCATATTCGCTCGAAGCGGGAAAACGAGGACAAAAGCATTCGAATAATAGTACAAACTGCTTGAATATTCGAATATACTCGTTTTAATATTCCTACGATTATTTAGAGATATTTATGTTGTATATTAATATTTATTATTAGGTATTAATATTATTTATATGCTACTTTCTTCAATAATTTCCATTTTGCGTATTAACTTATAAGCCACTTCAACCGCACCACAAGTATACACATGGAAAAGTGACATACTGCGCATAAAAATATTCGATGAAACTGTTGATCGTTTCTATTCGTTTCGTTGTACACATTCTTCGAATACCAAGTACCCGTACAGTATGTACAGTAGTGTAGTCGCCAAAATGAATATATTCATGCAGGACATTAATAGATACATATGTACTACACATTCATAAATACAATCATAAATAAACAGCTTCAACAAATCACAGCCTTGTCTAGAAAAATATGCCTTGACGCAGTCCGAAACCTTTTCCATTAAAGCAAAGTAAACTACTTTGTAGTGAATCATAGTCCAAAAACTACTTAAAAATCTGTTACGTTTCCAGCAGTGAACATTGTGTAAATTCAAATTTAACACTTTGCTTAATTTACTCAGATTGACTCCTTCAGTAACCAATCTTGCTCGCTCTGTTCGGTGTGTTTGGGTCGGCGGTGGCAGCAGGTGATGGGAGATGACAACACAAATTGTCAATTGCGCTCTAGACGTGCAAGCAGTTATCTGCACCAGCAGCACAAACACTGGGGCCAGGAGCTGCTGTTAGTACTGGTTGACAGCGTCATTTGTGCTGCAGCCGATTCACAGCAGCAATCGTACAATGAGGTGTCTGTCGTTGCACATGAGCATTTCTAATTAAGCCATTCGATGCGGTGGTTGCGTGCGGAACGCGAAGCCAAACTCCGCCAGTCGCCGTTAGCCTTAGTAGTAAAACAGAAAAGCAAATAAATAACTTCAGGCAAATCTGGGAAGGTGGTGGGCGGATGTGGTGTGCCTTAAATAACTCATTACAGGCGACCAAATTTTATTGCGATTTTGCGATTTTCTCGAAATAAATCAAGATCGGATCAAGCAACGCTATGTATTTAGGAGCGCGTCAACGTGCGCAAGCATAGTGTCCGCTGACCCGCCAGTTCAGCAGGTTGAGCACTGCCGCAAGAGTTCAGAGAGCACGGAGAAGACAGCCGGCGCATGTGATCGCCTTGATCAAATGCTTAAAAAAAAAAAACAAACGCCTTACTCCATTGCTTGCATAATGCGCGCCGACAACGTGTGGCTGTCATTAGTTAAGGATTTCATTTTCGTACTAAACCCTCGTTTCGCAAAAACATACGAGTGCATGTAGTTATACATTCTTGGACATTCAAGTTAGCGAGTAATTGGTTACTAATCGTGACGGCAAAAGCGCGCGGGTACGAACTAAAGCAAAATCACTTATGCTCGCTTGAAGTCGCTAGTGCCGCGTTATTCTTTTATTTTTTGTCTGAGTGAATTGCAGGAGGGGCGTCGCAGAGGATAAGCCGTCATAACAACACTCATATTTTAAGGTTCACAACGCTTGCACGCACGCACGCACATTCCCATTTAAATGTCATTCCCTTCATTTGGATCACCCCCAGAGGAGCGCTTGATATTTGCTTGCGCAATGCCGTATGTAGTACTTGCATGCTTTTAATTTCACGCATAGCCAAAGTCGTAGCAAGTTCAATCTTCTATGCAAATGTTAACAACGTACGCAGTATGCATACCGCTGCACCCCACCTCGCAATATATGTAATAGCAAACTTGTGCCGTTTTTATTTCAGGTGCAACAAAATCATCCAGCACTAGCGCACCAACAGAACGTTCCACAGCGACCAACTCAAAGTCGGCGACCAGCACACAGAGCGTTGGCAGTGAATCGCGCACCCAGGTGCCGGACAAATTGAAAAGTGAGAAACGATTTCACACCCAAACTAACAAACCACCCGGCAGCTCGAGGCTTACCACCGCCACAACAAGCATGTTGCTCTTGCAGCCAAACGTAAGCATTGATTTCAACCGAACTCCTCACTGGTCTCAACTGCGCGAACATGCCTTATGCGTGTTTTCCCTGGACTTGTATTCATATACACACTTGTGTACATCCATATTTGTGCAAATTATTGCTGTTAAATTTTAAATGGTTTTTTAAACCGTTCGAGAGCTTGTTGCATACTTGTCTCAACACAATAGCTCGCTAATGAAATTGAATTTGCATTCGCATTCCGCCATGCACAATCTGTTCCGTGATTATCGCTGCCCGCGACCAAGCCGCAAGAGTTAGTCCGCCTAGCGCCTCATCAATTCTCAACGCCATAAACGCCCCATTAGGGGATGAAACACTTCGGGCATAACCGACCGCAATGAAATTGTGCAGAACGTACATAGTGTATAAAAGGACACACCGCGTAGAGAATTCGAATCATTGTTTGCTGCCATGTCGGCGCAATAAACAATTCATTACAACTTGTTAGCGGCGGCGTCTCCACCAATCACAGCGGATATCGCAGGCGCTTTCGTGGCGCATGTCCAACGGTAAACTCCTCCTAACTTAAGTGTTTGCCGGTGCATTATTCGTTTTTCCCATTTTGGTAATTCAGTCTTTCCCATGTCGTCTTTTGTTGCAGAGCTCTTTCAGTTCTCTTTCTCCGTTTGATAATTTCTCGACGCAGCCCACAAGCAGTGAACATAATCAGGCTCACCCGAGCAATCAGCATCGCCCACCAGAGCAGCAGCAGCACTTCGCCAACGAGGAACACCCGCTGAGCAGCCTGGCCGACAGCTCAGTAGGCAATAACGATCTTATCGAACATACGTTTAATCAGCTCTCGGATTTGTTTTTCCCCGCGGACTCGAATCAATCTTTGTTATCTCCGGGCATCGATCACCAACCGCGCTACTCAGAAACCGGCCACCAGCACAGCCTGCAGGATCTGCATTCATCTTGCGAGACGCTGATTGGCAGCAGCGAGGACATCACCAGCTCGATTGAGAATCTCACTAAACTTACGTGCTTGCGCGACAAACGTCTCCCGTTCATTCCGGAACACAAGGTCAGCACCCCCGACTCAGAGCAAGACCACTCGCTGTGCTTCGACCGCTCAACACCCCAAGAAATCGGGCTTCTAAGCCTGCGCTCCAGTAGTGATCCAGCCATTGCTCTGCACACACTCCAAGAACGACAGGCTCTACAGCAGCAGCAACCACACCCGCAAAATCTAAACCCACTCACATCCCCTGTGGAAGAACCACTCTCATGTGGTAGTTCTCTGCCGAGCTTTCAGGAAACCTATTCTCTCAAATACAATCCTGCAACGCCCACCACTCCAAATACCCCCTCCAATTTGAAAATGGACGAGGATTGCTTCCAGCTGTCGACGCCAGCGGATATCATGGGTGGTCAGGTCCTCGGCCAGCACAACCACCTTCACATGCATCAGCACATTCACCAACATCAGCACATGCATAACCATCACTCAACGCAAGTGGCAAGTGCCAGCAGCAACCACAACCATAACCACAACAACAACACTAATGCGTACAACTATCAAAGCCATTTCAACGCATCGGCAGCTTCTTCAAATTCATCGGCATCCTCGTACGAGTACAATAACAGCACGGGCTCAGGTAGCGCTAACCCATCGGAGCCGAGTCAGAATTTCAATACCACCGGCGATAGTTTCTACCATCAATACCAATTGGCGCAACAACAAAATGTAAGTAACGGTAAATATAGCCAAAGTCTTTGATTTTCCAATTCAATTCAATGCAATTGATTTCAGTTTTCGAAAAAAACAAAAAACTTTGTACACAATCGTCAATAAATATTCACCAAACAGTGCTCCTCTTTTTTTTACTTTAATTTACAGAGCTATGGGGGCCCCACTTCCTCCGAGCGCTATTCGCTTCCCACTTTTCCCACCATTTCCGAGCTGCAAGCCGCCACCGCTGCCGCTGCTGTCACGGTAGCACCTTTGCGCCGCTCGTCGCTTCCAGTTCATCGTTCCGGCTCACCGGCAAATCATAGCCCAAAACTACCGAAACTGATCCTTGGTGCCAGCGTTTCAACCGGACTTCTTAAGCACCAGCAGCAACAACACCATCACCATCAGCAGCAGCTTTCCAGCGCCCCCAGCTCAGCGTCCAACTCGCCCAGCTGCCATCAGCAAGCGCCCACCCCCGCCACCACTCCCACGCTGCACGCGCACAATCCGCTTAGCAACTCCGCCAACGACTTGCTCAACGGCCGCATGATGCAAAGCTCTTCGCAACTGTGCGCCGTTTGCGGCGACACTGCTGCCTGCCAGCACTACGGCGTGCGCACCTGCGAAGGCTGCAAAGGCTTCTTCAAACGGACCGTACAAAAGGGCTCAAAATACGTCTGCCTCGCCGACAAATCCTGTCCGGTGGACAAACGTCGTCGGAATCGGTGTCAGTTCTGTCGGTTCCAGAAATGTCTCGCTGTCGGCATGGTGAAAGAGGTTGTACGCACCGACTCGCTGAAAGGCCGCCGTGGACGCCTACCATCTAAGCCGAAATCACCACAAGAGTCTCCGCCATCGCCGCCTGTCTCGCTCATAACTGCTCTGGTTAGAGGACATGTGGACACAACTCCAGATCCATCCTGTCTCGACTACTCTCAATATAAGGAGCCTGCCTTCGACGACTCCCCGCTCGTTATGAGTGAGGCGGAAAAGGTGCAACAATTCTACAATTTGCTCACCACCTCGGTGGATGTCATAAAGCAATTCGCTGACAAAATTCCTGGCTACTCGGACCTGTGCTCCGAGGACCAGGAGCTGCTATTCCAGTCGGCGTCCTTGGAGTTGTTCGTGCTGCGACTTTCCTACCGCGCCCGTGTGGACGACTCCAAGATGACCTTCTGCAATGGCGTGGTGCTACATCGCAGCCAGTGCCAGCGCTCGTTCGGCGACTGGCTCAACGGCATCCTGGAGTTTAGCAAGAGCCTGCACAATCTGGAAATCGACATATCGGCTTTTGCATGCTTATGCGCACTTACCCTCATCACCGGTAAGTGTCACATACCACTTGTTTGACTTCAAATCAATGATCATTGCAAACTCTGTACATATTTCTATGCAAACACGTTTTTTAATGAAGAAAAATCACTTTGTGTTGTATTTTGCAGAACGCCATGGACTACGCGAACCCAAGAAAGTCGAGCAGCTACAAATGAAAATCATCGGTAGTCTCCGAGACCACGTCACCTACAACGCAGAGGCGCAGAAAAAACCACACTATTTCAGTCGGCTGTTGGGAAAACTACCCGAATTACGTTCGCTCAGCGTGCAGGGCCTACAGAGGATATTCTACTTGAAGCTGGAGGACTTGGTGCCAGCACCGACATTGATAGAAAATATGTTCGTTGCCAGCTTGCCATTCTAAGTTCTCTCCTATCTGGAGCAGTAGTTATAGGTTTAAGCCCCAAAAACATGACTTAATTACTACTTATTTATTCAATATCAGCACTTCTAGCGAAGCCTCTTCCTTTTAACTTTGAATTAAAGAAACTTGCCTGTAATAAAACATACTACATACGCAGTAGGTCACAATCTACCCACGGATGCATACCAGCACTGCGCCTCCGTTAGAGGTGTGTCTTTAGGACATATTGCTTTAATTTTCATGTAATGTTTCGCTCATTTGTTAAAAGGTGTGTACTAGACACGCGTCCTATGCTTAATCTAAGTACTTATCTATTGTAAGTATATAAGAAACGTTGAAATAGCGGGTAAAGACGGAACGCTTTGGTTCGCGATCTTGTGTTACCGGCCCTAATCTCATAACATTTAAGTCAAATATGCAACGGTTTAATAACCTCTGTACTTGTAACAGTCGAGCCTGAAGACAACATTGGCTGCTATAGAATAGAACTAAATAGAAGGATTGTGGAAAGCACGCTTGGTCGATAACCACTTGAGGGTATGAATGAGCTAAACCTTCCAACGGCTTCAACAATCTGCTCCACATGTAGTTATGGTTTTGTTTTTCAAGTGGTGTTTTTTAATTCAATTTCGTGTAAAAATCTTTTATTTCCTTGTTGTTGTGAAACAATGCCGTGCATTGAACTATGGTCTTGCTAGTGTTTTTCTTTTCAATTTCTATTCCTACGCAATCTCATCAATATTTAATGTCAAATTATTGTACTTTAATACGATATCCCTTTCGTGACTTGTCAGCCAACACATCAGCGAACCTCAGGTTGCGAGTTCTTTTATTTTTAATGCTCTTGACGTTAATTGATAAATTGGTTAGGCAGTTGAAGCTGTCAAAAGCGCATTTTCACCACGAAGTGTCAGCAAGTTTCCTTATTACCACCAGTGCCACACACGAGTCAAATCGAAATAGTAGTCGTGTGGCGTGGGCGGAGGAAGAGGGTGTAGGGCATTGCAGCTTGCAGTGAGTGCGATTCGTAAGTTAGTTTCTACCAACATACAAATTGTTTTCTCTAGTCAATTGGTAATGTACCATAGGTTTAAGTTCGAATAAACAAGTGTGTGTGTACAATTGAAGCCGCCACAAAAATTCCCAGTAAAACATTGATCGTTCATTGAGTAAATTTGCTTTCTTGCCAGCGCGCAACATACCGTACGCTACTCTTCTACCTTAGCTATATTTACAGTTGCACTCGCGCTCCCTAGCTCGTAGTGTAAGCGCGTAAGGCTACAAGTACTGTATATGGAAATAGGACGTAGGATAAGCAAGCTTCGATCCCGCAGCGGGTCCTGCACTGAGAGCAAATGTACCTTGATATGCAACATATTCATATTTACGAAGAGTAATTTCGGTAGCAAATGACGCGTACTTGGGTATGTTCGAGTATATAGGTTATACTATATACGAAGTGTGAATTGAGAATTGTGATATTCGGATGCTGCATACACCTGGGTCTGGCTGTTAGCACCGCAAGTGCGCGAACCCAGTAGAAACCGCGCTTTATGTTCTTCACTATTTTTCAAACACATTCGCGGGCGCAATTGTTTTACTACTTTTACTCTAAAATGTAAGCTCCCATAGAAGTTTAATCTTTTTTACTTGTATTGATGTTTACATTCGTAGTTAGGGTTTATGAATTGTGCATCTCTTTACACGCACTCCCACATACACACCCACGTACACGCCAACATATTTGCGTATATAGCATATATAATATTTATACTGGATCTACATTATATTAATACATACATATATGCATACTTACGTTAAACGCTAAACACTTAATGTACGAGTACCTTTTCATACCTTAGAGAATCCTTACGATTTCTTACTGTGCATAAGACAATGTAAGACTTGGAAAATTTGAACTTAGCAAGTCATTTTGGCAATTTTTCCCTTTTGATTAAAATGTTCGATTGTCAAGTATTAAGCAAATTACCATAATTATACACACACATATACAAATAAGGCGAAGCAAAAACTAAAGTAAAGCAAACATATCGTTCTAGCTAAAAACAATGCAACGTACTGTCTGTGCACCGTACGAGTTATGTATACCCGAAGTCCTTAAATTGTAACCATTTAATTAACACAAGAAACGCAAATCTATTTACGAGTACCTTAGGAGCGTAAGAGGAAGTTTTCATATGTCTAGCTAGCAAGAATATGTCCTTGAAATAAAACATGTATGTACCTTTTTGAAAAGTGCAGAGATACAACGCAGATATGCCTACGCGCAAGTTTTGTTGAACCACTTAGACCGGCCGTCCGGCAACTGCACACGAACACACATCCAAAGCTACATGCAAAACATGATTGAAGTAACGTCAAGTACCTTACGCAGTTTAACTGTTGCAACTTATCTGTATCTGAGTATCTGAAGCTGAATTTGTACGAGTAGGAGTTGGATAAATGTTAATTCTTAAGTATACAAGTCTATATGCTTTTGCAAATGGTTTTTGACCACAAAAAGCAACACTTTGTTTTTATATTTTTTATAAACAAATCAACTACGAATACACATAAAGACAGGTGGACGCTCTCACATGCACACACACACACATACCCATATGTATACTCGAGACACTCGTTGTTAAATGTGTGGGTCCCGACGACTGTTTTCGAAGCACTCAAAGTGCCCGCAGCTCTAGCACAACTATCTGTGAGTGTTCAATTGGCAAAAAATATCCCTCAACTACCAACAACAACCACGACATTGTCGTCAGAACCCATCATGCGAAAGCACATGTCCTGCCATTCGCAATAAAGTACTTACTACACTACACTCTCTTAGAAAGCAAAATAAAGAAGCCCAGAAGATCCAAACGAAAACTGTTCGTCTGTTTGTGTGTGTTACCTATGCACTTAATTTACGTGTTTACATCTACTATACTGCAATTACCAACACTAATGTAATAACATATAATCATAATTAGAACTACGCATAAACCTGCATACAGTTAATTATTGCAGAAGCCACTGAAACCGGTGCGAGTAACATACGTACCCGAAATACCTGAGACATAAAATAGGTTACTTTCATTGTGTGTATTTGCGATAAGTTTTTCTTACATCTCATTGCCGTTCTTTTGCAATGTCCATACCTACGAGTTTATTGTGAAACTATGTATTGATAATTTTGACTTTCAACTGTACTTACATATATCTTGCATGTACTTGCGTGTACCTTTTATATACACATATGTATTTAAACTTACGAAAAAGTGCGTTATTTACGTGAGTCTGCAGGATGGACACGAGCGTGAAGAAAAATGTATGAATTGTTATTCCTTTGATTTAAATAAAAGTTTTTCCTAATTATACATATAAATATTGCAAACGTGTCATTCATTATCGCCGATTAAAATTTTTTTTAACATATCCATATTTGGGGATTTGTGGGCATCACAGGGGAGAAACTTGCGTTCTAAACTATCGCTAAGTATCTTTCAAGAACTCGCCGAACTTGCTTCTTTGAACAGTAACTAATAACACTGAGCAACAGCCAAACTCTTTCCGAGTTCTAGTAAACCTTTCCTAAGTGATTTTTGGACGCTGATCACTTCTTCGTACTTCAGATTTTAGATTGTAAGAGCGGTTTGTAAGTTATTGGTGGTTCTTGCTTGGAGGTGTTTTCCACGTTTTTTCAACTTTTAATTTTTATTGGATTTACAAGATACATTTTTTATGACACAATAACCAATCCTCAAGCTATAATTTGGACCATAGTTGATTTCAATTGGTCAAGAGTTAACATGGCTATAGCCTTTCAAAGTTAAATTTTCGCGAATTTTCCATTCAAATTCATTTAAACTAAAATATATAAAAATGTCCTTTTTAATTGAAAGCCTTAACATTCGTCTTCCTCTGTATGACAATAGTTCTCTTTGGCCAGATTTCCAGTAAAAATTATCCAGTAAACAATATCAGGAGAGCAAGCCAGCTTACGCTCCCTAAAATCAAACTATCCAAAAAAGTAAACAAACAGCAATTTGTAAGAATTTGCAAGTTTTAACTCTTGCTTACACCACTGGGACTTGGCCCACTCACAATACACAGTAAAAAGGGTGTAAACAGGAGAGTTAAAGAAAGAAACAGCTGATCTAAAAGTTTCATTTGAAGTTTGAAGTGGTAGGGAAAATTAAGTTAAATCAGACATTTAATGCAAAATGCAAATAGTTCGTTGCGCTCAATCTGAAATTCTTCCCTTTCAGCTTCAGCGGGTAAAGCTGAGCACGGCGGCTGTGGGTCAGCAGACTTGCGAACGCACAAATTCTTTGCAGGTGCCATTTGCCTCCAAAAGTTTATAAAAATTATTTCTATCATATGGCAGCCAGTTATATGTTTTTCTTGTTCTTCTTCTTACTGGCAAAAAGTTACTGGACAAAATTTCTCCAGTAAAAACTTGCAAACAAAGTAAAATCTTTACTTTGCTTGCAAGTTCTCACGAAATGAACTGCCACTTTACGCTCTCAGTTTCTCTCTCGTTACTGGAGATTTGGCGTCAACAAACAGGATCCAGTAAAAATGTGTATAAATTCGTACAAATTATTCTCTGCCAAACGGACCTAATATCGCACACCCACTTCAGAAGTGACGCAACTAAAAATTTTTTATTTTCGGGTTTATGTGTTAATACTGTTCACAATGCATCTATTTACCATATTTTGTTCTTTAAACTGTTGCCAAAATACAGTTAGATCTCTCTTCATGTCGAGAAGTTTGATGCTATTTGATCGCTGCAGCTCAATGCAAAAGAGTTCTAATTCAAATTGTGACACTTTTAATTTTAATTTTTTTTAAGTTGTGACAATTTTATACAAATAAATTTTATATAATTATATACTTTTCATATAAAAAATTATTTTCGAATTTTCAAAATTTTTCTTTCAACTTTTTAACTGTCATTTGTAATTATTAAATTCAGCAAAAGTGACAACTTAAATTAATTCGGTAATTATTGAATTAATAATCATCAAAAAAGTCACAACTAAACATTTTGGATTTTCTAGTGCAAAATTAAAAAAAAAACTTTGTAACTTATTAAAACATAATCTGTAGGGATTTTCTACTAAACGGTCTTTACGTTATTTAAAAAATTTTTTATTCAGCTCAAAAACAGTTTTTTGCGTTTCCTATGTATATATTTTTTGCAAGCAAAATTCTTTTGTGTATTTGCAATCTAGCAAACTCACTGAAAATTTGACTTTGCAAATTAATAATTCCTGCAAATTTAAGCGGATTTTAAATGTTTTAAACACAAACTTAGAGTATTGGTAATCTATGTTAAAAAATGGCATTTCAGACTTCAGGTATGTAGGAGCTGCATGCGTATAATGGCCAAAAAACAAGGAAAACGCCCTCCAAGGAAAACCATCAATATTTCCTAAGCCGCTCTAACAATCAAAAAGCGCAGTTGTGATCAGCATCCAAAAATTATTTAGAAAAGTATGGTTTGATTTCAACAAGACAGGGTGTAATGTGATTGCATACGCGGACGATGTAGCGATTGCGGTATCAGGGAAGAATCTTCCGACTCGATCTTCCGGCTGGTCGATCTTCTCCAGGGTGCCCTCAACCTACTCGTATCCTGGTGTGGATCCAGAACGGTCTGGGTGTTAATCCTTCCAAAACCAAACTGGTTCTCTTCACAAGGAAACACGTAATTCCTACTTTTAGTCCACCTATTCTTAGTAGTACAAGTTTAAGCATTAAACCGCAGGCCAAGTATCTTGGTATATTGCTGGACAGAAAACTCAGCTGGAAAGCGAACATCTGGAAAGGGTTCGCAAGGCTACAGTAGCATTGTATTCCTGCAAAAGAGCAGTTGGAAAAAAATGGGACCTGCAACCACGAATAATGTAGTGGATCTTTATTTTAGTGATCAGGCCAATTCTCTTCTATGGAGCGGTAGTCTGGTGGACGGCCCTAGACAAGAGGGTCCATCAGAAGCCATTGGACTCAGTGCAAAAGTCGGCAGCGCTCATTATAACCGGCGCCATGCGATGAACACCATCCAAGGGACTCTATACCCTGCGCCACCTTCTCCCCGTTGATCTTTATGGGAAACAAGCTACAACCCTCTCCGCAGTAAGATTGAACACTATCTGGGATGGGCGCGCACTGATTTTGGTCATTGCCGCATCCTTGGCAAAGTAACCGACATTCCCACTCCCAAGTAACAACTTCTGAATTAGTATTAAAGAACGTTTTATTGGATCACTGCTTTTTAGGGGAATACTTTTGTTACTCCGCACATACATACGTACATTTGAAATATTGAAATTGATAAACATATGTGAATAAATGCTATTATGGATTACTACAGTAATGCAACTAAGTGTACACGCATTCTGTTTGTCGTCGCTTCACATTGGACTAATTGTCTGCGTACAAAAATTTACCGATAGAATGGAGCTTTGAGCATATTGCTATGATTGAATATGTACCAGTCGGATCAAAAAATGTCAGTTTATTCAGATTCTCATTATTGTAATTTGAAACGTTATAAATTGCCTTGCAATAAGTTCGAAAGCTTCAACAACTCGTTCGAAAGCATTACAAAGAAAAGGAAGAAAACCCATGAATAAAGCGGAAACTGTACAGGCATTTGCAAATAAAAAGTGTGATGTAAAATTAACACTTTCAACGATTTGTCAAAATTTCTGAACTTCCGTTCAAGTTTAACATAATGCAGAACAATTATTAATATAGATTGCTTGCTTGCTTACTAAAGTAATCACTTTTACTGCCGACAAAATGTCAACAGCAAGTTTTAAGTATTTGATGATGAACTATGGTGGTTATTTGCTGAAAAAATAAACAGAAAATTATTAACGAGAACATCATGTCTTACCTGACACTGCTTCCTTAATCGTAGCACGATGGGACTCGTCTTTTAGTTCAAATCAAGTTTGATACGCATATAAGAATTGTGAAGAAACTGCGGCGAATGTTTTAAATGTTCTGGTGAGCAGACTAGGAAATGATTTTGTTGCTTTGCATAGCATTTTTCAAGTCGAACTGTCTTCTGTATTTAGTATTTCTTGAATCCGCGTCGATTCCTGTTGAAGCTGCCACCACCGCCACCGCCACCACCGCTGCCGTTACGAGCACGCGAGCGATTGTTACTGCCGTAGTTCTGTACTTTGGCCGAATATTTGCCGGATGGTGGTGAATAGATCTTTTGATCCGAAGATGGCTTTGATTTTTTCTCCTCGTCCTTCCCATTTTGATTCTTCCCGTCAAATGTGATTGGCGCGTGGCGCTTGGATCCTACTTTGTTCTACGGAAGGCGCACAGTACATTCAAAATATCCTCCTTTAAGCGATAGGAATACTTACATTTTTGCGGGTAACCCAAGAAAGTTGAACGTTATGCTTGAAGCTCGGCGGTGAGTGGAAAAGATCACGAATGAGTGTGCTAATGTTGGATGTGGTCTTTAATGCGGTCAGCTTCAGTTGATTCTCCTCCGATTTCAGCTCCTCCGCTGATTTGCCCTTGACGGCTTCTTCCAGTTTCTTAATGTACCTGCAAAGATATTGCCGCAATATAGAGCATTTTTATCGCGCAATCAGACACCGTGCAGTTAAATACCCTTGTGTTCCTCGTGCTAAATATTGCAATCTGGAACGGAAATCCTTCAGCTTTTCTGGGTCAGTTACAAACGACAAACTGTCAGTGTTCTTCTTGCCCAATGTGTGCAATGCATACAAAAGACTTTCGGCGTGTGAGAACTGAAACGACGGTGGCGGACTGCCCACGTCGTCGTCACTAAGCTTCGGTAGTGGCATGTACTCCTACAAAACGAAAGTGATCAATGCAAACTACAGTCGCAAATAAATCGCTATATCTGTGAAAGCACAACTTACCATTAAGATCGAATAGACGTTGTCAATGCGTACTGTGGCATTTTCCAATACATCGCAGTAGGTGCACATCTCGGCAAACACCTTTAGTAGCCGAAGCTGTACTTGATCCTGATGGACTGCGGTGGCGATCATGTTCCACGTACTCAAAGGTAGTAGCTTATCACAAACATACACGACAAATGGTGTCGACTTGATTGTATTCTAAAGGAAAACAAATTTCGCATTTGATTAGTCAGCAAAATCAAAGACCACATATTTCACTATACTACCGAAAAATAGGGCATGGCATGAGTTGCACACTGAATGAAGCGCTCTACGATCTCGTCTTCAATGGTGATTGCGTCTATGTCCGCACCGAGTTCGGCTTGTTCAGTGGCCAAATTGACAAGCTCGGCGTGTCCGGTGATTGTTGAACCCAATTTAGTCAGTCCCAAAATCGTCATGCACAAATGGAATTCATCTGCTGACACGTCCTGCAACTTGGGAGTAAGCTTACTTCTTCAACTCCAGGAAACTTATTATTCTTACCTGGAGAATTTTTTTGATCTCGTCAATTAGAAATTCCTCGACTTCCTTCGTCACCACAGTGGGTCCCATGGCAAACAACTTTGTTGCAATGAACTTAAAACAGCGCTCACGTGTTGTTTCATCCCCTGAAGATATTTGTGTGAAGACGCCGGTGAGTGCACCTTTAGCATCCATCTGAAATTAAGCACGTTACCTACATTCTTTCTTTCAAACTTAAACTAGTTTTCAGCTAAGCATTACACATAATTTGCACCCCACCACCACCGCAATCGATCCAGAGCAAGTAATATTTGAAATTCGAAAATGTCTGTATTACATAAAACTTTTTTATACCCAGAAATCACAAAATCTTTAAATACTGGGAAATACGTATATCTTAAAAAAGTCAGAATTTCAATGCTGTAATGAGAACTGATGTTCATTTAAGCGGGTCGAAATATGACAGCGAAGTTTGAGCGGTGCATTGGCAAATCACCTATTACTGAAAATTAAAAATGTATACTGTCGATATGAGATAATATACCAACTAAAAGTTCTGTATTCGTTAAAGCTGAAAATATGGTCTTGATGTATATACGTAGATCTCCATGTCTTGATTCCAAATACGAAGGATGTCATTCACACTCTGACCTAACAAACACCTGGAAACACATGTTATGCGGCACCCCTTTTAGAACTACTAGTCTTCCAGGTGAGATTATTGCCATGAAAATGTTAAAATTTCCATACAGCTGTAACTCTACTTCACTCCTCCACATATAAACCATCAATTGGCAGCTTAACGTACATGAATTACGCTCTCTTAGGATCTAATCTTATACCTGAATACAACATTTTGCTACACCGTACCTTGATTATGGTTTGCAACGAGTTATTCACTTGCTGTAACTCGAGTGGATCGTCAAGAACTAAAAGCTGTGCCAGTGTGTCGCCTACCTTGGCGGTAGTTCCAACAGTGTCTTGGCATAGTTTTGGCAAGTCTTTAATGGCTTGACGACGTATCTGCAATGTAAGTGTTAAAACTACGGATGCCAATGGATGTGTTCAGCACCCTTACCTGCATATCGTCGTCCTCGCACAGATCCAGTTGTGCATCAATAGCAGTATCGGAAAGTTCGGGGAAATGCTTGAAGAATTTTCCGATGAATTGCGAAGCAAGGCGCTTCTCCTTGGATGATCCCTTCACGGCTTTCAGTATGTCTTTATATTCAGAAACGTGCTGCATATGCAAATAAATACGCATTATATACCGCAAGTACAAAACAACTCGATACTCACTTCCGAAATTTTATCCCCTGCTTCCGAGAGAATTTCGTAGCATTTGTACAAATGTTCAATGTTGTCCATGCTGTCTCGAATTTCAAGCTACCGGTTTGGAAAATGCTCCACTCTCACTGAATTTCTTATAATTACTTAGTTTTTTGAGAGTTTACTATTTTTTGCTTTACTTTTAAAGTATTTAAATGTCGTTTTCAGCAATTTACGACCGACAACGACCAAATTCGATAAACGTGCGAAAATACAGACACAAAAAGCTGAAAGATGGTGTGCAAGTTTAAGTTACCTAGGCGTCCATGCAATCACAGCGCTGCCACCTTCGGCTTTTTGAAATTGTCAACCAGTGTTGCCACTTAAAAAATTTACACTGTAGTTGTTTGGCTTTAAAAAGTGAAGTAGAAATTAGAAATAGAAATTTTATCAATTACAAAAAAAGAAAAGAAATTGAGAGGAGTTGTATCTCATTGCATTTTCCTTTTTTTAAATTTTGTTACACAAATATATGAGTGCATAAAAAGTTGTAATAAAAATAACATTACAAGAACCATTTAATTTACATTACATTTCAAAAATCTTGTATGTAGTTTTAGTTCCCGAATCTTTTCTTCGAAATAAAGAAATAGTAAGTTTTGCCGAATGTATTCTACACTAAGCGACACATAATTACCCTCTCATTGAACTATGGCTCCAAATTGTTGTTTATGGTACAACTGAAAAATTGTTTATGGGACTGAATATGGCCCTCAAATGCTATCGAGTTAACAAAAATAATTAAAAACCAAAAAATCGCGTTTCGCAATGGTTGCATCATACTGTAGTCGATTTGAATGGTGTTTGGGAGGTTTAGTAGAAACGAAAATTTGATGAAGGTCTACTTCGATTGTAGTAAAGTGACAACACTGCTCACAATAGCGACAATGCTTTTGTCGCAACAATTTTCTGCCTGAAAACCTGTGTTGCCAGATAATTTTAAAATTGATAGCTAGATCGACGGCTTAATAAAACTAAAAATAACTAAAACAAGGATAGAATTTTTTGTTTGTAAATATTTCAGCAAATGTTGCCATACTGGTTCGCAAATAGTGTCCCACAATTTTGAGAAATGACTTCAGTCCAAAGACGAAGAAGAAGACTGCGATAGCCACCCTGTCAGATCTGGTTAAAGAGGGCTTTGTGACGGAGCACGAACGCGAAGCCGATAAAAGATGATGCAGCAATAATCAGCACTGCGCTGATTGATCTGCACAACGTGAAGGCCGCCACTGCTGTCATCGCGAAGGCAACCCTCAGGTACAAACTCCGTGTAGTGCGGGCCCAGGAAGTGTAGTGGGAGTGCAGGGGCCAAATTAAAGGTTTAACGGAAAATAACATTGAGATAATTGGGGCATGTATATTAACCCGGCGTTGGTGTGGTGAAAAAAAATTACGTTATTGGTGTGATGGGGTATGACATACCCCAAAACTTTATATAGCAGCAAGCTCATGAAACAACAGATATATAAAAGATAGCAATTATATATTATTCTTCATTTAATTTTACGTAAGAAAATGAAAAAAAATTTTATGTTTAAGCATATTGTAAAAGAAAATAACAAATATCAGAAAAACTGATATCCGTATTATTTACAAAAATACAACCTCTGGGGTATGGTATACCCCACCACACCAATGCCGGGTTAATAACCAATGGTTTGAATTATATTTTGTCTTTCAGATTTCCTGGCATAAATGCAGTGTAGCAAACCCTCGTGAAAAAAATAAATAAGTACAGTGGACCCTCGGTTAACGTACACAATTGGTTCCAGCATCTTGTTCGTTATGCGAAACGTTCGTTAAGCAAAACCATTATTCCCATATAAATCAATGTAAAATGAATTAATGCGTTCCAGGTCGAAAAAAATACACTCTAATATGTTTCAATTTGAACTTTTATTGAAAGAATGTAACATAAAATGCATCAAGAGAACTGAAAAAATACACCATTTAAAGTTCAGCTTTTATTGAAAGAAAGTTAAATGAAACATATAAAATTCTTTAAGGAACTGAATATATATTGGACGGAAGGAGACAATCTCAAATGAAAAAAATAAAGAGTTTAGAAAAGAACAATTTTTTTATAATTGGTACATGCATACCTAGTTTTTTTTAAACAAAAAACTGTCTAGAGTCGTTTGTTTCTGACGTCGCCCAAAAATTTGTTGAAAATGAGACACAGCATTATCGTTGAATAAAACACAGACAGCACTATAATGTGTATTCGGGGTTTCCCCTGTTTCGTTGTTTAGCACAGACAGAAATTTTACATCCAATTAAGGTTTCCCCCTTTTTCGTTGGTCGTTATGCGAAACTTCGTTCGTTAAGAGAAACTTTTTTTCCCCAAAAAAAGTGTTCGTTATGCGAAATGTTCGTTATGCGGGGCGTTCGTTAACCGAGGGTCCACTGTATATTCTTACATAGAGGTTTGGCTCCTGAATCTAACGAACTACAAGTTTTGCCTGAGAAAGGACCACAAAAAGCGTGGCTTGGGGTCAAATTTCAAAATTGATATCAGAACAACTTAATCAATTCTCTATCGATTTACACGATATGGGTATCAAACGAAAGGTCTTTTCTATACCTTTCTTTCTATGTTTTTATACGAAATTTTTAACAACGGATTTTTTATCAAAAACCCCTATTCCCTGGAATTCCCTTTATAATTAAGTATAAAAAATTTGAAATTTTAGTATTTTTCCTTTTATATTAAAATTGAACTAAAATGGCGTGGGAAACATATCAACGTTTGTAATTAGTGCGAGAGAGGAGGTCCTAGACACAACTACAGGAAATACTCTAGCTCCTGACTGGTTAAAAACTGGAGGATATCTGGTGAAATTTCAATGTCGAACCATAGAATAAAACCTTTAGGAAATTCCAGGAGATCCTAAGTTTAAACTCCACCAACCTCGGGTTGGGAGATAATATCAGAAATACAATGGAACTAGAAACTATGATAGCATTCTTCAATAGTGCAATTATAAACACATTTGAAAATAGCTAGTTAAGTTAGTAAATATCGCGAATTGGTCCGAGTACAGAAGTGCACTTACCTTATATAATAAGGATATAAGAGAAGCTAAGCGCAGGAATTTCGGAAACTTCTGCGAGAACGTAGAATAATCTTTAGAGACATCAAGATTCTATACTTACTTAAGTGACCATAACAACCGTTCCAGGCGGCTATGCTTTGCGAGCCCTTGTGCAGTTGGTCGCACAAGGAGAAGATAAGGGCCTGCTTAAGTTGGTCTTTTAAGTCTGGTCTGATAAGGTCCAAGCGTCTTGGCGAGTGACTTCAATCTTCCACATAATACTCTCATCAGGACGTGGTGCATATTGTTGGATTGCCTTTCTTCAACACAGGACAAAGGGCATTGAGGTTCCAATCGTTGGGCATACATTCCAACCCTATCTTGCAGATAAGCTGATTCATGCACCCAATCAGCTCACCGCTACCGGCCTTGAAGAATTCTGCTGATAGCAGCTTGGTGAAGTGCTTCTTCCGCAACCTCAGTACACGTTGCGTATAACCAGATCCCCGTTTTCGTCTCTACAAGAAGATGCCCCGGGCTAAAAACCTTCCGTCAGACGTGTGACTTTCTGGAAAATTTTTTGGGTGCCGGGTACTTTTCTCGATTTCCTCACGCCTGCACCTTTCTTGCTCCAGTTTCTTGCGTCTAAAAAGGCACCTCTCTTTCTTTCTCTCCTCCTGATGTTTACGTACGGCTATTATAGCAGCCGACTACAGGGTTCTTGTAGGCAGCATTCTTCGCTGCAGTGGCTGCTCGACACTCTTCGTCGTACCATTGGTTTCTTAGTGGCGGGCGTCGAAAACCAAGAACATTTTCTGCGGCGGTGCGCATAGAGTGGGTAAAGTGATCCCATAATCCGCCGATATCATCAGATGGAGAGGGGGAGCAACCGAGCTGGTTGGAGGGTTGAGCGGAGTAGGCTTCGGCTATTTCTGGTGATCGCAGCTTACTGACGTCTAGCTTCCTTTGCAAACTAGGCTGTGCGGTCTTCGCTGCGCAAAGCCGCATGGGTACATTGACTGCAACAAGGTATTGGTCCTAGTCGATATTCGGCCCTCGGAACGTGCGCACATCTACAATGCTAGAAGCATGCCTTCCATCAGTCACAATTTAATCAATCCGGTTGCAGGTGGATTGATCGGGGTATAACCAGGTAGGCTTATGGATGTCGAGATGCTGGAATCTGGTGCTACCTATAACAGCTATTTGTGCCGCAGCGAAATCGAGCAGTTTCAGAACATTGTTCGAAGTGGTCGCATGGAGGCTGAACTCCCCAACTGTGCGGCCAAATATACCTTCTCGACCGACTTTTGCATTGAAGTTCCAGAGGAAGATTTTGACGTCACGGGCCGGGCACCCATCGTAGACGTCCTCGAGCTTTGCTTAGAACCCATTTCTGGTCGCGTGGTTCTTCTCGTGCGTGCAAATTAGGCTGTAGTATTTAGTAGTATTTAGCTTTGATGCGGATCGAAGCCAGCCGTTCGTTCACCGGAATGAACCGGGAGACTTTGTGGGGAAGTCCCTTGTTGACCAAAAATCCGCAGCGTGTGTGTAAGAAATGTGAGCTATATTAAACAGCTTTGAAGTATAAGAGGTTTCTGTTGGATGCGAATTAAAGCATAACATACTTAAATAAAGGTTCACATTTATTTTACAAATGTAAAGAGTGTATGGAAACTATAAAATAGTGTAAAAACGCACACATTATTTTCATGCATACATTATTTTCATTGCATATAAACACGCAGAGGAAAAGATTTGCCACACCATATAATGAAAACAAACGACTATTTTTTAAAAAGCAAGCTGATTTAAGGTATAGCAAATTAATTAACATTCAGTTCGCATGCAAGACGACCGCCTGCAATTTTGTTTTTATTTTGTTCTCTACTTACTTTTTTGTAAGCAAATTTTGTATTTGTACGAGAATCGAGTTTTGTAATTTTAGTGGACTTAGAATGAAACAGCTGGCAACATTGGTAGGTTTAGTTGTTCTAAAAAACATCGAAAACAGTCAAGGAAATTTTTGACAACTCGACCAAAAAAGAGCGTAGCGTCGAGTTGTTTTCTTTATTCTTGCTGTCTACGCTGGTTCTATTGACAAACAGCATTTAACGCGAAGCCGCTGTGAGATTCTCGTGCTCGTACCTGCCAAGGATGCAGATAGTTAGGAGCAAATCAAAACATGCAATGCCTACCTGAATAACGCCGACAACTGCGGTTCTATACAACCATACGCGCGTCATTTACCTCGTTTGCAAAAACTTTAGTTTTCTTACAACTGGTGCACTATGTCTCTGCTAGTACCGATTCTATCGTTTATTCATTTTCTTGGCTTCCTGTGGCACTGCGTTTTAGCGGCGAGTTTTCATCTGGGCAAGATAATTTATTTGGTTGTGGAGTTCATGTTGGATGCCGCTTGGAAAGTGGTACAAGAAGTTGTCATTATCGGGAACGATTTTTATGAGTTCCTCTGTCGGCTCAATGCCAACATCAGCAGTGCCATGTTCGAGATTCACATTTGGTTCGAAAATAGATTTTGGTATTTTTTAGTGCATGTCTACGATCTGCTGCAGAACACAGTGAAGTGGCTCCTGAGCATTTCATGTGCTGATATATCGCATGCTATGGCATGCATAAAGGAACTCTTCTTCGGGATGATGCGGCTTTTTGAAGACTTAAGCCTGTTTCTTTTAGAACTGAGCTGCACGACCTGTTGCTATGGATATTTGCAAGCGGTCGTGAGAGCTATTCCTTGGCTGGCGTTGTTTATAGCACTTTTGTCTACTGCCATTTCCTTAATCGCGTCATTATATCGATCGCTCAACTTAAGACAGGTAATCGTAATTTTAATATGTGAATAATATGTAAAGTGATATGCATATTAATTTAGAAGTTTAATTGTTTTGTATGTGTTTTCACAGTTCCTAGATGGTCTGCTGGATGTAGGCCGCCTGTTTTGCTTTCGCCTGGGATCTATGTTCCGCGCACGTATTATGCCCACCTCTTTTGTAGGAACAGAAGATATGGACGAATGCTTGAGTGGTCAAAGTTGTGCACAAATTGATGAAATTGATGTCCCAATGGCCCAATCCTGTGTGGTATGCCGGGAGCGTCTGAAGTGTGTCCTTCTGCTGCCTTGCCGCCATTTATGTCTTTGCATAGAGTGCTCTGATTACATGACGCATGAAGGACTTCACAAGTACTGTCCTCTATGTCGTACGCCGGTCGTACAATCTCTGTCAGTATATGTTTAAGTTTGTTATCCAATATTTTGTTCATAATTAATAAGGCTGACTATTTAATTCGAGTAGCAACTCAATAAGTTTGTGTTCAACTTATCCAGCTGTTGCAGATGTCCTCTATAATTAAGCATGCATTGTAAGTAAGGGCATAAGTATATTCATCCATAGACAGACGAGATGTAGATAGATACTACTAGATAGGGCATCACATAAATAATTAATAATTTAATAATTAAAAAAACGGGCATCACATAAGTTTAAGAAAAAGTTATTAAAAATGTTTTTTAATTATATATAATACACAATTTGAACCACCTGGACTAAGGTTATCCCTAAGAAGAATAAATTAACGATAAAAAACAGCACTGATTTATATGTATGTAACGTTCGTTTATAAGTAAATCCTAACTGTGGTTAAAATTCGACTATTTAGTCGCATTACGTATTATCATCTTTTACTTACATATATTTCTAAACCGAATGAAGCCACTTTTGTGATTCTGCATACTTATGAGAGGTACTGCCTATACTGGTGGTAGCCTATGAATATATAAATATGGACTGAAATGTCAAGTAATCAGCAACGGGTATAGTGAAAGTTCGCTGTTCAGGTGATAATTAGACTGATCTCATAAATTATCAGGAGTAAAAATGCAAAATTAAACGCGCATTAACTTCAAGCTAATGTATTCTCTATATTTTAAGAAATTTTATTAATGAAATTCCAAGCATTTTGTATGTTACACCCTCTTTTAACAATACGCAATCCTGTATAATCCTCGATCCAAAAATTCTAAATTAAAATGAAGGAATTAACGTTTATTTACGGCCAAGATCTCCCTGGGGATCACAGCAATACACTAAATGCGAGCGCCTAAGTCGATGGAGGTGGCTGTTGAGGGTTGGACGAATCGCCACTATTGCCACCCGAATTGTTCTGCTCCGAACCCTGAACTTGACTTTGGCCAGGCGTAGATCCCGACAGCTGACTTGCGAATGACTGGAAGAGCTGCAGCATATCGTTCGGCATGGGAGGCACTGCTCCGCCGCCACTCATACCACCCATTCCACCTCCGCCCTGCATTCCCGACAGCAACTGCCCGATCGCATTCATCACCATCGGATTCTGTGACACGCTGTGTAGCTGATCCAGGTCGAACTCTGCACTGCTGAACAGATTACGAATTGCTGGATTCGAAAGCATGGCATTCAGACCCTCCGTTAACTGCGGAATAGCATTTAGAGGCGCCTGATTGCGCGCATTACGAGCCACCTCAAGATTGTTGCGATAGTCCTGGTTGTCAGGCTCCAGTTCGATGGCCTTTTCGTACGCCTGCTGCGCTTCTGCGTACTTGCCCAAATTGGAGTAAGCGATGCCCAAGCGGCCGAACGCTTTGCCATAGTTGGGGTTGTACACCAGCGCTGACTTACAGTCAGTGACGGCACGCTCATTGTCGCCCAGCCGGATATAGGCTGCGGCCCGATTGCAATAGAAGATCGGATTCTTCGGGTCGAAGGTGATGGCGCGGTTGTACTGTAGTAGCGCTTCATTGTATTTGCCCTCCTTCATGAGGCGGTTGCCCTCGTTCTTTATGGTCTCGGCCATCTGCAGAGACTGCGGATTGCGCTCTATATACAGCGATTGGTACATATCGAACAGGTCCATGACTTTTGAGCTCAGGGGGCTGGCAGTTGCGGCGTCGCCGGACGTCACTGCCGTCGATGCACTGTCTGCTGGCGGCTCATCCACATCCTCGCCCACGTCGAATGCAGCCTGTAAACATTGGACTGCCACTTCAACGCTTTCCTGCGCATCTGGCGTCAGCGACTGAGAGTCCACTTGCTTCTTCAAGTATTCGATAAAAGAGCGTACGAAAATCTTTTGCACTTCATCCGGCATTCTGAAAATTTGCTTCCAAAAATGATAATCTAGCGCAGAGAGAAGACACGTAAATTAGGAACAGCGTTAATAAAAACGAGTCGATAATTTTAGTATAGTGCAACACGGCTATTATCGATATCTTGATGACGACATATCTCATCGTTAGTAATACGAAGTCAAGGTTGGATGTTATTATCAGTAAAATTAGCATGTGTTCAATGCAGCATTTTGAACCAATGGTGAAATTTCATAACACGATTGGTTTCCTACAACGTTTTCGTTCCATCTATCAACACAGTCAAATCAGTGAACTTGTATGGAGCGAGTTACATAGCGCAAAGCGTCGAATGCCATCATGCGAAAAAAGCGGAAAGAAGCCCAACTTTCTACTTTTTGTGGCCAGCTCATTGCGGCAATTAATGTTATCGACAATTTTGGTGCTTTGAAGGTTTTAAACAAAGCAGCTAGTAGCAGGGTTTAGAAGTACTTCAGTGAATCAATGCGTTCAATTGAATTAATACGTTCAATTCTACCAAAAACGATAATCGCATAATAGTTATCGATCACAGTCACGCACCGACTGCGACCTTTATTTATTTGTATTCTTTTTCGCACAACTTGATATTAAACGAAATTGATATTGTATTTGGATTGGCTGCCCAGAGATTTTTCTGACTAATTTGATTAGTCACTAATGCGCTCTCGATATCGATGTTTTATAAACTTCGATGTTTAGCATCAACATCGAGTGTTTTGAACATCAGTGTTTGCAGCCCGATGCTTCTTCAACACCGATTTTTTGGTTCGATGTTTTGTGTCGATGTTGCAATTTAGTAATTTTTTTTTCATGTAAGGTAATATTTTGATTCCGACTTTTTACATGCGAAGATTCTCAAAATAAATAAAAAAATTCACCTCATAAATTTTAGAGCCATTTTATAGTTACGGCGAAAGTACGCGGCGACGAGGAAACTGCCACAAACTGGTAACCCTTTCGTTATTTTGTTGCCATATGGCAACATGCTACTTTGTGGGCGTCTGAACCCTCTGTAATATCAAAATTACATTTTTGTTGGTCCTTAGAATACTTACCATAGTTTGAAGTTTTAGCAAAAATACTAAATTAATAAACTGAATATTTTAGTTTTAGGAAGAGAAGTATGCACGTTTTTTTATATATCTTGACGGAGTAAATGAAGAAGAAGCAGAAAAATTTGACGTTTTCTTTCAATTTAGATAATTTTTTGTTTAATTTTGGCTGAAGTAAAGGAAGAATTATCCAAATTTTCTTTATGCGTAAAAAGTTTTATGTTAAAGTAATTATTACAGCCACAACGATGTGGTTGCTCTCATAGAAAAACACTCTAAAATATAGGGTCCGAGTATAAAAATTAAAAAATTTCTTATGGAATGTTGCTAATATAACCACATAGAAGCCTGAAACGTAAAATTTAAAATTGTAACTTTCCCCAGTAAAAATCTGTAGCGAAAGGGTTAATAACAATTTTTGGAAGTTAAAGTATGTAATGTAAATGTGAATTCACACTCTGTTTCGTCATAGTTTTGAAGCATTCATCTGTTGTGAAGACATTTTGAATATGTATGTATGTAAATGTTTGTTTTGTATATTAAATCAATACTCAAGTGGTGAACAAAACTTGTATTAGATTTAATATGATAAAAATGAAAATTAATGTGATAAAAATAGAATTCAAACAATTGAGATATATGTAGCTATCATTTCCATAAAAAAAAATCGATGTTTTGAACATCGATGTTTTTTAACCGATGTTTTGTCAATATCGATACCTTCTTCGGCATAACATCGATGTTGAAAACATCGTTTTGAACATCGATGTTGTTTAGCCGATGTTTTGTCAACAGCGATACCTCCTTCGGCATAACATCGACTTTGAGAACATCGATGTTTTTCGGTCGATGTCGCAGCTCTATTGTCGTCAAGTTGTTTTGTTTCACACCACACAATTATACTGTCAGCTGATTAGGCAATGCCAGTGATAACAAATCGGTAGACTGAACAAATATATATATAAAAAATATAAAATATTTGTATAGCGTGTAGTTCTGAGGTGTTCAGTTGTGGTGTACGATTGTTCCAAGGCGCATTAATTAGTTAAATGTGCTTTGGATTGTTCGGATTACTATAAATAAAAATACATTCTAAGGTGTTCAATGCCGAAGCATTTTGGATGCCCCGGTATTTCGGGATAACAAAATGGCAATCTCGAGATTTTTCGGGATTTCACTGTATAACTTTTCAGCAGATTTCTAGCTAGTCAAATTTCGTCGTTTTCATGAAATAAAACATTTTTTCATATTATAGAAAAAATACTTAGATTAAGTTAAAACCTGGTTTGTGGAGATCAGAAGCTTGGTTTTATGTAAATTGTTTCACGTTGTGAAGTTTAATTGGGAGTCGGAATAGGTTTTAACGTTTTATCGAGTTCCAAGTTCCGAGATGCTAATGTTATTATGGCTCAGAAGCTCATTGTTCAATGTAGGACCGAAACGCGGTAAAATTTTTTGTTTTACTATATATACATATATTATTATAAATTTATATATTTTTTCCGAACAACTAGTCAACCGTTGAATATTTTATTGACTTCACAATAAGTTTTAAGATATCAAAGCGAGACAAGCAATGAGACCGATTATCGAAAACTGATTGCATGTGTTTCTATATGTAGATAAGTATATAAAATAACTATAAACAAGCTACTGTCAAAGTGCTCTTTAATCAGTTAAGCCGAAAGGAAACAATTTATAACAATTTAAAGTTTTACGTTCGTTGGAGTCAATTTTGTCACAAAAATGTTTTAAAACAAATAAATTAATAAATTAAACCAAAATGCGGTCTATGCAACGTATATGATATTTTCATATTGACATTACCGTCAAGGTACATTCGTCTGTACATTTTTTCGCTCATATTTCAATATAGTTTTGCTGGGATATAAATTTCCGAGTCTTTTATTACTTTTAAGCTAAGGAGTTATCTTTGAGAAGTAGTTATTATCCTTGATCTTATAAGTTCGTATTGTTTTGCTTTTTGTTTTAAAAAGTTTGACTTTCGAACTGTGTACGATTTCAACCAAGAACTATCCCTTCTTTAGCCCTTTAGGCAGAGTTTTATTGATGTATTTGTATCAAACGCGTTGCTTGTTGTTGTACAAGACAGCATGTTTTCTCATCGCTATGATAACTAATTAATAAAATTGCCGTAAGTCTACAATATTATTTGTGCAAAATTAAAATTAAAAGTTAGCCGATAATGGCCATTGACGCTACCCAAAAACTAGAAACCACATAACGGTCCTGCTTTTGTTCTCAGTAAATTAGTACTGAACCGCCCTACCGACTTCATCACTGGCAACACCTCTGATTTGGTAGAGTTTTTTCAGTGTTACCATTACCTCTGAGTGAAGGTACTTTTCCAACTAGATTTTTGGTTTTGGGTTCTTGTGTAGTTGATTTCGAGCTTCTTGCTGCATGTGTTGTGTCGATGGGTGTTGCGGAAAATTCGATATTCGTTTGCTGCAATTTGGTCGTGCAATTGCTGTGATGGATCACTGCGAGCGCTGAGACAGTGAGGTGCTACCAATCTGTTGCGTAAAGGGTGCGTTTGTTGACGCGAAATATATACATAAGTGTTCGTCAATCCTCGAAGCGAAGTGTGACAGATCCTATTGTCTAGCTTGCCCACTTGTTTGTGTTTTGTGTGCCGTGCTCCCATCCGTGTTGGGTTTTGTGTTCCTACCGCGTAGTTTTTAAGTAAAATTCCATTGTGCTCGTGCTTGAGCCGCTGGGCAGTCACATCACTTACACATACTGTATGTAGATTTGCCTCTTGGCCGTGGTCATGGTTCGACTCACGCGCAAGGAGCACCAGGACAAGGTGGAACTTCTGGCCAGCATTAACAAAGTAAACAACATTGATGATGAAGTGGATGCCAAAGACAACGGTGCGTAGAGTCCATTCTATAAAGTTTTCGCATGCTGGCCGCGATGTGTGTGGCTGCTTATTGATTTGGAATACTGCATTTGCTTTCTTTTTGGGTTGTTGGTGTTGTTGTATGCGTTACAATGCGCACACCGTTGCTGCGCTTCCTAGTCAGTCAGGCACACTTTGACATTATGCGCCTTATTCATTTCAGACGCCTACAACGACTACAGGAACTTGGCGGACTTCTCCGACACTGATGAGATATTTCTAAAAGGGTTGCTGCTGAGCAATCCATCGACACCAAACAAGGAATTGCTGGTACGTTGCGAATTGTATATTCCGTTGACCTACTTATGTGCAACTCGTAAATCGCGCAAACCCGTAAATACACGGAATGGTTGGTGTGTGAGAATGGCACGCACAATCCTCACCGTGTAGAGAAGGTGCGATGCTCATTGCTCTATAAATAGATCTTCGTACACGCATTGAAATGGCGAATCCAGACAATGCACTTTCCATTGATTTTTTACGGTTCCGCAAGGCACGACGTGTTATAGATGCAGTTTTTTTTGTCCTAGTTGTTTCATATCCTAGCAGTACGATTATGCGTCATTATTATTGGACAATTCAATGCAATATATGTACATACAAGTATGTAGCTTTTTGGCGGGTATTAATTTATGAATTACTAAATTTAATAACAATTTTTTATGATTTTCCGAATGTTGTTATTTCAACGTCCCAATGACGAAATGAAATTTGTTATCCGTATTAAAAGCGCCTCTCAACCTACAAGACAACTCGTTTTTGAGGTTACTTTTGCGTTAATCCTATTTATCAATGCCCATTGGGATGTTGCTTTGGAACTTTTACTGTTTTGGTATTTGTTTTGGCGAACATTGCATTCTGCTTATCCGAAAGTTTAGCTGGTAGAGTTAGACATTTGCTTGCTTTGGTATTATGATTTCGTAGTCACGCGAAGAAGTAGTTGCGTGACTCTGGTAATTAAAAGGTATTTTTATGAAAACTATTAAATCGCCTGGCGTTGACCATTTAACAAGCTTAACTTAAATCGATATAAAAAAATTTAGGTATATATAAATTGTTAGGGCGATATTGTGAAGTTGAGGGCAATTAAGTTACTGTTTACTATTGATTTGTTGTACTTTCTGTAAGCCCAGGAAACGTCTGGTAAATGCATTCCAAAACCGCGCCCCAAGAAACTTGCTCTTCTACTGGTTGTTTATTCTTCAACTGTGACGTCTTGAGAAGCCACGAAGAAA
Organism: Melieria omissa; assembly: GCA_963971225.1. Taxonomy (NCBI): domain Eukaryota; kingdom Metazoa; phylum Arthropoda; class Insecta; order Diptera; family Ulidiidae; genus Melieria; species Melieria omissa. The sequence goes on from OZ020267.1 coordinate 119,857,852, forward strand.
GGCCAAACTGCTACTGAACAACAAAACTTAGTGTAGCTGAAACCTGTTTGCACGATGAGTTCAGTGTAAACAAAAACTTAAAGCAAACGAAAACTAAGGAGAAGAATGCTTTGTGTGCTTTTGAACTTCAGAGGTAACCCAGCTTATTTTCGACTGCGTTGTCGCCCCAGTCTGTGCATAAAATATTATGATTCCATATGCAACAACAGCAAGAGCAAAAACACAATGCAATGCACAAGTGTGAAAAATCTCATTGGCGCGGTCGAAGTTTGAACGTAGCTCAATAATTGTTTAACTGCAGCGATCATCTAAGATTGTACGTTTTGTTTTTTTCGAACTGTTCGGTGTTGAGAGCTTTCGACGTCATTGTTGCAATAGCAAAGAGTAAATAGTAGAGCTGAAAGCAGTCCCACCGTTCGACTTGCAGAGCTCGGTGAACACCTATGCGCATTGTTCAGAGAAAGGAAAGTTAAATTTAATTATGAAGGGAAAGTTGGGAACTGTGAGAGTCGTGGCCATTTCATGCGATTCATGTAGGATAATATGAATGTTTGAATTACACGTTATAACCAGGTAATGCGAAAACTCACTCGCCGAGTAGGATTCTACAAAGCACAGATGTATGCAGGCATGCACCCACGTACACACGCGAATAACGTTACATCTAGTGTTTGGCTGAGTGGCTTGCGTGGAACGTGGAAAAGGCAAACGCTAATTGGCAGCGCCGTGGTTTCGCTGAGTGAGTGAAGCGTTTAAGGCGAGGCTCTGGTAGTCGTACACGCGAACGGGCAAGTGAGTGAGCCACAGTCGCTCACGTCAAGGTGCATTTATATGTATTTATATCAGTTTGTGTTGTCTGTAGAGTAGAGCACTTTTGGGTCTCTCTTTTCGCTCGGTTCGGGCCGTTCTGTGTATTTGTGATGTCATAGTTTCGAGCACTTCGAATTCGAAAGTCTTGGCTAGCGCTCCAGCACAGTGAATTCACAAACACAGCCAGCGACTAGCTCGATGTAGCCACCGCCAGCGACTTAGCTTAAACGAAGCGACGTGAGTGTCCCAGCAAACTCAGTTCAGTTTTCTCATTTGCCTCGCTCTGTTCGGTCGATTGTTGATTGGCGTTTTGAAAGACTCAAAGGTAGTGCATACTGCTTCATTTTTCCTGTGACTTGCCGCTGGGAGTTGACTTTCAGATGGCTGAGAGTGTAGATTCAAGTTAGGCTTCCTTAAGTGCGTAAATGGCACAACAAGCAGCCGTAATTCGGTTCCAAGTGCGTGTTGTAAACTGTACGCTAGCTGCTATTCCAATTGTGTTTGCACATTAGCTGTCGCCTTAGTGACAATTGTGTGTTTCGGTGGCAACGGCACGTACCAGCAACAGCTTTAACGACTTTTCACTATGTAAATATTGTCGTTTTTGTGTTTTCGTGTTGTAAAATTTAATTAAGGTTGAACGCAAGTTTTGTGGAACGAAACCGCACCGTTTTAATACAATCGTCTACATTCCAATAAGACTGGATCCCAAGCTGGCATTTGCTGGATTCAGTCTCAGGTGGAGTAGTCATTACACAATGAGTTTTTTGAGTCGCTCTCTCTGGCTCTCAGTAAGGTGTGCGCTCAATACGTGGTTAGCGTTTTTGGGAGGGGCTCTCGGAAAGTAAGAATTTATTTTCCCAAAGTGTATATAATTTGTGAAAGTAAAATTAAGGTGAACAAACACTTGTAGAATAACTCCGTATGGCGAATTTTGTCTGTAGGTAGCGGAATCCGTGAACCCACAGATTCAGTTGACAGAAAGGTCAACAAACGCAGAATGTGAGTTGTGCTAAAAACGAATTTAAATTTCTTCAGTTTTCGTTGGCTTTTAACAAGTACCTGCTGCCGACCCGTCCAGAAGACTAACTACACATAACTACACAACACAGCAAGAAGGCTAAAGTCACCTTTTGAGTTGTCGTAAACTGTCCCTTCGACTTTTGCGGCTTCCAACGTGTCTTAAAAGCCTCGGTTCGCAGCTAACAAAAATGTCTCTAGTGCCAAAATGATTTAAATTCTAGACATACAATTAGCTAAAGCTTAAAAACCTGGGCGGTATGGGCACTACCAAAAAAAAAAAACAGCATGAAAAAAAAACTTAAACTACCATCTCTTCAAGTACTTTCTCCAGTAATTGATTTAATTTTTTTGTTTTTCTGTCCATCTTCCCGAACTCACGATATGCTCTTTAGTGTAATTTTCGCTTTGTTTTGCTTTGAGCTGGGGAGCAAGCAGCATTGCATGGTTAAAAGAATTTAGCAAATAAATTCGTGCCACAAAAGAAGGCGCAGTGCAGATGGCTCTGCCTTCGTCATCGAAAGTTGGGTGGGTGCAAGCTGGCACTGCCCGTTCGCCCTTCGCCTGGGAGAATGGTTCTCAGATCTCGACTTTCATGTTGTGCAGTTAAAACATACCTTCAAACGACGACTACTTTAATACATATTCATGCGAATACCACATCCACATGTGGTTATGTGGAAATTTAGTTCAAGTTTATTAGCTACGCTCATTTTGTAACAATTATTGAATTATGAAATAGCAGAAGTTGGATACTGTTGGCCAGACTCTCTCGAAAAAGCGTTGGACATTAAGCAGAGCATCGACACATGAATGCGCAAGAAGTTCAGAGGTTAATAAGACCAACCAATAAGTTCTGAAGCTCGCATTATTGCTCGATTCAATTCTGACAATTAATTGTTTGAGTGAGTGTCTTAACCTACACAACCCAAATACTGGGCTCGTCTGCGTTCTGCATGAAAATTAAATTACATGAGCGCCGCAACATAAATAATTGTGTGGTTTTATTTGAATGTTGAATTCGTTTGCAGTTAAATTCATCCGAGCCGGAGCCAGTACCTCTTTTTCTGCCAGCTCATTTGAATAACAAGCCAATCTGTGACGACATTATTCGGAAGTTCTCGCCATCACGCCGCTTGGAGTCTCGTGAACTAGCCAAACTCTTGGCGCAGCCACACTTCAGGGTACGTATTATAGAATTGCTTCGTGTAATCCCACGTTTGAACGCATTTGCCTTACAGGCGCTGATACGTGCCCACGATGAAATAGGATATTTGTACGAGAGTCGATACAAGGCCGCTGGTGGATCTGTCACAAAGTTAGAAGCTTCATCACATCGCAAAAGTAGTTATCTGTTTCCTCCGGAAGTACTAAATAGCAAAATGCCTGTGGAAACAATAAAAATGGTTGGGCTGCGGCGCGAGAAGAACCAGCCTTTGGGTCTCACGGTTGAAATTGACGAGCACAAGCAACTGGTAGTGGCGCGAATACTTGCCGGTGGCGTAATCGACAAACAGGGTTTGCTACATCCCGGCGATGTAATACTGGAAGTGAATGGCGTGCCGGTACACTCGCCTGAGGAATTGCAAGTAGAGGTGTCCCGCGCTAAAGAAAATCTTACTCTGAAAATAGGCCCAAATGTCGAAGAAGAAATGAAATCGGCTCGTATCACCATGGGCGGACAGGTAAAACAGAACGGAATCTCAAATCTCGAACCAGGCAAGAAACTGACGGTAAGTGGTGTTAGCGAAATGTTGGCGCGATTGGTTTGCTAGTAGTTTAGTTGTTTTGTTTGCTTCATTATTAGTCATACGGGATATTGGTTTTCTCATTCCGTATAAACAATTGATATGCATAAATGCTATGCGATTCGAGATTGTTTGTGTGCGCAGCGATCTGACTAAAATCTACTTTGAGAGAAAAATCGTTGTTAATAGAGTCACAACTTTTGAGGCACTGATTTAGTAATGGCTTTTTGGTGCTTTTATTATGAATATCATGGATATAGAAAGCTAATCCGAAACTTGACTGCATGTGATTAAGCAAGAACTCTACACAATTTTATTACAATTTTTGGTGGATATCTCATCTTGCTTCGCTTAGAATCGGGCTTTAATTGTACATTTTACATTAAGTTTACTTTCGACATTAAAATTCGAAAATATAAAATTCTGTTTTCCAAATCTGATCGCCAAAGCCCTATTGTATATATGTGTAAGTAAATTGCCGACTTTGTGAAGAAACAAATTTAGAAGAATAAATTTTTTTTCAGAAATTAATGCCATTTACGTGCGAACATACCATGCAACTTCTAATAATAATTTCCCATATGTTTACTTAGTGCTACATGCGTGCCCTGTTCACATATGATCCCTCGGAGGACTCATTGCTACCGTGCAAAGACATCGGTTTAGCTTTTAAGTCGGGAGACATTTTACAGGTTTGTCGAAATGATTTAATTTATTTAAGTAACTGATAAACTGTTACCGTTATTATCGTTCATTCGTGACAGATTATAAACGTGAAAGATCCCAACTGGTGGCAGGCAAAGAACATTACGGCACTGTCGGACAAAATCGGCTTAATCCCATCACAGGAGCTGGAAGAAAGACGCAAAGCATTTGTTGCGCCAGAGGCGGACTTTGTGCACAAAATTGGCATTTGTGGAACACGGGTGCGTTGGCATTTTTATTAGCGGTGGCTCTTAACTCAGTTATCTTTGCTGTAGATTTCGAAGCGCAAACGCAAGACCATGTACCGGTCGGTGGCTAACTGTGAATTCGATAAGGCCGACTTGATGCTTTACGAGGAGGTGACTCGTATGCCGCCGTTCCGCAGGAAAACTCTTGTGTTGATCGGAGTGTCAGGAGTTGGCAGGCGCACGCTCAAAAATCGCCTAGTTAACAGCGACCCCGACCGCTTTGGCATCGTTATTCCCCGTAAGTGCAAGTTTTCGCTATTGGTTGGATGCGATTTCGATAACAATTTTGCTTATAACAGATACTACTCGGCCAAAACGCGCTCTCGAGGAGAATGGTGTTACATATTGGTTCATCGATCGCGAAGACATGGACGACCAGATTAAGCAAAATAAGTTTCTAGAATACGGGGAGCATAATGGCAATCTTTATGGCACTCATTTGGACTCCATTAAGGATGTTATAAACAGCGGCAAGTCAAAATTCTCCAATTATATCGCTATACCCGAACCGTTTAATTGACTATGCATATTTGTATAGGCCGCATGTGTGTCTTGGACTGCGCTCCGAATGCACTGAAGATTTTGCACAACAGCCAAGAATTGATGCCATTCGTTATATTCATTGCTGCACCAGGCATGGAACAATTAAAAACGCTTTATGCCGAACGACGGGCAACGGGCTCCACCAAAAACTTGGCTGTAAGTCAATGCAGGGCAGCTGAGGTTGGAGCAATACATTTAAAGCAGTTTCTTTGATTCTGTGATTATAGTTTGATCGTCAAAGCTCCATACGGTACAGCTCAAGGCGTGCACGGACTCTTGAATCACTGGCGTCTTTGTATGAGGTGAGGTTGGACGTTTATGTTTTGGTTTGCGTTTCTTACTATCATTCGCGTTTCTCGTAGGACGAGGATTTAATTGCGACTGTGGAGGAGAGTGCATTTGTTCAGAGGAAGTATGAAAAGTACTTTGACATGGTCATTGTTAATGAAGACTTTGACGAGACTTTCCGGCAAGTTGTCGAGACGCTGGATCAAATGAGTCACGAGGAGCAATGGGTGCCCGTCAATTGGATTTATTAAACACTTCTAATTCGAATATCTAACTAAACACACAAATGTCGCTTCCTGTTTTCGCGCTTAACAAATCATACAACTGTTCACGTGTCACGTGTGCTATACAAAATAGAAGTGTTCTTATTTTCAATTTACATTGCTAGATAGTAAAAGTATTTGTGTACTTGTGCAAACAACAGATGTTTACGTACATACATACCTATTTGAGTAACCTACACTAAAAAAATATGTGTTTGTGCATTATACGCTGAATGCTTCTACTCAATTAACAATAAGATCTTTTGTGCCCGTCCATTGAGTTAGTAATACTATATATAATTTTTGTTAAAAATTGGTAAACGACCGCTTTATGTGTTGCAATGTAGTAGTGTAAATTTGTTTTTAATTTTACAAACGAAACTTCTGATTTTAAGTACAAGAATAAATTTGTGTAGTTTTAAAGTTTCAACTTGAAATGCATTTAGTATTTCTATAAATCTAAATATTTCCGGTTTATATTTACTATACATCCAAAGCAAGGTAAGGGAACATTTAGGCATTGATAACACCTGGTTAATGAATGTGCCTATATATGTTTGCAAAACTTATGTATATAGCGCGTCCCGATATATTTTTTGTGTGTGAATCTGGACCTAATGTAACAAAATACATCGACATTAAAGTCTATTTTATAAAATACACCGCTTATGTGTACCTATGATCGTATCCTAACAGCAAGTTGCGTTTCATTTTAATTAAGATGAGCTTACCGATGTGAATCTCTTATACAATGTAAAGCTTTTTATCTATGCTACTATCATTTAATCTAAAGCTGTTAGTGCCGCAGCTTGCAAAACTGTACACATTTTTGTGTCCGCTCAAACTTTTTCAAATATATATGAATAATGAATTTGAACTTGAGCTCTTTTGTTGACTGAATTTGATTTATGAATGAGGTAAATATAAACTGAAGTATTGAAATAAAAATAAATACTGACAACGGTGTAATTTGTGCGACCAACTTAAATAAAACAAGGAAACTCGCTATGTTGAAAACAATCAGATAATTTGTCTTGCATTTTTAAAACGAAGTCGCAATTCATACACATTCTCTAATTATGACATGCGCCGAAAGTTTGTTTTGGCCATTTTCTTCTCATTTTATCTATAGGGTGATTTATAAACAAATAATTGAAGTATAACGCCATCTGTTGTGGTCTAAACCTGAACTGACTCAAGATGAATCTAACAAACAACGCATGCAAATTGAACGGTCCGTTTGAGTGTGATGCCATAACTCACATGTTGTTTTATATATAGAGATTTAAGTTATAAGGGCGGTGCTACGCCCCCTTGTGCAGTACCCGCACCATTCCCTCTGTCGAGGAGAAAATGGCAGGCTCGTACTCAGTTTCATTGCTGAGCGACTTATATTTTAGCGGAATAATTAAGTCACAAAAAATGTGCCACGCCCCCTGTCCAATGCCCATAAAATCTTACCTGTAGAATGACACATTTATAGGACGACGCTATACAAAATTTTAATGCTGTGTACGTTACAATTTCGAAGATACTCCATTATAAAGATTTAGCTTGTATGATGGGTGCTGCCACGCCCCCTCGTCAAATACTCGCCCCATTCCCCATTTGTCGAAGGACATAACTAAATAATAAGTTCGTAGTGGATTAAATTGATGTGTGACTTATGGGTCCAAAATTATAGTCTGAAAATATTGGCTGGTGAAAAAGTGCCACGCCCCGTTTTCCTAAAATTTTCTTTCATACAAACCTTGTTCTGACAACTACGAATACAACCAAAAAAAATCAACCAAATCGGTACAGCCGTTCTCAAGTGATTCACGATCAAATATGGCAGGGATTTTCCGAGTTTTCCAATAGATTTTCCGGAATTTTCTTTTTGCACGAACCTGAACTGACTTAATACATCCACTTTCTTTTATATATACCCGTTCTTTTATATATACCCTGTACCCCGTTTACCGTTTATTTACTCCGTAGTTTTTCAGTTTATGGCACTTATAAATTTATATGCTATACTCCTTTGGTAGTATAAACTAAAATTGAAGCATTTCACTGTAATCCAAAACGAACTTATGCTCACATTTGGATTATTTTTAAATTAATGTAAATTGGGCCCCATGGGCTTAAATAATAGGTGGTTTCAACTTCTTTTAACAGCACTAACTTTTGCTTAAAAACGAATAACAATGTACGTATATGTCATACAAAAACTGCTATTGATGTTTCGAGTAACTTTATTATACATGTGTAATTCGAATTTAGACTACAATTATCACTGTTTTTATACTTCCATTTAATATCTTATCAAATCAACTCCAAAATAATATATGTAGCCACTGAATCTAATATAAGATTTCTGATCTTGTGCGCTGGATGTTTAGACAAATAAATAAAAATAAGAGCCGAGTACGACTTCTGCGTGCTAGCAGTTTACTTAATACCCGTGTCAATGAAACCCAATGAAATAACTATAAACCATGTCCCCAGAAGAGTTCCAAGAAATAAGTGGACTTTGGAAAATGTGGTTACAAAGCGGCGAAAATTTATTTCTAAACATAGATACTTGGGCTTACAAAATTCCCAATGACTTTTCCACTACAACATGTGGGTGGTTCTGGAATTCATAGTTTTCTGGTGTGCCGAGGATATCGGAAAATTCGATGAGGCCGTCCTTTCCCAGCAGAATGTCTTCCATCAAATTGCTAAATGTATGCAATGGTTAAAATTGCGAAATATGTTCACGGCTCAGACACTCACCTCGATTGCAGGAACGGCAGACGTCCAACTTGCCTGGCAGCGTGAAGCTCCATGTTCAACTTAAGGGGTACACCTAATCCCTCACGATCTCTCATTACCTTCATTATGAGGTTGCGTCGATGATCCTCGTATCTGGCCTCAGAGTCGGACAAGCGGTGAACTTGGCCCAACTGCATGAGACAATTCTGTTCGCTTGGCCCGGAAGCATTGGGAGACGCTTTGAGCACCGTCGTGACCTTGGGCTGGACTTTGATTGTTTGTTCCTGGAAATGGCAATCATAAGTCACATTTATATCTTAGTCTAAACTTAAATAAAAAATACTACAAACCATTTCAACTTCTGCACTAATACCGAGAATGACAAAACAAATTGATGGTGAGTGAACTTGGCTGCGCTTTGGCAATGACCGAGTTGCCAGACTAATGATATTCAAGGGAAATGTGGCCTATAACAATGCATGTCGTCATGCCGTACAGGTCCGACCTCCCGTCTTTTAATTTGTAGTAACACGAAATTTAAGGTAAACCAAGGGTTAAAAGTTTGTATGGAGCGACACAATTTTTTAGTCCGTTTGATTTCAAACTTGATAAAAGTGCTTCAAATGCGAAATAATCAAACACGTGTGTCTTAGTTTTTTTGAAAATCTAAATCAAACAGGGTGAACTAAGGGTTAAAAGTTTGTATGAAGAAACTGTGAAAAAGCATTAACTAATGGGTCTATTGACTTCAAACGTGGTAAAAGTACTCTTAGTGAGAAACAATTCGACACGTGTTTGTTAGTTTCTTGAAAATCGAAATCTAACAAGGTAAATCAAGGATTAAAAGTTTGTATTGAGCAACATAATTAAATGGGGTTTTAGACTTCAAACTTGGTGCACCAAATGATAAATAAAGCGACACGTGTTTGTTAATTTTTTCGAAAATCGAAATCTGACTGGGTCAATGATGGGTTTAGGGGTTTTATTGGGAAATATGATTTAAGAACAAAGGATTAAAAGAAACTTGATTTATTGAATTATTGAATTATTTCAATGAAAGTATGAAATTCATCCGTGCAAAGCCGGTGATAACTGGTAGTATTTCATGAAACTTATATTCCAGGAATTTTGTGAAATTTGGGAAGTTCAAAAAGTTTAAAAAAACATTGTGTTTTAAATAGAATTTATTTCTTAATTTGAAATCCACAAAACGAAACCTTAACTCAAATAATTAGAAATCTTAAAATGAAATGTAAAAAATTAACTACTTATTACAAATTTGCTAAACTAAAGTTTTATATGGTCAGCATATGCCGTTCACCCTCAAAAATGATTGTAACAACATAATTCTCGGAATAACAAAAGCCTGGGCTCCTCCATCCCAACCCCTTACACACAGGAGCACACCAACCTCACTCTTGTTCGTTTTCATAGAAGAGCATAAGTCTATATGTGTATGTTTATATACATACTTACGCTAAATACGGCAACAAATGAAAAAATATGCAAACACATGCAAAAATGCGCCAAAAATATGCAAAAATACATATTAAACAAATATGCAAAATATGAAAAAATATGCAGTGCATATATTACCTCATTCTTAATATTTTTTAATAAAAATAATTCCTGTCTTAGTCCCTTTTAAATCCGAAGGTCCAAAAAAATATGCACTTGCATATAATTCCAATCATAAAAATGAAAACGTCCATAATAAAAAAAAACATTGATGATACTTATACGTAAAAACGTGATACAAAAAAATTAGTTTTATTAAATCTCAGTAGCCATATTGAGCACCTGACAAATACCGTTTCTGACGTTTTTGATTAAAAATGCGCTATTATTTATTTAAAAGTTAAATCGACTTGTGTTTGTGAAAATTTCGGCACAGTTATTATATAAAATAATAGGAAAATATTTTCCTCAAAAAGTTCCTTAACCAAAACTAAAAGCTCCAGTATCAGAATTTTATTAAAGTAATTTTAATAAAGTCAGAAATTTGTCAATCTAAAGAACATTTAATCACGTTCTCATTTTTATTCAAACAATATAGTAACTAGAAATTGCAAAGGAGAAATTTTAAGAATACAAAGATCACTATTCACTATTGCCAAAAAAAAACACCAAAAATAATTGTTAATATTGACAAAGGCGAGGGACCTATCGAACAGATATCTTGCTGTATTTAAGAGCCGAAGTCCAAAATCCTCGAATTTTAAATGACATTTACATAAATCGCATTGACCTAATTTTCTTAGAAACTCAAACTGGTTCTTCAAACAAGGGGATCCAAATTCGATAATTCTGTGGTCAAAAGCAATAACCGCTTAAGTCGACTTAAGAAGAAATTGAGTTATGGATGCCACCATGTTCCCCTGACTGTGCTCTACGTTTGTGTAAAATCGGGGAGTTTGTAACTTTAAAATAAAAAAAGTTATGAATAAAAACCTATTCGCATTCCCTTAACAAACACACTACGCGCTTAAACTTTAAAACGAGATTGCTCGAAACAGCAATTTTCGACTTAGGCGGTTGTTGCTTTTGACCACAGAATTTTTGGAAGCACAGTGGACATCTATGGCCTAAATGAGTTAGCCACCCCTCTAATTAAACTAGTTATGATAAAGTGTCGCAGGCACAAGCTTTGTATTGCTTAATCAACAGAAATTATTTTCAAACTTGCAGAACATTTTCATTCATTTGTCATTTCATTTTCATTTCATTTTTTCATTCTTATTGTGATCCACGAGTACATAACTAAAACTTAACTCACTTGGCATATAACTAAACGTGCCGCATGCGAAATTCTTCATTGCTTGAATAACTCTTTGACACTATTGGTTGTGAGTCTAAAAGGCCTGTTTTCAAATAATAAAAAATTATTTTTAAATTTTATTCTATAACTATGCCGATGACATTGGCGTCATCGGCCGTAACAAGCGAGATACCAACGCAATGGCTCTGGTGGTAAATGAGGCCAAGACAAAGTTCATACGCTTATATGCTGCCTACATGCAGGGACTTGCAGCGGCAAGGGTTTCACGTCGAGGCCGACAGGTATACTTCTGCAGCTGTCCAGGAACTTGTTTATCTTGGCACCGCCAGAAAAAGCAGCAAGGATGTCGGCCTACTCTTGCCAATAGGTGCTACTGCGATCTCGGCAGGCAATTGAGGTGCAGATACATACTTCTCGCGGCTCCTTTATGGCGCAGAATCACGGACACTGTCGCGTAACGATACAGTGGTCCTTGGGGTGTTGGAGTGAAAGGGACAAACTAACAACGAGCTATATCAATTGTAAAAAAACATAGACGTAGCACAGCAAATTAACATCCAGCGGCTAGGCTGGCTTGGCCGATGAAGCTTCAGCGAAAAAAGTGTTCGAAGTGTTCGGCATTTGGAGGTCGAAGAGGGATGCCGTATTTCCGGTGGAAGGTCCATTGAGAACACTCTATTATTTCTTGGTGTGTCCAACTGGTGAACACGCGCGTGAAGCAAAGGTGCCTGGGGAGAACGCCGTTCTAGCCAGTTAGGTAAGTATGTAGTTCATACTTTGCCCAGAGAAGAGCCTTTACTTGTGCACTCATTCTGGATGTGGATGTGAGACATTTGAAACAGGTCCCGCTTATTCCCGAAAGTTTATAAGTTAGTATGTAAGTAAGTAAGAATATAAATTTAAAAAAACGCATTGGTTTCGTAACTGAACGTTAATGTTTAAAGTTTTAAGAAGAGTGTATGGATGTAAGCAGAAGACTATTGGTTTTCTAATTATCACTTTCAGTCAAGTGACTGATTGTAGTCGCAGTCTGTTTTTATACTTATGTATTTGCTCTCCCCGGCCTTCTTTCTGCGGCCCAACAACAACAATAAACACAACCACATCTAAATACAACACTGGCAATTGATCTCGTGCTCTAGCAAACTAATTAATTCGTCAAACAATGGGCGACCAAAAATAAATGACAAGGAAAAAAGAGACGATTGTTTTGATCGCCCACACCTTTTAGCGTGCCGAAACTTCCGACAAGCCACGCCGCGGCGTGCATTAGCGTGTGGGCTAAAACTAGAATAACAACAAAGTTTAATTAGTGCATGTACTCTAATAAAACTGTCGCCAAATGAAGACATGTCAATCAGCGAGAAACTCCCGCATCTACTGTGTTGAAAGCGCGAAAAACTTAAAAACCTTTTGAGCTCTGAAACTTGATTTTAGCGAAGAGCTTCGTTATTGGGTGCTCGCGATTAAGCGCGAAACAGGCGCCGACGTCATTAATTAATAAATTCGATTAGTGAACTGCAAAGCGTAAACCAATTTCAAAAACTTTAAATCGAAATATTCAATATTGTTGTTGAATATGTAGAGGAAAAAGTGCGATCATTTATGAGTTCCTGTAGCTAAAGACGCATTTGGCTGGAAACCGAATTAGTCTTATTAATTATACGCCGTAAGCTATTTGCGGAACTAGTGAGTGATGAGTGTGATTAACATCGGAAAACTTTTTGCATGCAATGAGCGATTCGCTACGGAACGATCGTCCTCTGTTTGTTTATCTAACCTGAATAGAGTTGGCGATGCACAAATGCACTCTGTCCAGTAATTGATGGTGCACAAGACTCAAAAATCTAATGTAGTAATGTATGATTGCTTATATTGTTCGGCTTAAGCGACACGATTCTCGAAAGTGCTAATGCTTCAGAAGAGGCCGCAGACGTTCAAGATATCTGACTCAAAGATATGGACATAACTCCAAATAAAGTCTTACCTATTTATTTGAACAGTGATTTAAAAAACAATAACAATTTAGCAAAATCGGTATATTTTATTTAAAATAGTCCTTTCGGATTCAATACAGCGATTCGCTCGGTCTTAAAGCATGTCGAATTAGTGTTGAGTAGGAGAGCTGGACGTGTCCTTCAGGATGTAGGCACAAGTCTTTTAGATGACTTCTATATACTCAAAACGCTTTCCTTGAATTGGCAAATTCAAAGTCGCAAAGTCGCTTAAAATGTAGTTTTTACACCTTTCGGTAGCTCACATTTTTCGTTTACAATGCGATAAATTCATGTTTTGGATATACTCAGTACACAGATTTCAGTTGGTAAATGTGTTGGTCATCATTTATGTCATCACGACTGGTTTTAAGTCATTTAAAATCCCCCATGAACTCTGCCACGGGATAAACTAATACAACTACTAGGACTTTCCTATTTTTCGAATAAAAAAGTTGTTCGTATACATTTTTTGCAAGAGAGGGTTGGTGTAAGGTTTTACATTTATAGCACTTTTTTTCTTCTAAAAATCAATTTCTTCCCGAATTTACTTTACCACTTTCTGGTTTTCTGGAGCTTTAATTTATATTTTTCATAATCGTTTTGTATCCTGTACAGGCGCCGCAGCTCAGCTGGCTAGTGTGTGGGGCCGCGAGTCAAATGCGACGCTCGAACCCAGGTTCAAGACTCCGTTGCGATAACCCCGAAAAAAAAAGAAAAAAAATTCTTTCTTTCGGCGGCTGTCCTCTCAGCAGGACATGGCAAACCTCTGAGAGTAAAATTGCCTATGAAAAAGCTCCTCACTCGCCGTTCGGAATCGACATAAAACTGTAGGTCCCTTCCAACTCTATACAAATTCGCACGCACGAAACGGGCTGTCGCACAGTGCTTCGACTCCATTCCGAAAATTTGGAATCCAAGTCATTTTGGGCTGTTGACTTCAAAAATTTTGTTTATTTCCAAATAAAAAATATATAGTTAAAAAAATTTAAAACATATAAACGGTTGTTTTATCATCACTGAGCCCAAACCGCAGGACCTATAATGATGACATTTGGTCAAAAGTTGTATTTTAGAAAGTCAACTCGTAAAAAGGAGCGATTTTAAAATCTTCGACTTTGTGGCTCACTTTATAGCGGCGAGACTATCATAGAAATTATTCTTCAAAATTAGAGCTTTTTCAAAAATAGACATTCCTTCTTTTTTTTGGAATATATATGCATTAAATCACATTTTAGCAAATAAATTCCATAATAATGAAAAACTTGGATAACTAGCTAGGCGTGGCAAACCTATTTTTATAAAAGAACATTCAAAACTCGCGACATTGACTAGATTACACAATTCTGTCGCAATTTTAACTCAAGCGATTTATGTACAAAAACTAGCATAAGTAGTTCCGAAAAATTGAATATTTTGCAAAGGCGCAAGAAGACCCGGCATTTTTTTTGAGGACTTAAGAGAGAAAAGTCTATTTAACCCATTTTCGGCCGCTACCAGAAATAGCCAATATTTTTGTAATTCCTTTTAAGGACTTACATTTAGGACCTTAATCAAGAATATTTTTGGATTTTTTTTGTGTTTTTTTTTTACAAAATTTTTTTTATAAATTAATAAAAATTCAATTTTAAATAAAAACAAATATATATGTACATAGTTTAAGTCAAATAATAATCAAGCATGAAAACAAACAATTGTTGGCTTACATATGTACATACATACATGACGACTTCTGGTCAATGGTCGATTTTTCGACCACTGAAAAGTAAGAGGTAAAAATATTTTCATAATCTTATGAATATCAATTGATTATGGTAATTTGGTCTTTAGGCTTCGTAAATAATCAATAATAAAGCAATAATTTAAAAATGTTATATATTTTTCAGAATATTCAAAATATGACTACAAAAATGCTTTTTTTCGTGCCTTCGCCAACATCTCTAAAATTATCTTTTAAAAAAAATTTATTATTTCGAGGGGTTACCAAAAGACCAAAGTTATTTTATGCATCAAAAGTTCAAAGATATAATGTCTAAGTGCAGAGCTACTCTCCTTCAAAGTGACTGGTCGAAAAATCGACCAGCGGCCGAAAATGGGTTAAAAAAAGTCGTAAAAAGGATTTACGCCAGTTCACGCTATTCGATTTTAATTGCCTTTCTAAATTTCGTTATTTTTCATTTTCATTGATAAAAAATTCATTTTTGAAAATTCGTAAAGAAAACTATTTACGCCAAACAAAAAAGCCCGATCAGCGGTCTCACTCCTATCAATGTAGTTTAAATATTAAAAGAAATTGGCGACCTATCTACAACAATACATTTTCTACAATTTTTTATACAAGTACCTAAATACATTTTTTTCCCTTTCATACATTTTTGTTAAAATATATCCGACATTGACAAGCTACAAATTTTCAATAAAATATTTCGGACTCAGCTTAATTAAACAATTACCTTTAATACGATACTACTTTCTTCAAATTACGCGATAATTTTTTCTTATTTTTGTTCACTCTCGAAGCACTGTGTGTCGTGCCAGTCAATTATTAAAATTATGATTGTGTGATTGTTTCACAAAATGAAATTAAAAATTCTACTTTGTCATCATCTAATTTTAACCATAACTTACCGAGATCTGTCACTTGCACAGTGATGTGTGAAACTTTTGCAAAACTGGCATGACAGCTTCATATTGAATTATACTTGTAATTCTATAGTTTTAATGATGCTCATGAATTGATAAATTTCTTATGTTATTGTATATTCTTACAAAACTTCTCCGAATATATAATAAGAACAAAATTTACGTTACTTGGAAATCACATAGGTAGGCCATTTTGGAGTTTGCTGTAAATGCAGGGACGTAGCCAAGGAGACCGAGATGAGTGTCAGAACCACCGATAGCAATTTATCAACATATTCAATCACTAATAATGCAAAATCGCAAAAAGATCTTCACCTTTAAACAATTACAAAAAAGAAAAATAACAAAGTTTTTCGGCAAAACCGATTTATTTTATTTAAAATAAATATAGCCGTTATAACCGATTTAGTTTATTTAAAATAAATATAGTGATATTCCCGGTTTCAAAGCATGTCTAACTAATGAGTGTTTTAGATCGTCGGCGGAATGCCCTCAAGACGTCGATACAAGCCTCTTAAATAGGTTCTACGTCCTTAAGACGCTTTTCTATCATTGACAAATGCATTATTGCGAAAGGGTGAACTTCGCACGATGCCAAATCAGACGAATAGGCGAGAAGTGGTTGTTGGTTAAATGCGATTTGTAGTTAAGAAATCTGTTACTATTTTCGATCGATGAGATGAAATTCTGAGGAATCTTTAACTTGTGCAGAACAAACCGTACATACACACTGTTCAACAGCCTAATTATTTAGTTAGAATACTATAAATTGATGCTATTGAGATGTTTAAATCCAATTCCAAGGATTTTAATGAAGATTTTGGCTGATCTTTGATCATCAATTCACGCACAGTTTTGAGGGATTTTGCGATGATCACTGATTTCAGTTGGTCATCATTTATGTCCTTACGACCGTTTTCAAATCGCGTGTACAACTTCTGAACTTTGCGATGGGATAAACAATCATCATCATAAACTTGGTTCATTACTTCAAGTCTTTCGGTAAAAGTTTTATCAATCTTAAAATAAAAGTTAATATTGGTTAATTTGTTTTATGCTCATTTTTGTATCGATGACATAGGTAAACCTACTGTTACTTCAGACGCAATAACTCCGCTTACAGTGAAAATCGGTAAAGCATATCTGTAGGTGGTGCCATCAGAAAATGTCTTATTTCAAAAGTTCTGTTTACTTTAAAACACAATGCAAATGTAATACAAAAATTTCCGAAACAAAGTTTTAAAACCCTCCAATGACCAAGTTTTGGCTACGCCTCTGCATAGATGTAAATGTTTTCGTTGAGAAATTCGAAATATTTTGACACATATTCCAAGAGATTGGCACATGTGGGACCGCTGTGAGGCCGGCGCACTACAATCGATCACAGCTGCAGGACTGTGGACATGCACGTCCTGCTGACCGTTGGACAATTCGGTTAGTTCGATTTCTAATGTATGTGTCTTGATGGTAAAAGGAAGCGAAGTAAAGTCAAGCTGAAGTAAAATTTTCACACCTACGTGCTAAAAATCGAAGGAAACTAATATTTTTATACGAAGTGCACGGCAGTTGTGCTCCTTGGCGGCAAAGAAAATGAAAGCGGCTGCTGTCGCAACCCTTTGGTTGCTCTGATGCGCTCATTTACAGACCATGTGCGTGCGGCGAATCTGGTGGCGATTTAGGAATTGTTTTTTTTTGGCATTTCGAACCGTTTGCGCAATTGTTCCAGTTTGCCAACACAATACTGGGTTGGTCGCGTTCGATTGGTTTGTTTGGAATGCGGTGCTACCTGATTACACGCTCCTGTGCGGGCTCAGCTTCGATATCCGGATAATTTACAGTGTTAGTATCAGCATTCAGACGAATTCTCAACTCGCGGAACAGAATCCTTTTTGATTTTGATTTTGTACCCAGCTCAAACGCACAAAGTGCGCCGTGGATTAGAACAATGTCCGAATCGGCAGGCGTGCGCACTCCCCTCGAAAGTGCAGAATGCGGCAGTGAACGTGGTGTTGTGTCCATTTTGTCTTTCTAACACATAACAATGTGTTTCCGACAATGATTTATTATTTTTCCTATGAAAATGTTGCAGATGCAACTGCGATCACCAATAAACGTTATAATCTCTTAAGTATAAGAAAAAACTTTATGGTTCGTCGGAGTCTTCTTAATTGAATTTAATTCGGCATTCGACTCTCGGCGTTCGTCGTTTGCTACTCGACTCCATCGGCCCAGCTGCAATAGCATGGCATCGATTTCAGACAGCCTAATAAACATTTATGACAGAAGACATCACTGTCAATCGCACAACCAAGACGATGGCCACTTTCCAACCGACTTTACCCACTACGATTGGGTATGTCTCTATTAGTGATTGGATCTTCGGTTGGAGACGGATGCGTCGGTAATGAATTTAAAATGCCAGAAAACTTTTATGGGTTTATTGCTGTGAAAAATTTTAACATTTTATAATTCACACAAATACATTACATACATGCATTCATGTATAACTGCACACTCCACAAAACATACTCACAAGCCTCTTTCGTACATCAAGCGATGCCGATGGTTTTATGTGGAACTACCTTGCCTCGAAGACTTTAGCAATTTGTCTTTCAAGTCAGAATAGACAAACTGCAATTCAATATTTTGCGATTCCAACTATCTTTGACATCGCGCAACGGATCTCACTTTGCTGCAGGATTTATAACGTCCAGAAGGAGGCATACATTTTCCGTCTAGTATGATTTCTTTATCATTTCATTGTACTTTTTTTATACATGCCATACATCCATAGTTTCATCGATTAAGCGATACTAGCCGATGCAGTATTGGCCAAAAAAATAATGTTGGCCGATGCCATATTGCATTTTGCATTCAAGAAAAAACTGCATTTTAATGCCATATTTATTAATAAATCAAGTTTATGTCACTATGACCAACAAATGTATATTTAATATACATATTCGCTTTCCTTCTTTTGTAAAATTATTTTTGTTTGAATCCATTCGTTTTAAATTTTCTACGGAATCGACATCGGCCGATTCTCACCCTGCCGGTCGATTAACCCTTTCGCTACAGGTTTTTCCAGGGCAAAGTTCAAATTTCCAATTTCAACATTCCATAAGAAATTTTTTAATTTTTATACTCGGACCCTGTATTTTAGAGTGTTTTTATATGAGAGAAACCACGTCGTTGTTGTTGTAATAATTACTTAAACATACAACTTTTTTCTCATAACGAAAATTTTAATATTTCTTCATTTACGTTAGCCAAAATATAAAAGAAAAAAGTATCTAAATTGAAAGAAAACGTCAAATTCAAAAAGTTATTTCATTTCTTCTACTTTTTCTTCCTTTACTTTGTCAAGATATACCATTAAAAAATCGTGTATACTTTTCTTCTTTAAACGTAGGTTAGGTTAGGTTAAAGAAGGGGAGTGTGCATTTGCACTTCCACTCGGAGGCCCTGTTGGGCCCATTGTGATTCCCTTCATTTTTTCTTTAAACGTAAATATTCAGTTTATTAGTTTCGTATTTTTCCTAAAACTTCAAACTATTCTAAAGACCAACAAAAAATTTATTCTTGCAACCATAGAGGATGTGGACGTCAACAAAGTAGCAGGTTGCCATATGGCAACAAAATAGCGAAAGGGTTAATCGGTTTCGGCATCCGCAAAAAAAGTGGGAATCGGTCGGACTCTATTAAACTGTCCATAGAGTAGTAGGAAAAAGTAATGGCTACACATACAAGATTGGATCAGTGGTTAGTGACTTGAACACTATTGTACATTTCATGCTACGTGTTCGTACCATATTTTGTAGCGATTAGAACTCTGTACAAAGTTCCGATTAATTTTATTGTCGTTATTATTATTTATTTATTATTATTTTATTATTTTTTTTTATATTTTTCAATTAATTTCTCTCAAATGTTTGTGACGAAAAGGACGTTGCTTCTGTGTCTCTGTCTGTATTTATGTGCAGCTAGTAAACAAAAAGTTAACAAAATTAGCTTTTTTCCGTAATGATACCGACATTTTACGGTGTAAAAAATATGTACGTAAGAACGTAAACTTACGTGGGCAGTCCGATAAGTACTTAGCCCCACCGCCCGATGGTGCCACTATCGTAAGAGAAATTTACTATCGTGTAGTACATCCTCGTAGACGGCTACTGTAAAAATTTCAGCCATATTGGATTTGTACTTTTGTTTTGACCGCGTGTGGAAACGAACGTGTCCGCGTATTTTAGAAAAATGGAAAAAGAGCAATATCGCTCGGTGATTCGCCAAATTGGTCGCATTAGGCTACAAACAGCTGCCCCATCCACCGTATTCTCCAGATTTGGCCCCGTGTGACTTCTTTTTGTTTCCAAACTTGAAAAAGTCACTCGCCGGGCAGAAATTTGAGTCGAATGAGGAGGTTATCGCCGCCACGGAGGCCTCCAGAAAACGTATTTTTCAGACGGGTTAAAGAAGTTGGAGCATCGCTGGGTCAAATGTATCGAGTTTAAAGGAGACTACGTTGAGAAATAAATCGCCACTTTTCCAAAATTTTCGTTTTTCTTTTTTAGGCTAAGTACTTATCGGACCACCTACGTTATGTAATTTTTAATTTTTTGTATTCATTTATTTTTGTATATAGTACGTAACTTCCTTGTGGTACAATGAGAGACATTCGAGCTCGTAGATTGTGGGTACTATATTTAGTAAATATAAAATTTCTCATAACAACATATGGTATTATTACAAATCTTTTTTCCTTTTTCACCAAAAATAATTTTATGTGGTCTTTGGTAATCATACATAAACAAGTTTGCTGTTTTTATTATTTACGGACTTGCAGTTTTGTGACAAATTTTTGGTTTTTGAACAGTACACATGCGTTGAATAATATCTGATTTGACGTACTTTCACCAAGTTTGAAGTCAATGAGTCTATTAGCGCACAGGGGGTAAACAAATTTTGAGTTCATTTGACATCATATTTGTCAGTCAAAGAGATAATTGGGGTGTTTCAACTCATTCTTAACACCTCCAGATTTCGATTTTTGAAAAAATGAAATAACATAGCCTGTATTGAATTATGTAATAACCTGTATTGAATTATGTTTGATTTGGAGTAGTTTTACTTACTTGAAATTAATATATACGTATTTGCGTAAAACACCTAAACCCATTTTTGCACCTTTATACTTTAAATTTTGAAATGTCCGTTCGTTCGTTCGTTGTGGAAGTTCGTTTTGTAAAATAAATTTACGATTTACATTTATTGTCTACAGTTTCAGCGGTTTGGGCTTGGGTATAACGAATCAGTGAAGACAATAATTATGTATATGTATGTAGATGAATGTTTGAATGGCTATATGAATGCACATATGAATATTCAAAGCGAATGCACAAAAGAAAAATTATGTTGACATAGTACTTTTGCGGTATCCCGGCAACGATAATGCTGCTTAAGACACTAATTCGTCAAGTAAAAAATGTGGCATAACTTTGGAATTGTCATTCGTTTGTTTGCAGATATGTTTATAAAATAATGCAACACAAAACATACTTTTTTTCTAATTTTCGACAATTTAACCTGCAATCTATATGGAGAATGAATTGAACAGATGAAAAAGTTATAAGAAGAAAGTAATGGACGATCCAATTCGAATTTCTGTGCACCAGACAGACAGGCGTTCTAAAAAATGTTACTCAAAGTAATAAACAAAGTGTAGAAAGGGAAAGTCGTATGTTGTTCCTAGGATAATATGGTCTAATTATCAATTTTTTACGTTTGCATTTTGAAAATGATCTAGAATGCATCAACTGCGGCAAATGATCATAGAATTTTTTCTCTACACTCGATGTTTTTTATTGAAGCAGCAACTATTTCAAGTCGCTTGATTTGGGAAACTGTTTGACCAGAGTCCAACTCGTACATGTGGTACGACTCAGAAAAGGTCTTATAACGGAAAGTACACCCATACCTCACTTTGCGTCGTGGTTACGTTACAAAAAAACACGACGCAAACTGAAACGACGCAAAGTGAATCATGATTTTCTATAGCAAACCATGTAAACATCGAAGATAGGTTCCAGGGTTACGAAAATACTACTTTTTAAGAAGAAAATTGAACAAAGTAAAAATTTAAAACACAAAAATAATATAAAATTTTATTACATAGGGGAAAGTGGGGTAATGACGGCCATGGGGTAATGACGGCCATCACCATTTTTGGTACTTAAAGTTGACGTAGGTCTAAACCGTTTACTGTAACAGAAAGCTTGTTCCGTAAGCTTGTTTTTAAGTAGAAGCTGAAGTGTGTGGATTTATTATAACTTGTAGTTCCAGACCAGTGCCGATACGTAACTACTCGAAAGTTTTATAAGGTGTTCAAAATATCGATTATTTCGTCAAAACTTTCAGCTACACAATCAAGGTAAATATGTTAAAATGTTGCTATTGATATTAGCTTTCTAAATCAAGTAAAATTTGTCATGTGTCTTGCATAGTTTATTTGTACTGCATGCTTGCGCAAAATGAGGTCAGTGGGGGAATGACGGCCACTAGAGGTGGGGTAACGACGGCCATGTCATTAAGAAGTATTTTTGGAATCCGCATGATGATATTTGTTCATCATTGAGGCCTTTTATGCCATTTAAAGAGATCCACTGCTTGTCCAGTCGTTCTAGACGGTATAGCTATTCTGCACTATACATTCTCACAAGTCCCAGTCGTTGTATTGTAAGTTTGAGGCATTTTTTTCAATATGTTTCAATTTCGTTTCTCTTCCGCTTTTTGTGAGCTATCAATAAAGTTACAATTACAAAAATGTCAAATTTCCATTTGTTTTTCTTCACGGAGCCTTTATTCAGCATTCACAGCGATTTGTGTTGATATTTGTGCGATTTCTAATCGGTTTTTTTGAGTGGCCGTCATTACCCCACCATTTTTCTAAATGACAAAACCCAACTTTTTTTATAGATTCTAATTTTTTATAGTTAAAATCAGAATTTTTTAAATCTGCCGATACACTTTATTAGCATATGTGTTCTAGTTGTGCTCTTAACTCTGATTTGATCAAAAATATCAATTTTTGGATATGTTTTGATGCTAAATGAAAACTATGCCGTCATTACCCCACTTTCCCCTACATACAAAAAACAAAAAAAAAAACAAATTCAATTGAAACAAAATAAAATATTCAATTAATTTATACAAACAAAATAAAAATTAATCACTGTCTGATGAGTCCATAGTGGCTGTTGTCGTAAGTCTGCTTTCACAAAAGTTAGAAAGGGAATCCCCGAGTTTTGATGGCCTGGCGCAATTAGAAACAAAAGTCGTGCCATTCTTTAGAAAAAAAGGAAATTAAAAAAAAAAAATTAAAGACTCGAACCCTAAACAACGCAACTTCGAGAATCTAACGACGCACAGTGAAAATTAGTACTAATTCAGCAGCGACGCAACTTCGAAAAACGCAAAACGAAAAGACGCAAAGCGAGGTATGGGTGTATCGGTGCTTTCGAAAAGTGATAACAGCAGTGTTGGATTTTTTTAAGAGACATTACTTTTTATGGAAACATGATTGTTTGCTTGCATCGAAAATAATGTGACCAATGGCCTGTCGCAAAGATGATTCTTTGCTGTCTATTTGTAACCTACCGCAGTAAATCCTCGAATGGAAATAAAAGAAAACATTTACTTAATTGACAATGATTTTATTAAATTTAGAATCTTTTAAAATATACATCATGTTTTTGTAATATTCTTAGTACACGTTACTCTATATGTATGATATATAAATTAAATATGTAATTAGACCATAACAACAAAAGTAACTTATACTCTGGTGTGAATAACCGATGCATGGTTGGTGTGTGTGTGTGTATTTGTGTTTGTGCTACTTCAATTAAATGAAATTGGTGGCTACTGCTTTCAAATGCGATTGTTTCGTTAAGTAGCGTTTCTCTATGTAGGCGGGTGATGCTAAAAATTTACATAACATTTTAAATATAGGACCAAACTGAATACTTCGGTCGTAAGATCGGCGAAAAAGTTACGGTTGCATTAGATTGAACGTTAATTTTCCACGACAACAACACCAGTTACTTTTTTTGCTCGACTTGTGTCGTTCCCTAATATATATGTATATTTACATACATACATACAATTGTCTAAACATGCAAAATTCCAAGTTCTACATAATAATTGCACCAAAGTTGAGAAGAACCGCATTGCATTCTCCCCTTTACATACGTTTTCAATAGACAGTATCGCTTAAGGTAGAGCTTAAATTAGTTAAGAAGGTAATAAGTATTACTTGGGACGGTTGAAATATGTGTGTAAGTGCTTACGTAAAACCTTACTTACTACTGCTAACACAAAATCCAATTTTTAAATTCAAACATCAAGGACTGCGATGCTCCCTTGGAGCTGGTGCTTCAGTGCATAGTACAATGCTCCAGTACATATTTCCAATACGAATACTACACACAATTACTATTATACATACTTATGTTAAGTAATCAAGTGACAAATGTTGCAGGAGCAAATTTAGAAAGTGAGACCAAAGCAAAGTGCAAGATTTCACACACAATTGGACTTTCGGTTTGGTGGTGACTGGTGGTTGGTCGTGCGGTGGTACACGGTCGTGTGCGAATGTTCCATGTGGAAGCAGGTGCCGTATGGCGGTGCACCGGTGTTTGTGTTGGATGCTTGGCTGGTATCTCGCAGGTTGTTTACACAGTGCAAAGGTGTGTTTGCCCGATTTTGCTCGTACTATTTACTTACTTTACTTCAACACTGCCTTAGCGTTAGTGATGAAGTGCGCCTACTTGCTGTATGCGTGCATGTTTCTCTTCTATGTATTTGCTTGAGTTTGGGGGGCAATTCGGAATGTACTGATACATGCAATCACAAAAACAACAACGTGCCATATTCCACACTGCTGCCGCGGTTAAGAAAACAAAAATGAACGGGCGAATAATGCATCGAGCCGCCAGTGTGTTCGTAGTGTAAAGCTACGTCACGATGCGGCACTAAGTTCCTTCTCAACTCGCGTATTGTGTTTAAATTTCGCTAGGGCAACAACTGTGGACGCCGATGGGAGTTGAGGCGGCTGCGGCCACGGCTGCTAGCGCCGCTTCGACCTCATCCGCAGCGGCTTCTGCTGCCGCCGCCGCCGCCGTTGCTACGTCGTCTTCCACGTTATCCGTATAAGGTTGTCACATTGACAGCGAGCCGACGCCGGCCGCGGCGGCCGACATTTGCGCATGGGAAGGTTGGTGCAGTTGATGTGAGTGGGCAGCGCTCATTGCCAACGGATGGTGGTGACTGAGGGTCAACCCCATGCTGGGCATGCTCATGGCTGCCATAGAACTCATCGAGTGCAGCGAGTGCTGCAGATGCAGTCCCGGCTCCAGTTTCGGTTTTGTGTCCATCAAGTTTGTGTAGTCGCCGTGCTGCACCACGCCGCCCATTCCCGTCGGATCGCTGCCCTTCTTGTTCTGCTTGCGCTCCTTGGCGCGCCGGTTCTGGAACCAGATTTTTACTTGTCGCTCGGACAGCGATAGCGTCTGAGCTAGCTCGGTTTTGCGGCGGATCGTTATATACCGTGATGTGCAATATTCCTTTTCCAGTTCCAGCCGCTGGAAGTCGGTGTAGACAACACGATACTTGTCCTTAGTGCGGGTTTTGCCTGAAATAGAGAAACGCATATTAAAACGCTGCCTTTATAAACATTTCGCAAGTACTAATAGTAAAATATCAATTTTAAAATGAAGATAACATAAGCTGGCACCATGCTTTTATTTGTTGTTTTTATGAATTCGAACATAAAATAATTAGCATTCAACATACTTATAAGTTTAGGGTGTAAATTCCAACAAAATATTCAAAGATGAACTATGTACCTATGTGCAGATATTTCTTATAGAAATGTATTCAAGCAATTTCGGGTTGAAGTATTCACCGCTCTTTCAAGAACAGTTCTAAGGCAACTGCTGGCTTGTTGGACATTAGCCTATGATCGGCCAAACTAATGCTGTATCTTTTTAACCTCTGTTTAGGAAAACTGCAGACAGTCTTGGCCATTGCATCAGCGAACTTTGATTGCAACAGTGCCCACCTAGCATTGCATCTACGTCTTCATTACACGGCAATCGACAATATGACTTTCCTGCAAACGTAGGCAGGAGTACGTGTGTTGGAAAACTGATGTGTTTGCATACATATATTAACATATCGTTTGTGTGTGCTGATACTGCGCAATTAGTCAATCAAAAGCTAAACAAATGACAGCCGCTGTCATAAATAAAGTCATATGCTCCTGCCACCTCCAGTCTCCAGCTCACTCATAATCAACTCATTCTCAGTGACTACTTTCCATGCCATTGCTGTGCATTTCGGAGCGACAACCGCAACGACACCGTGTTCACATACAAACACACACACGCTCACACTCCCGCACTCCACACACATACGTGATGCATGATGATCTTTTCACGCAACACTCACTTCATTCCTTCAACCTCTGAACAAACAATTCGGGATTTTGCTCTAATTTCGTGTGCAAGCACAATTAAAAGTGTGCAAACACAAATATTTTCCATCCAGATGACGGCGTTGATAAGTCCGCCCATGAAAGATATTCGGCTGGGGTGTCCCGTGCCCGCACTCTGGCCACACAGCAATTGCCCACTGCACTCTTCGCTGCGAACTTTTCGCGCCGGTGGATTTCCTCCGAATCCATTGCGTTCAAAATACAATTTGGATTTGAATTCAGCTCCGCTTATCTGCGCGGCCTCTATTTGCTTTTACACTTTTATTTAGACGTGAATTTATAGGGTACGAGTGCACACTACATGCACATAGTACGTCGAGCGCACAGACTCTGACGGAGTCAGTCCACATACTAAACATAGTAGGCGGTGTTGCGTCAAGTGGCGGTATGCGCTGGCCGTGGCTAGTACAATTCCGTGCTCACGCGTGTAAATTCTTGATTTCCGACGCCTCGAATTTTTCGCAATCCTCACCTTTAACTGGTGTTTAATTAGATTTATTTGCGTTGGCATTAGACGGAACGAAAAGCAAAGCCAAAGGCAAAGATAAGCGTCTGTTTGATTAGATTTGTTGTGGATTTTGAAAAGTCATTTTCAACACTAAGATCGTGCAAAATCTTTACAAATTTATAACGGTGCTGTCTAAACAGGGATTTCTGAAGTGGCTTTTGTCCGTGCACCTTTGTATTTTGCAATGTGATCTGTCTGAAAACGCTCGATTAGGAAGCCAACTAATCACATGAGCTGCGAAACCTGCTGACTGGTGCTTATTATAAACGCTATTAACGGACAAGTTTTTAGTCGTATTGTTTCTCTAATTGACCTGCCACTTTTACAATTTGTTTCGAGTACCCAAATAGAGAAAACAATGTGTTTTCGATGGAACTGGTTACTTCGAGGCCCAACACACTAACCACTGGCCCACGGTCGTAGCTTACATTGGGTCATATTTATGTGGTCAAAAATGATAACCGCCTAAGTCGACTTAAGACATTGTTAAGTCAAGGTTATGGGCTTAACCCTTTCGGTTATTCTATGCCATATGGCATAGCCTCTTTTTAGTGCCTGTTTTAGGTCAAAAACTTGTGGATACTATATTTTTATAATTTTGTATTTTTGAAGGTTTTTATACCAAATAATGAAAACAATATTTTGATTAGTGTACCAAGTAAACTGTAAGGGTTCAGAAAGTGCGCAGTCCTATCGAGCTGCGTATTTTACAAAAAGAGATCATTTCGTACTTTTATTTATTCTATTACAAAATCAATTTATTTCATAGGTTTATGTAAGTAATCTAGTAGGTATTTATTGCTTTAGTAAGTGTAAAAAAAGTTAGATCCCAAATATAGTTCTCTAAGGCTGTACGATTTTTTTGATGCCTAAAAACCACTTTTTCGAACAATATTGTAAAAAATGACTTTTGATTATTCATTATGTAGGCTTAATGGAAAAGAATGATTTTTTAAAGTTACAAACAAAAAAGAAGTACCGAAAGGGTTAAGCGATTATTGCTTTTGACTACATATTTGTGAACATATACGCAACTTTACTTTCGAACAATTTTGTTTTGTTTTTACCATAAAACATAAATATTACTATTAGATAAGCAACCGAGTACAGGGTATGAAAATAAATGGTGTTTGAATTAAGTTTTAATGCAGAAATCAGTGAATTGCGGGCGAAACTGAAATGTATAATAATCTATAATGATTTCTAGAAAAAATTACATCATTCACATTAAAAATATTTAGTACAAGAATTGTCTTTGATACAAGAAGAGTCTTAACTTTAAAAGTTATTTACATGAAATTTATAAGCAGTTTAGATGTTTGAATGCTTTTTCACCAGAAGTGAATAAATTTAGCTCTCACGGTTTCCAGGATATTCAAGGATAAAAATTTCATTGAGGTCCTTCATATCCTTTTTCATTAAATTTTTCCAAAAAGGATATTGTGTCATCGACTTCATATCATATCAGCTTTCATTTGACGTAAACATTATTCCTTTCTGACATTTGAGTCAAGAGATATGATGTTTTAAAAGTTTCGGGAAGGGGCTTTAAGCCGCTATCTTTAAACTCAATTAAAAAAAAACTCGAACATTCCGGGAAAAATCCCTTAGCACTTTTTCATCTACTGAGGTCCTCTATCGAATGAGATGGGTTTGACCTTGTCCGTTTTTTCAGTGTTGCACTGTGTTATAAATATCTCATTGGATACATTTTATGATATGTAGTTACTACCAGTTGGGGATTTTGCGTAGAACTTTTGAGCCGAATACCTTTCGAAACCATATTTTTGTAACTTTTGTGTTTTGTGGTTGGGGGTACCAACACCCCCTGTAAACCCAGTTTGCACTTCTGACGATTCCTGTAGATTTTTGTTTTAGAGAAAGAGCATTCATACACAGTAACAGGAAACACTTGGGATTTTCCCAGGACCTAGTGCAGGAAAAACTCGGAAGCAAAATCGTGTGCTTAGATATTTTTTTAGAAAAAGGATTCAAAGATGATCTTTGATCTTTGATCTTAGCAAAGAAATCGTTGGTGGGAATTCCAGTAACGTTTGTGAAATTGGTATTGATAACGGGACTGCACAACTCGGATATGGGCCAATGTCTGCTGTTTACTTTGCCCAATTTGTGCAAGTACGAGTATTTGTTGTGTTGTCGCAGAAGTAGAAGCGTGTCAAGGCCTTCTGTGCTACATCCGTAACCTTTCTCTCTCCTTGTTGCATGTATAAATATGTGAATTTATGATGCGGCATATTTATGAGCTTTTACAATATTTTCAACACGAAATAAATTTAAATGCGACTTGCTGTTAGAGTAGAGCAGATCAGACGTGAACGAAAACAGGTACATGCGGAATGGAGCAGATCTTGAAGTGTTCCACTCAGATACAACGCGTTGATAAGATACGTTGGCCCGTTGGAGCCGGCAGCCCGAGTTCGAGCTATGCACACACATCCATGGCATGGCATGGCAGGTTAGATGTTTTTCGTTGCTTTGCGCTTTCCCAACTCAACCGTTATTTATAATCTAAGTACATAAATTTTGTATGTCATTCAACAAACAATAATGTTAAACAATTAAAGAATAGCGCGCACAAAAGCAGCAACAAAGCGCCGAGTGCCTTATCACACGGCGCTATTTGTTTGCAGAATGCCAACTGGCGGGAACGGAGCCCGGGCCGCCGCCGCCCACTGCTGAGCGCGAAAACTAAATGCGCGCTCGGTAGGTGCAGCGCTTCAGGCTTAGCCAGCTTTTGCTGTGTGGGGGACGCGCATTTATTTGAAATAACAAAACTTTAATTGCTCTCAAAAAGTTTTCGGCGCGTGGTTTATTGCCCGAAATAAGAGGAAGGCGTGAACTGGTTTATTGCCGTGTCAGTTGAAAACAATTTGGCACATTTTCGGAAGAAAGTAATTATGCTGATTAAGGCGCGAGATTGCCAGTGTATGTACGTAAGTGTGCAATGGTCGTGTAAAGAACTAACAAATCAATATCGTTTAGCTTGATGTTTGTTTACCAGCTCAAACAGACGTGCAGACGACTTTCGCCCGATATAGCGCTTCACACCCCATGACGGGGAGCAGCTTATCATATCGGCAGATTCAACGGAGGTGCGATACACAAGTTGAATTCGCTTCGACTGCACTTCAGAGGTGGTGGTGATGGATTACATGCGGTTGGGTCCTGCTGGCTCGCTGCGAGCCGATAGAGACGGGCGCAATGTGACAGTGACACATGCACGAGTGTCATCTATCGGTGCAGCTATGATTACGGTGAAGCGCTGCAACTTCACATCAAATGCACCGCGGCACAAAGTTCTTAATCCCACTTGAGAAAGAAATCAACATTAAAACTGTAAATAGTTCAGTTCGTGTCGTTTCCTCCTAATTGCACTGCGTGCACGACACCAGATAAGCTGGTTCGAGTTCTACCGACAGCAGGATTTTGCTGTGCAGTCAGCGGACCTAGTCGACTCGTGCACAGGAAATTTGTTTACAAACTGGTCACACCTAATGCCAATATTTGCCCAGCGACATCATAAAAGCAACACCCAGACGAATGACTATGCACCCATTGACCCCAAACAGCGCCGAGAAAGGTTCATTGCGTAAAAGCGAAGGGCATCGTGGATACGCGCCTAGATTACGAATACTTTCATTGTCACGGGGTGCCACAGCGATTTCTGGCTGCCAATTGGTGCCGAACCTACCTTGGGTTTCGATGGTTTGTTCTGGATCACCTCTACCTACAACAACCGTTAAAAAACCAAATATTTATCACAGGTTTTTACCAAGGTTGATAGAAAACAAGGTTACGACATCAATGACAGGAAATTTGAAGTTTTCACCAGTGACGTAGTACGAATTGTTTCAAATTGTCAAGGAACAGTGGGACGAGTACGACCTTTTACAAAATTAATATTTCCAAAAAACAAAGTTTATATGAAGTGCATATGAAGTTATTTATTTCGTTGCATTGTATTTTTAAAATTAAAAACGATCAGGTTTTCTGTAAATGATTCCCATTTTAACTTGGAAAATAGTCCTCCTCATCGAATTCTTATAGTAATGAAATTCATACTATCGCGTCCACAAAAGTTCTCAAATACGTCTTTTGAGAACCTCAAAAAAATGCAGAGCGTGTGGATCTGCGGATTACTCAAAATTTGTAAACATCGTATAAAATATTAACAACGCAGCATATGGCACAACAATCACGAATATTTAAATTCACAAATTACTCATTTGCTTTTTTTGTATTATTTTTCCGACGTTGGCCCACTGCACACTTCATTGTTTACGTTTTGTTTTCTATCAAAAACTCATTACAATTGTTGCAAACCGTTTTCACGAAAACGTTTACTATTGCATTTTATATTATTCCAAAGATTCCACACCGTGTTGGTCAAATTTTCGCGTTAAATAGTAACAAAATTCAAAAAATGCCGTTGACCAATCAAATTTTTCATAACAAATGAAAATAATTTTAAGGTGCCCAATTGACATAGGATTCAAATTTCATTTTTAATTTTTTGTTCAAGATGAGGAAAAATACAAGGAGAAGCAAGATTTTATTTTAGCAAAATTCTGCGCATGCCATTGCAGAATTGGCAGATATTGATTAAACTGTCAAAAAATATGTGTATAAACGTGTTTTCGGTCTTAGAAAGGAGTATACGTACGAATAATAAAAATAAAGTATTACACTCTGAAATGGTCACCTTATAAATTTTCACCAGTGACGTCATCAGCCGGATGTCGTAATCTTTATTTTATCATTCTTGGGTTTTTACGATGAAAATTCTAATTTTGATTTTGAAATGTTATAGTCGGTAGGTAGGAAACATCATACTTTTTGATCACTGCTACTTTTTCTATTATCAATACTTTTGCACTTTTTCCTTTTTAATTTATTTGCCGACATGCACATTTGTTATAATTATAAGATTATTAATAATTTTAAAAGTTGTATCAATAAAAAAATTTCGAAGATAGCATTTATATATTTTGAATCCTCTCAATTAATTCATTCAATAATTTTGTGCAACGACGATAAATATTACGTTATTTACGATTTGAGTTCCCCAGTAATGAAAGCATCTCAAAATGACGATGTCTTAACCAACTAATTTTTACTTATAATATTTAATTAAAATATTTAATTTTATTGGATCTTTTCCTCTCTCTGTGAGAAGTTTTGTTTCTAAATTTCAATTTTAAAATTTCAATTGTAAAATTTCAATTTCAAAATTTCAATTTCAAAAATGGAATCTATTTTGTCCACAACTCAGCTCATTCACAAGCTTAGAAGTTTTAGAAGCCATAAAGCATCGTTGGCGGTTTAAAAAATGTAATTATTTATAAGCTTTTGCTATTTATCTGTCTTCGTTTGAACGTTTATTTGGTCGTTCGTTCATTTGTCAACCGGGTTGTATGGACGATAATCTCAGAAGAGTTTAGATACCGAATCTAAATCGAACACGGATGTTACTAGACTTCCAACTAATTTTAAACGAACTAATTTTAAACCCGCTATTAAGTAGGGCTGTCATATTTTCAGAAAGATAAACGTTTCAATATTTGCCAAAACAATTGGAGGTTTTAGGTATTGAGGAAAAGTTTTTACGTTTTTCGGGTTTTTGAAAGTATCCTTAATTAATGGTTACGCAATTCACGAACTTGATGAACACATTTTTCCGAAACACTACTTTTTCAAATTACATTTTTAATATTTGGTAGCTCATAAAGTTTTGAGAGTTTTTTCAAACTAATTATAAAAATAATAATAATTAATAATTCATTAATTATTTAGTTGTGGAGAGCAAAATAATTATTATTTGTTAAGTGCCATAAATAGTAGATCCTAATCTCGTTGAATTTGGCGATAATCGTTTTTCCTGCGTTTGCCCGCTGACAAAGAACTGTGCGTCGGCCACAACATGCTCCAGTTCCAACAAATCGGTCCTGATTAGCCCAGCTCAATAATTATGTTTTTTGTATGGCATTATATATACGCGATGAGTGTAGCGCTGGAATTATGTGCTCATGTACACGAGTATTTTCGATTACAGCGACTACAATCAAACATTGTTAATGGGAGCACACGAACTTATCACGTTTCTACAAGTACGAGTTTAACTCAAATTTCTAAGTTGTTGCAAGTTGTTATTGTTAGAATTGGTTGGCGGTGGTGATTGTTGTTGTTATTATTATTAATATTGACGCTATTGTTGTTGCCATTATTGCTGCAGCTGTAGTGGTGGTTTTCCGAGGGCTTACAATTTTGCCGACAAAGAAGAGCGCGTAAACAGACAGATAGGCCAGAGGCTTAAAGTTTATGGGAGTAGATTTCACTGAGTGCGAATGAAAAATAAGTGACAATCGATGGCGTTCCGCGAGCCACGAACCAGGAACTGCCGCAAGCGGTCTGCCGTGTGGGTAATGCGACTGTAGGAATTCGGCTTGTCGCAGCTTATTGTGGACGGCGTAATTTATGGTGGGGCCATTGGAATTATTTTGGCATGCTCATGAGGCAATTTTAAACTAATTCAATTTGTCTAAAACTGTGCACTGACGCTCGAGCATTGGCTGTGGGGATTTATTGTAGTCGATACTGATAATAGGTAATACGCGCTGATTGGTCGTTGGGTTTAAGTGGGTAATTCATATATGCACTAAATATTTCATTGAACCAATGGATACTTTCTTGTAAGACTATTTTCAGTATCTTAGAGAAATAATGATGATAGTAGTTTTCATTAGAGGTGAGTAGAACATATAAACCAATAATGTCTCCCTACTAGAGCACAGTTCGAACAGAGCTTTGTTTTATTTAACTTTCCAAGACATGGTACGAAGTGCTGGGCAGTCATACAAGATATGTAAAGACTTTTTCCTACTTCTTATGCAGATGTTGCCGTACCAGAGCCCTACAGTCAACTACCGAGACTCGGTCTAACCGAGAGTGGACTCGGATAAACCGAGAGTTTACCGAGAATTTCAAAAATAAATTAAAAACATCGAAAACACATCGATTCCGTTTCTATGGGAACTGAAGACAGCGTTCGATGGCATACATTTCTGCAGAAGATGATTGGTGCAGGGTATAACGGTTTGCATGATGGAATTTTCAACTTGAACACTGTTCTAGATTAAGTTTTAAGTTTGGGATGGAAGCAGGTCTGTGCTCATACTTGAGAAGCTGCATGAAAGGTCATGAAACAGTCGGTGTACTATAGGTGTAAGCAGCTACTAATGCCAGCATTAAGGTGCGAAAAGTTGCCATATGCGCTGACAATAAACTGTGACAAAACAATTTGCGTTTGTGCGTCTGTTGAAATGCAGTTATTACAAGCAATTACAAATGCTGGTTTTCACGTAGACAAATTGTCCCCAAGGACGAACCACTTTCGTCGAGACCTCTTTGCGGTTTTCGCTGCTGTAGTCCTTGGTGTGACTGCCGGGAACTACCACCCCGTCGAGATGACATAATAAGCGTACAAGGATGCTCCAGTTCAGCAAATCAGTGAGGCGACTTTCCCCGCGCGCACAACAATTTAAAGGCATGTTTAAATGACAAGGACGACCACAGCAATCAACCACTGCAGTCAAGACAATCACAATTTCACACTTGCCCCCGGCGAGCAGTGGTGATACTGATGGCAAAACAATGTACCGAAAACTGTAGCAACAACAGGGTAAGCGGCTTGCGGGTGGTCGGACGGACGCGACAGTCAGCGTGCGATTATGAAGTGTTGATGACTGCGCGCGTGATTTCGGTCGCGCCTCTTGCATGCTGATGCGCAAGTGTCCTGGGAAACATTTGTTTTGTCGCCGGTGCTGTTCGTATGAGCGCAGTACCAGTGCCTCGAGAACATTACACAGTTTTATTTAAATTTCAAGTTCAACGCGAATTAAAGTCTCCCCATACACAGCAACAGCCGGACTGCACAGACCAAATTCAAGCGACTATTAAAGTTGTCTGCTGATTGCAGGCGCCTTCCCTGCCGTCTCTGTGCTCGCCCGCTTCTAAATCACGAGCCGTAATTTTCCGAATTGCACCCTGGAGACGGTACGCATATCTGACGCGTTTGCCTTTCGAACCCAACAACTTGTTTTGCGGTCTTCGTTCTGACTGCCGGTTGTGGCTGTTGTCTGGCAATGTGTGAACGCTTGGCAGCCGCGTAACTTGCCAGCACAACATCCTGGAGGGGAAACTCGGCCAACTCCCGCTCTCGTTTTGCGGCGCAAAAAAGTTTGCGCAAGTAGTTTGCCAAAAAAAAATCAGGACGCAGCAGCCGAACAGTCGGGGCACTGCACGTTCGCCGCTGCCTCCTCCCCGCAACCGTTTCGTGGTGTACCTTAAAGCGCTTAAACGCACCGCATTTCCAAGCCCCGGTTTTCTTGTGCGGCGTCGTAAACAACAGGACGCCGTCACCCAAGCGACAATATAACAATAACATTATTTGGCATTTTGGCGTGTTTTAGAAGCTGTTATATCGTAAATATTAGCTCAAATTACATCATAAAATCATTTGATTCGATTTGACGCTTTCGCGAGCCGTATTGCTCTTTTGCAAGGCCCGAAGCTAGATGATTAGTTCTTGGAATCGTTTTTGGCATTAATTTGCGATGGATTTCCGCATTTTCGACCGATTTGTTGCAAAATTGTGTTCTGAACTCAATTGCCGCACAATAAAGCATTGTGTACATTTGTTCTTAGTAGGGATCGCAATTTTTTGCCATTTTGCGATCCCGGGATTTTCGGGATTGAAAAGTCAAATCCCGGGATCCCGGGATTTAATCCCGGGATTCATATAACAAATTTTGTAATAAAACAATTTTCCCGAATTGCATAAATACTTGTTTATAATATATTTATCATAAAAATGGACACATTTTAATCACATTTGGGTAGTTTCAAGATTTTTTATCTTGAATTTAATCACATTTTGTTTGACCCTTCAATTCCCATGTCCAAAATAGTGAAAAAGAAAATTTTCTTTTTAAATAAAAGAGCTTAGATACGTTTGGATAAGACAAAAAAAATACATAAAAAATGTTTAAACTACCCTAATTTTTATATTGAAAGAAACCACACAAACTCGCACTGCTTTAATTACGCGTGAAACAAATGAATAAATTTTACATATGACGTATCGCTAGTGTTGGTAGGAAAATTAAATAAACAAGTACTACTAATTGACTTTGCCATACAAGTGTTAGAATTTTAAAATAAAAACCTATGTGGTAGGAAAACAAATATTAAGCATCTGTCACCTACAGGTGACACTGGGAATTGAAGAGTTAACTTAAAAGTTTTTCATTTGACATTTAACTTCAGTTTCATAGCATTTTGTTTTATCCAAAAATGACACTTAAACATAACTTATTACTTTGCAACCGATGTATCATAAAGTGCATATATATGCATATTTGATAAAAAAAATAAAATAGTTAATTTGTTTGTGCTTTTAGTTTTACTTCGATTATTTCGATGAAAAAGTTAAGAGTTTTGATTAACTAAAAACTGAGATCTTAAAAATACAAAGGCATTAAGTGTTTTGTTCTCTTATCTAGAGCGAAATTTATTTCAAATGAACCCTGCTGAAGAGAAACATCCTTCAGATTCAACACTTGTTGGTTGAATGCTTAGTAAATAATCATAAGCCTTTTGCAAAAGACGCACTCTATCCCCTCCCTTCTCCCTCAAATAAGGAATTGGGTTTTTGTGCCTTAAAATTTATTTCATTTGAACTTTGAAGCATCTTTTGCAATCCCGAAAATCCCGGGATAAAAGAATTTGAATCCCGGGATTTTCGGGACTGGAAAAAGTCCGGGATCCCGGGATCCCGGGATCCCGGGATTGCGATGCCTAGTTCTTAGATAACGTTCATCGTGGGAAGAAAAGGGCCAAAGATATCAATATACAGTGTGTTCAACAAAAAACGTTCTTCTCTCACAGAGTGTACATTACATTTATTTAAAAAAATGTTTTGTTTTTGAGAATTAGATACTATTATAAGTTTCCACAGAATGCTTAATATGGGGTCCAATCTCCTAATTATTATTATTTAATTGATTGGCACGACAGCCCGCTTACGCGAGACTAAGGCCTAGCTTCCCGCAACCACCCGTGTTGTGCGTGTGAATTTTGTACGCGGGTGGAAGGGACCTACAGTTTTATGCCGGTTCCGAACGGCAGGTTGGGAGCTTTTTCATAGGCAATTTTTACTCTCAGAGGTTTGCCATTTACAGCTGAGAGGACAGCCACCGAAAGAGAAAACGAGTTTCCCGTTATTTTTTTTAGGTGTTACTACATGCAGTATTCGATCTTGCGTCGCTCTGCATGCGACTCGTTGGACCGCGCACTAACCAACTGAGCCACGGCGGCTGCCGGTCCAATCTCCTGCATAGTCTATAATAGCGTGACATTTTTGGCAACAACTAGCAACCAAAATTCTTCTGAGAAATCTTCTTTTGAGAAATCGAATAAAATGGTTTGATGATTTTATATACTTTTTTGATATCTTAGCTTTCAATATAGCCTCAACATTATCTATGGGATTTGCATCTGGTGACTGTGAGGGCCAATCCAAAGTTGTAATATCGGGATCCTCTTTAACTGCATTTAAATTTCCATGAAAGACTTTAGAACGCCAAATCCTTGGACAGAGAAGCATCCATACACATGAACCTTCTAGGGATGCTTTTCACTTCGTTGAATTATTTTTTCACCTTTTTTCAATCAAACATGTCTAATTGTATTAAACAACACAAAAGTTGATTCATCTAAAAATTACTTTGGTCCAATCACGGTCGATATTTGTGTAAGCCCACTGAAGACGCTTTT
Organism: Melieria omissa; assembly: GCA_963971225.1. Taxonomy (NCBI): domain Eukaryota; kingdom Metazoa; phylum Arthropoda; class Insecta; order Diptera; family Ulidiidae; genus Melieria; species Melieria omissa. The sequence continues at coordinate 119,895,546 of OZ020267.1, forward strand.
CATTATGTTTGTTTGAAAGCAACCGTTTCGGCAAAGTACCGCTATGTTTTATGCCTGATTATTGAAGCCTGTCGCGAATCGTATTTAAGGATATATCCAAACCCTTCTCCGATAATATTTTGTTTTCTTTTCTCAGACTGACCGTTGGATTTCTTTCAAAAAGCCCAACAATGACTTTATCCTGCCGCTTGGAAATGGTTGGTTTTCAGCCTCTTTCTGGTTCGTCGTCAACGTTTCCTCTTTCTGCATAACGTTCAGACCACCTCTTAACAAACGTGGAAGTGGTTTTAAGATATTTTGCAGATTTTTCAACTGACCATGTAGGCCCCTAGGATACCTCGTCAAAAAGCTCGCTTCGAAACATTTCTTAAATAGCACAATCATTTTGGTTACACGTGTCGCAGCGGAAAGTACAAAGAGATTTGATTAAAATTTATGCGTCGACAACAGCAACAATGTGCACTTATGTAAAAACAGAACCGGTAAATGTTTACTTAAAAATTAAGCGAATAAGCGAAGAACGTTTATTGTTGAACACACTGTACAATTTCGCTCCTGGGGACCGTGTTCGAAAAAAATCGTCGTCTCGAATATGTAGGTTAAGGAATGCTCCCTTCAGAAATAACATAACGATGTCTGTCAATGTTTTGTGCAGTTCGTCAAACGCTAGTCTACATGAAAGATATCATATCGCACGCAGATTAGGTTTAGGAATATTCATATTCATGAGCATTTCGTTATTTAGGGCGATGGAACACGCAAAATGCGATCTTAAACTTTATTGTGGTTTTATATTGGAAAGGAATCAGCTAAAATCCTATAATGGAACTTCAAGGGTTGAAAAGCGAAAAGAATAAAAGCATCGTTTGGTATATTCGAAGATTGAAGTTAAGCATGCGGACTTTGTTTTTGGCAGGTCAAAACTAAATTTTGTAATGGATGAAACTGCCGATTTTAATTTCACCAGCTGATTGCAGTAAGGATGAAGGCATGGGCCACATTTCTTCGAAAGGGTTCGTGAATACTTGTAGTTACTTTTATGTTGATTTCAGCTAGAAATTCCCAATGTACATAAAGGGTTAATTTGAAATGAGGAAGAAATTTGTATGCATGCGAGTTTATTAGTCGAAACATGCAAAACCGAAAAGCAAAAACGATCGAAATAAAAAAATGGCGGCCATTACGTCTTTTCGCCTTTGCAGCAGGCGTGCAAACATGCTCAGCAACTGGCCGGAAAATAATTTTTTTTGAAATTTATCGAATCGCGTGCATCACAGCGTCTCCACATGACATTAGCCACCGCCCCGTCGCAACGCCAATGGCATCTACATCCATACGAACGTGCTGCGAGTGTGTGCGCACAAGTCCGAGTGGTGCATGCCGCAGGCAGCAAGGTAGAAGTCAAACGCAAATGCCAACTCCAGCGCCCCTCACATGCCATTGGCTGCCGCCGCTATGGCAGTTGTTTATGGCTTTACGACGATGCGGCACAAATGCGGGCTGCTTGCACGAGTAGTGCTGGGCCCGCGGCACAGCAGAGCGCAGGCGGGCAGAAAGATGGCCGCTGAACACGCCACGGCGTTGCATGCCAGTGGGCGCGGGCAGCACAGTGAAGCCGCACGCAATGTCGGCCGCGCACTAATGACAGCCCCACAGTCAAACTGGTAAAGTGGTTCAGCGGGCCCGATCGATGTGATTACTTCAGCGCTGCAATCGTGCGGCAGCGGATATGTGGCTTCTTATCTTGCAGCTTTCGAATTCCTCTCGGTCGATTGGACTTGTAAACTACACACGGACTACAGTATTGTACGTTACATGCGAGCGGCCTAATAAAACCATAAATTTCTTCGCTCCTACTCACAACGAAATGCAAATGTACGCAAGGACAAACGAATTGACAGAAATAAAAAATGCTTCATAATTAAAATGGCTAGTTAATTGAAAGTTTGTAGCACACCTCGCATCGTGCTTTGGTTGCATGCAAGCAAAAACTGAAAATGCAATTTGACAAGTAAGCAATACTTAGTTGAGTGATTCGTGCCTACCGCTTGAGTCCAATAAATCTGTGAAATCATCTACGTTAGTGCTGCTGCAAAGCTCAGCGTCTGTGTGTGTCCCTTTAACGAATCGATAGATAATATTAGATATATATGTAAGTTTCGATACCATTTCAGATTCAAAGGTTTGCGGAAATGAACGTGTATACTTAATATTACTAAACTATAATTCCTAAAGCAATATCTGGTGAGTAAATACGGTATAAAGGTCCACTTAACCACATCGGAATTCTGGGCTATCAGATTGTTATGTGAGATCTGAAAAACTATTTATGTTTCTACTTAACCCATTTTCGGCCGCTGGTCGATTTTTCGACCAGCCACTTTTAAGGAGAGTAACTCTGCACTTAGACATTATATCTTTGAAACTTTGATGCATAAAATAGCTTTGGTCTTTTGGTAACCCCTCGAAATAATAATTTTTTTTTTTTAAAGAAAAATTTAGATATTTTGGCGAAGGCACGAAAAAAATCAATTTTTCAGTCACATTTTGAATATTCTGAAAAATTTATAACCTTTTCAAATTATTGATTTATTATTGATTATTTACGAAGCCTAAAGCCAAATTACCACAATCAATTGATATCCATAAGATTATGCAGATATTTTTACATCTCAGCACCGCGTACTTTTCAGTGATCGAAAAATCGACCATTGGTTAGAAGTCGTCATGTATGTACATATGTATGTAAGGCAACAATTGTTTGTTTTCGTCCTTAATTATTATTTGACTAAAACTATATACATATATATTCGTTTTTATTTGAAATTCAATTTTTATTTATTTACTAGCTGACCCCGCGAACTTTGTCTCGCACGACATTTGTTGTTTTTTTATAATGAAATACGCGAGGTGGCGAATCTATGGCGATGCAAATTGACGAAGAAAACCAACTGAAGGAAGAGGAGGAGCAATCAAGGCCCACAAATAAACAGTGTTGCTGTTAAGTTTCAGTAAAGAAATGGACTGCGCTTGAACCGGATTTAAATTATATGGGCGGTGCCATGCCCTCTTATTCAATGCCTGCCCCTTATTCAATGCCCTCTGTCAAAAGAAAAAATGGTAGGTCCGTACTAAGTTTCATTGCTGAGCGACTTATAGTTCAGCAAAATATTTGGGTCACAAAAAATGTGCCACGCCCCTTGGCCAACGCCCATCAAATGTTATCAGTAGAATGACTCATCTATGGGACGACGGGGTACTAAATTTTAATGTTGTGCTACTTATAATTTCGAAGATATTCTATTTTAAAGATTTTGCTTGTATGGGTGGTGCCACGCCCCCTCGTCCAATACTTGCCCCATTCCCTCTGTCGAAATATATGAATAAATGGTAGGTTCGTACTACGTTTCATTGCTGAGCGACTTATAGTTCAACGAAATATTTGGGTCACAAAAAATGTGCCACGCCCCTTGTCCAACGCCCATAAAATCTTATCATTAGAATGACTCATCTATGGGACGACGGGGTACTAAATTTTAATGTTGTGCTACTTATAATTTCGAAGATATTCTATTTTAAAGATTTTGCTTGTATGGGTGGTGCCACGCCCCGTTGTCCAAAACCCGCCTCATTCCGTCTGTCGAGAGATATGATTACATGATAGGTTCATGCTAAGCTTCATTCCTCTGTGACTTGTAGTTCAGCAGAATAATTGGGTCACAAAAATGTGCCACGCCCCTTAGGGGTATAACAAATAGTTAGTAGCCGATTCTCAGACCTACTGAATATGCATGTAAAATTTCATAAAAATCGGTTAAGCCGTTTCGGAGGAGTACGGTAACAAACACTGTGACACGAGAATTTTATATATAAGATAAAAAAATTATGTAAAAAAAACAAAAAAAAATCCAAAAATATTCTTGATTAAGGTCCTAAATGTAAGTCCTTAAAAGGAATTAAAAAAATATTGGCTAATTCTGGTAGCGGCCGAAAATGGGTTAAAGCCCATCATATATCTACAGTACCTTTCGATTCTTGCCACTAATGAAAAAGTAGTACGAAAATTGAGAATACGCGTTAGTCAAATGGGAACTGTAAATATTTAACTGACATTACAACACAATTACGAGGTTAGGTTAAGGATTAGGTTAATACCGATTGCAAGCAGGGATCTTATTTTTTACTCTCTCGCGAGATTTTGTTATAAAATCCCAGGAAATTGATTAAACAAATGATTGGTAAGAAACTCATGGAAATTCTAACATCTGGAATCGATGTAAAATTGGAGGCAAGTGTTTTCATCAACTTTTCAATCTCCAACCAGATATTTTTTCTGGAGTCCGTCAGATGCTCATACATGCGTGCATACACACTTTGATATAAAGTCTCAGAAAATTGCAAATTTGATGAAACTGCAAGTTAAGAGCCTGACTAACTGATGCAAGTGGTGAAGTCCGAGCAGCAACACAAATAAGGATGACAGTGATAGGGAATGAATTAATGAATAAATGAATGTCAAAACAAAATTTACTTTTGCCGCTATTTTCAAAAGTTTTAGCATCTGCTGATAAAGTGATGACTTTTTCGTTACCCTTTATTAAATCAGGTTTCTACCATAAAAACTCTTAAATCATCGTTAACCTCGTCAGATTTCGATTTAATGGTTTCATGGTTTTTTCGTAGACTTCTCGTAAATGTCGTAAATGAGTCGGTTTTGCAACATGTGGTCTGGCATCGTCGTGGTGGAAGAGGACTCCTTTGCGATTGGCCAAAATCGGACGTTTTTCTTCAATTGCTTTCTTTAATTGGGCCAATTGCTGACAATACTTATTCGCGGTAATCGTTTCGCCAACGGGCAAGAGCTCAAAATATATCACTCCTCGGATATCCCACCAAACACACAGCAACACCTTCATCGGATGCAATCCACCTTTGGGGACTGGTTCCGCCTTCTCGTGTGCCTGTTTCCGTGTTCGTTTTCGTTGGACATTGTTGTACAGAATCCATTTCTCGTCACCTATCACAAACCGATCCAGAAAAGGCTCATTTTGATACGCCGAAGCAAAGGAATGGGTGTTGTTACACGGTCCACTTTATTTTTTCACTCAACTGATGCGGCACCCAAGTATCGAGCTTCAAAGTGTACCCAACCTTTTTTAAATGACGAAATGCAGTTGATTTGTTGACGTTCAATTCTTGGGCAACCTCTTTCGTTGAAATGCGTGAATTGTTCTCAACAAGAGTGCGAATAACGTCGTCGTCAAGGTCGATAGGCAGTCCAGCGCGAGGTTGGTCTTTGAGGTTAAAATCACCAACTCGAAATTTAGCAAACCATTTCTTCACTGTGCGAAGCGCTGGTGCACGGTCCAAATAAACTGCTTGAATAGCTTTCGTTGCAGCACCAACAGTTTTTCCATTCCGAAACTCGTTCGTTTTCGTTATCCACTTTCAATGCGCTTTTCCAACAAGCAAATTCAAAGAAACCAAAATCATTTGACGCTTAATTCAAAGTTTGATTTGTCACCTTTACAAAGAATTACAACAAGTATACATTTCAGTCATGAGTACCAGCCGTGAACGATTGAAACGCCACCTAGTAAAATCGGGCACGAACTTATCCACTCATCCAATATTTCAACTCATTGTTGATTCCGTTGGTTTGGAGTGTTTTCAGCAAGTTTGAAATCAATAGGCCCATTGTATCGCGTTTCTTCATACAAGACCTTAACCCATGTTAGGCTTTTTAGACCCCGAAATTAAAAAAAACAATCCCGTCTTAGCGGAGGTTCATTTTTCAAGATGTGCCTTTAAATTTTATGTTTGAAGCTTCATCGGCTTGAGCTGGGCTATGATTAATTAGTTAGTCAGTTAGGACAAACATTTGTACATTTGATACACCTGCAAATTTGTATATTTCACCTAAAAACCGATTAAATCATTTCAACTATGAGCACAATAGTCTCTCAATAGTCCATAAGTATAGTATGAACAAAGATACGTTATTAACCCGGTAATAAAACTCTCCGCTTGCACAAACAGACTGCCGCTGGTTAATAAGTCGTCGTAAAAGAGAAAAAAAGAACAGTTGACAGTTGTATAACACCAATAATTGTGCTATATAATTGCAGGTATTGTTTGCGCTTTTGCTCAGCCGTCATTACCGCCCGTGCGACCAGAGAGGAACTGGCTTCTAGCTCCTCCGCCCTTCGGCGATCGCAGCCCGTAACGCACGAGAGATTGAAAATTTATTGACGCATAAAAATATGCGCGGCTCAAGCGTATCGCGGCGAAACGATTGAACGATTCTGTGTGGCAGCGGGCAGAGGTTAATTATTTTATAATATTTATTATTTGTTTATAATCAACCTTCTACACACACACACACACGTGCGTAACCCACTGCGCTTCGCTGCGAGTGAGTTAGCCGCACTCGGATGTCGGATGTTAGCAGTGGCGTACAAACGGATGCGTTTTTCACTTTACACATAACCGCTTCCGACGAGTGCTGCCAGATTTTATTTTCCCAACCCATTAAACTTAATATTTTTTAAATTATATTTATATATTTATATTTATTATTATAATTTTTTTATTTTGTCACAAAACTCAATTCAAAAAAGAACACAATCTTGTGTAAAAGTGATTACTTCGTTTATAGGAATATTTGAATTCTTCTTCCTTTGCATCAGTTCCAATGCACATATATGTATATTTTCAAACAACCGAAACAGGCTTGAAATAAAATTACAAATCTTTTGTATTTCTTTGTTTACATTCCATGTTTCTTCGGAGCATTTTCCAATATCTTTAGATGAGCAATACCTCGTCTACAATCGTCACATTTGAGACCAAAATCGTCCAATCGTCATTACGACAGTAAATCTCCTGCTCTGCTGCCGACGCTCCCGCCTTGTCCGAAGCGTGCACGGGAATGCGAGTGTGTACAAAGTGAATTTATTGGAGGCAGTGCGACAAGATGGGAACACATCGTCAATATTCATTTGCGGCATAAATATAAATTAATTTGAATTGTTCAAAAAATCACGACGGCGTTTACCAGCGGCAATAACAATAACCATAACCGCATTAATTATAACAGCAGGCACTGTATTTCATTTTGGAACGCGCGTACGCGCGAGTTTATTTACAATTCGCCATTTAATTTTATAATTGTGGCTACTTTATTGTGCAGTGAAGTGATTGCGGTTGTTGTTGCCGGCGCGGCTGGCTGCCGAATTGCCATCGCGTCGGCGTGCGCGCTTGTAGGAGTGCGCCGGGCACTATAAAACACTCGTTACAGCTGCCTCGGCCAGTGCGAATTCACTCCTAAGACACTATCTGCTATTGGGCGTGAGAACTTCGAGAAAATGGCGACATTTTCTCGTTTACCCCTTTGTTCGGCTACAATTATAAACTGAATATTTGCACTTTCGGAAAACATTAACTCTTAAAATGAAACTTTTGCCGTTTGATACATAAATCCCAAAACGACACACACAAATTATATGTGGGTGTGAATTATTGAGTCTTAAGGGTGGCATGCAACTTGGCATTATAGCAACAAAAGCTGTGAATTCCTGGTAGCGAATGCTTTAGTCACCGATTGAATAAGTAAAACAACTCCTCCATTTGGAACTTTCATTAAATGTTTAGCAGAAACGCCTCTTTTGATTGGCAATGAAGCTTTTCATGTCGGTGATATTGATTGTATATATGTATGTAGGGAAAACGGTGCGCTGGGAAGGAAATGTGTACTTGAGCAGTGCGAGTTCGTTTTGCTGATAGCGCAAAATTGAATGATTAGTTCAATACTACGCGGTGGTGTGAGGCGGTATGGGAAAGTCCAAACACCCCATTTTCATTTTACCAGCAGGTTGACAGTGTGCCGAAACGGGTACCGACAAGTTCGATGACTAACACTTTTCGACAAAAAATGGGTTAATCACGTGCATCTGAAAACAAGTATTTTCTAGACTTATTTTGGAAACGACGGAACAAAACTGCAAATACATTTTTTTTTAAGAGGCGTTTTCGAAAAGTCTTTGAAAAACCAATTTGTTTTCCTCTTGTTACAGTTATGAGCACATATCTCGTAAACGAATCACCCGACTAACACAAGCGGTCCGTCGTTCAAAAAAAAATACCTTAGCCTTTCCAGTAATATATAGATTGTCTGAAAGATTTAGTATTTGTGCAAATATTAAGCCTAACATCAATAGAATCGAAAGATAAATTACAAAGTTATGAAGCATTGAGTGAAAACACCAACTTTACATTTATAACACTATGCGAAAACAAATTGCTGTCGAGACCCATCCAAATGTTTATATAGGCATGAAACTAGTGGTCATTTATAGTAACCTGGCTTAGTCAGTTTTTCATTCTCTGATCCAAAGTCCTTTTTCAAGGACTTTAAAATTTTTAGAACATACACATTTCAAATATTGTTTTAAATATTTGCGATTGTGCAATGATGAAGATATGGTTATCAAATAAAAGGGGGAAACTGTCTCTTTTTAACTAAATTTTCTATTTTGAACTTTCAGAAACAAAATATGTCAGGTAAGGAAAACATATATGTTTTGGATTTCAGTCTGTAGATTCATACATCTAAATTTTATTATAATTAGCTTCAGCCCTTTTTAGGTTGTGTTTCGATTGCTTTTGAATTTGTAGTAAAACTCTGTAATTATTTGTACTTTATGGAAATAATTTAAATAAATATTCTGAATAATATTTTTTAATTCAAATGTGGATTTAAATTTACTTACACTTACTAACATCTCTTCCGCAAACGCTATGTGTTCCTTAGATAAATGAAGATTTTTTAATTTTCATTTCAAACCTCTTTTTTTAGTTTCTAAAATTGCAGGTGTTTTAGTATTAATAATTAACAATAATTGACTGGCCCGATTACGAGACTAAGGCCTAGCTACCCGCAACCATCCGTGTTGTGCGTGCGACTTTGTACCAGATTGGAAGGGACCTACAGTTTTATGCCGATTTCGAACGGCGAGTTGGGAGCTTTTTCATAGGCAATTTTACTCTACTTTTTTTTACTTTACTTTATTAAAGAAACATTGTTCTTGCAACATGCTACTTTGTGGACGTCTGAACCCTCTGTGGTTTCAAGTATACATTTTTTGTTGGTCCTTAGAATAGTTTGAAGTTTTAGGAAAAATACGAAATTAATAAACTGAATATTTAAGTTTAAAGAAGAGAGGTATAAGTACATGTGTTTTTAATGGTGTATCTTGACATAGTAAAGGAAGAAGAAGCAGAAAACTTTAGATAACTTTTTAATTTGACGTCTTCTTTCCATTTAGATACTATTCTTAATTTTGTGGTTGCTCTCATAGAAAAACGCTCTAAAATACAGAGTCCGAATATAAAAATTATAAAATTTCTTATGGAGTGTTGCTAATAAAACCGCAAAGAAGCCTAAAACGTAAAATTTAAAATTGTAACTTTCCTCAGTAAAAACCTGTAGCGAAAGGGTTAAATGGCAGTTCTAGCACAAATATTTACTGCTTTTAGTTGCGAGAAAAACTTCAATTTAACAATTTAAACAAGTGACGCTCGAACGGAAAAGATCCGAAACGTTGGCACTTTTGTTTTAAATGTACATTTGGGCATGTAACATATACATCACATTCAAAGAGCTTTGAACTGTTGAGTCTAACTACATATCTACGTATATGAATGTATAGCGATTATGCTTGTAATAGCTCTCTGATATCCGATCATGCAGAGCACAACTAGTGAACATATGTACATATGCATTTGCATATACATATTTACGTGCTGTATTTGACTACACCACGTATGCATAATGTATAGTAGATATTTCGGATCTGCTAATCGACTGCCAACGAATGCGCAAACAGCTCAACACGAACGACAAAAATCATAATAATTTATTTAAAGAACTAAGCCCTGCCAAAAAAGGCGCAAGGTTTTATATCGATCCAACTAGACTTTACGAATGCATTTTGTTTGCCTGCTAATCCGTACCTGTCAGTTAGTCCGTCAGCTGGTAGAACGTCTGCGGCCTGCTCGTCGGGCCGTCACTTCTGCCGCTCGACACAGATATGATAAAAATACTCATACATATGTATGTGTGTATGTATGTAAGTGAGCTGCCGGCCAACCCCAGACTGAAGGGTATTGAAGAAATTGATAACGATCATTTAGTTTCGTTTCGATTTGACTCGTTTTTTGGTGTTGGTGTTGTTGGTTGTACGTTTTTGGTTGTTTAAGTATTTGTTGTGGCTGAGGTGTGAAGCCATTTTTGTTCCATTAAAGACCTTATCACGTTCCCAATATGTGTGTGTGGGGCACATCAAATGCTAAAATGATACAACATTTGGGGTGTGCGCCCGCAGCGAAATGGAAAATGTTGCGGCGCAGGGCGCAGATTTCCAGCAAGCATTCACATTTACTCTGCGCTTATCCGTTCTGTTGGAAAAGTTGTATAAATCGACTGCCGTTATTTATATATGGGGTGTATAAATTTCGTGAATATTGACATATTAAATCTCAATGTGTCATTTTAAATGACACGCGGTATTAAAGTTTATGCCGATCATAACATTATGAAACCTGTCAAGGCACAATTTCATGAACTAATCTGTTGCAGCATCTGCGCTCGTATTCTTCGAGTGGAGCAACATTAAAGACATTGTGCGGCTGCAAATGCGGAATTCATTGCTGGATATGAGCGAATTCCCAATGCTGTCCAGCCGCTCGAGTGCGTATCTTATGCGCCGCGGCGCTATTGCACGACGCGTCCGAATGTTAGCCACAGTGTCGAATTCGAATTCGTATGATATTTGCTTTTCGTAGGTATTTTCAGGCTTTGTGTGCGTGCATGGGCACATAGCCATAATGGTTTGAAAAGATTTGTTAAATGTCGCTATTTGGGTTTATTGGAAGTAATTCTAATTTTTATTGCTTTATGGCCGGTTGTTTAATAAATTCGGTCTCGTTGTTATCAATGCACGATTTCATTACTATTTGTCGTGATAACACTGGAACGCGTTTCGACTGAGCGCGCAGCTTCGAGCCAACATCTAGAGGCGATTGACAGAGGCGAATCAGCAAATGGAAAAGTTACGTACGAGCCTAGAACAAGTGTCGCTAATCTAATCGCGAAAATAAATTTTTATTGCCACACCTATTGACGACAGCGCCAGAACAAATTGATATTACCGCAGACGGCCAAAGCCAAGCGAAATTAACGCTGAAATTTCGAGTGCTAATCTGAAGGCTTCAAAGAACAAGGGAAGTGAACAAATGCCCCGATAACACACAAAAATGGCTGATACGGTTCTGACTTTGAACGTGCTTTTACAAATTTGATCGCTTAAGGTGGCCGGCGGAACTAAGGGAGGGGCTTCGGTTCGAATCTGAAATCATTCGCCATCGTCGATCGATCCGTGTTTCGCCGCTCAAGTATTTTTGCAAATGAAATGCGACATTGAAAAGTGCTCCGCAGCCACATGTGCGTGTGTGCGTTGCGCCCGTCCGCTGGTTAAGTGATGAGCGCACGCGGCTGTGCACACCCTGGATGGAATGGATGTCAATCAATCTTGGACAAAATATTCAAATAAATTATATGAATGCCACAATGTTGACCGCTGGATTAAACAAAAAACCACCTATAAATGTTAATTGCGATCCGTCTGATTTTATGGTCTTAATGGATATCCGCGCGGCCATAAATCGATGTTGAAAGATTTTTAAGACAAACAAGCGTAAGCGCGTAAACGTTAAGGAAGGGAAATGCTCGTAAATGTTGACGGTGAGTGAAGGAGACGAACAAATAAGCAAACAAACATGAAACCGATTTTTTCATTTTGTGTATTGGAAAACCCTCTCAGACGTTTGCACTTCCAATCGCTGACTACGTATACGTTGATATTTCTCCGTCAGAGTCAACTGAATGAGTCAACGCAACCGCTTGGGTGTCTCGAAATGTGAAATACCATACATACTGTGAGTTTAATTTGTTGTGAGAAAGACAAGAATCGATATTAGATTTGCTAAAATATTGAGAATGTTGTCTTTTAAAAATATTGTCATTGTATTTGTCTTATTTGACGCATTTTATGCATGAAATTTTATTGATAAATGATTTATGTTGAGAGATTGGTTGACTATGTCCAATGCCTGTTGGTATGAGAAGACCTTAAAAGCATAACTTGACACGTACTAAATTTATGGCTGAATTTTGTGATTCCGAAGCTGAAGTTGAACGTACGCCCAACACGAGTTGAAAAAGTCATTAGCTCTTTGTATATAAATGTGAAATTAGTTGGGCGCAAAACTTTGTAGTTTGAGGTCTGAAACGGTCTGATCTTTTAATCTAAACTCTTTGGTTTTATTAAAGACAAAAAGAGAAATAAAGTAATTTCGGCTTTAAACCGAAGCTTGACCGAAAATAAAGTTTTCAAAAAATATATTACAAAATAAACAAACATCTATTTTATGGAAATACACAGATAAAGAAAATAATAATAAAGAAAAGCGCATATCTTTGCTCAAAATTAACATTTTTGTGCTCGAAACACATATTCCATATTGATGCTATACACACGCTTATTGCACAAAAACGTTTTTATTTGACCTTTCATTTTGATTCGCTTCAAAACTAGGAGATAAAACCCCAGAAAGTGATCATGTTTTACATTGAATACCTTTAACCTCGACATACAAAGTTTCTAACTTAGGAACCCCATTGATATTTTGCAAGTATTACAATATTCCGTTGTTAGATTAGTGGCGAAAAAACTGTAGATCAGATGGAAGAGCCCATAAAGGCTGGGTTGCATCCGGTAGGCTGGTTCGCCATTTCCTGTTGGGAAGGTAGTCGTCTCGAAAAAGAATATATTAGGGGTATTCTCGATGTCTTGCAAAACCCTTACAAGGTGCACGAAAGCAAAAATTGCAGAATCTTGCAATCCGTGCAATGATACAAAAACAAAATACAAGCAAACAAAGTTCGCATTTTTTGCATGTCATGCTACGCAAAAACCCTTGTTTTGTGTGTGACATCGTGTGTAGGTGCACACGACACACGACACACGACACGACACGATTGTGCGACAGCCATTTAATTTTTTCCGTGTGCGAAAGCGTATTTTCTTTATATTTGGTTTTATTTCAATCTTTTTATGTAATTTTCATATATGTATTGCTTGCATGGAGAAAGTTTGTGGCGGTTTGCGCCATTTTTGCAATGTGTGCTTTTTTGTGCGTTCTCGATGTGAAGCATTTTCCAGTCTTGCACGGTTGCATTTTTACGAATTCTTCCTCCGTGCAAGACATCGAGCATACCCCTATTATATATCAATAAGTCCTTATCCTCAAATTCGCGATCCAACACATTAAAAACGGAGCCACGGCTATCGCTGCTATAATCGATTATAATTAATTGTTCTTCATTTACTAATAGTGTTGGAGTGGCCTTTGAAAACTATGTGTGTAAGACGAAAGATGATACATCGAATTCTCACTTGCCAAACGCCTAATGACAAAAACTCGCATTTCTTTCCGGTGGATACTTTTAATAATACATTATTTGCAAACCTTTGCCAGTGATGTAGCTTTAGCTGTAATTCGACTCTTGAAATCAATATACAAAGACCCATGGTTGCGGGAAAAACCACCTTAGACCCCCTAGGGCTGTGGGTTCAGTCATTAATATAAGAGTGTCCGTAGGGGCGGGTTCAGAAAAATATTTGGGGGGAGTTTCAAAAAGTAATTCTTTAATATTCACAAGTGTTTAATATGTATGTAGTTTTAAAGTCGACCCTAATATTTTGGTCGACCCCCATTATGATTGATATTTTGCATGTACAGTGCAAGCTCGGTATCCGCGACTACCCATTATCGCGACGGCCCGGTTATCGCGACGGCTTAATTTTTAACATTGCAGGTTCTATAATCGCGACAGTTTACGAAAAACGGGGTTCTATTTTCGTGACTTCTATCTGTTTTTTTTTTTTAATTTTTTACAATGTCTATAACCAAAAATGGGAAATCCCCGTCTTTTGGTATTTTAACCTTTTTGGATTCTTAAGCCGACAACAGCACTATATTAATCACGTGATTCAGCTGTTATTCTAAAAAATAATTTGCTAAAAAAGCAACCCAAAATCTACAATTTCTTTAAAATTGTTTAAAATGTAAATATATAAATAAAAACAATTCTAATTTAAAAAATTACATAACATTTTAAATAAAATTCTGTTCTGGTTCTGTTATCGCGAAAATTCAGTTTTCGCGACAGGTCTGGTTTTTAATTAGTCGCGAAAATCGAGCTTGCACTGTATTAGTACTGCCCCATTATTTTTCCATTATTGGAACGGTATCGAAATACAAAAACTATAAAAACTATATTTTTTCTCGATGTTATTTCTTTATGGCCCTGTTAATATAAACTTACATAACTACATGAGTTTAACACAAGTCGGATAAAATTGCACAGGCTTGGAATGATATGGGTTAACGTGCCCGGGATCTTTGGAATTGAAATCTTCAGCCCCGTGAAACCGAACATTTTTAGGAAATTTTTTTATTTTTGTATTAAAAACATTCGTTGCCTGAGACTAAAATAGATAAAAGTATTGAAAGTTCTTCAATAAATATACAAAAGAAGAAAGTTGTATTAAATTGCCGTTCAGAAACGCAATTTCAGAAATTTTTTACAAATTTAAATTATTTATGCATGTCATACGCAGTAAAAAATATTATTCAACTGGGTTAATTTCAAGCATTTCGATATAAATGGAACCTGAAAAATTGTGTTCTCGTGAGATTGACAATTGTAAAATTCTGTTTGTCATTTGCTTTTTTATATATAGTTTTCATTTTCGGGAATGACTTCTTCTGAAATTAGTTAAAGCAAAATCTTTATTTGAAAAGCACATAAAAAGCATAATTTTTACATGAGGGGGCGGGGATTATATTTTTTTTAGCAAATTTAATATTACGGGCGTTCTAAAGTAAAAATGACTTTTGAAACAGGGCATTTTATGGTGGATATATATGCGACTTAGTTGGAAATGTGCATTTTTTCCCCATTACCCGTCAAAATTTCATGATATTTCGTTCTCTGGAAGCGTGGGTATTGTGTCGGAGGTGAAAGTATTTTGTGTCATCGGTACAAAAATTACCATCGGACCGGCAGCCAATATTAACTTTTGATTGAATTGAATTGTTAAAACTTTAACCGAAACATTTCAAGTAATGAACCAAGTTTAACCCTTTCAGTCACAATGTCCAATATATTGGACTACATGCAATTCAAACAGTGGGCTGTTATTTTCATGTCGGAAAGGGTTAAGGAAGGGTCGTTTAACCCGTGGCAGAGCTCATGAGTTGTAGGTTCTCGCGATTTAAACACGATGGTAAGGACATAAATAATGAGCATTGTGTTAGCCAACTGAAATCCGCTATCACAGCAGATTTTAACAAAACTTTGCGTGAATTCTTCAAAGATCACTCAAAATCTTCATTGAAATCCTTAGAGTTGGATTTAAGCATCAAAATATAAATTTATCGCATTTTAACTGAATACTTGGCTATCAATAAGTGTGTCCACAGTTTGTCCATGTAAACCGCTGCATTGCATTCTATTTTGAATGAAGCAAATCTGTTTTGTCAAAAGAATGTGTTGTTATCAGGTGTACAACTTTGCTTCCGCCGTTTTCCGATAGGTGGCTGTACCGGCTGAGGCTGGTTGAAATACATAGATGGTAATGCCTTTAAAGTGAGTGTGGACAGTGCCTAACGAATTGTTTATGTGCCCAATTCTCGCCATTTGCGGGAAGTTTTACTTTTCTGTTACAATTCGAAAAAAAAATGCAGCTGAAGCGCATCGAATGCTCTCAGAAACTTACGGTGATGCTGCTCTGAGTGAAAGAACGTGTCGGGATTGGTTTCAACGTTTTAAAAATGGTGATTTCGATGTCGAAGACAAACATGGTGGTGGAAGAGAAAAAACCTTCACGTCGCAAAAGTGGTCAAAAAGTACCTGGAAACGCTGAAATGGGAAGTCTTGCCCCACCCGCCGTATTCCCCAGATGTCGCCCCTTCTGACTTCCACCTATTCCGTTCGATGGCACACGGCCTGGCAGATCAACATTTTCAATCCTTCGAAGAATTGGAAAAATGGATTGCTTCATGGATAGCGTCAAAAGAGGACTCCTTTTTTCGAGCCGGAATCCGAAAATTGCCGGAAAGATGGGAGAAAGTTGTCGCTAGCGACGGACAATACTTTGAATAATACATCTGTAAGCACTTTTTCGCAATAAAGCTTTTAATTTTGGAAAAAACGGCGGAAGCAAAGTTGTACACCTGATATTTTTTTCAAATAGTTTAAAGGTGATACAGCAAAAAGGTAATCTATTTTTATGTTCATATCTCGAGATCCTAGTTTTTTAAAACCGGGATTTTTCGGGACTAAAATTGTTCACCCATAAACAAATTTACACAATTGTATTTTCATATAAATGTTCATCTTGTGTTGATATTAAACGAAACATATATATTTGCTACATCGAATGTGGTTTAAAGATACAAATACAGTAAAAAAATCCTTTGGCAGTTTCTTTTTAGAAGGTAAGGCTTAGCATTACCATTGTGATTAAAATAACTGCTTACAATCGGCATTACATTGTTGGTGTTTGAGCATGCATGAAGTTGCACGCATCACAAGAGGGAGGGTTAAGCGCCGGACCTAGTGACAGATTTAGTACTTGTACTAAGTTTAAGACACTACTAAGCTCAGCGAGTACGTCATTAACAAACTAAATGTGATCCCTTCTTGACTACGAAATAAAAGGTAACATTCTTTACACTAAGTAAAGCAGAAGACTGCAGCGTGACGTATTTCTAAGGGAAATCTTTAAGTGAAACTTTTATTGGATTTAGTAGATGAGACGATACCAGAAATTGCAAATTGCGGACACATTAAAACAACATTGACATCTTCTAAATATGAACAAAATTTGGAATTTCACTTCAGTCGGCCGACGGATATTTGCATACTTTGAACCGCATACATGACCCAGTTTTTGTATTGTCGAAGACAATCGTTTGAACAAGTAGTTTCATATTTTGATCAGCTGTTGAAAAGCTGTTGAAAGTTATTTACAGAAATACATATTTATGTATGATTGTGCCTTTGTTAAGTTCAGTGCTTTAATTCCGACTTAAAGGCCAACAATTTTTGATGCATTTCCATATGACGACTGCACAAAGTTAGAGTTACAAAAAAATCATGAGTTGAAGAAGTTACAACAAAAACATGTTTTTCACTCACCTGGTGTAGGCTGTGCAGGGTAGGAGGGTTTCTTCATCCAATCGTAGTATTGCGCCTTTACTGGTGACGATCGATTATTGTTGTGAGTTGAGCTGTTGTTGTTTACAGTCGACGGGCTATTGTTGTTGTTGGTCAAATGTGAGACGTGACGTGGCGGGGATGACGAGGACGCAGGAGCACCAGGACTGGAAATCTCGCTGCCAGACACAGTGATGGGCGGCGACGGTAAGCCATCGGCAATGTGTTGCTCCCCCAAACTGCTACCGGGTTCGTTCAGTTGTGTGTTGCCCCCAGAGGCAGGTCCTGCTGAGGCCGAGCTGCTGCCGGTGCTGGCGGAGCTGCTGGAGCCAGGGCCGCTGGCGTTGGTGGCACCGCCGGGCGCATGGTGCTGCTGCAGCATCTGATGGGCGCTGGCCGCGTTCTGCGGGAAGTTATCGGCGGCCGAGGATGGCGAGTGCCACTCGGACGCAGTGCCGGCCGCCGTGTGGAACATGTGATGTGGATTGTAGTACATCTGGTGATGGGCGTGTGGCGAGTCCATTTCGCTGAGGAATTGATGGTTCGGCGGCGTGTGATAGTTGGCGGGCCATTGCCAGGGCTGCCCGGTGGTGTACGCCAAATTGGCGGCACTGTGCTTTTGAGTATAGGGGAGCGAGTTGTAGTACGAAACCATGTTGAATGGATACACTTTTCTTGCGCGAGTGGCAGTTAGAGGTTAGAATCGATTGTCAATGAATGTTTGATCTCCTTTTTGTGTTTAACTAACAAATCACTTATTATTACGCACTTTTTATTTTTAACACACAATGCCCTGTTTATAAGAGCACTTTGTTACTTGGGTTGCAAATTGCAATTGTGTTTTTATTTGCTATTTTAACTCAACAAGAGCACATTTGCTTTGTTGTTTGCCGATGTAATCGGTTTTATGCTTTTTAACTCGCACAGCACAAGTTTCCCGTGTTCTAGAAAGGCGCTGTTGAGATGACAGCTCGATTATGTATCAGATCATCGACTCGCTCTCCATCGGTTGGCAATTATCCGTTAATTAGTTCCTATATGAACCTTTGTAGACTTTTATTGTGGTAATTTTAAGCAGCGACACCTATGCAGAGCGACGGCACTGGAAATGTCCGCGCCACTTAGTTGAACGCGACTCCGATTTTCCGTTTACGACGTGCGCGTTTGAAAACGGCGATTACTGAAATGCGTATCTTCCTCGCTTGTGTACAGATAATAAAACACTGAAGTCGACTGCTCGCACCGACTCCCTCAAAACTCACTCAGCACTAAGTCAACTGCCGATAGCGGCTTGCAGCACACCGCAGTAGCCAGCCAGTCGTTCAGTCACTGAGTTGCTGATAAATGTCTACCAAACGGGCATTCCACCACCAAGTTGGTGGCGCGCAATGTCGGCTACCAGACCGAGACCTTCGTCAGTCGCTTAGTTGCACTTCAATTTCAGTTCCCAATTCAAGATGGTTCGCGGGTCCGTCTCCGTCTCTGTCGCCGGCCGCAGCCGTGTCGTTCGCTCTTGTTCAGTTCATGCGCGCCGGCTGTCAGCTAGCCCCGCCTTGGCTTTGGGTTGGCTGCCCGGCACATAGCGAGCATATTGTTCATCGGCGCACTCACTCATTTGTGGAGTAGAAATCGCTAAATGGCCGCAGGTATGGCCACATAAGTTCAGCTCATCGTCGGCACGTCCGTGAGGGCAATTAGAAGAGGTAACAGGCGTGGATTGGAACCATTTTCATGTCAGTTGCGTCGCCGTGGAAATGCTTAGTTTTTGTTTTAGATTTCCTAAGTTTTGCTTACGGGCTAATTATTTGCAGGCATTATGTAATTATGGGCCATAAACAGAGTGAGCTCAACTGAAGTCAGAAATTTCATAAAAATCATGCGAACAAAAGTTTCCGTATTAAGATCTTTATTTGCTTTAATTGCTTACATGAATGTACGCGTGTACGTGCAATTATTTTTATGAATTGGAATGCAACATTTTCGAATGTAAATGAAATGCACGCAGTGCCGCTCCGAGTCGAACATACGCTAATCAATCAAAATTTGCAGTTTTCACTACACTGCAACCCAAATATCCCAGTAAAAACTACAAACAGTTTCATCGGCAAAAAAACAAGCAACAAAAAAAGTGTCGAACAATGCTCTTTCTACTACCGAGGCAGAATATATGGCACTGTCTGCAGCAACTCAAGAAGTTCTATGGATTCGAGTGGGAAAAGCGAATTATCTGTCACAATGGAAGTGCAACTATAGTTTTCATCAACAAACAGATATACTATAGGGTGTTTTTTTTAGAGGTTTGTTTTTTGAATAGAGATAAAACTGGCATTTTGTGGTCAAATCTGGCAACTCTAATGTCATTTATGTTCAGTTTGGTTTGCCATTTCATCATGAACAGGT
Source organism: Melieria omissa (assembly GCA_963971225.1). Taxonomy (NCBI): domain Eukaryota; kingdom Metazoa; phylum Arthropoda; class Insecta; order Diptera; family Ulidiidae; genus Melieria; species Melieria omissa. Next base: position 119,915,293 of record OZ020267.1, read on the forward strand.
TGACAAAAGAACAACGCTTGCAAATCGTGCAAATTTATTTCGAAAATAATGGTTCAGTTCGCGAAGTTTCCATTTTATGGTCGACATAATCGTCCATCAGAGCAATTAATTCGGTTAACCATGGGTCGTTTTCGCACTACGTTTACTCTATGTGATAATACGCATCCGCAGAGACGTCGAACAGTGCGCACCGAAGAAACAATTGCCGCTGTAGAGCAAAATGTTGAAGAGGACCCGAATGAATCGATTCGCCACCGTGCACAGCAATTGGAGCTTTGTCCATCAACTGAAAATTGGACCTGTAGAATTGGCTTTATTCGAGCCAGCCGCGGCGGCCCCTTGCCCGAAATCATATTTAAGCATTAATGGCATAAAATTATCCTTCGAATAAAGCCAAATTGATGGACATTAAAACGATTTTCTTGTGTTTTATTTCAATTCGAAGTTCTATACCTCTAAAAAAAACACCCTACAGTATGCATGATCAGACGGAAACATCCATCAGATCGCTATCATTTTACATTGGAGAAAAAAGGAAGTTAACTTTGCGAATACAAAAGCAATATTTCAAGATTGACGTCGGTGTTACCGACTTTGGTTTATTGATGTGCATCCCGATGAGGATGTCGTAAGACATCCGTTATCGAAATGAAAAATATTTGTGAAAAAGAAAACTTTGGTTTATATTATCTTTAAATCCTCTGGTTTAAACAATTTTATTTTAAAAATATACATACGTAACTCGTTATGAAAACTGGTATATGTGGGAGTAAAAAAGCACAAATTTTTATGAAAATAATGTCACGTAAAATACAAATTCGTGTTTGTTACATGCGTGTTAATTATGTATGCAAGTGTAAGTTACATGGAAGATTTTTGAAGCGATATCCATCCACTCAAAGTTGGAGAAAATAAGTACAAGAAAACTACAAATTGCGCCACAATTGCTTGGGTTGCTCCTAGTCCTGCAGGATGTGGGGCCGGCAATACTTACTCCAAATATACTTCTTTATGGGGGAGGGGGTAAGGGTTTCAGCATAAAAGAACACTTTTTGTATGAATGCATGGATTGGTCAAATTTATTTAAACCTTTTGTACATTATTAAGCATACTTTTAACATACTTTTAACAATATTCTGTAATTTTTTTATGCAGAAATATTACAAAACAAGCCGGTGACAGAGCTTGCCCCAGAACGTCTTTGATAAAATACAATTTGCGGTGTTCACTGTATCTCTGTCGGAAATTATCTGAAATCAAAAACCATTAAAATTTAGTCAAAGTATTATCAAATCCTCCTCCCAACGTTCTCCGATTATTTTTTTCTTTTAAAAATTTTTGGTGGCCATCTAAAGTGTAAACTGCTATTTTCCTCGAAAAATTTCGCCATTTTGTTGGAGGGAAACCCCCTTAATGTAAAAAAAAAATTGTTACTAAACGTTGGGGGGAGGTATTTTATATGTAGAAAATGTGTACCAAGTTTCAAATGAATCGGTTTAGTAGTTTTTAAATGACAGTGAACACGGACTTTGAAAAAGTAGTTTTGAGACCAGAACAATAGAAGCGAATAAGCTGTATACCTGCACTTAAGGACAGGGGACTAACTATATACCATACCTTCAAGAGCTTTGCTCCGATCGACTTAAAATTTTTAGAATATATTCTTGAAATGTTTAACAATAAGATAAGACAAAAAAATTCGAAATTTTTCGAATGTGTAAACCCTTACCTCCCCTTAACACGTTGAGCCCGGCGCCGAATTTGCTGTCCTTTCAGTTCAGCCGGCAGCCGGCGAGGGATACAATGTTGAGGGTATTTAGAATGTTTCAATAAATTTTATTAAAACTACATTTGACTTTAACTTTAATACTGTCGATTCCACGGAATACTCTACTTATTCCATTCTGTTTCGGTCAACTACATTCATGAAATTTTTCTTGAATTTTCTTAGTTTAATGTTTAAGAAAAAATAAGAGAAAAATGGTATTGGGAGCATTTTAAATGTGGTTTGGAACTACGATATGAAATATAAACCAAGTGTTTTAAAGTTCGCCAAAAGATTTAACTGCAATCATAAGAGGAATGGCAAGTTTTATAAAATAAACATTATAAAGTTGATGCGAGTACACTTATCTAATAAAATATTTCTTGTTTTATATTCCGTGGTTCATGTATCACCACACCTCACAAATCTGCGTGTATCACTGCGTGCTAGTTGTGTGTAGAGATTAAATTTTTGGGGGGAACCCATATTACTACGCACAATGAAATAAACAGATATTTAGAGGAGTTAAACAACAAAACCACCTTGCGTGCACCAATGGATGTATTAGTATGTTTAAGTTGAATATACAAAACAATGGTAACGGTAATCCTCCAAACATATTAAATATTTGTATCATCATCATTCCGTATTTTAGTTTTGAAGAGTCCAACGGTCAATTGTTCGCTAAAAACTTTAAAGTGGACAAGAGTTGTTTGTTACCGTTGTGTACTACGAAAAGATGTAATGTTTTGGACCTGAACATGCACTTAAAAGCATTTATCACATTTTTCATTGTGGGCCGAGCTATGCATATTCATCCATGCATACATTCGTATATGAAGTACTATATGTTTCGAAAGTCGGATTATTTCAACCCGGACACAATTTTAGCATCTGGATCGTTTCTAAAATAGTTTGTAAATGTGGTAAGGTTCTAGTGGGGTTTGAAAACGTAGTAAGGTTCTGGTGGAGTGCTTTGCAAATCGCCACTCAGCTTTGTTCTTTCTTTAACAGTTAATGGGCACATAGACTCGAATATGCATGTAAACACTGCAATCGATCAGTTTTTAATTTAACAATAAAAGCAATTTCCATTACTGAGACATTTAAAAGCGATTGGGTTTACGATTGCAAAGTGAAATCTTGATCAACGCCCGATGCTAATATCCCCAAACCATTATAAATGCGTATATCGTATGTATGTGGGTGTGTGCGTGCAAGAGTGCAGCGGTGCTTGTTGGCATGCTTTGTTGATGGAATTTAATTTGTCGTATTGACAAAGAGACTTTATCGCCGCAGCGGTAACCATAAAAGAGGAAACGAATACCGCGCTTGTCATCAAGACGGGCCATAAAACCGAAAACGCGGCGCGGCCAATTGAAGCGACAAAGACGGCTCCATTGGCGCAAGTGCAAGTGCGAGTACATTCGGCCAACTGCGACCGCGATCGCACTCCTACTTTTCGTCCCCAGCCAACACCACAGCACACTGCGGCGGAGGCGATCACATTTCGAGTACCTCGAAAACCCAATCGCTAATCACTCGAGCTTTATTGGTTCAATTAAAAAATCAAATACCTGCCAAACGCAATTCATACGTACAGTAAGTACAAGTAGGTTCAGGTAGGTGCCCCTTACTCCGCTACCTGAGGCGCGCTCCGTTCCGTGTTGTCCATCGTGCCCTGCAAAACTAATGCTCTTTATTTTGGGTGAAAATGAAAGTTTCCCGTTTTTTCCCCCTCTCTCAACTATTTTTGTATTCAAAAAACGTTGTGGCACCAACCGACAGACCGATCTCGGATGGACCGCTAATGACTTCGCCGTAACGTGCCCTTGTGCCCGTGTCTACGGTTGCATGACTTGCCGATGCATAGAACCATTCCCCACCCGAATGGCGGCGATTCGCTGGAATTTCGCAGGATCGCGGACTTCAGGTGTCGCACTTTCCTCCGGCGCTGACCCTGACGATGCGCGGTCGATGTCGCTGCAGCCGCCAACAAAAGCCACGCACACGGAATTTTCCCAAAAAACGAACGCGATGTTCTTCTTTGTACACGCACGCCGTCCTTAATGGCAGCGCGATCTTTACGGCTTTTACGATCGCGCGAGGGCCTTTTGTTTGGTGTCCTTTTGCCGCGGCACACATTTATGCTAATCCGTCAGTTTGGGCGACTGTGCTCCTACCTGTTCGAGTTGTGCTTGTGCCGAAAACGCACAAATCCACGAAAACATCACGCAGTATTGCAGTGCAGCAGTTGCCGCCTACAATCGCAACAACGTAAAACGCCGCCGTCTTTTTGTTTGGATTGAATTGCTTTAGTGCGGTCATTGAAGGTCATAAAGGGTTTTTTGGCCGGAGCACAGGCACCTCAAATTGGACTTGAAGTTCTAGGACACGGTCCGCGCCCGTAATTAGGCGCAAGGCCCTCAAAGCAACCGAGCCATGGATAACCAGGTCGATCTCACTAATTTTGTTGGTAAACAAAAGGTGTGTTTGTTGTGTGAATTTTCTTTGTGCCTCTGAATGTGTTTGAGATTATTTGCGCTTACTGTTCGCCCAAGAAGTCCCGCAGGCTCGAGACATTTTAATCACTGAAGGCTCTGTTGCGTTTATTGGGCATTTCATTATAAATACTGCACATACATACATACAAACAATTCGAAGATATTTATTTTTTTAAATGTTAAATTTTGTGTTTAGAACAAAAACTAAAAGTCAGATGTGCACATTGAATTAAACAGTTTTACACAAAGTGGCACATATTGAAAATCATGCAAGCTTTTTCAAAATTTTACTGCCAATTTCAAAATGGGTTTCTAAATAAACATTTGCATTTTTGTACATTGAGCATAAAATAATAAGCATTCATTTTATATTGAACTTAAATCCTTTGGCATATCAAAATTCCTTCAAAGTCATATGTAGAAATACGTGGGTGGCCCGATAAGTACTTAGCCTACAAAAGAAAAACGAAAATTTTGGAAAAGTGGCGATATATTTCTCAACGTAGTCTCCTTTCAACTCGATACATTTGACCCAGCGATGCTCCAACTTCTTTAACCCGTCTGAAAAATACGTTTTCTGTAGGCCTCTGTGGCGACGGAGGCATGGAGGCCTCCCGGCGAGTGACTTTTTCAAGTTTGGAAACAAAAAGAAGTCACACGGGGCCAAATCTGGAGAATACGGTGGATGGGGCTGCTGTTCCTAATGCGACCAATTTGGCGAATCACCGACCGTTATTGCTCTTTTTCCATTTTTCTAAAATCCGCGGACACGTTCGTTTCCACACGCGGTCAAAACAAAACTACAACAACAAATCCAATATGGCTGAAATTTTGACAGTAGCCGTCTACGAGGATGTACTACACGATAGTAAATTTCTCTTACGATAGTGGCAACATCGGGCGGTGGGGCTAAGTACTTATCGGACTGCCCACGTATATAATCGGGCAATGCAAATGGTAAGCCAAATTAAGCTCAATTTTGGTAAATTATTATTGTTGATATACATATCTATGTGATATTTTTGTCCACATGTTAGATCGTTTCAGTTAATCTCAAACTAACGCAACGTGTCGATTAAATTGGGCAATTTTAACAATGGATCGCAGAATCAAAAGAAAAGAAGTGTAGTAAAAATAAGGTAAAGGAAACCATATTTTCAGAAGATGTAAATGAGATAGAAGAATATAAAATAAACAACGGTCTGGTGTTGAAACAAAACTGATCTATTTCTCCTGCAATCGTTTAAAAATAATTTTGGAAAAATGTCAAGCAGAAATTGTATCATTAGCAAGAATTTACAATAAAATACGTCACATGAGGAAAAATTTCGATTTAGAAAATTACTCTAATATTTTCATTTTTTTGATTGCACAGCAGTCCACTACCAATAGAAGTATTTATTATATAATATGTCGCATGTAAGTATCCCCTGTTATTTATCCCTTGTTTCATAATAAGTTAGTTATTACATTAAATAACTTATTTTCTAATTGTTGGTGTTCTGAGTTTTAAAAATCGTATACATATTAAAGTTATGCTATGCGGATTTTCTCCCATCAAAATCTTATCTTTTAATTTATACTTCGTAAACCAAAGCATAAAGTTTTAGGGGAACAGGTTTAGGCATCAGTAAAACCCTTACAAGTTTGTTCCGGACCACGTTTTCCGGATAACGTTTTGCATAATGTCATTAGCTCTCGACTGACTGGCCTTTGCTCCAAAAAATGTGCGACAGGAAAAGTACACATTGCATCGATTTTCGGCTAACTTCCTCGTACCTTCAGAGTAATTCTTGTCAAAAATATCTTATTTGAGAGAAGGAAACAGCGAATGATTAATTTTAACTGTGCTTTTATGGAGGAGACATCAAACAATCGAATTACTCAATATAAAAACTTTCTCCGACAATTACGGGTTAAGCAAAATATAACCTCTTATAAACACAAATTTAAGCAAACCTTCACCTCTTGAGCCTAAATTGTCATTGCAATGCACGATCAGAGTTACCGTTGTGTTGGCACGTGTCATGACCCTCACGCATACTCAGCATAGAAGTGTCATGACGCCTATGGTGGCAAAATGCCAGCCAGAGAAACCGCACGCAGAATGAAGAACGCTGCAACACTTTGTTGCCGATAGTATCCCACTTCGGCAGTGTGTTAAACGCGCTTGTCCAACTTCTGGCCTGCCGCCCGAACTGCGCGCATCTTGGCCATTTCCACCATATTGTAAAAGTTGTTCTTGCCTAGTCTGGAACACTCCAATTATCAGGAGCAACGAATAAGTGAGGCGTGTACTGGCACCGAGTGCGAAACACAAAAACATTTGCGCTGAAGCCGTCGGCCCTGGAAACAGAATCTTGTCCTGCACAGGCCTAATCCTTTTCAGCTACTTGGGCTGTTCACTCATACAGTCGCGTGTGGACGATGATAACATTGTTATTTTTAACCTGTAGGCTCTGTAGTTATTTTCAACCTTTTAATAATTACCTAATAATAGTAACTGACGGGCACGACAGCCCGATTACGATTACGCTAGCCTAGTGCGTGCCAATTTGTACAGGGTTGGAAGGGACCTACAGTTTTATGCCGATTCCGAACGGCGAGTTGGGAGCTTTTTCATAGGCAATTTTACTCTCAGGGGTTTGCCATTTCCTGCTGAGAGGACACCCGCCGAACCTTTTACACGTATTAAATACCCTACAAGACACACTGTGTCGATGTTAAGCTTTTAGTGCCCATACCTAAATAAATATATCAATATGTCAACTAATTTTTAAGTAAACAAAGAAGGAAACGACGATTTGTAAGACATACAAATTGAAGAAAACCAACTCTCGTTTATTGCTTTACGGTCCATTCGAAGATATTCCAGACAATATGCATCTCCTTCAAGGTAATTCAATGGTAATTGGGAACTCCAAACACTGACAGTCAGCATTTGATTTGTCCGATTCATACTTCCGGCCCAGTTGAGTTCAGTAGCTGCAATTTACACCATTGACAAGAGATATTGAAGAGATACTATAAACCAGAGACCTGAAATAATTGTTAGCCATATTTTTGGAACAAATAAAATGACCCTTAAATTAAGAAATTTCTATAAATATTGCTTTATAATAATTATTCTCAATAAGAAATTTTTTACGTGGCCAGTAACTATTATCATGTAATAAATATTTTTGAGTTGCATAGTAATTTGCAAATAAAAAGAAATTGCAAGTTTTACTGTCGTAGGGCAATAGGTAGGAAGCAAGGTAGAAATAGGTCTAGGGGAAGAAGGTAGGTAGGAAGAAAGGCAAGGAAAAGGTCCTGGAGGGAAGGCGGTGGAACTAATGAGAAACAATTTCTTTTTCGTTCTCAATAATGCTTATTTTGGCAATTGGTTTCTACGTTGCTTCATAACTTTCATTTATGACTTTTGTATTAACGTTACTGTTCACAACTTTTATTTATAATTTTTTTAATTAACGTTGCCGACAACTATTATTTTAAAAACAAAATTTTTTGGTATGTATTGATTTTTAATTGTTTCAAATTGACAAACGCAAATTAAGGGGGGTTTCTACCTTGTGCGGTCAAAAAATCGATTGTTTTTTCATGCATTTTTGGATTAATACATGATTGTAGAATACGTTCCCAAAATTTGAAGTTGAAATCTTTCGAATTACGGAAGCAATTTATCGAAACAGGTAGCGATGTCGAGCGCGCCGAGTACTGAAGCAAAACTTTGAACGCGTTTTTCTCAAAACTACATTTTTTGACCTTGCAGAAGTGATTTAGGCCACACGAGTTGAGCAATAGCTACGAAATTTTAAACAGTCATTTATCAAGGTATTAGCTATGGCCCGAACTAGGATCTTCAAGAAATAATAATTTTTTTTCATTAAAAATAGAAATTTGTATTGAAAAAAGTAGGTAAAAATTGAGTTTTTTAGTCAAAATCGCATATATCCTTCATTTTTCATTTTTTTGTTTTTTAATCCTAGTTCCAGCCATAGACAAAAGGAAAGAGAATAAGAAAAAATTTCATTTTTGTGTTTCAAGTCATCTGAAACAGCGGCAGGACTTCCGCGAGTAAGGAAGTCCTGCCGCCATTGCTCGAAAAATTTTCCAGTGTTTATCTTAAAAACCTTCCCATCAACAATTAAAAAAAAAAACATGTTTTCTCGGCCGCACAAGGTAGAAACCTGCCTTAAAGTCTAAACGATGCAGAAATAGATGTGTCGGAGTGCGTAAAAGTGCGAGAAATAAAAATAACAGAGGGGAGGTAGCAGACTAAATGTTTTGAGTGGCATCATTAAAAGTAAATACATATGTATGTATTTGCAACATGTGTATAAGTGTGTAAACAGAGGACATGTAATTCCTGTAGGAATCGTCATTAAATTTTAAAATAGGTACATAGTTTGAAGTTAATTGCTTAACTTAACTTAGCTTGGCAACAACTGACTAAGTATTTTAACTGTAAGTCAATCTTATCTGTTTTGTTACCATTCAATTATTTTATCAATTGGAGTGCAACTAGTTGAACAAAATTTGCTACGCGAAATAACTTTTAAATTCAGCTTACCAATTATCTTTAGAGCAAACACAAAAGTCGGAATATTTCCTGATCGAATTGGCCTGCCTGACACAAGGTTCACCCAAGGAGCAAAGCGAATAGGACATCTTAAATCCCAAATATAGCAATAAAGCAAGTGTTTCTGTCTTTTATTTAACATTTTGTTCGAATTTATGAGTATTGAACATTTATTTAATATTTATTACATGTATTATAGGAGACGCCCTCTATCCCCTCCATTGCAAGAAAGGTAGGTAGGTAGGTAGCCATAACTGGTTGGCCACGAGCAGCCACACATAGACCCTTGGATGCCAGATGGATATCCATTTACGAGTTATAGTAGTGATCCGTGAGAATGCGAGTGTTTTTGGAAAACTTCAGCAACCGCTTTAGGCCTATCATCGCCGCTTCCGCTAATCCGGTGAACTCAGGTGCTTCTAAGATTGCCAAGCGCTGTCTTGAGATGGCGGGGCAACGGCAGAGGATATGCTCTAATGTCTCCAGAGCATCGTTCCCAGCACATTCTGCAACTTTCCCTGTCCGTCAAACCCATCCTATTCGCATGAACTGCTAGCAGGCAGTGCCCTGTTACGCCTATGACGGTTCTACAGTCTGAACGGGGTAGTCAAATCACGAAGTTTGTGCAATCACGAAGGTGTTTAGGCTCCTTCACCTAGCCTCTGCCTTTCTTTTCATGCTGTTTTCCAAGTCTTTATAGAAAGTGCGAAGTGGCATCAGCACCCTTACGATTTGCTCAGCTGGAAGGCTGACACCACTTTTGGCAATTGTGTCCACTGCCTCATTTCCCTCTATGCCTTTGTGCCCTGGCACCCAAAAGATATGAAGCTTGCAGGTTACGGCTAGCCTTTCCATTGTTGCCCGGCATTCTTGGACATTTTTGGATGATATGCAGTTGGACACAATAGCCTTAACTGCCGCCTGGCTGTCTATGTAAAAATTTATCTTCGTGTTTACCGTTGCAAGCGAGCTCCGCGGCTTTCCTAGCAGTGAACACTTCTGCCTGAAACACACTAGAGTAGTGGGGTAGTCTGTATGATTCGCTGATGCTCAGCTCCGAGCAGTATACTCCAGCTCCAACTCCCTCCATCTTGGAGCCATCAGTAAATTTGTTGATCGTCTCTCTCGATCGTCGTTTTGATACAATTTCCAAAGTTCAGGGTTGGAGTCATGTATTGTAGCAAAATTTGCTACAGTACCATTCCCAACTGAACTATGTCCGAAACTGTTACCATGAACTGCTTTGTGGCCATTTGCCTCCCTGCGGATTTAGCTGCAAGATGCTCCGCAAAGAGGTCAATAGGCGGCAGATCAAGGATTTTGTTTAGTGCTGGTGTAGGAGTCGGCTTTACTGCACCCGATATACAAAGTGCTGCAAGGCGCTGGACTTTCTCTAAGAGTTTGTGGTATGTAGTTTTATTTACTGCGGGCCACCAAACCAAAGTACCGTAGAGTAGCATTGGTCTTACTATAGCCGTATAGCACCAATGCATGAGCGAGTTAGTAACGCCAAGCATCTTTTTACATGCACAAGAAAGATAATTTTCTTTTAAATTGATAAATTAATTTGATCTGATACTTTCCAAAATTTTGGTAATAAAGTAGTAAATACATGTTAGCAATTTCTTTTAAAAAAATCCCGAAAATCCGGGGATAAGAGAATTTGAAAATGTCCGGGATCCCGGATTGCGACACCTAGTACTCACATCAACCCAAAATAATTAAGTAAAAAGTTGTTAAGGATTTTAGGTGAAGGCCAGCTATACAATTATGATGGAGTAAAAAATATTTGTACAAGTATTCATAATGGTCATGGCAGTGGCGTTCCCCGGGGGGAGGTTTGGTGTATAGATCCCCCTTGGTGGATAAATTCATTTATCTAATTTGATGTGAATCGTGAAAAATTTATTATTTGCTTTAGCTCTTCTGTGAGCACACACTTAAAACCTCATAGTTGAAACTCTTATGGTCTGGTCAGACCAAGGTGCAAGGTTTTTTTTCAGAGAAATTGTCGTCTCTGATTTATTTAACTCCAGCATCGGAGAGTCCTTCCATATCTGTCGCAGAAAACACATAAAAACCAGACACGACAAGCTCACAAATACTTCCGTCACTTCAGGAATGTAATTAAATTGACACCAAAACACGGATATCACTCTGAATACAATGGATAAATACTGATTTTGAATATCTTCAGACATTGTTTTTCAAATTGTTTTTCAAATCGATTCAAATGGGGCAAGCCCAGTTAAATTCCCATGCTCCGTAAGGGACTGAATGAGGAAGAAACGATAAAAAAGTATTTTTAAGTCATTCTTTTGAGTTGTTGTGAATTTTTGTGTTATGTTATTTGTAATTCTATTAGGAGTTTTCAAAATGTCATAACCTTAAACAAAATTGAATTTTTTAGCTGGGAATTTAAGACTTAACATGTATTAAAAATAATACGCAAAAATTAAAGTATAAACATGACGTTAAACAGGATATTTGTGCATATGCCCCCTTCCCGAAATCCTGGGGACACCACAGCAACCATAACCAACCATAAGCTTATGTGATTGACCACCTCCACCTGTAATACCTGTTACTACTAAAATTCAGCCATGGGAATTTGCGGATTAACTTTTATGTTTTACTTGACAAGCTCAGTTATGAATGTGAGGTTATTCTCTCTCTCCTACACTAATAAGAATTAGCTATAAGCATTATGTTTCTGTACAGCTACATACGAATCTGGGAATATAAAATTATTCTGTGACATAAAATTGAAACTTGAGATTAGTCGCGCCTACCTGACACATCCTCTGTATTAACTACTTAAAATATGGTACAATAACAATGAATAACCAATAATTATGAACTATACTATCATAATAAAGTAGCCCACACAATATGTTTTTAATCATATCATATATTTTGATGTTTGAAAATTGTGTAATACCAGTCAGTTTAGTACACCATCTTATCCTGCGACTGGATCAAGCAGGATAAGAACTTCAAGTAGAACCTACGCATTTTTGCTGAGCAGTCTTTAAAGGTACAGGATACCATTGCCGGAGGTATCCTGTGCATCAATTTGATTTAATTCTTCATGGCCTGCAAGTTGGCGTAATCGTTATTCACCGTTATTGTGAGTGTGAAAGGAATTGGGGGCCTGAATGTCAACAGAAAAGCAGACGAATTTTTCTTCAACAGTTTTAATGGATTGGCCAGAATAAATAAAATTGTTCATCATCAGAAATGAGTTTAAGTTTTAAAGTAGGTTTAAGGGGTTTTGGGATTAATTCAATCAAATAACCGAGTCAGACTTATTATTATTATTGGCGGGGAATGTGCACTGTGGGTTCAAGGCAAGAGTCCATAACCACTTCACTCATAACCCTATCTCCTAACCTTTATATCCTTCCTGAACCAACGCAATGCTTCGCATTAATAGGGGTCATCCCCTGCGCGTTTGTTCCTGTAAAAAAAAAAAAAAAAAATATAGATCTATTGCGCCCCCTTCTTTGACTTCACATTTCGTCAGTGAGTCCAGTGTCAAGAGCAATCTTAGTATATTTCCTAAGCCTCTGGAAACCCAGTCCGAACGTGGTATAATAAAATCATCCAGATGTTTTTTTTTGGCAGCCGCCGTAGCTCAGCTGGCTAGTGCGTTGGGCCGCGAGTCAAATGCGACGCTCGAACCCAGGTTCAAGACTCCGCTGCTAACACCGAAAAAAAAGAAAAACAACAATTTTTCTTTCGGAGGCTGTCCTCTCAGCCGTTCGGAACCGGCATAAAACTGTAGGTTCCTTCCATCCGTGTACAAATTCGCACGCACATGGATGGTTGCGGGTAGCTAGGCCTTAGTCGCGGTATCGGGCTGTCGTGCCAGTCAATTAATTAAAGATGTTTTTTCCGTTTGAGCATTAGCGCAGGGCATATGCCTAGTATGTGTATTGTAGTTTCATTGTTCTGCAAACAAAACCTACTGAGTTCCTTCCCCCTGATACCTAGTTTGGTTAGATGATAGTTCAGTCTACAATGCCCTGTCAATATACACGTGACAATCCTTAGATTATTCTTTGAGAGTCATACATTCCATGAACCTTTTCTTGTTGTAAGATCCAATAATCATGTATGGTTTCTCGTCTTTCCTGGAAGGGATGGATAGGGCTCCTTTGCGTAGACCACAGAAGTGTTTTGGGCCGAAAAAGGGGGTAGATGCTCCCCTTCTTGCAAGCTTGTCAGCCTCATTCTCATCAATAACGGCGTGACCCCAACCCAGAGAACCCATACCTGATTTTAGCGGCCAAGTTCGTTCAGCTTCTCAAGGCCTTCCGACACCTTGGATCTTAATGCCTTGATTGCCGCTTGGCTGTCCGACAGGATCGCGATCTTCCGGTTCCGGTATTTCTCCACCAGACTGAAGTGAGCACACCTTTTAATGGAGTATATTTCTGCCTGCAAAATGGTGGTCTGTTTCCCTGTAGGTTCCGAGTATCTAAAACCGGTCCATATACCCCGATTCCGGTACCTTCCTCCGTTAGAGTCAGACTAAAGTAATTATATCTTTCTAGCATAAATTAAGTCAATCTGCACCGTTTATTCGAATGCTACAGTCGCGGGTAACTGTTGCTTGAGCACAACATAAACCAAACACATTTGCTGGCTTTCGCTATTTATTTCTTAGCCGTTCAGAGTACTAAATAATACAGGAAGCATTTTAATTAAATCAAATGTACAAACTTTCAAAGGCTTAAATATTTATAATGAGCGGATCATGAAGAAAAGACTTAGTTGTTTTTTCCAATGTGTGTGCATATACGTAATTAATTACAGGAGTAATTGGTCACATCTTCCCATTTCACAAAAGATCTGTATTAAAAAATTGAGTAACTCTGTAAAAGTGGCAGATAAACTTCTAACAGTGTGTTGAGTCTTCTTAAAAAAAATATGGTATTTTACAGCTATTTCGTACAAAAATATAGCAATTGATTCGTCAGTAATCCTAGAATTGAGTAATAAAATAACGAACAATTTACTTTACACTTTAAAGATAAATCGAAGCTTTAAATGGCATTATGTACACTTTGGGCAACGGGGCGAATGCTGAGCGCCCTCATGCTGAGCCCATAAGCGCTTCGTTGGCGAGCATTTCTCGCGTCACTAATGCTCCTGGGTTGACGCGTGTCCGCGAGCGACTTCGACTCAATTGAGCACGTCGCTCCGCTCCAGCCGGCCTTTGGCGCCGACGCTGATTTCGACTGCCGAACGCAGAACCTGTTTGCAGTGCTTCCAGCAAACTATCCATTACGCCTTCCTGAGTTTGTGCAGCGTCCATGTCGACGAGCGCCAATTTGCGCTGCTGGCGCTCCAGTTGTTCTCGCATCGATTGCTCTCGCGCCTCCTGCATTCGTCGCTGTTTCTCTTGCTCTTCGCGCAGGCGCACAATTTCCTGGTATGCCTGAATGAACGAGTCCTTGAACGATTTTATGTCCGAGAAGAACTCTTCCATCGGATACTTGTTGGGATCGAAGGAGTAATATTCGCTCAGCTCTTTGTACAGTTTTTCCATTGTCACCTGCATTTTAACTGAAAATATAAAGATCAAACATTCAGTAATCGGCCTTACAATGACCGGCTTTGCAGCTGCTTACCCAACACATCCACCTGGTCGCGACAATCACTGGCAAACTTGCTCATCACTTCGTTGAATTTGTCGTCTTCGCACTGTGGCACTTTATTGTTTTGCAAATCCATTTCTAGGTTCTTTACAGCTGAATTTATCTGCCGCATGGTTTTCTGTATCATGTCCATGTTGACACGCGACGCCTTATCTACGTGCGCCATGTCGTTGTAGAAGGTTAGCGCGTCGGGGAACTTCTTCTCCACCACATCGACCAAGTAGTGCAAAAGCGTCTGTTTGTTATCCGCATCTTTTGTGTTTGAGAGTTTCGTGAGGTAGGAGATTTCAAAGCCGAAGGCAGCTTCGTTCTTCGAACCAGAGTTCATGTAATTGCCCATCAGCAGTATGAGCTCGAGTATCTTGGCGAATTTTTTACTACTCTGCACTTCTTTGCAAGCCGCCGTTCCGGCGACGATATCGGGCTTAATGTCTTGCATCATGTCCGCATACGTCAGCTTGAAGTTTAGATTATGCAGGCGAGGTAAAAGACGCTTGATTTCTCCGATTGTCGCTGCGAATTGCTCAATTGGCGGCAATGGCTCGCCTTTGGCCTTGATATCTTGGAGCCGCTTTAGCTGTTCTGGCGGTGGCATATACTGGATCAGATTCTGAAGAATGTTTGAGGACAGAATTGCGGTATCACAGCGCAGCAGGCAGATTTTAATTTGTTCATATGAAAGGTGTTTCAGTGATCCACCCAACAAAATCGACAAATTCTGAGCCGCCTTTGAGTCCAGTACGCGCAAATCGATGTTCTTCTTTGAAAGTGTTGTGGGCTTGTCAACAGCGTCCTTTTGAACCTTCTTCACGGGTTTTGAGGAGAACTTCAACGCTAGTTCCGCTAGTAAGTCGTCTGAAGCGAGCTGCTCTTCATGACATTTTATCCAGAAGGCATTCTCTGACATCTTCTGCGGACCAATTGCCTTCCAGTTAGCACGTTTCATGGGCGCTTTCGGATCCCATTTCTTTTTGGGCTTCAGGCCATGCGGCAACATAGGTGCTGCGGGTGTGAACATAGGTGGCGGTGGTGGTCCATTGGGTCGCATGCCTGGCGGCATTGGAGGCGGTGGGGGACCACCCATGCCCGGCATCGGAGGTGGCGGTGGTGGCCGTGGACCACCTCCCATTCCCGGCATCGGCGGCGGCGGTGGTGGGCCGCCACACTTGCCTGGCATTGGCGGAGGAGGGGGTGGAGGTGCACCTGGCCCAGCTCCCGGTAGTGGTGGTGGCAGCGGAATATTGACCTTCAAGTATATTAAAACAACCTTCAGAACCGATTTGTTTGAAAGTGAAGTTATGGCGAATACTAACCTTCGGTAACTTACTTCCAGACGGTGCCGTCACGCCATTCGCTTCCATCAGTTTGATTTTCTCCTCCAGGTGCGCTGCTTTAGCTTCCGCCTCCTGCTTGGCTATCTCCAAAGCTTCAACCTTCTTTTCAAGCTCCTCAGATTGCTTGTCTTTTTTGGCCTTGGCCTTTTCGACGATGTCGTCTAGTAGCGTCGATGTGTCGATGTGAAAGTCGCGATTGTCGAAGTTCGGGTCGCAATATCCCTTGTGAAAAACAATTTGTTGGATGCACTCCTCAATCAGCTGGTAGTAAGCCGGCCGGTAGTAGACATCGTCGCGTATGTACAACAAATGCTGCAATATGGATAAGAAGTACGGTTCTGAACTGGTGTCCGTAACTAAGTTCTTCAACACTTCGAAGCAGTCCGACAGGTCGTCCATGTTGAAGCTGACATTCTCGAAGCGCTGTATGAACTCCTCAAAATCGTCTTCGCGGATTTCGTTGAAGATTTTGAAGTGCTCCTTCAGATCATCGTTGTTGCTGTTTTCCACAATTTCCTTGAACTGGTCCAACTTCTCGTGGAGTCCCATGCGCATGATTTCACAACGCATGTGCAGGCGGAAGTTCAGATCGCTGTGTGTGTTGGTCAACGTGTTGATGAAGATGAGACTGTGGCAGGCGAGATCACGCTTGGTATCATTCTTCTCCTCCACGAACAGGGCGTCCACGATGGGCCGGAAGCGTTCGCTCGCCTTGTAAGTCGTGGAAGCAGCTGTGGTGATGGCACGCAGCACCTTCTCGTAGCCATTTCGCTCCGGTACTATACAGAAGGAGGCCAGCAGCTTGACAGCTTCGCACATGGTGCTCGGCTTACGCGTGTCCAGCGATTGCGCGAGCAGTAATACCACCGTGTGCTGTTCGGGCGTCAGTACTAGGTTCAAACCCCATGTGTTGTTCATGATTGCCTTGAGGCAGCGAATGCATTCAAACTCAATACGATCGAAGGTGCGCTCCTTTTTACAGCGTCTCAACAGAGTTACGATTTCGTCGATGCCATCCTCGCCAAATTCCTTGATCCACGAAATGGGATTGCTGGTCAGTGCCACCCGCAAACTCTCCATGCATTGATAGATTTTATTTTCACTGTGCTCGCCATTTTGCAAGTATTCGATGTAGTCATTAGGCTTTTCGAAGCGCGACTTGGCTCGATGTTCCAGTGAAGTTTTTCCTAAAACAAAATAAAATTGTAAAATTGTATTTATTAGTGAACCAAACGAACAGAATAAATAATAAAAAATAACAAACAATTATCATTTTCTACTATTTTTCAATTATTTAAGAGCTTTTCAATTAATCCTTTTGTTACTCCCTTTGTTTAAAAATTAATGTTTTTTTTAAATAACGTATGGACCGTTTAGTAGATGCTTTAGGATAAGTTACAAAGATGTTTTTATTTTACACTAGAAAATCCAAAATTTTTAGTTGTGACTTGTTTGATGATATTTTAATTCAATAATTACCAAATTCATTTAAGTTATGTCACTTTTGCTGAATTTTATAATTATAAGCGACAGTTAAAAAGTTGAAAGAAAAATTTGGAAAATTCGAAATTAACTTTTTATATGAAAATATATACTAAAATTGTCACAACTTTAAAAAAATTAAAATTAAAAAGTGTCACAATTTGAATTAGGACTCTTTGAGTCTGCAGTTATCAAATAGCATCAAACTTCTCGACATGAAGAGAGATCTAGCTGTATTTTGGCAACAGTTAATAACAACAAAATATACTGAGCTTTTGCTTATTTGCATTGTGCACAGTATTAACACATAAACCCGAAAATTAAAAATTTTGAGTTATGTCACTTTTGCAGTGGGTGTGGGATATGTATGACATTTGAGTATTCTATTATTAGCTGCGTTAAACGCAGTAAACGAATTAATTCATACTTGATTTTGTCTTCATACAAAGTCGTTGCGAACATTCTCCAACACTCTCGAGATAGTAGAGTTTTCAAAGCGAGTACGAAGTAAGATTTTGAATTTAATTTCCTGTTGGGTGTTAATGGATCCAACTTATCACGTCGTAAGAGAAAATTGTACAAAAATTCCTAGAGTGTGACCTTCACCTCCATCGTTATTTGCCTTGACACATATACTTAGAGAGATGGAGACTAGATTGTATTGTATGCACACCAGGGTCGTAGCCAAATTGAGGTTGGAAATGGGTGTTAAAACCCCCTCCATGACCCTGAGCAGTGAAGTGGCTAAATTAAGATTTTTACAAATTGCAGTTTGGCTATTGGAAAAGAGAATCTGTGCTGCTTCGCGACGCAAAATATTGTCTCTTCATTTGCAGCATGCCAGATGACAACATCGCTAAAAAATAAACAAATCACTTAAACAAACACACGAAACAACGAAGAATAAACAGCGCACAAAGAATTCTAAAAATATGAGTAATAATTTGAATCGAATCGATGCGCGTGGAATGGAATATGGTTAGGGGATCGGCAAGCAGAGCAGAAGCATTCACGTATCTGAGAGTCACTGCACGCCAAACACATATACAACTGCTCCGTCGTTCGGGTATATTTCTACAACTGAGGTGAGCCTTTTACGTTCAGCTCGAACGTCAAATGATTTGGTTGTGCATTGGTTGACATGTCAAGGTTAATCGTGCGGTTTTAATACTGGCAAAAATTTAACGTACGAACATGACACAAGACCTTCAAATTCTTCAAATTTATCAACAATTTCGAAGTCCTCGGACATGACTCAAGTGCGCCAAAGTTGCTGTGTCCATAGTAATTTCCCTACATTTTGACTAGACTATTGTTCGCTTGTTCATGTAATGCCTATTATATCATATTCAAGGTTTATTTGGCTGTTTAAGATTTTATTTTGCCTAATGTTCCTTGTGTCTCTCACTCTCAGTGCAACAGCCAGACTGCGGTAGAAGCGTCAACCAAGGTTGATTCTATAGTGAGTGCGACACTTTTGAACTTGTGCGAGCCTGTATTAGCTATGCATGTTTTTAAGGCGTTATGACTACGTTTATTGTGCGCAGCGCCATGTGCATGCGAATTAGATAAGATGCGGTACTAACAAATAAGATGCGATTGTTGCGAATTACGTCAGTCAGCTGGAAAAGAGCAATTTGCTCATTTCTGCATTCAACATGCAGCAGGAATGCGAATCCAACGTCAATTCGTTATTGGTGTTTCTAATCTTATCGCGAAATACTTTAGCAGGGTGCGATAAGCGAGAAACGGCAATCATGACCACTGTTTGTGGCTGCGGCTGGCACATTTACCTTTTAAATGCATAAAAATCATTTTTCTTCGCTCCATCATCGGCTTGGAGAGCAGCGGTTCGCGCTTGTCTTTCGGTATATTCATATCCTCCAGAATCTCCATGAACTTCATGTCCACCTCCGAGTCGCTGAGGGCGCGTATTTTCTTCTCCAGCTCCTGCAGTTCCAAAGCTTCAGCTTCGGCAGCGTTGATGCGGCTGGGCAGTGTATTGCTGTTGTAGTTGTTTTTCGTCTTGGGCCGGCCAAACCAACTCTCGAACCAGCCCTCCGATCCGGCCGATTTTGTTTTCTCATGCCTGGACATGTCTGCGCTAAAATAGAAAAACAAAAAAATACATTACTCGAAAGTCAAACAGCACTTTTAAGCAAAACGACCCATCAAGTTTTTGGACAATTCACAGTCAATTGGTATTTTACCAATTCTTTGTTCAATTTGTGTTTCTGTTGTGACTGGCGGTTTTGTCTGAAGCCGAGCCGAATTGCCGTACAGCAAGTTGATAGCGACAGAGGCCTTTGTTGTTGTTCCTCGGTTCGGTTGATGCCATGCGCATTTTGTGCAAACCCCAAAACAGGAATGCAAAGGGAATGCATTTGAAGAGGGGACAGTGGGTTGGACGGCTGTTTATTTAATTTGGAGTTTCACTGTTGGTACTGTCAGCCGCTGAGCTCATTTGCAAATTACTGTCGCAAAGTATAACTAACAAGAGTCCTTCGCTCACATTTAGCGATCAAGCCGCTTTGAATAAGAATTTAAGCCGAATAAGTTTGCAAAAACGGTAAAAGCAACGTCGATGCTTGAGTAAATTTCGGTCGGTCTTTACGGATTTAAATGCACCCTGCCGCTCCTCTGTGTAGTTAGCGGACCGCTATACCATTCTTTGATGCACAGACGGATGTATCCGATTCGATTTTTCTCGCCCCATTGATCACTCACGGATCCCTCGTTATCTAGCCCCCTTACTCTACATGTTGGATATCGCGACGAATACGTCGTGCCACCTCAGTGCAGGCTATAAAAATTTATTTCAAGCGCGCAAACAACAAGCTCACTGCACATATAGCGTTTTTTCGTTTTCTACCGTTCGGCATGAATCAGCCGCCGCTTTGAGCCATTACCGCATTTCGAGGCGTATATTAACAGGTTTTCACATCAACAACGTAGGGAGCGTTTGCGTAAACGGCACAAATTTGACAATTACCAGATCTTCAAAGTGAAATGCGTTCGTCGCGCACAAAACCCTAACTATACTGTTTGTTTACATTTTTGTTGCACTTGACTGGGCAGCAGTTGCTTCAAATGGAACGCATTCGCAGCATCACCTGAGTAGCGCCCACGCCCAAATGCAGATGCACACGCACCACTCTGCCGCATTCGACCGCCGTTCGTGCATACACAACACCAATACCAACAACGCAACGTGGACGTAGCATGGAGTGCTGTCTGCTTACTGTGCTTTCGATTTTCAAACAAACGGTCTGATCGCTTTTGCGCTTTCATGAAAACAAAGCACTGCTTTTGGCCGTTTGTAACTTCCAATCGTCTTACCTTCAGAATGAGACGGGACGGCAGCAAGCCAGTGTTTACGTCATAGGCAAAAAATATTCGTGCAGCTATCGCAATCAGCACAGCTTATTCACTCTCGCTTGGATTGCGAGTTTCTGCAGCGAAGAACGGAAACAAGTCAACAACCAGCACACTAGTCACTGCTAGAAGGCCAGCCCTCACCGCTCAAACCCCTGGCTCTAACGACAAATACCAGCGCCGCGGCAGTGGTTGCCTCACCTTCTGCCGCTTTGATAACGCTTTTCCTGGTCAAATGAAGTGCGCGAAACTGAAGCGCACTTGTTGCTTACACTCCAAGCCACAGCAGCCTGCACGCACCAACAGACAGAAAGAACCAGATGCACTTTCGCCTAGTTTTCGCAAGGATCGCTTATAGAAGTTTCACTGAACTACTTAATACAAATACTTAAACTGAATACGCAATAAACCGAAGAAAAATAACAAATAAAAACTCGAGCACCAAAAATAATTTACATTCCCCCTTCGAGGCTTTCACAAGTTCTGTTACGTTTTCAAATGTCAATCATAGTGCTAAATGTCAAATGGCTGTTAGAAAAATTCACAATGATGTGGCGTTTGAAAACGGAATGAGAATAAAAGTTCACAAGAAAAGAGAACGTGATAAAACAACTAAACGACGAAATAGCTGGAAGCATTGCCAGCTACAGAAATTTGTTTAGCAAAGTCAGTTCGGGAATTCTATGTTTTCGGTAACTCGATGTTATTTACTGTCCTTGTTTTTATGGCAAATCAAAAGATTATATTTAAAAATAAAATAGGCAGTGCTTAAAGGACCACTCGATTTTAAAACTATGCCATTGGTGAGACATTTATTCATCTAAATAGGATAGGATGCTTTTAAGTCTATTCCTCGACAAATCGCCTAGAGCTAACTGATTTTCGTAGTAACATAATTAATAAATTTCACCACAGGGACCATCTCAGTTCCACGAGATAATTTATTGTATCATGTCTCAGTTCCACAGTTCAATTTGAATTAAAAATCCAGAATCAATTTACAGTTCTTATTTTAGAAAATTTTGTTAAAAACAGCTTGCAAAGTAAACGTCTTCGGAAAGTGTTGTAAAGATATCATTACACGATTAGACATAATTTCATTTTAAAGCAATCGAAAACTAAAAAATGTAACATCTGAAGCGTTCAGGTATTTCGCAACAGTTTTTTCTTACAGTTATCGCAAAAATATACATATGTGGAGAATTTCCGACCTCGCCGCATGTATTTGTTGTTGTTTCTTATCACGCATTCGACTATTTGTGAACACTGAAATTCTGACTGACGCTGCTAAAACTTTTAGAAAAAAGACCCCGAAAAATTATTGTGTGTTTATCTATCAAATTTTTTTAACGTACCTTCCAACTGAGAAATTTTTAATAAAAAATAAAATAACAAAAATTGTAAAACAGCTAAAACGGACGATTCAAATTTCGAGTTACAAAATTCACCACAAGCAGTGTTTGCATGTTTGCCAGAGGAGGAAAACTTCATCTGAAGAACGACACTTACATTCCTATTTTTTTTGACAGTTGATTCTTACTTTGCATTCGCAATAAAGTGATTTGTTTTCCACACTGGCTCTAAGATGGATCGGAGCGAATATGGAAAAGCAAGGCATCCGCCAGAACTGCGGGGTCGCGATATTGGGATGTACTATCGCAATCTGTCGCAGAAGCGCAAGAAGGAGGAGTCCCCGAGAATCAACCTAGGGCCGTTAGTGAGTGTGCCGCATACCGTACTGACGAAGGTGGATGAGTGCATGCGAAAATTCACCCAGAAGGGCGATGACACGAAGGTGCCACATGAGTTCGAGGTGCATTTCCGCCACTTGCTGCGCGTTGATTTTGAGGAGTTCATTGTGGCGTCTAAGAACACGGGTAGCGAGCTGCAAGATAATGAGCAACTGAATCAGCGGTTCAAGTCGGAAATGTTGGCTAAGGAGAGAACTGATGAGTTTCGAAACCGTTACGAGCAGCGCTTGGAGTTGCCAACGATGAAGCAACATGAGCGTATTCTATCGGCCGTGCGGGAAAATCAGGTAGTTCTGGTGGTCGGCGACACGGGTTGCGGTAAAACAACCCAGGTGCCACAGTTGTTGCTGGATGAATACATCTACAACGACCGCGGCTCGCAGTGTCACATTGTGTGTACACAGCCGCGGCGCATCTCAGCAGTGTCTGTGGCCGAGCGTGTGGCGTATGAGCGCTGCGAGAAATTGGGAGCATCTGTAGGCTATCAGATACGTTTGGAGAAGTTAGTGACACCTGATCAAACGACGCCGTTTGTACCTCATCATGACTCAATTTTCTTCATTTGCAGCCAAATGCCGCGCGAGTGTGGTTCCATTCTCTATTGTACGACCGGAATATTGCTTCAGAAGATGCAGACAGATCCCCTGATGAACGGCTTGAGCGCAGTCATTTTGGACGAGATCCATGAGCGTAGTGTTGAGACGGACCTGCTTATGGCGCTGTTGAGAAAGGTAATCTGATCATGCTCTGGGGCAATTGACTCGATGATAGTAACTAGGTGAATATTTTTTCAGATTCTGCCGCATCGTCCAGAAATGAAAGTGATTTTAATGAGCGCGACGGTGTCAGAAGAAGATTTCTGTAGGTACTTCGATAATTGCAAGACGCTGAATATCGATGGCACCGTATTCCCCGTTAAGGTTCACTACCTGGAAGACATCTTGCAGGAAACGGGGTTTACCAAGTTTCAGAGCAACCCGTTTGAGTTGCCAAAACACGGTCGACCGCAGCGTAGTCGCAACGCTAACCGCACCATGCAGTACAACGCCATGATCGAACCCTACCTGCGACAGGTGAAAGATAAATATGATGCACAGGTGTTGCAGGCGTTGCGCTCGTTTAATTCAGAAGGTTGCGAGAACTTGCAGTTTTTGGAGTTTCTCATCTTTTATATATGCGAGCATAAGCCACCCGGAGCAATTTTGGTATTTTTGCCGGGCTTCGATCAGATCTCGAAGATGAATGCAAGACTGCAGAAGCCTACGCTGCCGATTGGGCAGCGTTTCGTTCAGCGGATTCAAGTGTATGCACTCCACTCGATGATGCCGACCATACATCAGCGCAGCGTGTTTCTCCCGCCACTTGCTGGTATGCGGAAAGTCATTCTGTCTACAAATGTGGCGGAAACGTCGGTGACCATCGATGACGTGGTGTACGTCATCAACAGCGGGCGCACCAAGATAAGTAGCTACGATGTTGAAGCGAACCTGCAGACATTGGAGGAGACTTGGGTGACAAAAGCGAATTCGCTACAGCGCAAGGGACGGGCAGGCCGTGTGCAACCGGGTATTTGCTACAATTTGTTCACGAGGTAGGAATGAGTCACGGTGTGCTTCGATAGGGGGAAATGAAAGTTGGTGCGCTTATTTTCAGAGCCCGCGAACGCCTGATGGATGACAAGCCAACGCCTGAAATGCTACGCAGCAAGCTGGAGTCCATAATACTGAATCTAAAGTTGCTGCACATTGGGGATGTTTTCGATTTTATGAAGACACTGATAAGCGTTCCGAATCCGGTTGCCATTCGAAATGGCATACAGCTGTTAAAGCGGTATATGTTTGCGTTTCCCTTTCAGTAATTTCGTAACTATTGTTTGTCCAATTAACCTAGAATCAACGCATTGGATGAGAAGGGCATTCTGACACCGCTGGGAATGCACCTGGCGCGCCTACCCGTTGACCCGCAAATGGGCAAAATGATAGTTATGGGGGCGCTCTTTCGCTGTTTAGACCCAATTACGTCCGTGGCGGCAGGCCTGTCTTTTAAGACGCCCTTCTACACGCCACTGGGGCAGGAGAAAAAGGTCGACCGGGTCAAGCGCGAACTGTCTGCCGACACGAGAAGTGACCACTTGCTCATCGACAACGTGATCTTGAGTTACCGCGACTCGCTGAAAGATGGGACAGAACGCGATTTTTGTTACAAGAATTTTTTAAGCATGTCGACGCTACAGCAGCTGATTCACATGAAGGAGCAGTTTGGGGGACTGCTCAAGACTGCGTGGTACATTCCAATCATGTTGAGAAGCTTCGAGGTTATGTTGTTAACGCTTTGTTGTCATAGTTTTACAGAGTCCTCGAACTGCACGAATACATATTCAAATGTCAATGCGGAGAATGTGCCTTTATTGCGAGCTATTGTTGCCGCTGGACTTTATCCAAATATGGCTTACTTGCGGTAAGGGAATGCTATAAGCAACTCACAAATAGGGGTTGTTAAACGCTGCCAATTGCGATGGGATGATTTTGACATGGATGAAGTGGAGTAGTAAGGAGTGCATTCGTGCTTTTAATCAGTACTTATGTTTAACTATTTCGCTTCAACGTTGTCAAGTCTTCAAGATAACGGGCATTAAATTTATATTTTTAGTAAATCGCTTTGTTTTTAGGAAGGTGCGTACAATTAAGAATCAGGTAAACGCTGTGCACACGATGTCAACGCCGGAGGAGCACCGTGTAAACTTTCATCCCTCGTCTGTGAATAGTGGCGAGCGATCGTTTGATTCACAGTAAGCTTAT
The DNA here is from genome assembly GCA_963971225.1 of Melieria omissa. NCBI lineage: Eukaryota > Metazoa > Arthropoda > Insecta > Diptera > Ulidiidae > Melieria > Melieria omissa. The sequence goes on from OZ020267.1 coordinate 119,940,550, forward strand.
TGCCACATTTCATCAATCTATTATCGGCTATTGAATGAGGTTTTCTTGTCCTCCGCAGCTACTTTGTGTATTTTCAAAAACAGAAGTCCTCGGCCGTATACCTTTTGGATGCCACGATGGTGTTTCCGATGGCGCTTTTAATTTTTGGCGATGGCGTAGAGACTGGCTACACACCCGAAAAAGTCTTCTATATCTCAGTTAACAAAAGTTATTTGTACGTCGATGCAAATTTTGTGCAACTTGACAATTCCAGTAATGAATAGTATAATATTTAGCTTTAAATGCGACAAGGAAACGGCTAATGTTATTTTGGATTTGCGGAAGCGGCTGGAATGGCTTATGCAGAAGAAAGCGCTCAACCCGTCGCCTATTGCTCCGAACAGTGGTGAAGAGTATTTGATCAGGTATGAAACGCACATTTCAACTTTGTAGTTAAATTAGTATAATATTCTGAATTTTATATCCTTACAGAGCCATTCAAATACTGCTTTCATTGGATGATGTGTACGACTACGGAGAGCACCTCTCTTCGGACGATGACAATCCACGCAAACCACGTTGATTGATATTACTCAGTCACATCTGCGTCAATAATTATAGTTGTGTAGCTGTTTGGATTAAATGCTAAAAGTTATAAATTGTCTGTGCTGAGGCAATATTCTCTTTGTAATAGCGCATGTGATATCCACGGAGCCTCCAAAGGCAGACAAGCCTTAATTGTCTTCTAAAAGAGCGAATACGTTGTGAGACTTGGAGGATGCCTGCTCATCAGTTTCTTCGTCAGCATTTGTTTCGTCATTGGAACTGTTCACTTCATCGCTATAGGCGCCTGAAAATATCAGAGTGTACATAGCAATTAATAAAATATTCTAAATAAACTTTATAACTAGGAAGAAACTACACCAAAGATAAATGCTTCAATGCCCTTATCGCATTAACTCACTTTCGGAATTAGTTGAAGCATCGTTGTTGGCGACTTTCTCATCTTTCTGCGGGTTTTGATATTTTCTCACTTCCTCAACTTCTGGGTGGACCAACCAGTTATCTAAAAGACAAATTGTTTGTTGATATTTTAGTTTTACACTTGAACACACATGGCACTGTGCAACTACCTTTTTCCGTATGAAAACCAGGTGGGTAAAACTGTAGCATCAGTTGATATTGACCAGCAAGACACATGCGAAGTAAGTGGTTCGCAGCTCGGTACCGGTCAGGAAGCGCTTTCTTAGCCACGAAAAAGCCTCGCTTTAACGCCCATGCATCGGCAATAGCTGCCGCAGACCACTCGTCGTAATCCTCGGGCAATTGTAACTTGAGTAATTGTGGCAAATCCATGTTCTCCGCCAAAAATTTTAGCGAATGATAAGGTACCTGCAATTGCGATATCGGAAAGCTTCCGAACAATACTTGCAAGTACTTTGGCGTGGCCGAAGGAAAGACAAGTCCGGGACAGTCGCAGAGTCGCACCAATGGTGTTAGGAAAATGGTTTGCCAATGCTTAGTATGGCCCGGTGTGTGACTCACACTGACCACCTTACGTCCCTTCAACGCGTTGATAAGCGAGGACTTACCCACGTTGGGGAATCCAATGCAACCCACTGTTAAAATACCTTCACGGTACAACTTATGCGGCTGCCCGTAAGTAATATCATCGGCAGAGAGTACCGAAGGTTTGAGATCGGTGGTTTCATTCTCTAAACAAGTGCTTTCGGTGCGCATATCTTCGAGGATCTTTTGCTCCCAACCGGAGAGATCCACTTCGGATTGTACGATTTTTTGGCATTCACGGTAGATATTGTACACGCCTTCCATGCTACGCTTGTGACCCAGATGGGGATTTGCTGTTCCTGTGATATATATTGCAAATCACTTTATATATACCTTAATTGAAAAATAAACAATTGGAGCACACCTTTCAAGACTTTGGTCGGGTACGACGCGAAAAGAACAACTGGTAGCCCCGGGTAGGTTTCTTGGAAGTAGTGTCGCCAGGCTACTACCACTTCTGGTGCAACCAGGTCAACTTTGTTCAGCACGAGAATGGCGTATTTCTTCAAAGTGTGCACAATGTGCTCATACAGCGAAGGGGGGAACATAAGTGTCTGTTGAGAGAAGTGAGCTACATAATCATGGTGGAATTATACAGGTGGAGTAACCTGATGACAGTTTTTGTGATTATGGCAGTTCATGCTGCCTTGAAGAAACAATGTTGTTTTTTGCAAAACTAAGATTTTTTTTTCGAACGCTAACGCTCCAATTTAGGTTTAAGTTACTTTTCAAATATATATTTGAACCGTGCGTAACTAAACAATTTCGTAGGTTAGGTTAGGCTGGCTGACCCACGGGGGGGTCTCACATAGACCATGTTGGTCCATAGTGATACCAGAAAGGTTCTGGAGCTTCAGACCTGTATGTAATTTTTTAAAAACGTTTTGGCAAATCTAAGTAAGTCGCCGCTTTTTTGTTCCGCGATTCTTTCCAAGGAAGGGAACGACGCGGATCCGAGGCAGCTGACCCGTGATCTGTAGAGAGCAGGGCAGTGGCACAGCAAATGCTCCAGGGTACCCTTGGCACTGTCTTCACCACATCTTGTGCATGCATCACTTGGTACCAAGCCAAGTTTGGCAGCGTGGGACAAAAACAAAAACAATTTCGTAACTTGTACTACAATATTTGAACTTTGAATTTGATTATTTGGTTTTGAATTATTTGAACTATGACGAAGTCGAGCTGCAGTTTTTGCCACCGTACTTGGACGGAGGAAAAGGACCCCGTTTTCCACGTACCGCAGCATGCCAAGGAATTGATATTCCGGTATCTTTCAAAGATTTTCCACCTCCGTCAGAAATCACAAAAAAATGCAACAACAATAACAACATCCTGCAAAAATCCTAACACGAAGCCAAGTCGACACAATTAAGGAAGAGAAGGGAAAAGACTGATGGAGAAAGCCAGAAACGTAAAATACACTCGGTGTTCGTTTTAGTATTATCAAAGAATATGAAGTAACTTGAAGTAATTACTTCATATTCTTTGGTATTATGCTCATTTGCTAAGCGTTTGCTTGTTATACACACTAATGAGTTGGCTCTGCCTTTAGTCACTCAATCGATAACTTTTTTGTTGATGGAATAGATAATTCACATAAATGTGCTTTTGAATTTCAGAACTATTTGAAATAATTATTAGCGCCATCTAGTGAAAAAGGCCGAATTATTTCCCTTTTCTTGCTACCTTTCAATGCAACTTTTAAATAAGGCAGTGTCAAATACAAACTGTCAATAATTACTCCACCTGTATAATTCCACTATGCTACATAATAGTATGAGCGGAAATTGCCAGCCTAGGGATCAATGATAACTGTTATCATTGCTAGGGATTTTCTTACCGAATAGCGCACATCCACAATTATTAACAGAATATCAGAAAACTCCAGTACACGCCACAATTGTCGCCACGTTTCCAGATTAAGCTCAAACAATGAGAGATCTTGACGGTTGCCCATACTTTGCTTTTGAAGTTGTTCAACGTACTCCTGAAATAATTTTTTTAAGATTGCTTAGTTAAGCATTAAATATGAAAAGTGCGAGTTAATATTTATAGTGGAAGTTGAGTACATTTAGTATGCGATTTACATTATGAACATTACCCTAAAGTAGCGATTCTCCCTGCTATTTAATGTGTCTTTGTCCATCGTATTGTCCCATTTGGGACGTTTCGGAAAGTCGAAATTTTTAAAATATCTTGCATCGATTTCTCGGTCTTTCGGCAAAGCGTACCGCAAATGCGCAAACCCTTCCAGCTTCATTTGCTCCAATTCTCTTTTGCTCTCCTGGAAAAACTGTAGATTGAAGCGGTTTGTGTCCTTAGAGCTATGGGTTCCAGCCGCGGCATCGAAGCACTGCGGTTGCTCCATTAGTTTACGCGTTTGTAGCTCGGTGTCCTCCGTGTTGTTACCATCACTTGCACTTGTCCCCTGCGTGTGTCTTCGCGAATCTGCGTCGACGACATGGAATAGCACAGACGAGACATTAACGAACTACACAACACTGCCAGTTTATCTGCTCACCTTTTACTTGCCGCTTTAGATGTAATTGCTCCTTCTTCTTCTTTCCACTAAATGCCACTTTACGAGGCATTATTTAAATACTCTCAAACTAATTTAAATGCGCGATATACAAATTAATGCGTTGATTTCCTCACTGAACGTCTTCGGCTAACGGTTGCTACTTATACGGCCCGAACTAAATAAATGCTTGTTCGTAAATGCAAAATTTGTGTTTTGTTTTGTGAAATAGCAGAAATTGACACAAATTATGAAATTATGTTTGAAAAACAGCTGGTTCAGCACAGGACGATTCAGATTTCCAAATTTTATCAATGCTAACCAGCTGCATGGGAGCGCACCCCAGCACAAAATCTGTCAGGCATATCTGTATTTATTTTTGAAACCGTATTCACACTCGGAAGAGACGGACGCTTCTTTTTCTGATGGCAAACAATTGAAAATTGCTGTGAAATCTTGAGCTTAACTCATAAGACTACCGGTGTGACAGTATTTTCAAGAGTTTAAGCAGAAACACAAGGAATTTCGATATCAGGTAAAGGCATTTGCAGGAGAAGATAAGCTGATACAAGGCAGTTGGGATGGCGGGCGCTTCGGCGTCTGGCACCGCAGCTGGAACTGGGGACTGTTTTAGAGACATTGATGACGGCCTGGATGGACCTACAGAGTTCACAACTGGAAATTTAACAAAGAAAGGTAAAAAGAGGCCAATAACCTCTAAAGAAGGCAAGTGCTCAAAAGAAATTTCGTGCGTGGTTTTTCTGATATAATGGATCGGGAAAACGAAATAAAATCTTCACACAGCATGAAAGAAAGAAGAGCAAATTAGAAAAAACCATAACGGAATCAAGTGAAATCCCGTTACAGGGCATGTTGGCACCGAAAGGTACATATTTTAAACAAAATGGCGCACAACCGTCAACAACGAAGTTAGGCAACGCCGCGATAGAATTGAAAATGATTGAACAAACTAAAAAAAACAATAACACACCGACAGTTACGTATTCAAATAATCAAAAAGGAGAGTTTGCAGTTCTGCTAGATACGTCCACCTCACCTCTTTTTGTCAAAAAGTGATGACAACAAAAAATGGCCTGTTCCTTTGGAATAAGATTAGGAACATGGAAATTAACGGAATTAAACAAATAAAAGCACTTGTATAAAATCTATTTTAATTCAGCACTTGCGGCAAATCAGTGCACAAAAAATCAAAAGCTGCTTAATGCTAAAATTAGGTCTTTTATATCGAAAAGTATGGGGGAAATATACGGAGTGATTAAAAACATTCCGAATGATTTCACAGATGAGGAAATTTTGAAAAATATAGAATCGGACATTAAGATAGTGTCGGCTAGGAGAATTATGAGAAGAGACAGGGTGGAGAAAGACAAGTCCCTTCCAACAGAAACTATAAAACTCGCATTTGAGGGCTGCGAACTCCCGGAGAGAGTCAAATTTTTGTTTCACAAATTTCAAGGACTTGCACTACTTTCACCAACTAAACAATGTTTTAATTGTGGTAGACTCGGCCACACAAAAATGGGATGCAATGCTAAGAAACGATGCATCTTATGTTGCAAGGAAGAGGGGGTGTGATGAAAAATGCATCAATAGAAGGTGCTATAATAATATATATATATATATATATAATGGAGTAGAATTGCGCACGACTTCAACAGCATGTGGAATTTTCCAAATTGTGTTGGTGCCATTGACGGCAAACACATTAACAAACCTTGAAATTATTCTATTGTTCTGCTAGCAGTGTGTGATGCCAATTACACATTCACCTGCATTGACATTGGAGCTTATGGCTCACAAAGTGACGGTGGAGTCTTGTGGAATTCGGGTTTCGGACAGCGCTTATTGAATGGACAATTGGGACTGCCGGCAGATGATGCATTACCAGATAGCAATGTGAAATTCATATCATTTTTGGTTTGTGATGCAGCGTTTCTATTAAAACCGTTTTTAATGCGACCCTATTCAAGTTTGTGCAAGCCCATGAACAGCTGATCTGAGTTTTCTCAAACGTTTTCTATTTTATTTACGATCCAAGTTATCAGTTGCACGCTAATTATTCAACAAGCGATTATCGCGGGCTTCGGCATTTTAGCTGCTCGCTGGAAGATTTTGCTTTTGCCTTTACAAATGAGCCCATCATCTGCCGAAAGAGTTGTGAAAGCTACAGTTTTACAAAAATGTTACAAAAATCCACGATGGTAGTTATTGCCCGGTACCTTATAAAAGGTTTGTGGCATCAAGAAGTCTCTACTGGTTTACAAAGATACAGGCCTTTTGCATTAAACAATGCATCGACAAGTGCGTTTTATTTAAGGGATCAGCTGATGAATTATGTCCAAACCCATCCAATTTATTCAGCTACAAACAAATAAATGAATATATTTTGCATTGAACAAAAGAGCCTTTTTATTCAGCCTTTTAATTATATTAATATGTAGCTGTAGGAATTGGCATTTGCTTGCATTTAGCTTTAAGTTGTATTGTTGTAGTCGGTCGAAAACTTTAATCAGATTCTCATTGTGGTGTTTTAATGAACATGTAGTATTTGGATGCTCATATGTTGTCAAATAGAAAAATGCTTCTGAGTTGAGTCCACTTAGTGCTATGATTTGTTTGAGGATATTTTTTTTGTTTGTTCTTAAGGGGGTCGTCTAGTGTGACGGGTCAAAAAAATCGTTTTTGTTTTTTTTTCATAAATCACTTCTAAAACATGTTTAGAAGACGTGTATAAATGGATTTTTGTAAATTCGAAGCCGTTATCAAGTTGCACTTGTAAACCGGAGTAGGTATGCGAAGCGCATACCTCCAACTTCCAACTTAAAAACGCGTTTTTCTCAAAACACGTTTTTTCAAAACTGCTGCCACGATATCTCAAAAACTATTTAACTATTAATGCTCAAATTTTTACACCATCTTGAGTACATGTCCAACTACAAATTAAGCTAAAAGAATTAAGATTGCTTCGTTACTTTTTTTTTTCTTCAATTATATGCACGTGAAAAATAGTCGAAAAACTCATATTTTTTTTATGTTTAGGCAAAAAAATACTTTTTTTTGGAATTCGAACTTTCTTTTAGCTCAATTTGCAGTTTGAAGTCTCAGGAATGAAATGGCGTTTGGTTTTTTGATTTCAGATAATCACAACGCCCGGAATCATGGCAGCAGTGGAGCAACTGTTTTTTTTTACGTCTTCCTGTTGAGTGGTGTAACTCCGATACTAATCAATAGATTGGCTTCAAATAATTATAAAACTTTGTCGAAATGTACTCAACGAAGAAATAAAATTCAAAAGTTATTTTACTTGAACGGTTTTTTTAATAATGACTGTCAAAAAAGGCATAAAAATACGGCCTTCACACTAGACGACCCCCTTAATGTATAGTGTAGTGCAATAACAAGTTGCAAATGTTTTCGGGTGTGTATATTGGATTTGATAATAAGTTTATTTGTTATAATGTTGTTATTATTTATTCTTGTGTACATATGTAAAAATTTTTTTTTTTTTTTTTTTTTTTGCTTCTTATTTTTGTATTTTAAATTTGAATTACGTATTCTTGTGTAAAAAATTTTTTTTTTTTTTTTTTTTGTTATTATAACGGGTACTTGTATATATATATTTCGTTAGACAGTTTTATTCAAAGATTTCTGGATAGGCCTTGTTACAGTTAGCTGATCAACGTCTTTTGAATTTACTATATGTGTGAAAGTAGGGCCATATAGTTCAGAGGCATGACGAAATGAAAATACTTTCGAAAGAATCTCGTAACGATTCGTATTAAAATCACGCTCCATGCATTCGTACGGCAAATCTCGCCCATGATGCATCTCAATAGCCACGGCTAATTTCTTCAAAATTTGTATCATAACTCTCTGAATAACTTCCTCAGGAATTTTTCCGATATATTGTCGGTGTTGCCGTATGGCAGTCGGGAAGTGCTTTTCGCAAAAGTTCAGACGGTGATTGTAGCCCATCAAATGATCTTGCATACCATGCTCATCCGAAATAAGTTCGCATAACCCACACTCGAACCTCGCATATATGTCACCAGGGCCTTTAAGTATTTTGATTACATACTCAACGCCTATTAGTCCCAGTACGTTGTCATCACTTAGGTTGTAGCTAAATATTTTTGTTGCAAACGCTGGTTGGACTGGTTCGTGCATCTTTGGGGCTGGATCTTTGTAGGTTGCTGACGTTGGTGCTGGGTGGGGCATTGGAATTGTTGAAATCGGCGGGTGTTGTTGAAATCGGTGGGTTAGCATGTTGAAGGTTTGGTCGGCAGGATGTGGTGTGTGGAATATTGCTGTGATCTGTGTTCGACGTTGGGCAGGATCGGTGTTTACAGGATCGTGGTCGGCAGGATCGGTGTCTACAGGATCGTAGTCTGCAGGATCGCCATGTGGGGGATTTGGCCTAAGTCCGTATTAGTCTAGTGGCAGTACGGGTTGGCTTGTTATAAAGGTGAGCCGGGCCAGTATCAAGTGGCTAGAAAGCCGCCGTTTGTGAGCTATATTACAAAAGGAAACGAACAGTTTGCCTCGTGTTGTAAAGCTGATTTTATTTTCGGAAAAATAATGTCTTATATACTAAAAACATAACTGTTATACTGCTGAGCATTTCCAATGCTCCGCCCGATTTTCCAGTGTCGCGGAAGTGTGACCAATCAGCGTCACGGGACCCTTTCGGTCAATTCAGCACTTTTCCTCAAGTGCTATTGCCCTGCGGTAGGTGACATCACACAGAGTGCCGATCAGTGCATGTTCCATATGTGGGACACTGCACTGCGGTCAGTGGTGTCGGATGGCACGCCGCTGGCTAAGCCACTTGAGTGTCGCTTGTGTCGTGCGCGTGGTGCTATTTGACACTTTGGCACATATGCGCTCGAGTGTAGCATGAGTTATTAATGTTGGCATAAGTGGCTACGTGGTACCACTACAACATGAACAACAACGAAGAATGAGATCTGATTGAGATCTAAAAGAGATCTCAATTGCTCCTCCTCAGAATGTTTGTGTAGGTAGCCATCCAATACCTTAAAAAACTCGTCATTGCGGCTTTTGGGAGAAACCTGCTTCCTTTCTTGAATTAGCTGGCATACAGCACCACACAGAATAGTGAACTGCTCACTAGCGTCATCCTTCTCTTTGTCGTTTTCTTCCTTTGTGTGTGCTGGTTTCGCTAGTGGGAGCTACTTCTCCACCATTTCCACCGTCGACAAATTGGGTTGAAGAGGAAGCAGATTCCTCTTCGATCGAGAAACTGATCTCCGTGCTTATCTCTTCTGGAGACCATTGCAGATTTGATAAGGTTCTGCAATTAAAATTACATTACACATTATGACTAAGAAATCCTTACCTTCGAAGTGCAACGTGTCGTTGTAAAAAGGTCATAGCCTAAAAAAATTTCCAACTGGAGCTCTCCGACTTCAGTCCATTTCTCGACTTTGGCTTCATTGTGACTTCTTTGGCGAACTGGTCACGGAGAGACCTCCACCGACTCAGGCATTGTTCTACTGTAAATATGTAATTAAATGAATAATAAATACAATAATATAAAACAAAATAAATCTATAGCACTTACCTGTTGGGCCAGCCACGAAAAGCCTAGCTTTTTCTTTCGAAATCTTGTTCCTGTACGCTTGAGTTTCCTTGTCAAATAAGCAGACATGCTGCTGCACCGCTTCTATTAACTTTTCCTCAAACATATCGGCAAAATTAAAAACAAACCAACTTTATACTTCCAACGAATAAAATTTAAATGACAGAAAACAGAAACAGAACACAATCAACCGTCATTTGTCAAAGTACAACAAGTACAAAGTAGGTACAACGTACAACAAAAGTTGAAAGTTGCTCAACTTTGTGCGTTACTTCAACGTATCCGTTGCGTATGGGTCACACCACGTTCAATTTCATCAAAATGTTCTCCCTTTCCAAGGGCGCCTCGTCAAGTACCTTACTTATTTGATCTGATCGAGACAAATTCTATTTTCGCTGGTTTGCTCCAGTTTAAGCAGCCATTTATTCACAAAAGATCTATACCAGCTATTTTCAATTTATAACAGCACATTCTTTTTTCCCTGTTTTTTTTCGTAAAGCACCCAGCCATTTTTCCTTTTTTTCTTTTTCCTTTTTCAAAACTGGTTGTCCCGTGATGGTTATCGGGATTGAAGAAGAAGTTCCAATTCTTCTGATGACATAATGGCATTGGCATGATTTCATCAAATCTCCGCAAACTTTGTTCGTCAACCGACGCAACCTGTAACACTTACACTTATGACGGCAAACGACCAAATGTTACGATAATCTCTACGCTTTATTAATCTTATTGTGTGCACTTGTAGTTGGTGTTAATGTTGTTGAGTAGACAGTAGGGTGGAGTGAAAAAATCGATTTTAAAATTTTTAGAAGCTAGTATATTGGAAATGTGCCAAATGCCCATAGTACCAATCCTGCAAAATTATATTAGTTTCTAACAACTCCTTGATCGCCCATCACCTAATTGAAATAATTGTTTTTAATACTTTTTTCACTTTTGTCGAAAGAAGTGAAAGTCGTAATTTCAACTCAGTTAAGGATTCAAAATAAATCTCAGTAGCCTTTGCTTTAGGTTTGCGATTTTTAAGTTATTTATTGTAGCAGTCCTGTTTGAGCGAATAAAATATTACAAATTACAATTCGCGTTTTAATCGTTGGAATGTGGCAAACCCCGCTAGTTCTATTCTGTTTATGATTGTTGAATGTTGACAATTTCCTTGTGAAGTGACCGATTCGAATTAAACTTGTGACGTTACAACAAAAAACGTTAAACGTTAAACAAAAAAAAAAGGTGAGTACCTGAACTTGTGCGCAAAAACGTGGGGCAGTGAAGGGTTACTAGTTATTTCTTTATATTTTTAAAGAGATGGCAGTTACAAGAGACAAAGTTTCGTGCGTGATATTTGGCGCTCCACGAAACCTGCCGACCAATACTCTGCCGACCTACACCGATCTCATGAAGAAATATATTCAACTTCGACAAGACCTGAAGACGGACAATGGTAAATACCCATCATTTTTTGACATATCTCACAAACTGTGCTATGAAGTTGAAGAGATATGGCAAAGGGCCTCACTTCCAACAGTAACGCATGCACAAGCGATAGAAAAACTTAGATCGTTCCACGACAAATACAACACAATGCTAAAGGTCAACAAAGGTAAAAAGAAGCAACCAAACTACCAACGAAGATTATCGGACTTTCGTGACAAAGCTAACACTCTGTTTGATCTCAGCAAATGCAAGTGCTCCGATATGGTGGCCAATTGCAAATGTGCGAAACACAACAAAATTCCGGCAAACGAACGGCAGTTCCTTCAAGACCAGAGAGGGCCAAGAAAGATGATAATCGGTGGTACAGATCAAGTGGTAACATCAAAATTGAAGAGAAAAGCTGAAAGAGAGGAAGCAAATCTCAAACGAATGAAGATTAAGAAGATCGATGACGATGCGAGCAAAAGTCAACCCTATTCTGCCGAAAGTTCCGAATACGACACGGACTCGTTTGACAGTGCCACTGTCGATAATTACATCCCAGATAGAGAATCACTCAAAACTAAGCCAAATCAGGATCGCGAGTGCCAAAATATGACTATCTCTCTACCTTCCCTCGCTATAGCTTGCGATCGGACCGGAGTTTCGGACAGATCGGCTGCTGTATTAGCAACATCAGTTCTGCATGATCTTGGTCTCGTATCACCCAACGACCGATCCAAAGTAATCGACCGAAGCAAAATCCGTCGAGAACGCAGTAAACTTCGAAAGGAACTGAGGCAGAATGAATACGTCCACACTCACAAGGGCATAGATGGACTATTTTTTGATGGCCGCAAGGATAAAACTTTAACAGAAGTCCTCGCCGTCGACAACAAGTACCACAGAAAAACCATATCGGAAGAACACATAACCATCGTCGCAGAGCCGGGTTCTTCGTACTTCAACCATACGTCTCCGCCATCAGGCTGCAGCAAAGACATAGCTGAGTCATTAGTCGCTAGTTTCAAAGAGCGAAATGCGAAGACAGATAATATTAAAGTTGTCGGGTGTGACGGCACAAACGTAAACACGGGACAAAAATCGGGCGTTATCCGGCGACTGGAAGAAACACTGGAGAGACCGCTGCAGTGGCTGATATGTCTACTCCATGCCAATGAGCTGCCCTTGCGTAATCTATTCCAGTCACTCGATGGCGGGACGACAGGCCCACACGGATTCTCTGGATCTATCGGAAAGCGGCTAATGACGTGTAGCGAACAGCCTGTCTCCTCATTTCAGCCAGTAAAACTGACCGAACAACTCTCCAATGTGAACCCAAATGAGTTGAGCACAGATCAGCGGTATCTTCTGGAAATGTGCAATAGCATCAGCAAAGGTGAATGTAGCCTCGATCTGGCAGTGCGGAACCCTGGGTGCCTGAATCATTCACGATGGCTAACGACGGCCAATCGAATCCTCCGATTGTATGTCAGCGACAAGAAACCGTCCAGGAATCTGAAGACTTTGGTAACGTTTATCATTCGCGTGTATGCTCCGATGTGGTTTAGCATAAAATCCCAGCCATCATGCAAAGAGGGAGCTAGGCACATTCACCAGATGCTCGTCAAGTCACGTTACCTCAGCCCTAGACTCAAGGGAATCGTTGACCCCGTTATTCACCGTAACGCGTACTTTGCTCACCCGGAGAATGTGCTCCTGGCCATGATGACGGACCATCGACCACATATACGTGAACTGGGCTTACGACGAGTGATGAAGGCCAGAGCTACAGCAGTCCCCAGTGGACAAATACGGAGGTTCAAGGTTCCTGCAAAACTTAACTTCGACGCCGTGGAATACTTCGACATGATTGACTGGGCAGTCTGCCCTATTTCGGAACCTCCCGTCATCAAAGCCATGACAGACGCTGAGCTCACGGATCTCATCACGACAGAGGTGACTCCAACTGTCATCTTTCCAAAGTTCCCCTGCCACACACAAGCAGTTGAAAGACACGTAAAGCTGGTGACCGAGGCGGCGATAGCGGTCTGTGGACAAAAATCGCGAGATGGGTTCATCCGTGCACGCATTGCTTCTCGTCAGCAAATGCCGGCGTTCGAGTCGAAACGTGATTTTTGTCACTTCACCCTGTAACCATGTATTTATAACTTTGACATCATTAAATATTGTAATTAAAAGCGTATTTGATTTTTAATTGAATTTTAAGATGACTATCTTTAATGTCGCGTAATACTGTGAAATTAAATGCTGCGATGGGAGATCAAAAAATTGTTTAATTTCTTTTTAATTTTTACACAGCTTTATATTGATGTATTGGCACATTTTGAGATATCTAGCTAATTGATATTCCAAAAAAAATTTTTTTTTGCCATTTTCACTCCAGCCTAGTAGACAGACCTAAAGCCTCTCATTAGCACTATACCATTGCGACCATTGAACTATACCCGGGCAGGAAAGATAAATGGAAGAAAAGGTTGTATGTCTAGTGTGTGTGCTGAAAAAATACTCTTTTCCGTGTGATGAGGAACCCAGAACCCCAGTACAAATTGTATGAAAAATTCTAATTCTAATTCAATGTACGAACTTCTACCATTTCTGCTTAGTTTTAAAGCTCTCAGTAATATAAAAGTATGTTTTATGATTCGATAAAAAAAGTGATTTGGGTAGAGTAAGTTCGGGTAATGTGATATACTTACCTGTTTGTTTTACGGCGATTCCCGACACACTTTGCTTTGAAAGACACTTTTTTTGATCTCAAACTGTTCACTGACGCATTATTTAGTATATCTAAGATTTTTAACTCTTTAAGATAAACTGTTGACAAGTTTTTTCATTACAAATGAAAATATCCGAAAATTGGCGTCTGAAAAAAATGGCGGGTAATGTGATATACCATCGGCGGGTAATGTGATATACCCGAAAAAACGTTATTTAACAGACCTATTAGTTTCAAACTTGGTGAAAATACTCCAAATCAAAAATAATTAGAGACGTGCTTCTCATTTTTTTAAGAAAATCACAATCTGACGGGGTAAGCCAAGGGTTAGAAATTTGTATCGAGTAACATGATTTCATGAGTTTTTTTTATCTGAACCGTAACCACAACCGATTTTTGAGAATATTCCAATTCAAATATTATATAATTAAGCATATATACATTTCTGTATACAAATATTACTACTGTCATAAGTTTGGGTACTGTGATGTAGTATATCACATTACCCGAAATTTACTTTTTGCAAAAAAATATTTTAAAAGAACAATAATAATTTTGTTAACCCTCAATCACCCACCCCTATTAAAATCACGTATCTACCCACCCTGAGTCCCCGGGACTCAAAATTTTTGTTTACGAAATAACGCAACATCTATTAAATTTTTATGGTTTTTTATATTTTTGTAGGACACATTCAGATCTCTTGTTACAGATGTCATTCCATTTTTTTGCATAACTCAAATAAAAATTCACCTTTTAATTGACTGAAAAGAACATACTCTAAAAAACATACACTAAGCATTTTATAAAAATAAAAGATATAAATAAATTAACAAAAACAATTCTTTTTACATAAATAACCTAAAAATAAAGTAACTGTTCAGAAAAAAAACTTAAACTAATACTTCATTATATAAAATAAGAAAACGTGCATCAGGTTGAATTTCATATGTTGTGCACATACCTCACATACTTTTCCAGCACAACTAAGGCAAATTGTTAGTAGCAAAACTTCGCAAAGGGTTAACACTCTCAATTATTAAACTTTTCGCGGCCATTTTTGGCATCCTAAATTTAAATTAACACGATTTTAAAAAAATTACAAGTACAATTTTTGTAACACAAAACACCACCCTGAGTCCCTGGGACTCACTCTGTGCCAAAACTCAGCCTTGTAATTGTAGTGCGCTAACTTCCGATCGTCTTCGCGTTCAGAGCGACCCTTTAGGAAGGTAAACGAAAGCTGGGCGCCGAAACATAAAAACACAACGTGTACCAACTTATTAAAGTTCGTAGTGAGTCCCCTGGACTCAGGGTGGGCGATTGAGGGTTAAGAAGACAGTACCTCGCAAACTCATAATCGATCTCACTGATTTACTTCTGATTAGCCTCGAACTTTCTTATAAAATTTTTTTGTACCCTTTATGCTTTCAAACTTAATGACCAAAAACTTGTGCAAGCACTACTCAAAGCACTTCATCACACTGACTGTAAACTATTGAAGCAAATACATCCAAAATCATGCAGCACGAGTTTTTTAGCTTTTATGATGTTTTAAAAAAGTTAATTTTGAAAAAAGTCAACGCATTTGTGAAATAAGCCACTATATCACATTACCCGAACTTACTCTACCCGGGTACCTCATCATGCACATAAGGGTTAAAGAAAACGCCAGTTATATTCGGTTTTTCATTTCATGAAATTTATATATTTATTTCGCTATTTCTCAATTTAAGTTTATATAACTACAGACTTCGTTATAAAAAAACAAAAGGACACAAATGAAATTGAACTCAATGTTCTTCAACGTGATGGGTTTTGTTTTTGTTTTTGTTTTTTGCAGAAATGGATTGAATATAGTTCCATTAGGTTATCGTATCATCTACTTACGTTATCTACATATGCTTTTGTGATTTCTGTTTTACAATGCAATCGAATAATTTTCTATATCTAACTCTTCCGCTGTCCAAAGTTGCGCTGCGAAATTGCCAACGAATAAAAATGACTTCATTCTCCGACTACACTTATTGAACATTACAAAGATCGTATTTATTTATTTAATGCTATCTTGAAAGACCAGCTAAACTTGAAATCTTTCCTCGTTCTTATTTCTAGCTTTCAATACCTATGAAAGGCATCACCGACATGTGCGTGCTCAGAAATGTGAAAGGAAAGAAGGAAATTGATTGCTAACTGTAATCTGCCAGGGGAATTAGCAACTGAGCAGTTTAGTAAAAGAAAATTGTAGACAAGGTCAAAATTGTTAACGGAATGTGCTGACTTTGACCGCAGCATTAACTGTACGCAGTATATATAGTATTGTGCTCAGTAGAGAAAATAGCAGTGTACTGTTTACAGTATAAACAATGCTGTTTGCTCTGAGCTTCGATTCTGGGGTGTTGTTGTGTCGTTAACGCGATTTGACGTAGATGATGGGCGAAGAGAAAAACTAAAGTAGTGTGTTTCGGACCTGGGAATAAAGAGAAAACTTCAACAGATTCACAAAATGCAAACGATATTTCGGGGTCTTGCGGCATTTACAGATGTATTCAACGAACAATCAACATTCAAACATAACAAATTGCCTCAGAAGCGGCGGCTAGGAGTAGCAAGGTCGGGATGACTTATCGCTAACCTTAGTGAGAAACGCTCATTCTCATTCTTAATTGTCTATACATAAATTTACGCTATCTTTAAAAGGTTCAGTATGGAGGTACACAGAGACAGAGAGATGCCAATTGCCGGCTGGGCCGCGGCTGCACCGCCTCGCAGCCCCATAGCAATTAGTTTGTGTTTTGTGTGCTGCGTGAAACACGTTCTTGTATGCGCCTGAATGTGGCATACTTGGTGGCTTTCGGCGTATGTATGTACATGAGCAGCGCTGGTTGGCAAGACGCCGTTGGTCGCTTTCGCTCCGTGGCCGCGACGCATTTCTAGAACTCCGCTTATGTGCTAATTTAGTGAAGTTTACGCATATCCTTTCAATTCGTATTTTTACAGGAATGGTTATATGTATATGTATGTATGTATGTAGTTGAGTGCGCAGATATATCTACTGAAAATGCTCCACACACTCACTCGCACAATGTGCGCCGCTACTAGGGGGTCCGACTTAATTCTAGGTCTGGGCGCGGCGCTAGTTTTCTGAATAAGTATGTATGTATGTGTGTATGTATGTGTGGCTGTACGCCCACGTACTGTGCCCATTCGTGTTTTGCATGCAGTAATTATTTTTACAAGTGGAGTCGTAAATTAGTTGAAAAAATTTGATCTATCCAAAGAGTGGTTGCTGTGTTGGTCCAGACATAATATACATAAGTGTATATATGTGTAGTTGTATTGTGAGCTATTTCGCAGTTGCTCTTCATTTTGCAATTTGCAAGCGTTGAGTGCTTGATTGTGTTTGAGGGCATGGCCGGAAGGGAGACAAGTCAAAAGCGATATTGAGCGATTGATGAGCGGTGTCGATGTTTCGCGCGAAGAAAATCTTTAATGTTTATATAGTCGTAGTGGTTTCGCTGATTGCTGCAAGGATTTTAGCAAGTTTGAGTTAATTGTGAGCGGTTGACTATGGTGACGTTCATGATCAGCGGTGCAACATGTGAAACGTTAGCCGAGCTTCGACAATCGGAAACTGCCGTTGTGGTTGGTTGGCTTAAAGAAAGTTTTAGACCATTGCAGAGGGAACACAATTTGTCATAAAGTCTTTCCTGTTATGAAGTTTGCTGTGAAATGCACTGGAAAGAATATTAGTGGGCAAAGGTCTCCTATCCAAGAGTGTTGATACATATAGGAATTTTTGGAAACATGTGATGTGACTTCTTATGCCATAATGGGAAGTATTCAGGATTTTTCCGTTATTGTGGAAAATTCATTTAATTTAATTTTTTTAAATAAAAAGTCAACAAACAAAACCACAAATAAACCAATAAAGATAGTTTTAGGTGCTCGATTTGTTTTTTGTTTTGTATTTTATGTATTTTAAATCTGCTTGGATTTGATCTCGTTGATGTCATCAATTCTCAATTTAATTTTCGTTATACTTTTTTTTAATTATATTTTATTTTTGGTATTTTAACATAGCTGAATCTATTTGATTCGCTTAGTGATTAATTTTGTTTATGGCATTTTGTAGTGTGGGAAAGTATCGACACTTTTGAGATTGTATTAAAGTTTTTTAGGTGAATCTAAAGGCGCACTCGCCGACCGTCGTGTTTAAGCCAGTTTGGGACCCTGCTGGCTCTAGCTCGCCAAACCATCGTTACTCTTAGTTGCGTGCTGACACCAAAGAACCTTGAGGGTAATGAGAGGGCGGTAGATCTGGCCCGAAGGTGTTCTACTCTCAATGGACAAGTTACAGTGGGGATCCGCATACCATTAAATTTTGCAAAAATCCCCGTCTAAGGCAAACAACAGGTGGTGTAAGCTATTATGCTGCAGGATCAGAAGATTCATCTGGCCTGTATACGACATTAATAAACCGGTGGAACTGGTGATAATCTACCAAGGTTAAACGCCATTGCAGCAAGGCATAGGCCCGTAGAAGTACTGGCAGCCGGAATGGGCATTCCTAATAATAGCAGCCACCGTGTTGATGATAATTCAGACGAAATGGTAGCCATTCAACCAGTGGCGTACAAAAGATTGATAGGTAGAGAAAGGTGAGAAAGCTGTTATTCGGAGATATTAAGGTGACTTCGATCAGCAAAATCTGGTTACGAAATCAGTCAAAATTCAAGGTTGGCTAACAACTGGTAGGTACCTATACGTTTCTGTCATGAGATTGATATCAAAACGATACACTAGTGTTAATCCACCATTACTAAAACCCAACCATTACTACATATATCGATACTCTTATGTATCGGATGTTTTTGGAATCGATCGATCGATTTGGATAGAAAGATCTTTTGTATGGGCATATAAAAAACAAAATTTTCAAATTCACTGCCATATCTAGACAAGTGCTACTTTTGTACCGCATTGATAGTTTTTGATATTGAGTACAAGCACAGAACAAACAATATACAGAATACGCATCTGGTGTAAAGAAAATTTTGTTTGCGGGTTCCAGCGGTAGGACCCGTTTCTAGATGCTGAGGAAGCAGTAAAAGGGACGAGAACGCACAGAGCGCGAGAGCGTAAGCTGAGATGCTGTGAGAGCTGTTTATTCTGTGGTACAAGTATCGATTAGATACTAAGTATTTTCAATATCGATATTGAGGACAAGTATTGAAACTGAGTACTCTTGCATACTCAGATTAGTTATTACTCAATCATTTAATGCATGAAGTATGGTCGATTTTTTTGAGAATTGAATACTTTCTACTTTAGTATCGATTTTGCCCAACACTAGTATTTTGGTATTTTTTAAAATGTTCCATTTCATTTATTAGTATTTATTTATTCGATTTTAATTTATTTTGCTATTCTTTATATTTTTTCATTTATTAATTTTATTATTTTTATTTAAAACACTCTTATTACAACACTTGATAAATTATTATTTATTTGATTATTATCTAATTGAATGTTGATTTTGAAATATTGAAATCAAGCCATGGAACACAATGTCGGTTTATTGCACAGATTTTTAAAAAAAGTGTGGAGAGTACTTTTCGCACTAGTCGAATGCGCTAAAAGCGTTTCACTGCTTTGGTTGCGCTGCAGATCATATCGCCATTCGTTGACTTTGCAGTGGCGCAGATAGGGGAGGAGGTTTGGGGTACAAACCTCCCAGATTCAAAAATTGCTAGTGAAAAACGGGAATTGAGTGTTGAATATTGAACATTGAATTTAATTTAAATAATTTTAAGCTGCTCTGAAGCGAAATTGCTTTACTTTCCCCTTGAATATTTCATTTGTTGGGTGCCGATGTTCGGTTCGGTTTATTTATTTTTAGCTAGTTGATAAAATGATTAATGTGGCTGTTGTTGAGCTTGTGGCTGTTGTTTGCAGTTTCTGATGGAGGCATCACAAATGGAAGCGTATGCCAATCTGTTATTGTTTGCAACAGACCGGCTCCCGAAGTGTTGCACTTCAACTAAAGAACCCAATGAAAAATATTTTGAAAGAAACACAAAGTGCTGCGTAAATAATAGTTTGTGTGATTTGATGCGGGTGTTTTGTGCCCACGCGACTTGTAGTTCGTTTTCGTTGAGTTGAGTTACTTAGTTTTACTTATGGCTACAAAAAATTTCTCTCAGCGCAATTGTTACAACTTTATGCAATGCTGGTACTTGTGTATATGTATGTATGTATGTATCTTGTATGTATCTATCATATTAAAACTCTTATTGCTCCTTTCGAGCGTTTACATGCTTATTAGTCGCAACGACGCGCTATTGTACAACCTCCGGTCGTATTGAAATAATTAATTAGCTAGAGGTGCAGTTGTAAGGATCGTCCGTGCGAAAGTTGGGGTGATCCTCGTACGGCTTGACGCCGGCTACTTTCTTCTCGTCGCGAATTTTCTCCACTTGCTGCATAACGCGCAGGAAGTTGCCGCCGGCTAATTTCGTGAGATCTTCCATAGACCAGCCCACTCCCAGCAGCTCGGCAAACAGCGTAGGGTACGACGAGACATCCTCAAGACCCTTTGGGGTGCTGAAAATTCAAACAAAGTCATTAGCTGATTTTTGGCTGTTTTGCATAGAAAAATTAAAATATATGAATACTTAAAAGTAGAAGTATGTTAAATAATTGTGCGTTGTTTAATAAATAAAAGTAAACAGCAATTCAATGCAATTCAATTCAATTCAATTCAATTCAATTCAATTCAATTCAATTCAATTCAATTCAATTCAATTCAATTCAATTCAATTCAATTCAATTCAATTCAATTCAATTCAATTCAATTCAATTCAATTCAATTCAATTCAATTCAATTCAATTCAATTCAATTCAATTCAATTCAATTCAATTCAATTCAATTCAATTCAATTCAATTCAATTCAATTCAATTCAATTCAATTCAATTCAATTCAATTCAATTCAATTCAATTCAATTCAATTCAATTCAATTCAATTCAATTCAATTCAATTCAATTCAATTCAATTCAATTCAATTCAATTCAATTCAATTCAATTCAATTCAATTCAATTCAATTCAATTCAATTCAATTCAATTCAATTCAATTCAATTCAATTCAATTCAATTCAATTCAATTCAATTCAATTCAATTCAATTCAATTCAATTCAATTCAATTCAATTCAATTCAATTCAATTCAATTCAATTCAATTCAATTCAATTCAATTCAATTCAATTCAATTCAATTCAATTCAATTCAATTCAATTCAATTCAATTCAATTCAATTCAATTCAATTCAATTCAATTCAATTCAATTCAATTCAATTCAATTCAATTCAATTCAATTCAATTCAATTCAATTCAATTCAATTCAATTCAATTCAATTCAATTCAATTCAATTCAATTCAATTCAATTCAATTCAATTCAATTCAATTCAATTCAATTCAATTCAATTCAATTCAATTCAATTCAATTCAATTCAATTCAATTCAATTCAATTCAATTCAATTCAATTCAATTCAATTCAATTCAAACCGATAAAAGAGAAGATACAAGAAAGTACATTTAACTTTTGAGTTGAAGGGGACATGGCAATCCTTTGTGAAATTGCATACAAGAAAGGCTCCCAATTTGCCATTTGGAATCGGCATAAAAATGTGGCTCTCTTCCATTCGTCTGCAAGTTCACACGCACTCCAGATGGTTGTGGAAAGCTATGCTCGGTCGCGTCAGTCATGTTTGCATGTAGTTGCATGTGCTACTTTGGCTTGTGATCTGGTACCTTTAGTTGTGAGGTCAGTTCAGTTGAATGTACCGCACAACTAATGCATAGATACACACCGGAAAAATGAATCACCTCGTGGGAGTTGGCCTTGCGAGAAGGATACACAGCGCGCTCTAAGAAGCACAGAGTGACGCGTTTGCGTACCAAAAGCCAAACTCTGCGACTCACAATCCATGGAAATAAATAAATGTATAACAATCTACATATTTACGCGATACATCGGGGCAGTTGTATTTGAGTGCGTATGTGCAGGTTGACGCTTTCGTGTATGTGTATGTGTGCACTAGGCATCGCAATCCCGGGATCCCGGACTTTTTCCAGTCCCGAAAATCCCGGGATTCAAATCTTTTAATCCCGGGATTTTCGGGATTGCAAAAGATGCTTCAAAGTTCAAATGAAATAAATTTAAAAGCACAAAAACCCAATTCCTTATCTGACGGAGGAGGGAGGGGATAGATGGCGTCTTTTGCAAAAGGCTTATAATTATTTACTAAGCATTCAACCAACAAGTATTGAATCTGAAGAATGTTTCTCTTCAGCACGGTTTATTTGCAATAAATTTCGCTCTAGATTAGAGGGCAAAACATTTAATGCCTTAGTATTTTTAAGATCTCAGTTTTTAGTTAATCACAACGCTTAACTTTTTTATCGAAATAATCGAAGTAAAACTAAAAGTATCAGGTGTACAAGTAGAAAACCGCCGTTTTCCACTGGGTGGTGCCACCTTTGGAAATCGGCGAGAGAATTCCGATCAGAAACATCACATGGCAAGCTAAGATATCGGTTAACAACTCCACATCATCTCGCTTGTTTATTCTTATTGTCCATTTTTTGTTGGTGCGTGAAGATGTCGAAATTTGAACCGAATAAGCGTCATTTGCGGGAGATTTTGCTTTTCGCGTTTCATTCGAAAAAATCTGCAGCTGAAGAGCGTCGAATGATTGTTGTTCGTGACCACTCTGCAACTCCTTTTCGAGCTCAGGTGCTTGGAAGCACCTGCGACACATTCTAGTTTGTAAGCACTGTTTTGTTCATTTTTTGACTGGTATGGCGTCTTTTCCGGTTCTGTTAACTTTTGACGATATCTCGGCCAACACGTGGCGACAAATAAATTGAAACATCAATCAAAATCACAAACATTTTTTGGTCCTTCGAGCCGGATTCATTCACAAGGCGAGTAAAACAATAGGTTGAGGAAAAGTGAATCCAAGCACACCAGTGTGAGTCAATTGCAGCTGCGACGAGCGTCTCATCAGGCATCAAGGCCAGCGGAGTCTCGTACTGCAGCAGATCTTCAATTCAGCAGGCGTCGAGGCCAGCGGAGTCTCGCACTGCAGCAGATCTTCAGTTCAGCAGGCGTCGAGGCCAGCGGAGTCTCGCACTGCAGCAGATCTTCAGTTCAGCAGGCGTCGAGGCCAGCGGAGTCTCGTACTGCAGCAGATCTTCAGTTCAGCAGGCGTCGAGGCCAGCGGAGTCTCGTACTGCAGCAGATCTTCAATTCAGCAGGCGTCGAGGCCAGCGGAGTCTCGCACTGCAGCAGAGCTTCAATTCAGCAGGCGACGAGGCTAGCGGAGTCTCGCACTGCAGCAGAGCTTCAATTCAGCAGGCGACGAGGCCAGCGGAGTCTCGCACTGCAGCAGAGCTTCAGCTCATCAGGCATCAAGGCCAGCGGAGTCTCGTGTCACAGCAGATTAGCCGTTTAGTTGGAATCGCAAGCAGCGGAGTTTCGTGCCGCACCAGCCCAATTGGCGCGACAATCTGATTGGAGTTGGTAGCGGCTAAAATTTGCACGCGTCATCTAGTGGCGAAGTTTGGTGGCAGTGACATTTGTCTGGCAACATTGGCAACAAGCGAATTCCTTGTGACATTTGACAGCGAAAATGGACAAGTTGAAGACGCAACGGCAGATTATCAAAAGCAGTCTGACACGTCTGTACAACGTATGTGCAGCCGATGGTGTGGCAATCGAAGAGCTAAAGGTGAGATCAGCCAGAGCTGAGGAATTATTTGCAAGATTCGAGGCGGTGCATTTCGATATAGAATGCGTCGCCACAACGGCAGACGAAAAAGCTCACGAGGAGTCATACCGCATCGAGGTGGAAGAGAGGTACCTTGCGATAAAATCATTGTGCACACGGTTGCAGGAAGAGGCTGGTCACAACCGCACCATAATTGAAAGCCAACCATCGGCCCACGATATCACCGCAGCGGTGCATACTCTTATCGAGCATCAGGGCCAAATGAGTGCACTACTCGAGCGCATCAGCACTACACATCTCGGAAATTCGTCCACGCCAGTGGATGCGGTGAACGGCTCCTCACATGGAGGCCATGAGTTGCGACTACCGCAAATCCAAATTCCAGAGTTTCACGGTAGCTGCACGGAGTGGATCAGGTTCCGCGATCTCTTTGAGACGCTCGTGCACAATCGGAGAACCGTATCCGATATCGAAAAATTCGAATACTTGCAAACCAAGGTTAAAGGCGAAGCGCTCTCGCTCATAAAGCATTTAAAACCAACCAGCGCGAATTACAACATCGCCTGGGACTTATTACAACGCAAATACAATAGGTCTGACAAGGTGAAGAAGGCGTATTTAGTGCTGTTGTTGGAGCAACCCTCAATGAGAGCAGCCTCGGCGGCTGAGGCCAAGCGTTTGTACAATGCATCAAACGAAAGCATAAACGCATTGAAAGTGCTGGACGAACCAGTTCAGCACTGGAACTCAATTTTGCTGTTTTTAATGGAGAAGAAGCTCGACGCGGAGACGTTGGTTCTGTGGTACCGGGAAAAGAAGGAAGAGGAAGCCACGTTTGAACAATTGTTGGAATTTTTAGAAAGACGCATCTTCGAACTCGAGAATACGCAGAAGACATCAGGCAGCAGCAACAAACGAAACCAGGCAAGCGCTTACGCGGTAACACTTCAGACGTGTCCAGCATGTTCGAAGGAGCATGCGATTTATAAATGTGACCAATTTAAAGGCATGAGTGTTGAAGATCGTCGCAAACTAGTGCAAGCCCGGGGTCTATGTTTTAACTGCTTGCAAGCGGATCATCGAGCAGCGGCGTGCAAAAGATCATTATGTAGAGAGTGCAACGCGAAGCATAACACATTGCTACATGTTCCAGCATCATCAACGTCAACCAACTGAGGCACAGCCCGCTTCAGCTGGAGATCCTCCCACGGTCAGCGTGAACATCGCACAACAATATTCGCAATGCGTCACATTGTTACCCACAGCAATGGTAACGATAGTCGACGCGGGCGGTCAGAGGCATCGGTGCCGCGCACTATTAGACTCAGGGTCACAAGGCACGCTCATAACGGAGTCATGCGTCCAACGTGTGAGTTTAAAACGACGATTCGACAGAACCATGCTTTACGGCGTCGGCGCTTCGAGGGGCAACTGTACACGAGGAAAGGTACGTTTGTGCATCCAGGCGCAACAAGGCAACACGACGGTGGACGTAGACGCGTTGTGTTTAACCAGCTTGACACAGACTTTGCCGATTCATGAGGTGAAGCATGATAAGCTGGAGTATTTCAAAGATCTACAACTGGCAGATCAAAGCTACCAAAAGCCAAGCAACATTGACATCATTCTAGGCGCAGATGCTTTCAGTAGTTGCGTATTACCAGAGAAGCTAACGCATCCATCAGGGTCACCGGCTGCGTTCAAAACGATTTTTGGGTGGGTTCTGGTAGGTACAATACCAGGCCCATCTGCGCAGCATATCATCGCGGCACACAGTTTGTTAGACGTAAGTGAGCAGCTGCAGAAGTTCTGGGAAGTAGAAGAGCTTAAAAGCACCGAACCTCATCTAACACCAGAGGAAAAAGAAGCAGAAGACCACTATACAAGGACCTTCAGACGAGATGTTAGCGGACAGTATGTTGTGAGACTTCCACTAAAGAACAACGAAGTACTTCTCGGCGACTCGCGCACAGCTGCTGTGAACCGGTTTTCGGCAATGGAACGGCGTTTCGGCAACGACTCAATGCTGCAGGAGGAGTACATCAAATTTATGAACGAATACGAGACACTAGGGCATATGGCGTTGGCAACTACCGCCAGTCCAGGCCGGACATATTTTTTGCCACATCATGCGATACTCAAGCCGACTAGCACGACAACGAAATTGCGTGTCGTGTTTGACGCGTCATGCAAATCTGCAAACGGGTTGTCGCTCAATGACAATTTGCTGGTTGGTCCCACAATACAAAGGGATTTGGTTGACATCGTTGTAAACTTTCGCAAATATGAAATCGGGTTTAGTGCCGATATCGAGAAAATGTACCGTCAGGTATTGGTACATCCTGACGATCGCTCGCTTCAACGTATCTTGTGGAGGAACTCCAAGGATGAGAGTATAAGGGAATACGAACTCCAAACTGTGACCTATGGCACCTCAGCAGCGCCGTTCTTGGCTATTCGGCCGTTGCAACAAATAGCAATCGATAACCAAAAAACTCATCCCGAAGCAGCAGCAGCTATTAAGCAAAACTTTTATGTTGACGACTTGATGGCATGCGCAACTGACGTGTGTGTCGCAGAAAACCTAAGAGGTGAATTGTGCAGCATATTATCTCAGGCAGGCTTTCACCTGCGCAAGTGGTCGTCAAACTCAGCGAAATTCTTAAAGGGGATCGATACACGTGAATGTAATACAGCCTCAGACACAATTATTGACACCACGCAGGCGGTAAAAACCCTCGGCCTTCTATGGGATACGTCCAATGACACGTTCAAATACAACGTAACGTTTCCAGCGCTGTCACCGACTGTCACAAAACGAGCAGTATTATCCGATATAGCCAAGGTGTTCGATCCCATTGGTTGGCTTTCCCCGGTCATCGTTTCATTGAAAGTTTTCATGCAAAAGCTTTGGGTGCAAGGACTCAGTTGGGATGAAGAGCTGCCGGTCCATCTCAACAGAGAATGGATCGGGTACCGGGAAGATGTGACCAAAATCTCACGGCTCCGAATCCCAAGGTGGCTGGAGTACGCAAACGAGCAGAACGTTGAACTGCATGGATTTTCGGATTCCTCCGAAGTAGCTTACTCAGCAGCAATTTATTTACGGGTTCAGCGGGCCGATGGCGAGGTCCGAACTAATCTCGTGGCAGCGAAAACGAAGGTGGCGCCAGTCAAACAGGTGACACTACCTCGGCTAGAACTCTGCGCTGCCCATCTCATGACCAAATTGATGGTCAAGGTTCGTGGCGCACTGGGCATGACCGAGGTTCCAGTTTTTGGCTGGACAGATTCATCCATTGTCCTGGCCTGGATTTCAAATCATCCACGTCGATGGAAGACGTTTATTGCGAATAGAACGTCACAAATAATTGATGTCATCCCAGCTGAACAATGGCACCACGTACCATCCCAGCAGAATCCGGCAGATCTGGCCACACGAGGTATCTCGTCGTCCGAACTAATCGACAACCAGTTATGGTGGAAGGGACCAACCTTGCTAAGGCATCCGCTTACACTGGGTCGTGTGGCACCACCAATACCTGTCAACGCTGACTTAGAAGAACGGAAGGAGGTGGCTGCACACGCAATCACTGTTGCCGACACCGACATCATTGAGCGGTACTCAGACTTTACGCGGTTGCTTCGAGTAACTGCGTATGTACTTCGGTTCACGCAGAATTGCAAAGCAAAAAAGGCGCGTCAAGATCCAACTGCAGGGTTCCTGTCCACAGCCGAGCTGCTACAGTCTCATAACGTCCTTGTGAAGAAAGCACAAGCTTCAACGTACTCTTCTGAGCTGCGAAGCCTAAGTCAAGGTAAGCAGCTGTCAATTTCACACAAACTAACTGCTCTTTCTCCTTTCATTGACAACGACGAACTATTGAGAGTTGGTGGCCGGATCGAAAACGCGCGAGTGAGCTACGACCAGAGACATCCTCTTATCCTTAAGAGAGATCATCATTTGACGAGATTGATTGTACGCTATTATCATCTCAAGTACTTGCACGCTGGAAGCAGGGCGCTTCAGTACTTGTTGGGCCTACGATACTGGGTTCCAGGCTCAAAATATGTCATCAAACAAATCGTCTACAACTGCACGGGTTGCATGCGGCAAAGGAGCACTACTTACAACCAGCAAATGGGCAACATACCTCCGCAGCGACTTGACCCTGGGAGTGCATTCATGAACGTTGGGGTAGACTTCGCTGGACCACTCCTGGTGCGGTCATGGAGGGGGCGCGGCTCCCGACTCTACAAATGTTGGGTCGCGCTCTTCATCTGTCTGGTTACCAAGGCAGTGCACCTCGAACTTGTCACCGAGCTAACAACGGCAGCTTTCATCGCCTGCTTGCGTCGCTTCATATCGCGACGTGGCAAACCCATACACCTATACTCCGACAACGGCACCAACTTCGTGGGTGCAAGTCAACACCTACGAGACCTGTACCAAATGCTGAATTCATCGACAACACAAGAGTCGGTCACCAAGGAGTTGGCCGACCAGCAGATACAGTGGCACTTTTCCCCCCCGTCTGGACCTCATTTCGGCGGCATATGGGAAGCCGGAATAAAGTCAGTAAAGCACCATCTGAGGCGAACACTCGCGGACGCATCAGTGACATACGAAGAACTACACACGGTTCTCTGCCAGATCGAATTCTGCCTCAACACACGACCTTTATGTACAAAATTTGAAGGCGATATCGATCCACTAACACCAGCGCATTTTCTGCTCCTCCGAGCACCTGTCACTCTACCGGACGAAAACTTTCTTAATTTGAAGGCAGGCGCACTAACGCGTTGGCAGTACTTACAACGTCTCATCCAACAATTCTGGAGAAAATGGTCAACAGAGTATATAATGCAACTCCAACAACGACCCAAATGGAAGACAAAAATGCAAAATCTGAAAGTCGACGACGTCGTCATCATAAAGGAGGATAACCTCCCAACGGCACAGTGGGCGATGGGGAGAGTCAGCGAAGTGCATCCTGGAGACGATGGGTTGGTGCGAGTCGCCACAATTCAAACAGCCAAGGGAATGTTCAAGCGACCTATAGTC
Source organism: Melieria omissa (assembly GCA_963971225.1). Taxonomy (NCBI): domain Eukaryota; kingdom Metazoa; phylum Arthropoda; class Insecta; order Diptera; family Ulidiidae; genus Melieria; species Melieria omissa. The sequence goes on from OZ020267.1 coordinate 119,969,254, forward strand.
AAGCTTTGCCCCTTATTTTTGGATGTTTGAAAGCGGATGCTTTCAAGAGGGGCCGGAATGTTCGTGACCACTCTGCAACTCCTTTTCGAGCTCAGGTGCTTGGAAGCACCTGCGACACATTCTAGTTTGTAAGCACTGTTTTGTTCATTTTTTGACTGGTATGGCGTCTTTTCCGGTTCTGTTAACTTTTGACGATATCTCGGCCAACACGTGGCGACAAATAAATTGAAACATCAATCAAAATCACAAACAATTGTAGCAACTTATAGTGAGTCGTGTATCAGTGAAAGAACGTGTCGAGAATGGTTCGTGAAATTCAAAAATGGTGATTATGACGTGAAAGACAAGGATCGGCCGGGTCCCGTGAAAAAGTTTGAAGATGCAGCTTTGGAGACTCTGTTGGATGAAGATTCTTGTCAGACGCAACAAGAACTCGCGGATTCTTTGGGTGTGACTCAGCAATCCATTTCCCTTGCTATACGCAATAAAGCCTCAAATTATGAAAAAAAACGGCGGTTTTCTACTTGTACACCCAATACTAACAAATTAACTATTTTATTTTTTTTTATCAAATATGCGTATATATGTACTTTATGATACATTTGATGCAAAGCAATAAGTTATGTTTAAGTGTCATTTTTGGATAAAACAAAATGTTATCAAACTGAAGTTAAATGTCAAATGAAAAACTTTTAAGTGAAACAAAATGTTGTCAAGGACGACTATGTTTATTTATTTGATTTAAATTTAAACTGACAATTTTGAATGTAATTGACAACTGATTGTAAATGACAACTGGATTTTGGTGATGTGCCGCGCACAACTAACCACTTCGACGACTCAACACCGACTGCCTCCCTTTCCGCCTTACAATGTGATTAAATTCAAGATAAAAAATCTTAAAACTACCCCAAATGTGATTAAACTGTGTCCATTTTTATGGTAAATATATTATAAACAAGTATTTATGCAATTTGGTAAAATTGTTTTATTTAAAAAATTTGTTATTTGAATCCCGGGATTAAATCCCGGGATCCCGGGATTTGACTTTTCAATCCCGAAAATCCCGGGATCGCAAAATGGCAAAAAATTGCGATCCCTAGTGTGCACATACATAAATAATATTGCATGAATGTTGTGAAAACGTTTTTATCGCCTTTGCGATGCGATACGAAGTAACGTAGAAATTTTTGTTTATGGCTTTTGGAAATTATACTCGAGGTGGGTACTTAAAATATTTTGTGGTGTTTTTAGCAATAAACCATTATAATGCCATTCTGGTATGTTGTTGTGTTATTGCCATTGTTGTGCTGCAGCCATTGTTGCTGCATTGTTGTTGCAGACTTTTGTTTTATTGCCATGAGTGGTATTTGAAGCTGACAAAAAGGTATTTAAAGGATTCCAGTAAAATTAATAATACAATCGTGCGGTTAGTGGAGGGAATACTACGTTTAGTTTTGGCATGGCTGGTGCTACCCGGCAGTGAGCGATTGTTGCTGTAATTTGCTGGCAGCCACAACGTTTTACGTGCACTACAAATAATTGCTCGGGACTTATTAAAAGCAAGGACACAATTTAATAATGGAAACAGGTGAGAGATGAGTTTTCGTTTTGCCAGTTGCTCGAGATAACCTCATGGAGGACAACTGAGCGAGTGCAGGGCAGGGAAAAACGAAACGAGTCTCTTTGGAGTTCATCGTTCAATTCAATCAAGTCTACTCAAAATGTAAGTCGTCTTGTGAATAAATCTTAATGGAAACAAAATTTGCGAGCATTTGTTGCTGAAGTGTTAACTTTCAAAGTGACTTTGGGCATACGCATCCCCTACGTCCCGAAGCGGGTCACGCTAACATCGTTCGAGCGGAAAATCTGATCGGAATGAGGCCGATTCCGCCATTCACTGTGGTTTGCTACTGCCGCCAGTGTTGTTGTGGCAGCTGTTGCTTCAGCTAGACACACTTGTGCGCGTTGGCGGACTTCTGGCTGGCCATTTCCGTTATCGCTTTCAAGTGACAACAACCCGACGCGCGACACAATAGCGCCAGCCGCAAAAATTCAAAACACGACAGACGACGACCGAAGTGGCTAAAGAGGCAACAGCGCAACGCTGGCCGCAGTTAGGCTGCTGTGGACATCGAGCGCGTTCAAAATTTCATTCGAATTGTATGCAATTTTCAGAAAATTTATTGTACACCAACTCTCTCACGGGGCAATAAACCTTTTCACGAATTTATGGAATTTGTTGTAATTTTTGTATTACGAATAAATTATTTTTGTGTCAAGGCGTGGCGGCGGGCAATGCAAAAAATAATAGTATTTCCGATGCGGAATTGTCACGCAGCGAGTTGTATTGGATTAAAGGAGTCAGTGGGGAAAGTTCCGGGGAATTCGTACCTATGTATGTATGTATACGACACGATTAGTACGAATTCGTGCGCCGAATTCAAGTTGTCATAAATTGCACATAGAAGCAAAAGTGGGTCGCCATTAGCAATTCTAAATGCATTTGATTTACGGGCATTTGGGGAAAACAATTAATTTTAATGAAGGTGCATATTTCCTCGACAACGTACAAATTTCAGAACAACTGAATGCATTTCACACTAACATAAGGAGAGGAATTATTGAAATTTTGAATAGGCACTCCCAAAAGTGAAATTGTGTTGCGAAATTTAACTATACAAGTTATAATTAAAGCAAAAGATATTCGTGTAGTAAATCCCGGCTTAATTTAATCAACATGCCCTGCAATTCCCTGCATTTAGAAATACCGTTGTCGCTGTTGTATGTAAGTAATGTTTCTACTGCAGTCATTACATATGTTATGTTGAAGGTAAAATGTTAAGCCAGCTTTAAATCTTTTTCCAAATGTTTTTTGCAAATTTTTTCCTGTCTTCAACTCTGAAAGTTTTACAAAATAGACGTTTTCACAAAAATAGCTCGAGATACAACTTAAATTGAAAAGAAATTTGTGAGTTTTTAACACTTCTGTCAATACGAAAAATTTCCACCTATCAACAATACGAAGGTACCCGGGTACCTTCATACAATTTGCATGGGAAAAGTTAAAAAAATAGCGCACAAATTGCAAAAATCGATGTTAGTTTTCAAAACGAAGCGTTATTTATCGCTAGTTCAAGTTAAAAACATTAAACACTTATTAATAGTGCAATAATTTCAGAATTTTGTTGTTTTACATTTTTGCTTACAATGATCGGAATAGATATAGTACGAGTCTTGGGCATTTGACCGGTAGTCGGTGTCTCGTTTTGTTCCTGCTGACGTGTGCAGAAACAAACATAAGGGCGTCTGTGCTCCGAAAACTGCTTGAAAATCGTTTTTTAAGTAAAAAGTGTGATAACAAGGGCGTTATTTTGCCTTTTCTTAATTTTCGGCATCAGCGGGGCCCAAAGGACTTCACTTTTAAGAGGCGTTCTGCAGAAAACTTTTGACCCCAATATAATTTGAAATCAATGCGTCACCCATAATTGTTGTAGCTAGCAGATATTTGGGGGTTTGAACCACGAATACCCCCTTGCGTTACCTTCTCCAGATATTCTCATATCTAATTTATGTTTCCTGCGAATAATATATGCTATCAAGCTGCAAAAAATTGAGCATATTAGCTATCACTAGCCACCTCTTCGTTCCATGATTAGTAATGAAATGGGTCAACCATTGAGCCATAACGTCTATCAACCTTTATACTAATGTAAATGCAAATAAGTTTGGGTTGTGGGTTGTCAACTGACACTGCTTTGCCGTGGTGCATAGCTGGATGAACCACCCAGCTTCATAGCTCTTTAGAAAGTACAACTTCAAAAATTTTGTCGCGATGAAACCGAATATCGATGACTTTAGGGGTCGAGGATTAATTTTTAACACCTAAGTGAAATTTTTTGCGAATAGGTATTCCGCAAGTACCTCAGAAGTAAAAAGGTGACTGCAAAAAGGCAAAAAGGCTGCAGTATTGCGGCCACAGGGTTTAAACGTTAAAGTTTTGAAACAAAATTTTTATTTTTGCTACTACTGTCTTACATTGACAATTGGCTAGTCTTCCAGAGCAAGCTTCTCCTTTCAAAGAAAAAAACTGTTGTCGTAACAGTCATGTAAAATCGATGACTTTGATCGGATGTAACTTGTCTTGAAATACAACTCTGAATGCAAATTTCAGATTTGGTCCACTACTTGTTGGAACAAACTTGCTTTGACTCGAATATGAACGAGTAGTTTCATGTTGAAACTGTATTTTTTACTGTATTTTGTATGAAGGCACCCTGGTACCTTCGTATAGAACAAAGGGGTAGTGTTCAAAAATCGGTTCTAAAAGTTATCTAGAAAAAGATTTATTTCTATATAAGATCTCGAATAGATAGTTAAATAATTTTTAGGAAGATACTAAAAATATCAGCATAGCTTTCCTTGACCGAAAGTAGGATATTTTTACTTAAAAAATGCAAAAGGTACCCAGGTACCTTCGTACTGACAGAAGGGTTAAACATGGTTCGAATTATTGAAGAGTTATTTCTTTGGAACACTTCCTGATGAATTATAATAAAATCCCAGTTATGTTGTATATAGTGCGGGACCTAGTGGTGGCATTGTCATCTCCCGAGTTAAACTAACATAACCTGATGTAGAGACTGAAGTTGCCAGATCTGAAAGTCTTTTACTTCAGCTCCTTTTGCCGATGTGCTTATTTACTTTGTTTATAATGACATATACGAGTGTCATTAATTTTCCTCTGAATATTTTATTAAGTGATCCTTACATATTATCAGAATTCTAATTCTCGCATAATTTTTCGGTCTTAGGTGAAATCAGCTACTGTGTAATGGGTGTATGTGATTTTAGCTTTCTGCATATTTAATGTATATTTCAATTATGCACTCGTCGGCAATATGAATAACATTAACTGTACTTACAAATTGATGCCATCGTAACCGGCGCCCAGACCCACATGATCGATGCCAGCAACGCGCTTAATGTGGTTTATATGAGCTGTAGCCAATTATTTCCGTTTGTTGTTGTAGTTGTTGATTCCCCATGGAAAGAATATTCGGGGCGACGAGCACAGCACACGAACGAGAACCATTCAAACCAAAGTGTTGATTTATCAGCGACGACAAGCCGGGCAGCAATAAAAGAAAGAATAAATATTACGAAAATGTTAAATAAAGAGACCGAAATTGAATTGAAATTGAAAAAAATAATGGCTGAATGATTTCAGTGCTTCTTTCAACCAACACTTTTGGTTATTACTTAGCGCGATTTGCTTTTTCGGAGTTTGGGGAGTTTGCATTTTTGGCGAATTAATTTTCGTACTCACCGACAGCGTCGTGCACTGTGGAGTTCTCGCTGCAGGACAGAAACTTCGAGTAGAAATTCACCATAACGAGTCCGCCGTTTTTGGCCAATGACTGAAGCATGTCGTCCTGCACGTTGCGGCTCGAGTTGCACAGCTCGTAGGCGGACGAGTGAGAAAATATCACAGGCGCTTCGCTAACTTCGAGTGCATCGCGCATTGTTCCCGTCGACACGTGTGACAAGTCCACCATCATGCCCAACCGGTTCATTTCGCGAATGATTGTCTGAAAGTTGAGATGTTAATTACGGACTGGCAGCACTTGTGTGGGATGGAGAGTGGCGCAACAATGGTGTGTCTGTGTGGAATCGGGGCAGTTGTTGAGGGGGAGGGGGCGGTGGATATTATATCGTCATTAGCGGCCATTCAGTAGGCGCACTTAGCAATTGTTAGGTCATTTCGTGTGTGTGTGTGTGTAAGTAATAATGCAAGCTGGAGCTTCTCAGTATATTTTTATTGGGAGCAAACATTTATGTTGAATTGTGACGAAAATGCTATTAGTTAGAACAAAATTAAATCAGAGAAGAGACCATCCAATATAGCGTTATATTTACAACAGAATTAAAATATTTGGAGTGTTGGAATGCTTCTCAGTGCCTGCTTTCTCTGCAAATGCCAACGAAGTCAGGTCGTCGGCCCATCATCATTGCTAACAGCAGCAATATTCTTATAGCTTACACTTTCTCCAATGCATTCAGTTTCTTCAGATAATTTCATCACGCAGCTCGTAGAAAGTTGATACGAGTATTTTTGTAGAATAATTCAACAATTGTTATGCGTGTTATGCAAATTTTTATTTTTAGAATCCCAAAAACTGTTATGAAATTCAATAAAGTACGAATTCGTAATTATTTGATCCATTGATTTGTTTGCAATCATCTTACGTCAATTGTCGCGTCTGCGGTTGACTATAATTTTGTATCAATATTATTTATACCGTTGGGAATGCAAAATTTCGTAAATTTCTTGATGCAGCTATCTAATTTGCAGAGTTGGCAACATAGGAAGCTCCAATTGGATCACCCTTTATTAACGCTTTCGACCCCGAATTTTACCCTGTGTCTCGATATTATTTTTTGGTATTTAAATTATGAAACATTTGCCTCAGAATTGTGCACACGAAATTTGAAGTCGACACGCCTCTTTGTCAGTGCTCTAGAGCTAGTTTACTTTTGAAAAACTTTAGCTTAAAACGGGTTAAATAAATTTTATATCAATATTTTTAACTACAGAAAAATTATTTAATATTTATTGAAAAATACAAAATTATCACTTTTTGATTTTATTTAACCATTATTAAAGAAACAGGGTCTTGATCAAACGCGCCCAATTCGTAGACTTCAATTAGAACACAAAATTTCCCTGATATCGTTACAAATTATTGAAAATTATTTTGGGCATAACAGTAACATGTTTTTAATTTGTTCTGAATTCACTTCTAAAAATATTTATTTGTTGGTGCTTACTTAAATTAAACCCATAAATCAATAGTAACTGTTGCTATAAGATGAAAAATAGGTGAAGTTCCTCTCAGGCAACTTTGGGGTCGAAAGGGGTAAACATATTGCCAGGCGTAATGCGATTGTGGTTACGTGTGTAAACCTTTTTGCGCTCTGGCCTTCTGACGCCTGTCAGTGGGCGCGGGCGACCGACGGAGATTCACGCACATATACACACACGTGCGCGCACTGTCACACACACACACACAAACATACATAATAAATAGCGCAATTAAACGCTTATTGTCGCTTAATTAGCTTGACAAATGAAAGCGCACACAAATTCTTGCAAAAACTGGTTAAGCGGTCGGAGGAGAACGCGACGCCAGCAGTGTAAATTGAGGCCGCGTGAGACAGCGAATTAATTCTTAATTAACGTAACTTGTTTTGAGTTCAATTAACAAATAATCGGTGATTAATTGCGTGTTTGCGACATGATTTTATTTATTCATGCGTGCGGTTTTACATCTCTCACTCAAACAATACATCATAAAATACACATACAGTGGTGTCTGGATATAGTGAACTAATTACTGCAAGGCCTGTTCACAATATTGAGGTTGTTCACTATATCAAGTGTTACGAAAATCTCAAGTTTTCCCAGGTTCGTTTAATTGTGTTTGAAAATAAAACAACTTCAGTTATTCAGCGCAACGTAGTCAAAACTAACAATCGCTTTATTTACAAATTTACACTTGTTCTACTTTACACTACTACTATTGCATGTTTCCCCATTGCTTGCTCAACACAGACTCCACTCATTGCGCTGCACACTGCTGCTTTTATACCAGTTTTCTTATCGCGCCGAAGTTTCTTGCAACTTCCAATTGGAAAATGCTCGACCATTCTCGCATAGCCCATTTCTCGCGAACCTTGCCATATTGGACTATACCAAGCGAATTATACCAGTTCGCCGTACTTCACAGTGCATGCCTAAAAGTATGCTTGCAAAAGCGTTCATGCACAGCACAGAGTGCCTTTTCGTTTCACAAGGTTAACATTTTTGTTCAAAAACTCGTTTTATTTGCTCAAAATACACTTTTTGTTTTTTGCTTGAAAATTTTGTTCCATATTTAGAGGCTTGATGTCAAAATTTGGGTGTTCATTATATCGAGGTGTTCACTATATAGGGGGTTCACTATACCTAGACTCGACTGTATAACTAGAATTTCAATAAATTTAAACGCTTTTACTCGTACAGATTTACAATGCCTCGACGACTTATGCAGTTAAAAGCGTTCACGTGACCTGGGTTCTAATACCAGGAATGGAGATTTAAATATTGAAAAATTGTGGCAAAAGCGCCAACTACCAGTCGGTCGAGCGTTATCAATTCTTTTCAAATGACAGACAATTTGAAAAGCACATGTTTACGCGACGTTCCGTCACCGTATCGGCAACATTTATCTCGGGGAACCTCCTCCGTCCTTATTGTTTCACATCATATCCCACGAAATACTGCACAGTGTTACTTTGCGTTCATTGCAATATTCGCATTTGGAAAACCATTAAGAATATTAAAACTCATTAAAATGTTGATGTAAGGACTTTGTGCTGCGCCTTCGCATCGCATGAACGGATCATTGGCGGCACTAATGGTGCAGGCAATGAATGGCAGCCAGCGCGATACGCGAGCTGGCGGCTGACGGCGGAAGGTTCTTCGCGATTCCGCATCATTTGATTACGAATTCGACGGTGGAGTGCTGTTCGGTGTGGCAGTTACAAAAGTGGATGTGCCAAATGTGCCGAGAGAGTCTGTGTGAGTGGTACTGAATAAGGCGAAGGAAACTGCGTGAGACTTTTGTGAGGATGTCTTGTTCTCTACGAAGGCAAAAGATCTCATGCATAATTGTTTCCGGTTATAGACCACATCAGAACGCACATATATTTTTAGTTATCAGCTCGTATAAATCGGGTGTTGGGACGCACAGTGCTTCGACTCCATACAAAATTGCGGCAAAAATAGAAGGAGTACGTGAAATTCGCTGAAACTTTGCAGTCTAAGTAATTTTGGGCTGCTGACTTCAAAATTTGAGTTTGTTTCCAAAAAATATATATAGTTTAAAAAAATCGAATATATATGGTTATATATTATTTTATCATCACCGAGCTCAAACCGCTGGAGCTATAATGATGAAATTTGGTCAAAAGTTGTATTTTAGAAAGTCACCCCTTAAAAAAGAAGCAATTTCAAAAACGTCGACCTTTAACCCTTATTCTCATACCCAAACTCACTAACGTCGTTTGGCACCCGGGGTACCCGGGTACCCATTTCATGAAATTTTTAAGTTTTCAATATTTTGTTAATTAAAAAACAAAATTTTTTAAATATATGATTTGTTCGCTTTTCACCTAAATAACGAGGATCCGGAAGGTAAAAAAAAAATTTTCATTATTTGTCAGTTTTTTTCACGAAAATACATCGCAGTGGGCACCCGGGTACCCGGGTATGAGAATAAGGGTTAAAGGGCGGAAAGGGGGTGGTGAAGCTTATATGGACGGACATTGTTTTTTTGGTCGGATTGTTTAAAAATTGTGTATATGTATACTAAAAAAGCAATAACAAAATACGTATTTCAGCGTTTTTCTAAATTCGACATTTAAAGGGTGAAAAGAGTGCTGTAAAGTTGCTTAAAGGATATATTTTTTGTTTATTTGACATCCGTAGAACTTAACATGGAGATGAGACAAGTGAATATGCAATGCAGCTCAATTTATAACGGCGAGACTATTATAAAAATTATTCTGCAAAACTAGGCCTTCTTTAAAATGAGACATTCCTCCTTTTTTTAGAATATCTTAGCGTTGAATCACATTTTAGCAAACAAATTCCATAATAATGAGAAAAAAACGGATAATATGGCTCATAATGGGTTAAATAACCGTATCAAACCTATTTTTATAAAAAACATTCATAGTTTGTGGCGATTTCTGTAAAAAAATAAACATTAACAGTTTCGAAAAAATTGAATATTTTCCAAAGGCACAAAAAGACGCAGAATTTTTTTTACGGACTTAAGAGAAGAAAGTCCATCTAAAACAGGTCATAAAACGGATTTACGCCAGTTAACGCCATTCGATTTAAATTGCCTTTCTAAATTTGGTTATTTTAAATTTTCATTGGTTAAAAAACATTCACTTTTGAAAATTCGTACAAAAAAAATTTTTTATGCTAAACAACAAAACCTGATCAGTGGTCTCGCTCCTATCAATGTAGTTTTAATATTAATAGAAATTGGTGGTCTATCTACAACAACACATTTTCTACAATTTTTTTTATACAAGCACCTTAATTTCATTTTTCCCCTTCATAAATTTTTCTAAAAATATATTCGACTTTGACAAGCTATATCTCCTAATCTCGACAATTTTTCGAGAAAATATTTTGAATACAGCTTAATTAAAGAATTACCTTTAACATGATACTACTTTTGTCAAAATCCGCGATAATTTTTTTTATTTTTGTCCACTCTCGAAGCACTGTGGGACGTGGGGAATAATTTTAATTTCCAGCTATTATCTGCGGCTCGAATTTTTTTTTTTTATATGAGTGAGTGACGTCGTAAGCTTTAAACCCACTAAACCTTCGCTAACGAACGAACGTTTCAACAGCAGGTGGACGTTGAAACTGCACGTTGTGAAAGTTGGAGCTTGGACCTGCTCAAAGTGCACATAACGATTTGCAGTCGCAGTTAGAACTTGGCTCGTATGCTTACTAGATATTTGCAGACGAAAATCGGAAGATGAAAAACCAACTAAATAGTTATGTTTACTTTAATTTGAAGATTTGATGAGTTTTTGTGCCCCAGAACCGCGGGCATTAGGTGAAGGATATGCGGCCGGCGCAGTCGCGACTGTTGTCAGTTTTTGTAGCGGAATTTATTTGTGTTCGTTGGTGGAGTTTGCGCTTTGCGGATGGCTGCGAAAATGTGGCGTACTTCTGGAGCCTTTTTCAGCCATCCAGCCAGCCAGTCTGTCAGCGCCGAAGTTTTTGGATTTCTTGTAGTGCTATTGTTTCTGAAATTATAATAGCTGCAACTGCTGCTCGGGCGTTTCAAACGTTGCAGCGACTCATACAACATACTTTTGTGTGGAAAGGGACGAAGGCCTAGCAGGAGGTAAAACACGATTTTACTAACGCAGGCTGAAATAGAACGAAAACAATTGGAGCAGTCAAAGCCATGCGATGCAACACGGCCGTGACAAAAGCACAATTGCTGCAAAAATGTCACTGAGAATGCGATGAGACAATTGCTGACATAATGAAAATCACAACGTGGCTGCATGCGCAGTGATGTCGGAAACGATGTACAAATTTGAATGGCGGTGTGATTGGGTATAGTGTGAGTGTGAGTGTGTGTGTGAGTGCCGGTGCCAACAAGTTTGAATGACTGACGTTAATGAGCAACGAGCGCTGTGCTTGTCGTTTTCGACTTAGTAGCTACACACGGTGGGCGGAGCCGCTCGTGGGGGGAGGGGGTGTTTAGTCCACCGTCAAGTGCCTCGCAGCCGTGGTGATTGACCCAAATCAATGCTTTCCACGTTCCATTTCCGTGTTGATGGCGCAATGAAAACGAACGAAACGAAACTTTGGTAAATAAAATTTTTGGGAAAGACCAACGTGGATGTCAACAATTTTGAATTCAATATTTAGTAGTTGGTTTTCTGGATTTCGAGCAGATGGCTTTGTCGTAGGGAAAAACAACGTACGGGTGGTACAAAGAATTGTATTAGACTACTGTTACCCGTATTGGTGTCATCGCAGTTTTATATGTCGAAATCAGAGTAGATCTCGAAATTTGTTTTTATGGGAAGTAACATATAGCGGCCGGAAAAGGCTTAACTATGAAGATTTATTGTTTTTAACCCTCCGATGCCCAACAAGGTCCATAGGGACCTATGGCGTTTTTAAAGCAATTATTTTGTATTGTATACGTTTTTGCCTATCTGTCTGTGGTAAAAAATACACATATGTTTACTAAAAAATATACACGAAGCTTAGCTTTTTGCTTTCCAAACACATCTAGATACAGTATGTAACACTAAATTATACAGGTCTTTCTTGGGCGTTGGCCGTTTAAAAATTTGTCGGTTATCGGAGTGTTAAAATCCACTTTTTTGTGAATGAACGAAGAATGTTTTCAGAGAGTTTATTTAACAAATGCTTTTTACTAAGAGTATAATTTTTATGCAAAATTGTGGCGGCAAATCTTGTCGTTTTAAAGTTCTTTTCGCGTGAATGGAGTTCTCGTAAAAACCTAGAACAAAAAAATAAAATATATGATATTCTGTATACTATTGCCTATAGGACAAGGTATGTAAAGGTTTTTCCAAAATATAATTGCAAAAAATGATTACGTTAATTATAATCATAACAGTTCTTGGGCTTGAAAATACTAGAAACTCGGAGAAGCTGTGATTGTGTGCTCTGCAATATGACAATTTGCTATTCCTCCCACCAATATTTTTCGCATTTTTTCTAGCATGCTTCCTTACCTCTTGGATATTTTCTAACAAAAGTTTAGATTTATATTGAATTCGGACTGGGGTTTCCACGTCGCGTCGGGAATAAGGTTTCTTGCCAATGCATTATCGCCAATATTGAGGACTTTGAACAATCATTTCTGATACAACATGCGAACAATATTGTTTTGAAAACTAAGTATTTATTTTTCTCTTTGTCTTTGCAAAGTGGCACTTACAAATTTTTATTTAAAGATGTGGAAGAAACGGCTTTTTTGTTACATTTATGAGAAGAAACAGTGGAGTAGTGGTTACTGTACTGTACTGTCTTTTTTGCATAATAATGCACTGATTTACTGCCTATAAGCATTAGAGGACAAAAGTGTGTGCAGCGTGTGTGCATTGTCATCCCAGCACAACACATTTATAAATATTTACATATGACACTTTAGGTGACATTTTTGCGACAGAGAAGGACTTTTGCATTGAAGTAAGGCGCAAACAAAATAAGTGGTTTAGTTAAGCAAGAATATTTATACACGCTCTTACAAAGGCCAATACGTAAATGTATACCTGTGAATGAAAGACTGAATTCACTAGTCCACCCATATTGCATGCATAATGGCAAATTTTGAACTGTAAAGTAGGTGCGAGCGCGGTACAACTTAAATTTAAAATATCTCCAAAACTGCGGACGGGATAGCGCTCACTTTGCATCGACGCTTTGAGTCTCAATCGTACAAACCGTATAGAAACGCTTGTTGGGCCAATGACGCCGGCCTCACTTGCCGCATCGTGCAGCTGTGTGGGTGCGGAGACGTTAACACTGCTCAATCCGCAGCATCCCCAGAGACAGTTCGTGTTTTTGTGTGTTTCGTTGGTGCGTAAGTGTTGCTGACCTTTTTGCTGTGTTTTTTGTTATTTGGGCGCTCGGAAGTTGCTACAACTCCGCTGCTGCCTTAACTCGACCTTTTTGCCTGTTTGGCCGGCAGCCGCTTGATAATTCGCCTCGGCGACAATTCAGAGGACAAGCGGCGTTTCATATAACATTTGTTTGCGACAAATCCGTGCGCATAGCCCGGCCACATGCGATTGTCTTATTCGGGATTTGCACACCCATAAGCAAACCTGGGCGACGGCCAGGTCTGTTGTGCGGCACAAGAGCCGCACAAGTGTCAAGTATTGAGCCACGGCTTAAAGTCAATTACTACATTTATTTCAGATATTTTGTGCCCATATAATGGATTTGCGGGTTTTAGGCGGTCTTAAGGGTTGGGTTTGGGTTGGGCCGCTGTCCAATGTAGCTGCAAATGTGTCGTGTAAAGAGTAAAGTAAGTCACTGTAAAAACTATCCTACAGGAGAAAAGTGGTCAGCCGCCGGATAAAACTAATTTTAAATTACATGCAATATTTTACAACTAATTTGTAACCAATTGAATAAGCAAATTCAATAATATTTTACAACTAATTTGTAACCAGTTGACTATGCAAATTTAATAATCTTCATGTTTCGGCAGGATCTAAGGAAATACGGTGGGTTGTCAAAAACAAAAAACAATTTAGCGTATCCAAGTAGGTTTTGCAGCATATGTCGTGCTGCAAAATCAATTCACTAATGTGCTGTCATTTCGAACCCAATGGCAGTGCTACGGTATAAAGTTGTAATGTAATGCCATCTGATGAAAAATTGCGAGAACTTGTTCAATTCTGAAAGCTTGTAAGTAAGTCAAATGTCATGTGGCGAAGTATAACTGTATATCTGCTGAGACATCGCCATGTTAAAATAATCGGTTGGTTTCAACGAAAAATTTAGTTCATAGTCAGCCGTAGTGACCCAAGACTTAATTATCAACCACCTTAAATTAGTTAAATTTATGTTATGTTATGTTTCATACAATAAATTATTCAAACACATCACTGTTGTAATGATTAGTCAGTGTTGGCGTCCAATGTCAGATTGTGTGATGTGTGTGCGATAATGATTGGCAGATTGCTCTGAAATTAAATGATACGTATACGCCATGTCGACCAGTTCAATTGAAAGTTTCAAATACTCAAAGTGAAAATTTATCGGATCGTTCTCTGTCAACATAAATTACACACAAAAAACTTTAAGCGCTGACCAATTTTTTTACCTTCGTGCATTCGTGCTGTCGGATTTGTTCACACATTTATTCTTTCACGCACTTAAACTTTTTCCGACCCGTCCGTCTGTTTTGCTATAATTTAATTTCCTTCTTTTTTCTACCTTTTCACTGTCGACTTGATTATTCATTTGTTTATCCACGCCTCTCCACTGCATGTGCAGCGCTTGTCAGGCTGCCTCTCGAGTGGCTCGTCAGCCTATCACCGCACGTGCAACCACGCGTCGCGCTACCAGTTCGCACTGACCTGGCTCACTGCCATTCCCCTGCAGTCGCTCGAATCTTATCGCACTTCTTTCGTGGGCACTTTAGCCGCTGTCACAGTGACTGCATTTGCTGTCGCAGTGGCTGTTACTTAGCATTTTTTAAGTGTCTACGGAAATCACATGCGACATGCTCAGCGTACACATTGCCACTCACTGCACAGCATCACAAGGCTATATGTATGTGTGTGTGTGTGCAATATGACAAAGACATGTCGGTGTAGAGCACACGCAGATCCACCGTATGTGGAATTATTTATTGTTTTCGTTGCTCTGTTGTCCTGCTGTCTGTGCTTTAAGGCAGCCCAGTTCGGCTCTGGTGTAAGACGAGTTGCCAAACAGAATTTTAATGGTTTGAGAATTGAAATCGCTTCGTACTTCGGGACAGCTGTCACCTGCACTTTGCAGCAGGCAGCATGTACAGCATTTTGTGCAAATGTTCATCATTTAATGCCAGGCGAGATTTAATTCTTCGAACAGTTTAAATTAAGTCCAGGCTGCATTTTCTAAAGATTTTAATTGGTAATGATTTCAATGTAATGCTGCTGAAGTTTTGTATTAACCCTTTGTTGACCTCGTTGGATTTTTATGTAAAAATACTTGTCTAATTATTTCTCATTTAAAGTGCTTAACACATTTTTGAAGTCAATAGACCTATTAAATGATGTATTCCATACAAACTCGTAACCCATGGATGATCCGTCAGATTTCGATTTAAAAAAAAAATGAAAAACACGTAGTCTCCGACCGAAATCACTTTTTTGAGCCGAAACCGAATTTCTGTTTTTTTTAATATTCGGTCGAAACCAGAACTTTCTAGTTGAAATAAAAATCACCACATCAAGCATTAAAATCACAATTTTTCAACAAACGAATTTTACTTAAAGCACAAACATAGCATAAATAAATAAATAATTACACTGTGCAAGTCGACAATTCAGACATGGGGGGACCTACAGAGCGACTTTTCATAGGTATACTGAGTTGAGATCCACCAGCCGTTTGGCTGGATTGGCTCAAGTTTAAGAGAAATCCGACTTTGAAGTTTGCTCATTTTAGTCGAGTTCGTCGCTTAAGTCTTCGAACATTTAAATGCTAATCGGTCCTAAATCGCTCCGAATATCGCTTTACTGTCTTTGGCAAGTTTATAGATATTTTAACGACCAACAAATTTGCTTAAGACACCAATCCAAAAAAAAATACATTCAAACTGTGTAATTGCGATATGTGCATTTTTTTGCGCTGTGCAACGTGGCGTATGAGTGTAATTTAATTATAAAGTCTGTAGGCACCCCATGTCTGAGTTTTTGAAGGTAAATTTCCTGTACGTGAAATTATTATAATTATGTTATTAATAAAAACAATTCAATCATTTTTTAAAAACATAAACATAAAAAATCACCCTTACTCACTAATATTCAAAATGAAATAATTTAATATTATATTCCAAAAACTGAAGCTTTTTTACATTGGTGGCATTTAAATTTTCCTTTTCATCCTTTCACTATATATCTGATCGGCTGCACTAGCTAGCTAATACTATAACATCTTAAAAAATATTCTAGAAAGTTTCGGTTTCGGCCGTTTGGGCATTTTTTTGTCGAAACTGAAACCGAAACCACTTATTTGGGTCGAACCAAAACCGAATATTCGGTCGGACACTAAAAACACGTTTTGGTTTATCATTAAAAAAAATGCAATTTGAAGTGTTTTCATAAACTTTGAAGTCGATAGGTCTTTTTCGTTGCCTTCTCTTAACCCATTGTTGACCCGTTAATTTAGAATTTCGAAAAAATGGAAAATACGTGTTGACTTATTTTTGATTTGCAGTATTTTCGCCAAGTTTGAATTTAATAGACCTATTCAATCACGTTTATTCACGGTTTGAGCTGGGCGACGATGAATCAGTCGATCAGTCAAGACAAAAAATTATATATATATAGTTTACAAAACTTATTGACCCTATGTTTATATCATGGCTTTTATTGTTAACCTGTTTTTGATAGCATTGTCTATAATTTTCACAAGTGTGCAAATTTATGTCGAACGACAATTTTATTCAAACTAATCGCGTTGCCTACGATGCGTTGATTGCAGTACTAATTTTTCACAGCTGCTTTTTAAAGGGCATCACAACTTCACACGTGTGGCTACATAAATACTTGTAGATATAAATAACCTCAGTCAGCAAGTGTGAAGTAAAACAACGAAGAAAAGAAAAACGAAGCTTAGCACGTGGTTGGTATGGCGTGTTGGATGGGCTTAAAAAGTTCCAAAGTCATTTTGCATACCGAAATGAAGTTGTGAGGGCGACTACAACGAAGCCCAGAGTCAGACTGCAGCGAGTGCAACAGGAGTCAGTAAGAATTTAACGCATGAAAATGACATTTCTCTCTCGCTGTCATGTGTTAGTTTTGTCTGGTCTGGCATGCTTGACGCGCGCTGGGGCTGTGACAGTGGAGAACTTATGAGCTGAATAAGTGAAAATTAATTAAACATAACATTCAAGTTCAGTGGGTTGGGCCTGATGTCTGCCGAAATGATGGTGGCAGTGAGGACACCGCCGAGATGGGAGGCGCCGGAGCGGCAGAGGCGTTGCTGCAGTGATTTCCCGTCGTGACAATCTCCAGCAAGTTTTCGCTTATTTATGGCTTTTAATTTTCGTTCAAGTGTACGACGCAAGAAACGAGCAAGTTTCGCCGGAATTTACGATCGTTTAATTGTTGGTGTTCGCATGGGGCGCGGTGCGGCGGAGGACGAACGCGTGCCAGCCATGAAGGTGCTGCGCTGGGCGGGATGTCATACGCCTCCATCAGTCATGGCTGTTATCAGTAGGCAAATGTGTGCGCCCGCAATTAATTTATACTCATTAGTTACTCGCGCACGGCCACGCGCCCGCGCGCCACCCACGCCTATCAGCAATTGCCAACGTTCATACAATTACACACGGCACACATACGACACATATGCTATGGACGACTATACACATAGGCATGTCGCTGAGGCCGACGCAACATGTGTGTGCGTGTGTGGTGTCGCTGCATGGTTGGGTTTTTGTTTCTTGTTTTTGTAACATGATTTATTCGAAAAATGCGAATTATTCAGGCATCTGAAGCAAATAAAGATTAATGGTGTCTAACGCCAGGATGTGGACATGAGACACACGGCAGACGGCGGCTCGACTGCTTCACAGAATGCCATTCAAATAAAATACCACACAATATGAGTGTGTGTGTGTGTGGGAAATACTTGCACATGTACGTGTATATCCAATTATATGCGTATACGCATGCGTACGAACATAAATATGTGTGTGTGTGTCCATGCAGGGGAACACATTGGGATGTACATATAAATGCACGAAAATCGGAAAACGTTCGCAAAAACCAGGCACCTGAAAATGCTTTTCTAACCCCAGTTGTATATCCACAAGTGAGTGTAGCCTCTGCCGGCCCGAAGGGCAACCAACTGTGTGCAGTCAAATAAAAAAATGTAATATAGTCGAAACTGCTTAACTGAAAGTCGCTTAACTGAAAATTCCGCTTAACTCAAATATGAATCCAGGTCGAATTTTTATTTGGCATTTTTCCTGAAAATTAAGAGAGAGTATTTGAGAAATAAGTACTTGATGCCAGGGGCGTAGCCAGAACTTGGTCAGGGCATTGTGACACACACAGGGTATGTAGTGCAGAGGCGTAGCCAGAACTTGGTCATGGGAGGGGTTTAAAAAAACAAAGGGTTGGCCAATTTAGTATTACATGTTTTTTGAAATACACTGAACCTTTAAAAAAGCCAATATTTAGTTTTGCTTTAAAGTTGGTAAAACTTTAACAAAAATCATTTCAATTGATGAACCAAGTTTATGGTGATGATCGTTTATCCCACCGCAGATTCCATCATAACTTGGCGGTAATTATCATGGATCAGCCAAAATCGCCTTGAAATTAGTTTTAACCTTCGCTTTAATTATACCCACCAGGGCCGTAGCTAAGGGGGGTTGGGGGTTCTGACCCCCCGAAATGTTAGAACATTGCTTTAATTTATAATATTCTAAACTAGTTACTAATCACACCATGCATGGCTACGTTTACATTGAGCCCAAGTGCCTAATTAAGTTAAATTAGTAATTTAATTTAGCTTGGAAGCTTATTTTCAGTCAGCTGTCGGGTTTTGATTTGAGTAACCCCCCCCGAAAAAAAATCCTGTCTACGGCCCTGATACCCACCCGGGTGATCTTTTTCAAGATTCATGTTTAAAATCTGCCATCTGTATTTATCCAATGTAGTTATTATTTCGACTTACTGAACAAATTCGAAAGTAGTTTTCAATAACATAAACAAAGACATTGTTTTGGAAATACACTATGATCAATAAGTACCGGGACTGTGTATTTTAAATTTTCCGTCGTTGCCCGATGCAGGTTTTTTTAGGTCGGTAGGACATTAACTGATATCTGTGTCAAGTTTTGAGCGGGATTGCATCATTAGCTTTTGTTTGGCAGCTGTAAGCGTCAGTCAACTTTTTGTACTTCGTCGCAAAATATCGACAACAATGTGTTGTGCGCTTCCATAAGAGATGTTAAGATCGTTAGAAATCTCTCTGAGGCTCACATGACGATTTTCAAGCACGATTTTCTTCACAATTTCAACATTTTCGGCGGTATTCGATGTTGAAGGACGTCCAGAACGAGGAAAGTCTTCGACCACTTCACGACCACTTTTGAATATTTTATACCACTCGAACGCTCTGGTTCTTGATAGAGCAGACTCCCCAAATGCTTTCTGCACAAGAAATTTCGTTCCTAAGACAAAATTTCAAACAAATACGTTAATCAACAAAATTATCCATTGTAAAATGCGACGAAGTACAAAAAGTTGACTGACGCTAACAGCTGCCAAACAAAAACTAATGATGCAATCCCGCTCAAAATTTGACACAGATGTCAGTTAAGGTCCTACCGACCTAAAAAAATTATTTTACCTGCATCGGGCAACGGCGGAAAATTTAAAATACACAGTCCCGGTACTTATTGATCATAGTGTACATGGCAATTGGTTGGCCTTCTGTAGCCGTGAAAATAATTTTAATTCTAAAAACGTGCGAACTTGCTCATCTTACTTCATTTGCTCATCTCACTTCGAGATCGACGACTTCAAGAAGAGTTTGATGAAGCACAAATCCAGAAAAGTATTTGGATTTATTATTTAAGGGCTATAAATATAAAATCTGGCAAATTCTTTCTCCGGATTTGTTTACACTTTTTGAAACTTTTTTGCTCAAAACTATTTTGAGACAATCAGAGCCAACCTATGCCTACATCACGCGAGGCGCTGTCATTTTTTGACAACTGGAATGCGTAACCTTCTATTCTATAAACCTTGAGTTATGATGCATTTCATGAATATGGGGGCTCAAAATTGGCGGGATCCATTTAGCATGTCTAAAGATCTGCTCACGGTACTGTTTTTGATTGAATTCTGCTGAGCTGATTCTGATGTAAACTGACTGAATCAGCTGTTGTCAACAAAACACCCTCATTTTTGGCCAAGTAATTAAGTACAGTAATTAAGTCTGTTGTCTTTAAGCATTTATAATTTCAAGTTTTTACTGTCATCAGTTAAAATAACTATTCATTGTTATTGTAAGACAATACATATATGAACACCTGCTGAGTCCTGAGTGCTGACCGCAACTCAAGCGGCTATCAAGTCTGAGCACATTTGCCATTCAGAGTGCAAACAAGCCCGTGCACACACACGTCACGCGACGGGATAATAAGCCAACAGTGATGACACATCACTCGGACGCCCGCCGTGCATGCTTTACTCACAGTTATGTCCCGAAGCGCCAGTCCTGCAGCCTGTCCATGACCATGTGTCGCCGCTTGTGCTATC
Organism: Melieria omissa; assembly: GCA_963971225.1. Classification (NCBI taxonomy): domain Eukaryota; kingdom Metazoa; phylum Arthropoda; class Insecta; order Diptera; family Ulidiidae; genus Melieria; species Melieria omissa. The sequence continues at coordinate 119,989,882 of OZ020267.1, forward strand.
CTGATTAATTCGAGTTTCATCAATTCCATCATAAATGTCAGTTTTATGTTTCATTAGGCAGGATAAACAACAAAATTGTGCATAATGCACTTGTCGTGCCGGCAGCTTGACTCAATCACCGCAACGCCAACGCCGGCTGCTGTCGGAATTGTTTATCGAATAATTTACTTGTGGGGCGATTAATATCACCGAACACTTCTTTGAGCAGCTCGTGGAAGGCTCTCGAGTATGTGCACGTGTGCGTTGTATTTTGTTGTTGTTGTTGTTGTTTTTATAGAGTGCACAAATATTAGTAATTGATATTTCCGGCATTAGGAAAATATTGTCTCAGCACATAAAGCGTTCACCGTTCACTTGCACAAACCACATCCCTACATGACCGGCTACTGGCCGAGTGCTGTCGCCGTTGGCCGGCACACACACACACACACACCTTTCTCAAAAACTATTTCTAATTAAAGCCTAAGCACTTGTGGGAATTTATGTTGTAAGTTTGAATATTCTTGTTGTGGCATGAAAATTTAATTAAACCTCAATGGTTTTATTGTTGCTGTAAAATTTAAAGCCTCCTTCGTGGAATGGCACTGCAGCCATGTTTACATGCGAAATTGAAGAAACTAGAAGAAGAGCTTTCAACCTTTCAGAGCAAAATCTCACTTCATTGATGGATTTTATTTTTAATTTTTGACAGAGTGCACAGTGATTCGTTCCATAGACATTAGTCTTCGAGAATTAAATGAACCTGAGCATTCGTTCCAGCTACCGAAGTACATAAGTGAAAACGTAGAAATTTTGTGATGCATTGTGAACGCAAATGTTTCGAGGGCGAACAACGTTTTCGTGTCGCAATGTATGAAGACGGGAATTAAATTTGACAGCAGCGCAAGTATTAAAAGGGCTTGGGGTGGTACGGCAAAAATGAAAAGAAATTATAGTAGAAACATCGGGTAGCATCAGGGGTCGGAGCAGCGGCAACGAAAGCCGGAGCACTGCAAGTGCAGTGCAACAACAACAGCAATTATAACTTGAGTAAATTAACTAGAAAGCGCTTTGTGCAGCGGAGCATAAGCCACATAAAACGCGCTGCTGCCGCTGCCGTTGTCGCCTACGCGCTCGTGTGAATGTCGATTGTTAACCGGAAATTCCTGTCTTCTGCGGCACAATAGGTCGACGAGAAATATCCATTTGCGTTCGTGTACGTCGAATATGTGTGGGCGCGGTTAGCTGCGTCGTGTATTCTTTGTAGCCTTTTTCACGTGCCCGAGGTTGAGATGGCGCTCGCTCCTGCGGCCAGCTAACTGAGGCTGCGTCGCACATCGTTCGCTTCTGGCAGGGAGTTCAGTGCGCAGTGCACTGCTTTTTGCTTAATGGCGTATGTGCTTTCGGCAAGCGTTCCAGCATAAATACTACTGCGCGCACATCAACATATATGTATGTATGCGCAGTTCCACACACACTCATACATCTGCCATGGTGGGCGCAACTGAAGGCACCGGCGACGTAGTAATTACGCCCCCAGTCGCGAGGCTCCTTGCAACCGGCCCCGAGAAAGCACCTAAGCCTTCACATATGTATGTATGTGCACTCGAGCTGCCTTCTTCCTCTTCGGCGCCGCTTTGCCCTTAAAATGCTTTTATTTTTTGCGTTTTGTGTTTGGCTTTTCGCCGCTTTTAATCTGCTGAATGATGCTTTTGAAATATTAAATTTGTGAGTCAAGTTACTCGCTTGGCTCGTTTGCTGTTTGCTTGTTGTGCTGTTGTGCTTAGTTGTTGTCGCGTTGTGCTGAGTTGGAGTGAAGCATTTATGTGCTCGTTTTGTTGGCTAATTCAATTATACGTTCACTGCGTGTTGTTAGTGCTGCTGTTGTTGCTGCAACAATTCGTATATTTGCTTTGAAGTGCTTGCATTGAAACTCGTTAAATTTTAGTTGAAGATTAACTGGTAGAGTACAGTGCGCACTCTCTTCCGCGACAGGATGCAGCGGGTGTGGGAGACATGCACACACGCAGCTGCCAGATGTGAGCGCGAGCGCGTACGGCGGGTGCTTCGGTTTATAATTGCAGGCAAATTAAATGCAAACAATTCGCTAATGTAAATATACTTTTATGTTGGGATGTAATTATTTGTTGTTGGCCTTTTACTTTTGTTAAAATGTGTGCGCAAAAGCGGCAAATTACTTTCGTGGAATTAGAATTGCGACAAAGTGGAAAATAAAGGTATGACAAGCGCATATAAATGCTTTTGAAATCAATCATACATTGCTACATATACACCGTGGCGACGAATAACTGTTACCTTTTTTCAAAGCGCTGCTGCGCCTATCGTATTAGGCCTAGACTTATTTTTTTTTTTGTATTTTTTTTGTATCAATACTGTAAACAATACACTAGTTAGGCAACGAAATCATTTAGTGTAAACAATTTGAGAAGCATACACGCCAAACGAGAACTTGGGGTAAAATTAAATTTGAAGGGTGAAAACCCAAGGGTGATTGTTAAATCGCTAAAAAAAACTGACAATCAACAAAATGTTTGTATATCGTACTATAGCGCGGTTTAAGGAAACTAGAACCCTCAAAATCGCAAAAAAGATCGGTCGCAAAAGTACCGGAAGAACTCCAGAAATGGTGAAGAAAGTGCGTGAACTCATGAGTCAAAATTGTGCGATTTCTGTAAGAAAGATGGCTAAAGACATGGGTGTGTGCCATAAAGCCGTACAAAATGTTATTAAAAAAAATTTGAAGATGAATGCCTAAACAAAAAAAACCAATTCACGGTCTTACAGAGCGTCAAAAAATAATGAGAAAGAAAAGAAGTGATCAACTCCTTCGGCGGCACGCAAGCTGCGAAATAATTTTTTCGGATGCAAAACTCTTTTTGTTACAAGACAGTCATAACGTTCAAAACGATTGTGTGTATGCAACAAGGATGGCTGATATCCCAACTCATAAAAAAGCGATTGAGAGGTATCAAAACGTGTCCTCCGTTATGGTATGGGGAGCGATTTCTGCAGAAAGGCAAGTTTCCTCTCCTTTTTAACGAAAAAGGCGTAAAAATTATCGCAAACTACTACTTGGAAGAGGTTTTGAAAAGCATTTGTTGCCCCATGCCACGCAGTTATTTAGAAATGCACAATTTTGCTTCCAGCAAGATTCTGCTCCTGCTCACAAGGAAAAAATTGTTCAGAGCTGGTGTAAAGACGAACTTCCATGTTTTATTTCGGCAGATGAATGGCCATCCCTCTTCTCCGGATCTGAATCCATTGGATTTCTCTATATGGGGTTTCATGCTGGACAAAATGAAGAACGTAAAACACATGAAGATAGAAGAATTCAAGCGACGCCTTCAGAAGATATGGAATAAAATATCTGACGAAGACGTGCGTGCCGCCTGCGCTGCCTTCCCAAAGCGTTTACGGCTGGTGAACAAAAACAAGGGTGAAAGATTTGAAATTAATAATTAAAAACTAAATGAAATAAGTACTGAAATAAATATAAAATATATATTTTTCAAAATCAATCACGGTCTTTTTTATTTTTAACAAAACGTTAGTAACAGTTATTCGTCGCCACGGTGTATATAGTTTGATACATATTTATAAACAAATAAACAACGATACAGAACATACGCGCCAACATGTCGCCTCTGATTGTAGCAGCCGAGTTCATAGCAGAAAGTTACCCACATTACAGTTTGAAAAAACAACCAGAAGAACTTGAATGTGAAATGCATACATACATATGTACATACATTTCAACTTTTTTATTCAATTTTCGAAAATTTGCGTTCGACTTTAAACAGGTGAAAACGAGGAGTGGTTGATGGTTTAAATTCGACTTTTAGTCAAAAACTCAGTCACAAGTGTCATCTCATCGATGGCGTCTTTCGATAGCCAAAAGTTCAGTTAAAATGCAATAAATGTATGTTATTGAGATGTATTCATCCTTGACCAATACCAACCCGGATGACTCCAGGCGCTTCCGCTATTATTTTGAATAAAACTCTCAATAAATAAATAATTGTTTCCATACCTCAGTATTTAGTATATTCCTCTAGTGATAGTCCGTTTTTCGAAAAAATTCCTTTAACGATTTATTTTGCGACTACAGAAAATATAGTGTGGTCCGTGTTTGGAAATTGAACTACGCTTTATTTCGAGAATGGCACTCCAAATGTTAAATTTAATTTAATCCAAATTTAGCTAAAAGTTTGACATTTCCAAAATGGGACGCTATACGCTTCAATAAAATTGGGAAATATTGAGAACTTACTTCCAAAGTAGAGAGTCTTCAACCCAATTTTTTAATTTTAATTGATTGGCACGACAGCCCGCTTACGCGAGACTAAGGCCTAGCTTCCCGCAACCACCCGTGTTGTGCGTGTGAATTTTGTACGCGGGTGGAAGGGACCTACAGTTTTATGCCGGTTCCGAACGGCAGGTTGGGAGCTTTTTCATAGGCAATTTTTACTCTCAGAGGTTTGCCATTTCCAGCTGAGAGGACAGCCACCGAAAGAGAAAGCGAGTTTCCCGATATTTTTTTAGGTGTTACTACATGCAGAATTCGAACTTGCGTCGCTCTGAATGCGACTCGCTGGACCGCGCACTAACCAACTGAGCCACGGCGGCTGCCGTCTTTAACCCAAACTGTAAGAAATTAGAAAAAAAAAATGCAAAAAAAAGATTGGCCTTCAACTCAGTTTGTGGGGTCAATTTGTGAAGCGAGCTAGTGAAACTGAATCGTTAATGGACAAAACAACCCGTTCCTGTTCTCATGCAGTGCGCACAGCCGAAAGCATTGCTTTTGTAGCCGAAAATGTGTGCGAACATGCATCAACGTCAACTCGCCATCGCTCTCAGGAATTGAACATTTCTCGCACTTCTTTGATGAGTATTTTACATAAAGATCTCGATAAGTAGGCTTACAAAATTTGGTCCAAGAACTGAAGGCTCATGACCATCCGGTACGTAAAAATCGAACTTTTGGGCACCGTTTTCGAAAATCGAATAATCAGCCGAAATTCTGAAGTCAATTGGCCACCTCGGAGCTGCGATTTAAGTCCGTTGGACCTTTTTTTGGGGAGCAGTAAAGGAGAAGTGTTACGCTAATCCTCCAGAGACGATTGAAGCTTTGAAACATGATATCGAAGTTGCCATTCAGGAAATTCTACCCGGAACAGTCGAAAAAGTACTTGAAAATTGGGTAGACCGAATGGCGTACTGTAAGGCCAGTCGTGGCAGTCATATGAACGACATCGTTTTTCATTCTTCAATAACAAAGTCCAAGCTTTGTAATAAAACTGGAATTTTCAAAAAATATTCATTATATTTTTTAATAACCGATTCAAAATCCAAATCTTAAATGGTCCAACCGGTATTATAAGACTTCGTTCCAAAGGCTTTATTGAACACACGTACGTACAAAAATTTATGTGAGTTTAATTCAAAATGGAAGCGGAAGCACCTGGGATCACCCGTGTGGGTGATTATTTGGTATACAAGATAACAAAAATAACAAAACAAACACATGAATAATATTTCCAAAAAAATATTTGTTTATGTTATGTTATGTTATTGAAAACTTCTTTCGAATTTTTTCAGTGAGTCGAAATCATAACTACGCTGGATAAATACAGATGGCAGATATTAGACATGAATCTTTAAAAGATCACTCGGCTGGGTATAAGAAAAGCGAAGGTTAACCCTTCCGACATGAAAATAAACCGGGCTGTATGAATTGTATAGGCTGTAGTCCAATATATTGGACATTGTGACGGAAAGGGTTAAATCCAATTTCAAGTAGACTTTGGCTGATCCTTGATGGCTTTGGCTCAATTTTGATGAAATCTGCGGTGATCGCAGATTTAAGTTGGCTAACACATTGGTCATCATTTATGTCCTGACAATTGTTTCTAAAGCGCGTGTACTACTCATGAACTCTGCTACGGGATAAACAATAATAACCATAAAGTTAGTTCATTAATTGAAATGTTTCGATTAAAGTTTAACCAAGTTTAAAGCAAAACTTTATGTTTGCTCTTAGCAAATTAGTATCGAATTTTTGTACCAGTAACACAAACATGCTTTTACTTCGGAAGCAATAACTTCGCTTCCAGTGAACCAAATTTTATGAAAATTTTAACGCACTACGTCACATATGTTTGGCACAACCACAAAGTGCTCGTTTTGAAAGGTGAAGTTTACTTTAAAAAGTATGCAAACTAAATTGGCAAACACAATATTTTTTTATGTGACCAAGTTCTGGCTACCAAGTTCTCCCTACTCCAGAATAACAATAGCTGATTGTATTGGTTTTCATGCCACCGAATGCCCAATAAGGCACACGTTACACAAGGAAAGGAAAGCACGATTTAGTTTTATGATGAGCTTCGTTGCAATGGAAACGGATTGGCTTGCAATATTGGTTGCTAGTGTTACATAGGTCAGAACGATGCAAAACGAATTCAATTTAAATCCCACTTTTACTAAATATTTAGTTTTCCATAGTATTTGTTAAGGTTTTATATTTCGTGAGTTGAAAGGAATGCGCAAATTTATCTTCCTCAATTCTGCGAAACTAACGCCAACCCTGATTGGGCTGCAAAATAAATGTCATAGTGCACTTGTCCTTGTCCTGTATTCGCATTGCCACAGTTTTCTAAAATTCCTACTGCGACATTAAAGTTATATGGAAAGATTTAAACCTACCATGCAGTTTCACTGAAAGGTTATCTGCAGTCTGCATGGTAGACGCCCACGACATTGAATGGCGACAGAGTCATTGGCTACGCTGCGAAAGTATGGCAGGAAAAGGCGCCTCATCAGCGCCAGTTTGCACATCCACACACAGAGCTCGAGGCGAACTCATGCGCGCACTAAATCACACTCTCGTATCGTTGACAGTGTTTACAGAAATCCTTACAACTTATTGTAAACAACAGCGGGCGAATGTGTGTCATCTGCATCGATGTCGCTCGCAAGCCAAACGGTAATCTGTTCGTCGTTATAATCACCACTGACATGTTTCGACGTTCATTGCACACACATTCGACGCGCCCAACACTTGGCTGTAAACATGCCAACGCACCCTGGCCCCGTGCATCCTCCCACCCGCCATTTGTCAGTGCCGGTGGGAATGTTCGTTTTGACCTTATTGGAATGTGAGCCTGCGAATGGCAATGTCGGGTGTGGGCTGGGGCACTTAATTGAAAATTAAAGACTGGCAGACATAACTGCGCGAACAGGAAGGAAGGAAGGTGCGTTATTCGGCCCGTTGCGGCATTGCCGTTGAGCGATAGTGGAATTTGCTTAATGCGCGAAGAACATGCGTCCAACGAAATGGGGTGGATAAAAAATTCACATTTATTTAAAAAAATATTCACATATATATATTATGCATAAATGCGAAAAATACACAAGTATATAAACATATGCGTACGTTAACATTAAGAAAATAGTACATGTAACAATGGTAATACATTTTTAACAATAACAGGGAGCTTTACATGGCACATCAAAGTATTTTATAGTCATTTTCGAGACTTCTGCAACTCGGCTCGGCCCGCACTCTCTTCGAAACGGAATACGTTACGTAGGCTTAAGGGATTCAGTTTCAATTCAGTTCCAGTTTCATTCAGCTTCATAGTTCTAGAATACTTAGTATTGCTTCTAGGAGATTTTAGAAGTTCACATGGGAAACGGCTTTAGTCCTTTTTATTGAGGAAGTGCAGAACATAGTGTAGAACTAGATCGTAGCAGTACTTGTATTCGGTCATGTTTTCGACTATTTGCGGTCGATGGCGACGTACCGTCTTCACCGCCTGGAAAACGTCCACTTCCCCGTGCTGTATCACCTGCTCGATGCACGCGTTCGCGGCGCAGTAAACACCGGCCCGGCTGCGTCCGTCGGGCGACACTATGCAGACGGGGCCGTAGTCGGTTTTCTGCCGCCACAGCTCCACCATGTTCATAAGATACACCAGCGAATTGGTGGACGACGGCACTTTGTGTCCCATGGGCCAGCACGTGAGCTGGAAGAGCTGCACCGTTTTGGTGGGTGCCTTCACGCCGGCCATCATCTCGGTGAGCGACACGATCTTTTTGTTGATTTTGAACTCCCATTGTTTGATGTTGGTGTAGCTCTTGGAAGAGACGTAGTGCACGGAGAACACGGGACCGTATTTCTCCATCTTGGACTTGATTGGCCAGAAGGACGGATATTGCTGGGAGTTAGCAGGCGGCTGGCACAGTACGACCACCGCTGAGCACTCCTGGTCGTAGACGAGGGACCAGAATTCGCCCAGCGTATGTTTCATTGGCCACTCGGTGACGATGTACTCGCGCGGCTTTGTGTACCCGTCGACGTATACGGAATTGATGTAGTCGGTGAAGGCGTTGCCCTGGAAGGACGTCAGGTAGGGCCTGAAGTTGTCGGGTGGCACACAGAGCACATCCCGGTTCTTCTCGCGATTGTCAGCACGATGACCGCCAGCGCAGTCGCCAATTGTGAATCGGGGCGTTTGCTTGCAAATCTGATCGTATTCCATTTGGTATTCATTCATTTTCGTGGACGAATTTCGACGGGCCTTCGCTTTAAGGCGGTCCGACAGTTCCGAAACGGGGAACCAGGTCTTGCCACAAATGACGTGTTCCTCTAAGGTGTCATAGATGAACTTGTACTGATCCACATTTTCCACCAAGCCCTTCCGGGACTGGCGCAGCTTCTTTAAGTAGCCGAAGACGTTGAAGCATTCCTCTTCCTCGGCCAGTTCCAGATTCGCATCAATAGACATGTACACGCCGGAACGGCCGCCTCCGTCGCTGCAGTGCACCAGCATCGGACCCTTCATGTCGTCACCTTTGATGATGTTACCAACGACCAGGCGCACGCGGCGGCGGAACTCCAATACCGCATTCGAGAACGGACAGGAGTGCGAGTACCACTCGGTGTAGTGGAACTGCAGAATGAAGCGCTCGTCGGTCACCTCCTTGTTATCGTTCATCTTGTAGAGGCGAAACGTGCGTATGTGAAAATTGGCCAGCTGCTCCTCGCGCACAATGTTGATGTTGATGTCGCCATATGTCTCGTGCACCTCCATGTTCGGCGGCCAGTATTGTACGCACATGACCTTGGCGAAGTCAAACGTCTTGGTGAGCATGACAATGGCGCTGACATTCTCCTGCCACACCATACGCCAGAACGCATTCACCGTCTCCTCCACCGGTCCCTGGGTGACTATGTAAGCGTTCGGTTTCAACAGACTGTCCACATACGAGGCGTTGACGTAGTCGGAGTCCGGCACGTTTGGCAACTTTTGTAGCACCACGCGATTGTAGTCGTACGGAATGCACTTGGGGTTCTGGTTCTTCTCGTGGTTGTTCTTCTTGAGTGCATGCCTGCAGGTGTTCGTTTCCACTTTGGCAGCTGTCTGAAACTCGAGCTTGTAGAGGACGGGAAATTTGCGGCGCAGATCGCACAGCTTGAGGAAGTGCCTGGTGTCGATGGGCGTGTTTGGAATCGTCTTGGACAGCGAGTTGTTCTCGTCGCGCGCCTCCAGCTTGATTTTCTCGAAGGAAAGCAGTCCGCTGTTTAGCATGCTCAGCTTTATGGTGTTCGGAATGGACACCAGGGCGCTCTTTCGCTTCTCGACGTCAGCATACCGAGCAGATGACCTCGACCTGTGCTTTTGCGCCGATTTGGCTGCTTTATCCTTTGAATTGGACATGTTGTGGGGCGTTTGCTGCGCTTAAGCTGTTGTCAGTGCCGATTCAGTGATTTCACTATTCCATTTTAGAAGATGAGTTCTTGAAAATGTTTTGCAATGGAATTTTCTTTTGCTTGAAAATGGCCACTGGCCTTTGAGTTCGCTTGCAGCGAGTATAACACGAAAATTCGACTGACAGTGAACGTTGCGATGATTTGGCCTGCAACGTCTGGCACGGATGCGCCACTCTGGCGCTGGCCCATACGATTCTCTCTCGGTGGATACATTCAAGTGTATTTTTAGTATCTGGTGCGGAGAGCAGTCGAAGCAGGGATGTTCTGGTACAAAGTATAAACGGCAAAACAAAGTAAACTTTGGGGATTTTCGGGTGATGACTACAATTGACCAGAGCGAAATTTCTGCCGGCACTGCACTTTTCAGTTATTTCTGCTGTAAGTTTTTGAAAAGTGCTAAATTTTCAAAGCAATCGGCGCCAAACGCCCAGTTGTGATACGCGTGAATTTGCGTGAATGCGCCACTGTGCAACAACCACCGTGTTTCTGGCAGAGTGCCGTCGAAGTTTCGAATTTTCGTGCTGCGCTCTGGGTGGCTCTCAGCGCACATGCGCCGTGGAGCATTTTCACTTTTCATGGTGGCCACCTGGTGGCAGTGTGGCGGAGACTTTTGCTTGACGGAACGTTCAAGTGCGAGTGCGGGCAATCAACGCTGTGGCGGAGCCGAGTGCGGCGTAAACAAGCAAAACGATAAATCAAAATCGAGTAAACAATTTTCTGCCGCAAATCAACGCGATGGATGCTTAATTTTACACACATATTTTACTAGCAACCGAAAAGTCGACTATACTTTTACATAAATAGGTACATTTGTATGTAGGCTGCGAGTGTACGAATGCGGGTCGGTGGGAACAAAATGTAATTTGTTTCGGAAAATAGTTTCTCGAAAGTACTGAGCGAAAAAAGTAAAAGTCCGGGAGCGATGGAAAACCCCAACTTCGAAATTCGAAACTGTGACACAAACAACTGCGATGTAAACAATTCGGTTTACAGTGGTCCAACTAGATAAAATAATTTGGCACATTATGGAAATTTCATTAGCAAGTAGTAGTTCATGAAAATAAAATAGAAACATAATGTTCGATGTTGAATAAGAAAGTTTGCCATAAATTGCAAATGAAATCATCGTTCTTTGGGGCACTTGTGTTAGCCCATAAAACAAGTAATAGTCTGTATGCATCTGAGTAGCGATGAGATGCGGGCGACATACGGGCAGTTTGCTGTTTTGCTGTCTTAAGAAAATATCAGTGCTTGAGTGGCAAACAGTAATTCATTTCATCAATAGAATCGAAATGCGTCGGGCGTATGCGGATTTTGAGAACGCGCGCTTGTTCATTTTTAAGAGGAAACCTCACACTGGCAAAGCACGCCAGCACACAGACGTGCAACTATATACTATGTCCCCCGTGTACTATGTATTCGATGTGTTCGCCTCCCGCTGTCCGCGCTGCGCTTGTGAATTGCAAATTGACTACAGAGAGCGCAGTTATTCATTACTTGGCGGCATAAATCACGCACGGCTGTCGCAGCAGTTTCTCATGTCATCGCTTCTTCGGCACGTCTGTGTGCCAGCCCGCAAGCTCGAGTGGTTCAGGGTCGTGTGCGGTGTGTTGTTGGCCACTGCATTACCGCCAGTTCGATGCACTTACCTTGCCGAATATCGTCAGGCCGCCGTGCTTGACGTTGAATGTTGGCGCGTCTGCATAGCTCGAGTCGGCCCACGGTGTATGACAGGTGGATGTCAGCGTCATGTAGCGCACGCCGATTGCGTAGAGGGTGCGCAGCACTGCCAACGAGCCGCCCAAGGAGTGACCGCCCTCCACGCCGGTCAGCGAGCACAATTGATGGTTTTTGTGCGCCTCAATTATATCTGTGAGGGAGAGAAAACATAGCAAGGAAATTGAGCGTGAGTCTCGGAGCTGGTAACATGCATAAATACGTTTGGAGATAAACACTTATATAGTATGTAGTATTAATATTCAAGCCGAGGACGCACCACGAGTTGCAACTGAGCCGTTGAGCAATAAGCGAATTAGTTAATTAGCAGCGAGGCACTGGACGTCGTGCGGATGCTGCCACAAACTATACAGTGGGTTCTTGCCGTCCGAGGGCAAAATGCAGGTAATGAGACTGAGATTATGTGGCAAGATGGTGTTTGCAATTTGCATAATCAAACAGGAGTTGCTGATCTTCAATGCGTTATTGTTCAACGGGAAAGTGGCCATTAAAATAGGCGTCAAATTTCAAGCACCAAAGTGATGTGAACTTTTCGACGAACGGATGAATGTAAGAGAATTTGGTTTAACTTGAACGCAAGAAAAATCGGTTTAAAATTGAATTTAATTGATTGTCAGATGACGGATAAGGCACTAATTATAGTGATGTTCGAAGTATAGTCCTGCACGAGTATGCATTTTTGCTATTCGAAAACATTCAAATACTTTTGAATAGAATACTTCACTTCATCTCTGCGGACCAGTCCGAATGAATACGAGTACAGCTCTCTTCGAGTACGAGTAAGCTCCGAACAGAAACGAATAGACGTACACTATTTATTCATATTCGCTCGAAGCGGGAGGACAAAAGCATTCGAATAATAGTACACACTTCTTCGAATATATTCGAATATACTCGTTTTATTATTCCTAAGATTAGTTAGAGATATTTATGTTGTATATTAATATATATTTATTTGTTATGCTACTTTCTTCAATAATTTCCATTTTGCGTATTAACTAATAAGCCACTTCAACCGCACCACAAGTATACCCATGGAAAAATGACATACTGCACATACAAATATTCGATGAAACTGTTGATCTTCGAATACTTCGCAAAGTTCTCGATTACCGAATACGAGCACTGCAGTATTCGCTTCTCACCGAATACGAGCACTGCAGTGTTCGCTATTCACCGAATATGAATAGAAACGAGAAGCGACGGTCGCTGGTTCTCGTTTCTATTCGTTTCGTTGTACACATTCTTCGAAAACCAAGTACCCGTACAGTATGTACAGTAGTGTAGTCGCCAAAATGAATATATTCATGCATTAGTTCGAGGCTTCGGACGGGGCGATTTTTTGTCTTGCGACCTCTTCAACTTGATCATGGAGAGTGTTCGGCGCAAGACCGGTGGGTGTACATCGCAAGGCATAATCTTTAGTAAAAGTTTCCAACTCCTTGCCTGCGCCGATGACATTGACGGAATCGGACGTTACAAGAGAAATGTCACCGCTGTCATTGCGGCAATCGACAAAAAAATTTGCCAAAATGGGTTTGGTGGTAAATGAGGGCAGGACAGAGATATGCCTTCTACACGCATGGGCGTCGAGGCCGACAGGTATACTTTTGAAGTTGTCAAGGAATTCGTCTACCTTGGCACCGCCATAAACAGCAGCAATGATGTCAGCTTGGAGATAAAGCGAAGGATTACTCTTGCCAATAGGTGCTACTGCCGTTTCGGTAGACAACTGAGCAGCAGAGACCTCTCTCGACCGACAAAACTGGCACTCTATATCCTATAGATAGCTTATTCTGCCCGCGTCCGTTGTCGACGAACCAATATCGATAATTATAGGAGCTGTATAATGACATGGACATAGAGCAGCGAATTAATTAATTAATTAATTAGCGGCTACGCTTAGCCGTATAGACGATGAAGCTCCGGCGAAAGTCTGTTCGATGCAGTAATTGGGGGTCGAAGGCGACGGCGAAGGGGGTGACCTTGTCTACAGTAGAAAGTTGAAAAGACCGTATCGTTTCTTGGTGTGACCAACTGGAGAAGGCACGCAAACCGCAACGGGATGTTATGGCCAGTTAAGTAAGTATGCATTAGGAGAGAAGTCGATGATACTGGATTTTTGTTTGCTTTCTTTGACCGTGCTAACCATAAAGAAGGAAGAAATGTCATTTGAGTGAAATGCCTGTCCTTTCAGCAAAAATACCTTTAATAATTCTCATGGCTTACCACAGTGCGAGGTTGCGCTTTAAGAAATGAACCTGCCCACGCCAAAGAGAATTTTATAGCTTATACTGTTGCATGACATTTGCAAGACGTTCGCATTTAATACGAAGACAGATTGAACAGTGAAAATGGTAGCGCCAATGCTTGTGGTGCGCTGCTTGTGCTGCGTACGCATCAACAAGAAAGGTGCTAAAGCGAACCATCAGCGACGCCGATTAAAGACGAAGCAGCTGCACGGGTGCATCACTCACGGCCAAGGCGGGAAGAATCCAATCTCATTGTATGAGGTGTCAGCTTCAATCCTGCTCTCGGACTCCACCGCTGCGTTGCTGTGGCGGAGCAAAAAGAGCTCCTCTCTACTTTAGTGCGAGAGTGTGTGCATTTTCAATTTCTGTTTCCATCTCACTGAATCTAACGTTCGAGTTTTTTGTGGCTTATAAACTCAAAATTGTAAATTGCATATTGAACTTTTCTTGTGGGCTCTGGCCCGGTTCGTGCTTGGTCAAGATGTTGGTGTTTGTGTTATTGTGGCTGTTGCTTGCTGTGCGCCGGCTGCTCGTCTCGCTTCACCCTGCCAGTGCTGCTTCACATTCTGACGTTGGTATTTTCTTGGTTTACTTCATCAAGTGGCATTTTCAAGGATTTCCATTTCTGCAGAGCCCGAGTGCGATTGGCCGCGACGTCCGTTTCGTTGCGCAGCACTGCGGTCTGCGCCAGAGCCGGAGCTGGAGCCGGCGTCGTAAACTCATAGAGACATGCGGAAAATTGAACTTCTGCTCACGTGGCACATCCACTACGGCTGTTTACATCAATAATTTTGCGCTTCGATTCACCGGATGCTTAAGGTGTATTTTCAACATTCGTGCGAGCTGCAGTTGGCCGTGCGCGCCACTCACGATGCCAATATTGGTTTTTCGTTCATTGTGTGCGTATTTGCTCCATTTTCCTGGCTGATGCAGTGAGGTGATTTGCAGATTTTGCGAGGTCCATGCATTGCAATCAATGGGCGGAGACTGAGAAATTCCTTCGTCTGCTCATTTTGAGTGTTATTTCGCAATATTGTCACAGCTGCGCTTGGAGCCAGTGCAGCTACTGGTTGACATTTAGATACACGCATACATACAATGTACATGCGTATGCATATAAATACAAATCCGGGTTATGCATGTGTGGGTCAGTGTTTTTGTTTGGTGGAGTTGAGAATTTTAAGGAGCCTTTAAATTGGGATCTATTTGTATTCTACAATGATGTTAGGCTGATTGTGTTGTGGTTACCAGATGGAAATTCCACTCCACTGAAATTCGTATTAAATTGCATTTTGATGCCACAAATCGCTTGTACATTTCAGTGGGTTGATAAATGGTCGAATCAAAAACTATATACTTTCACGATATAGAGAGAAATCACAGGATTGGATTCGGCTGAAGTCATACAGAAAAATTCATGAAAGAATCTTAAGGCCATAGCGAAAAATGTTTATAACTCAGACCTCAGTTCAAATGTATTAGGTAAGTGATTGCTGTGAATAGAAAATCTCAAAACACATATTTGTTGGTAATATAAGTCGACTACTGAAATTCTTAAAGAATCGTATCAAAACATTTAACAACATTGAAAAATGTCCCATCTTAAAACCTTCCTACGTAAACGGTCTGAAAAGGATAAAAAGTATTTCAGATACTGGAGAAAAATCGTTGAAATTATTAACAAAATAAACATTGACAAGTAAATGATAAGTGTGCATTTTATTAAACAATTTCATGGAATGAATTCGCATGTTTCAGGTTAGTTGCAGACACATCGCTTGGCCTTTAGTCAGAAGCGACGAAACTATTCATTTATGATTTACTGGCTGAGGCGCTCAAGCAAAAACCAGTTTGAATTTATAAGCGCACTCGAACGTTTTCGCCATTTCCGATATTTGGAGCAGTGATTTTAAGAGATTTTCCGCTGCTGAGTGCGGGCGCTAAAACTGGCTGAAGTCTGCAAACTGCCACAAGTTGAGAGTTCATCGGTAGGCTTTTGGACTTAGCTCTGGCCTCCAGCCGAGACGTGCAGGCACCGCTGCTGCACGAGCACGTGTGATTCCGCAACTGCACTGTTTTGCGTTTCCATTTCGCGCACTTGAGGCGGCCGCCCCATAAAAGTTGCAATAACATTGTCGGTGTGTATTTTGCTAAGTAAAACACACTTTGGCAAAGTTTTCATGGCGTTAGAGCGCCTCTTCCACCGGCACCGCAATGCATTTTGCACCTGCCTGCCTGAGTGGTGGGTAGGGGGGGGTACGAGCGATTGCCGGCAATAGTTTGGCAAGTGGGTGAAGGGTGTGCGCGCCAAATCAAAGGAAATTCGAGCGCAAAAATATGGCACAAGGTAAGAAGCTGTCGAGTGCGGTTCCGATTCCTGCGCACGAAGTGCTGCACAAGTGAATTCCAGTTTCACTCGAACGCGGGCGCGCTTTGTGGTTTGGCAGTTGCGCCGTGTGAAGAACGAGCGCTTGAGCGAGGCAAAGAAAGTGGCACTTCCGCTGAAATTTATGAATCTGCGCGGTAACTGGGTGGACGTCCTTCGCACAAAACAACTAAAATCACTAAATGCAAAAACCAAGTTTCGATGCGATGCGATGGCGTTAAATATGGAAGTGCGCGCATAATATTTCGACCAACATTTCGGTAAGGCTGATGTCGCGGGAAAGTTGTCGTTTGCTTTCCACTTCATAAACAGAGTACAACCCAAAGTGGAAAATGGTTGTGCAATATGCCTAAATGTATCTATTTTATATATAAATATATATTTACCTTCCGATGATGTGCACGTGGTCAATTGTGGAGAGTAACGATCCGTGAGGCGTTTAATCACATCGATTTGCTCCAATGTCAGCTGCACCGCGTCCCGGTGTTGCGCCTCACAAGGCACGTAAGCGGCCCAAAACTGGAAATACAAAAATGTGTATCTGATTTAGTTTCACAGCACAAATCGCTGGCAAGTTTCAAAATAAATCCCATTCTCTACATTCGGTGGATGGGATTTAGTAGGATTACAAAAAGCTTGTTTTGTGATTTTTTTAAGATATTACGCAGGTTATCATTATTTTGGAAGAATTTGGGAATTGTTGAAAGCAGTTCTACTTTAAACTTTAAACAGCAGTTTCTACATCTAATTTTTGATCGTATCAGTTAACCTTCACTCTGTGCATGGTTTTTAAACCCTAATCCCGTGCAATGAGGAACTGAGTTCTCCAGTTTTGAACCAGGATAGTTTGTATGGGAATGAGTAAAATAATAGTTTTTTGGAAATAATTAGATTATCATTATAGTATGAAATAAGATTAATGATGTTGTTGTTTGTTTTTTTTGTATTAGTATTTTTATGTTATTTACTTGCACACCGTCTTTAAATCTGTTATTCCACCGGTCAGTGTGCTCGTGATTTAGAACTTGAGTGGTTCAGAACTTGGATAAGTTTTGCATACAAAATGTATTGGTAAAAGAAACGGGGTCAATTATTTCCCAAAGCACAACAAACAGTTTGTGTGCTTTTTTTGGCTATATCTGCCAGCCTCGATAGTCAAGCGGGTAGCGCGCTGGCTTCTCATACCAAAGGCTCCAGGTTCGATTCCTGGCTCGGGCTGGTGAACAACTCATCTACTTCTATCGCTATCCACATGAAGGAAATGAGAATTACAAGAATCGCACAAGTGCGCTCTTGGCAGGCAATGGCAAAACCTCCAAGTGTGAATGAACAACTGTCAATCGCCGTTCGGATTCGGCGTTAAACTGTAGGTCCCCTCCCCCCCTTTCCCCATCCGCTTGAAATGTGTGCTGTAACATATGTTGGCAAAACAGTGTTGCATACAAAGTTCAAAACGGGTGAAATATGTGGTACCACAATGGGCCTTTCAGGCCTCCGAGTGTCTCTCATAGAGGCAGCCACCGCAACCTAACCTAACCTTGGCTATATCTGCGTAATCATACTTGAACTGAGATATTTGTTTATGTTTTTAGATTGCTCTCATCAATACCTTTCCAATGATATAATTATAAATATATCGTTTAGAATTAAAAACCTTCACAATTTCATATTTTATGTCGTCGTGGGGAACTGTATACCCCAAGCATGGCGTGAAGGTTAAAAACGGTCCAATTGCTAATTGTTAGCTACATCTCGACTATTTTTCGTTAACACCGTGAGACTGTGGAACTCAATTCCTGAGATGATTAAAGCCAGACTGAATCGAAACAACTACTAAAAACTTGAACTAGACCATTTTAAAGAACTGGGCTAAATTATGCGCCAAATAATTACAGATTACATTACTATTCATTCTCTTCTGTTTTTCGTTACTCTTCCTAACTTCGATACTTTCTACTTTCTATAAGTTAAAAAATTCTATTTTTACTGTAAACATATTGATGTTTTTAAAATTTAATTTAATTTTTTTATGTACTTATAAAAGATCCATGATCTTAACCTGCACAAATAATTCAAAAATAAATATTTAAATAAATAAATAAATAAGTCTTCGAACGTTTAAATGCTAATAGGTCCTAAATCGTTCCGAATATCGCTTTACTGTCTTCGGCAAGTTTGTAGATATTTAAACGACCAACAAATTTGCGTAAGACACCAATAAAAAAAATACATTCTTATATAAATATAATTAAATGACACTCATACGCCACGTTGCGCTGCGCCAAAAAATTCACATATCACAATTACACAGTTTGAATGTATTTTTTTTGGATTGCTGTCTTAAGCAAATTTGTTGGTCGTTAAAATATCTACAAACTTGCCGAAGACAGTAAAGCGATATTCGGAACGATTTAGGACCTATTAGCATTTAAACGTTCGAAGACTTAAGCGACGAACTCGACTAATCCACGAACGAACGACGAACTGGCCAATCCTGCCAAACGGGTGGTGGATCTCAACTCAGTATACTTATAGAAAAGTCATTCAGTAGGTCCCCCCCCCATGTCTGAATTTTTCAATTTCACGCACAGTGTAATTAGTGGGAATGTTTGCTCTTACAAGCCATAATACTGATACCACCCCTTCTTAAACTAATATCTTTGTGAAAATAAAGTTCTCGAATGTTATTCAAATTTTAAAACTTAAGTATGTCTTGGATAATTGTAATTCACAATTTTTGAATACGTTATATGTGATACTCCTTATAAATGGCCTCCAGTCAAGGAGGAAAGCATTTGTGAAGCCAAGTTAATATTGATATGTTCCAACTTTTTTCTGCGGCAGCACTGCTTAAAAGTAATAAATGCTTATGTGGGTATGGAACTCATAGTTATAACAATACCTCCATGTCGACTACAGTGCGTTAAGAAATGATAGCACCATTGACTTTTTGTATCATAACTTCCATGCTAATGATCGAAGAATGGAAAAACTTGGTCGAAATATCCATTGCATATATTTAAATAATGTCCTGCACCCAAAATTCCGAAATGTTCGATACAAAGGACAAAATATGAATTTACATAAAAAAGTCACTTTCACAAGCGTTAAGAAATGATAGCACCACTTACAATACTTCTTTTTATTTTTTCGCAATGCACTTTATTTTTGTGTTTAATATGAAATGGGGGTTCCTCTATTCTTAATGGTCTTAATCTTTGGCATGGACTCGACCAAATTTTGTAGAAGATTATGAGGTAATCCTTCCCAGACCCGGACAATTTCTTTTTGGAGCTGTGTCACATCCTCGAACTGCCGACAATCGTCGTAAACTTGCCGTGCCATGATGCCCCATAGGTTCTCTATTGGGTTCAGATCCGGCGATCTTGCTGGCCATTCGAGGATAGGAATATTACGCGATTGTAACCATTATCGTTATCCTGCATGAACGTAAATCCACGGCGGGAAACTTGTCGATATATGGAAGAACATGTTCCTGAAGGAGCTCTTGATACCGCGCAGAGTTCAAACGTGTATCAGTAAATGCCAGAGATGCTTTTCCATGACCTGAAATGCTGTCCAAAGCATTATTGATCCACCACTGAAAATCCTTTTTGAGAAAAGCCTCGGTTTCTTGCGCAGATCATGCCAGTAATGTGGAAATCCATGTGGTGCATCTAGATTGAATTTTTTTTCGTCAGACCTGATGATCTGGAAGGGTAAATCAGGCTTAAATTTGATTTTCTAGGCTTAGTTTTGTTTCTTATGTTTACCGATGCCCACTCACTGCACCATGTTTGGTGCGCATCGGCTCGTTTGTCGATATGCGTACGTTTTAGAGCAGGAGCTTTGGTAATTTTTTTATATTCTAGGAATTTAGTATCCTTTAGTTTCTTCCAGAAGGTAACATAGGACACATGTGGTGAAAATTCGCTTCATCAATGGCGCGTGTCCTTTGATGAATTAGAAGCAGCTCTACAAATGATACGTCTATCCGCTTCGGAGAGACCGCATGAACGACCTGGGCTTCTCTTATTTGCATAAGCTGTAGGATTGCGCAAAAATTTGCCAACTACCGTGTGACAACGGCTAATCCGACGTCCAATTTCGCGGTTTGTTAGACCTTCGTCTTTAAGAGCGCTTGTGACGGCTTTTTCCTCTTGTTCCAGTTCCACCTTTCTGCCCATTGCGTTCACTTCTTCTTCACTTCTTTAGTTTTGACAATAGAAGTTTGACAAAAAAGTCAAAGGCCGTACAAAAATAAAATATTGTAAGTGGTGCTATCATTTCTTAACGCTTGCGAAAGTGACTTTTTTATTTAAATTCATATTTTGTCTTTTGTATCGAACATTTCGAAATTTTGGGTGCAGGACATTATTTAAATATATGCAATGGATATTTGGACCAAGTTTTTCCTTTCTTCGATCATTAGCATGGAAGTTATGATACAAAAGGTCAATGGTGCTATCATTTCTAACGCAGTGTATATGTAAATAGTTGAGCGAAATGGAAATAGATTCCAAGATGTTGGATTAAATTGGTGTGGTATGATTTGCGTTGGATGCCGCAAGTTATTGCTTCAGTATTTAGCAATGCGTAATGAGCAGCAGTGCGCGATACAACTTGCGTATTTACTATAACACTGCATCTGACGGCAATAATTAGCTGAATATATTTCCGAGCACCGTTGTACATTCTACTCGTATGCATAAAATAATGGAGATCGTTTGGATATGGCTGGAGTGGTGGGCGTGGGGTGCGTTGGCAGCAGTTTTAAGTAAACGCACTGCTGGCAGTCGTGTTCGAGCGGGAAGATGGTGAAGCCCCGATAGTGAGTTGCTTTCGTCAAATTCTTACACAGACTCATTTGTACTCGTATCTACGTTTGGATATTAAGTATGTACAGACGAGTGTAGTAAATGTGTGTAGTATGCAGAGCGGTTGGCTTGCAAGCCGTGAGGCGAATAATGCGCAACAAAGATGCGAAGCAAACGCAATGAGCAGTTGCGATGATTAGTTCAGTTCGGTGCGGATTTGCTGGGATTTGCACGCTTAACGCCAGTGCGACTGCGTGGCCTAGCGGGGCAATGGACTTATGCGTAGTTGTTGCAGTCTGAGCGCCGTGATTACACGAATTGCCGGTGTAAGCGAAGCATAAAAGTAGGCACACACAGCAATAGCGGAGCGGTGGGTGCGGGGCTAATGTGTTTCGCATTTTGGCTGTGTGTGTTTGAAGCATGGAATTCGTTGAATTATTGAATGGATTATTATTATATTATTTGACTCGAAGGCAAGAACTGCAAATTTCAGATGCAATTAAAACTGAAAACAATTCCAGCAGCTAAGCAAATACACACAGGCAATTTTGCTTGTACATATATGAGAAGGTAGAAATTTTGATGTACTCAAGTTGGAGTGGAAATTTTTCAGGAATTAATTTCATGTTGCTGGGTAGACAGCTCAACTAGCTCATCGACAACCATTGTGTTATCACAGGAAATATTCAATGACCAGCTAAGATATCGCCATGATGATATCGTGGAGACGAGCATATAGCTTTCTTGGCTTTCTTGGTTTCTCTGCAGATTCAGCAGAGTGTTCCTCGGCCCAAATGCTGTCTGAAAGACAAGTTATGACTATTTGACGGTTAACTGGACTAATTCGACTACAAATTGTTCTTTAAACAAAACGTTTTACTTCACCGCCAAATGCGAATTTGGAATGGAATACTTTTTTTGCATAGCATACATACAGGCGCATTGTCCCGGCTACTTTGTGTGCAATGAAGCCACCGAATCATTGGTTAGACTTGTTCAAGTACATTTAAAAATTTGTCCCCAGTAAAACTTCCATTTAGCGGTGAAAAATTGCCATTTGATTGGGTGCAGAATGACTTTTCTGATGTCCCTTCCGGCAAAACTTTATGTAGTTCACGTTTGTTTCGCACCTGTTGGGTCAAATTGGAAAGCGTCCATTTGCTGCCCAGTTGCTTTGTATGCGATTTGCAAATTGACCAAACGGCTAACATATGTTTTCAGCCGAAGAGTGCATGCGGCATATGTTTCATCTGTGAGTGTGAAAGCCTCTGCAGTGGACTCAAAGTCATAGCTCGGTGCAGTGCCTGTGCGATCCCACTCTTCTATAAATTGCAGCATACTTTTCTGTAGCGGCAGCAATTAAAAGTCCTGAAGCGTTTTCCTTCCACAGCACCGATGTGCACTTGCTACCCTGAACGGGCAAGAATGTGGCACACTTGAAGTACCTCAATAGTCCGGCCACATTTTATTGTTGCATGGGCATAACTTTTGGCTCCTTCTATGCGAACATATTCCAGTACGCAGGTATGTGAGGAAGTGAGTGAGTGTCCCTTCATATGTGTGCAGTGCGGTTCATTGTGGTGGAGTTCAGTTCATTGCGTCGCGCGCCTTTTGGAGCTGAGTGTGCAATTTGCGTTCGTGGCCTTTCGTGGTCAGCCGTGTTGCTTCTGCAGTTTGCAAATCAACTTTGCAGAACCCAAACCTGCAGTCGCGAAATGCAAGGACTCCCCACTAAATGCTCGTTTCGCGGCGAGAGAAGTGATTTATTTTCGGCAATATTGCGAGAGGCAGCGGGTGTGTCGAAAACTTTTTCAATAATTCGCAGGGAAGTAGACACTTGTCGTGTGTGCGGTGACTTGCAGAAGAGAAGCTCAGAAAACGGTGGCCAATCACATGAATGACTCCAATAAAAAAGGTCGAAAAGTCGTGAAGAATGCGAAAGGAAGCCCATTCAAAATATACCTAATAAATATATAAATATTATGGATATACTTTTATAGACTGTGTAACGAATAAATTGAGATCTTTCAAAAACAAAATTGTTTACACATATGCGACCTGAGAAACAGATTGAGGATTTATTTCTCACAGAATTGTGTGTGTAACGGTATTTTAAAGAGGGAGTAAGATAAATGTGTCAACAGTGCTATGAATTGCGTTATAATAGTTTGCATATCGCGTGAGATCGGACGGCCACTTGTTTGTATTTGCTTCATGTTGGTCGGCGTTCGAATGTTGAAATTTCTATTTGGAGTGAATCGTCATCACTTCGTTGAATGACGGTGACCCTCCATTCAGTGGCGCCTTCTGCGGGCCGCGGACTGCGACACAGCTTAGTTTAGTGCATTCCTTCAGGAAGATTGTTTCGGTGTAGTGCTGGTTGTTGACAGCATGTGAACATGCCCGAACAATTGTCGACTGGCGACGTGTTCTCGGCCGCAAACATGGCAAATACCATCGACTGCCGCTTGAGCGCGTCGCTTTCATTGCTTTGCTGATTGTTAGTCGAACGTGTGCAAGGATTATCCCCTACGAAGTGGCGATAAATCGAAAACACGCTGCACTTCAGTGCATTTGAGGCGCGGCGGCGGCGGCGGTGCATGGAAATCACGCAAAGACAATGCAACGGCAGCTCAGACAAACAGACACACGGCTGCGTCGAATTTCGTTCGGCATGCACGAAGAGGCAAGCAGCGAGAATAGTGCGACGTGTTCAAGTTTGAAACGGCGTGTTAAGGCTACTTTAAAGTCGTCTGAACGTGTCCAAGTTAATACTCGTACAGTCTGCACACACACTTACACATACACAGAACGTGGGTTCATGGCAGCGGCCCAAGCCCGACTCCTTATGTTTTTTGCATGAAAAGGACTTAATGTGAGCGAAATGTGAAAAAAGATTTAGGGCAAAAGCGCCGTTTTCACAATGTTGTGGGACAGCAATAGCACCAACAATATCACAGACACTCACAAACATAGCGACGCGTACAAAAGCCCAACAAAGGCAGCTGAAACGAGTTGAGGACAACTTTGACTTCCGCAAGCGAAAACCAGGCGGAAGCGGAAATAATGTCGCAGAACCAAGTTACAAGGTTCCAACACGAAAGTCAGCCACGAACATAGGCGAGCCATCCAGCCATTCAGCCAACG
Source organism: Melieria omissa (assembly GCA_963971225.1). NCBI lineage: Eukaryota > Metazoa > Arthropoda > Insecta > Diptera > Ulidiidae > Melieria > Melieria omissa. The sequence continues at coordinate 120,013,996 of OZ020267.1, forward strand.
AGCCGGCGAACGTTCGCCAAGATAAAAATGCACCAAAATCACGCAGCGCGGCGGCGTCTGCGGAAGCAGAATGTAGGCGACAGGCTTAAATACAATTTCAGAACGTGCAGGACGTGTTACTCATGGAAAATGGCGCATTCGGCGTTGCAGTGCCTGCTGGGCTACACTCGAAGAAAAGTGCGGCGCTGTAGCAGCCGGGTGACCTGCTTTTCGCCCACACTGCTTCAGCTCCCATCTACAGTTACGAAACCAGCCGGCTGGGCAAGAACATTTGCAATATTTGCAATTAATTTTAAAGGCCACTTTTATCGTCTGGTTAACTCTTTTTCTAGTGTACGGACAATGTGCCTTTCAGTGCGCCACGCGGCCCGTGTTCACTTCGCCTTTCGACAAAGCACAGCAGAGAAGAGCAGAAGCGCGCAATGGCATTCGGTCTTGTTAACACTCGGATAACCGATGATTTTTTACACGGTCAAAGCCCAACAAGGTCCCCAGGGACCTTTTTTTTAATATTGCATATGATGCGCATAATTGTATAAAGTAGTGTTACAAAATGTGTGTAGATGTATTTGGAGAAACAAAAAGCTAAGCTTCGTGTATATTTTTTAGTAAACATATATTTCTTTATTACCGATAGATAAGGAAAAACATATACAATACAACATTATTGCAGCAAGTTTCTTGGCTTAGCTTCAGCGGATCCTGGATCTATGCCGCTGCAAGTATGGCATTTTTTTAGCGTTATGGAATGTTTAACACACACAGGTTTTCGGCAAGTGTAACAGATAAAAGCAGTCTTGCGTTGTTTATACGATTCTTCACGACACAGGCGACAAGAAAGACGGTTACCACGTGGTGCCAATGGTGGTGGCGCATCTATATCCAACGGTGTGAACTGTTCCAAAAAGAAACAAAGATAATTGAAATAAGCAAAGGTATTAGTTTGTGTTATTAGTATTATTGCAACTTACCATTATTTGAAATGCTTCCATAGCAGCACGTATCTTCGGATAGCGGGTAACATTCGTATTTTTAGCTCGTTCTTTTATATTAGGCATGACTAGTTGCCTACTCAATATTTTGAAAAATGAACGTCGTTTGTCTGACTGAGGAGTGGTGATTAACTCATCATGAATTATGAATGCGGCGAATGCAGCAATGTCGACGATGTTGTAAAACATGGCAAGTGGCCATCGTTTTGTTGCACGTTTACACGAATATGTACCTAACATTTGGTCCATCGTATCGACACCATTTTTGTTTGAATTATAGTCGAGAATAACAATTGGTTTTTTCTTCGGGTTAGAGTCATCAACCTTGGTTGTATAGTGCTCAGTTGACAATATCAAAACAGCCTACGTTCTTCTTTGGAACGTAGGAGCACAGCGAAACATCTCCCTGGAAGAATCCGAACAGTGTACTATATATTTCTCGTGATTTGTGTTTTAAAAAATTCGGTGGCACGAATGCTTTGTTGCTGCATACGGTGCCAACAAAAGCCAACTTCTTGGACTTCAAATGCAATGCCAACTCCAAGGAAGTAAAAAAATTATTAGCATAAATGGTTCGTCCGCTTCTCTCATATCGCTGTACTAAGTTCAAGACAACTTGCTGCCCTTGATTTTTTTGACCCTCCTCTCCCGGCTGCTTTCCGCTATAAATCACACCCTTCAATGGGTAATATGATTGAGAATCGCAGAGCCACCAGACTTTAATACCATATTTTGCAGGCTTGGATGGTATGTATTGGGTAAAACGAGTTCGACCACGATAAGGGAACAATTGTTCATCAACAGTCATCGATTCATGTGGTGTGTACGCCCTTTCCAAATTAGCCATTATCATTGCCCATATGTCATCTATAGCGGCCGTCTTACTTGTGCATAGCCTTGCTGCGCGGGTGTTTCCATTCTCAAATCGAATTGTTTTGTTTATGGCGCAGAAACGATTTTTAGATATTGCGGCTTTATATAAAGGTAAGTGCATGTCACTCCACAATTCTTTTACTGGCTCAGAATTCGACCGATAACAACCCGAATACAGTAAGATTCCAAGATACGCATGAAATTCTTGAACCAACAAAGGACTCCATTTCCTCGGTGTTGCTTTCGGGTTTATTGTGTTCAAAGAACTAGCATACTCATTCCCTTTTATGTTGGTCTCTCGAATGATTATGTAAGCAATTTCATCGCTCAAAATTGTTTTGAGTATTGCCAACGGATCAGCAAGTGTTCCGGGCGCTGGCCCTGGGCGGCGTTGAGTGAGATCAACAACGTTGTGTGCTCGAATGCGACCAATTACTGATGGATTGACATCCCATTTGTGGAAAAGCAACACCAGAAGCAGCAACATCCTCAGGAGTTTGATCATCGTCGTCGGAGTTAGCATCATCCGCCACAGTGACATTCATTTCAACTTCTGCATCAGATGCTTCTTCGTATGGCAAGAAATCTTCGTCATTTTCCTCGTCAGGATCAGCTTCTTGATCATCCTCCAAATATCTGACCAAATTCTCCATCACTGTATCTTGCTCGCTCATGCTTAGTTGTTGAAACCGCGTACGCCGGTTCAAAGCCATATCAACTTGATCCCAATCACCCATTTGTGTCAGCAGTCACTTCACTTCACTTCAACGATTTATTTGAAACTGTGCTGCTATCAATATTTTCCACTCACAATTTACATTTACTAACAGCAAATACAAATATGTATGCACGAACAACTTTTTTATTTGTAGTAAGCTTTGATTTTTTTCAAATTTCAAATTTGAATTTCAGGTGATCTATGTTTTTAAAATTTCAAATTTGAATTTCAAAATGGCTGCCAATGTTTGAAATGAAATCTAAATCAGAAAAAGCAATGCTTACTACATGCAAATAAGTTTTATAGAAAACCAAATAAGCATAAAAGGAAAAATAACAACAAATTACATGGAACTCCCTACAAGGTCCCTGCGAACCTTGTCGGGCCTCGACGCACTAAATGACTTCAATGCGATAAATATGGTCATAAAATACATGCAATCGTGCCGAAATCTATTTTAACAGCTTCTAAACATTCCATTTATAGAAGTCATAAAGTCTCAAGCTCATCACTCCCCCCGTATTGAAATGCCGCATCTTTTAAAACGCCATAGGTCCCTACGGACCTTGTTGGGCATCGGAGTGTTAAAAGCGACGCTTACAATGCCGAAAAGTCGCCGCCTAATCTGCTGGCCTAGTTATGTGGCTGCGACTCTGGTCCCGTGTTGGTTGTAACGCGGCTGGGCCGTAAGTGGCCTCATCGAGTGCAATGGCCGTGGCGTGCGGCTGCGGCTGTGGCTATTTACAGCGTGCCCGGAAATTTGCGAGACGCTTCACTCGCAACGTGCACATCCTGCCACCTGAACAGCGTCTGGCTGCGGCGCTAAACCCTTAATTGCCACTATCGCCTACGCACTCACTCCCAAATTTTGTTCTGACTGCTGTCGGGCCAGCACGCCGCTTTGCCATACATTCTTGTCTTTGTTTGCTCGACTTTCCGCTGGGGAGCAAAGGCGGCAGCGTTCTAAATCGATATGAGAAAGCGTTGGAATTTAAACAAATTTAAATTCGCTTTGTCTAATTTGCACACATCTTCACTTGGTCGCTAACAAACATACACACGCCTACATAAACATAGTTATGTGGCGGATCGCAACGCGTAGAGACAAAAGCACTCAAGTACCGCCAATGCAGACAGGAAAATCAGTTATGAAACCAGCTTTAAATTCCATAATCCGCTTATGCCAATTGCACGCATCAAAGCGTAAACAACGGCGTCGCATTGACAATATGCACCGTGCCGCGGCGCGGACAGGGCGGCCGCAAACAGACAATAATTCTGGGCCCACTGACATTCAACGCGCGGGTTCAGCGCGTTGTGGCCCGACGTGGCCAGGGAAGGCGTACCAATTGGAGTGTTGGTTGGGGTGGTTGTGTCGGTGGCGACAGCATTGCTGCGAAATATAATTTCCATAGATGGCACAGGCAGCATCGGGTGTTTGTAATGAAATTCGGTGCGCGTACTTAAAGTTCGCAACTCACCTGTTGACGACACTGCTGCAGTGCTCGCATAGCAACTGCAGAGGTGCTCTTTTGACTCACAGAATTCCAGACTTAAAGTTTCAGGCAATGAAGCTTGACTCTTAAATTTGCTTTCGAGCCGAAATAAGTTACCCATCATGATGGATTAAAAACAATACATCAATGACAAAATGAATGAAATGGTTAGTATGAATATTTTCTTTTACACTTATTGACTTTTACTTTTGTGACAACCCTATGTCTTAACTCTTGCGAGAGCTATCGAGTCAACTAGTCCAGTTATGTTAAATGTCAGACTTGGAATTCTTCGTCTGGCTACGGGTGTCAACACTATTGACCCACCAGTTTTTTATTCTCGAATATCCCCCCCCAATTTTTCTGGATCCGCGGCTGGACTGGGCGCACCGCTCGCAGTAAGTTTTTAGAAAATCCAGCAATCGACATGGTCAGCCATTGGCTTGGGCGACGTTCCATGGCAGTTGAGCAGCGAGCACGCAGAACTCAATTAAATTATACATTGCGAGAGATGTTTTCGAATTAATTCCATTTGAACGAGTTACATGTGTGGATGCGTAATAGGGATTGCAATCCCGAATCCCGGGAGTCCGGACAATTTCAGTCCCAAAAAAAACTTCGGGATTAACAAAATCTGATCCTGGTATCGAAACATAAAAATTGCTTACTTTTTGCTTTTGCCACCTTAATTTCGAAAAAGGCAAACCTTCTCCATTAACCCATTAAAACCTGACCCCAGAAGGGCTTGTGCGATTTCCATAAAATTTTGCACAATCTTAGTAATTGACCTAATCAAGAAAAAAAATCAAGAAAATAATTCATACCCCCACCCCCTGAACCAGGAGGGTACGTTGCGCAAACGCAATTTGGGCCTTAGTCACATACAAAACATAAAATTTAAAAAAAAAAAAATTTTTTTAAACTTATTTTTAAATAGTTTAGCATTACAAAATGCAGCCCACAAAGGGATTTTGATAGGTTTGAAGAATAAGTATTTTTAATTGAATTTCAAAAATTCCCCAAAAAAAACCTTTGACTTTGGATCGAAAAAAAGATATGAATATTTAAAAAATTTTGAAATTTCGGTATGGCAGAATCTAAAACGATCAATTCTAATCCAATTCTACCCATTTTCAAGTCTTATATCTTTATGAATTACTTAATGTAGCGAAATTCCCAAACGTTGCGCAAACGCAACGCTCAGGGCTTAATGGGTTAATAAACAAATAAAAATTGCATACTGTCTGTGACGTTTGAATAAATTTCAATGCAACAATAGCTCTGTTTGTGTACGGATATTTCGTACAAATTTGTACAAACTAGGCCTGTTTTGGTACTTTTACAGTAAAAATTTGCCAGCAGCAAAAATCAGGAGAGTTAGAAAGCTTTTCAAAAATGAAACCATTTAACAAAGTAAACAAATAGAAACTTGTAAAAACGTGCAAGTTTAACTCTTGTTTACGTCAGTGTGATTAGTCACATTCATAATACATACGAAAAAGGGTGTTAATAAGAGAGTTAAAGAAACTTTAACTATTAATATTGCTCACATCGAATTTGACTTATTTTGAAATGGCGGAAACCGTGTTCAATCAGTCATCAATCAGTCAGTCAGGACTTCTGATAGTTTGGGTCAAACAAATGTGCCACGCTCCATCAAATTTTAATAATAGAATGCTTCTTCTATGGGACGATGTCATACCATTCCTCATTCCTTTATCGAGGGACATAACTAAATGGTAAGTTCGTGGCAAATTTAATTGATGTGCCACTTATGGTTCCAAAGTTGTTATCCACAAATGTATCTATGCTGGTGATGCCACGCCCCGATTTCCAAGATTCATTTTTATATATATAGATAAAATGTATATAATTGAGAAATACGAATGATTTAGTTCCTTAACCCTAGTGTGTGTGCTGAAAAAACACCCTTACCCGTGTGGTGAGGTAACCGAAATCCCCGTACAAATTGTATGAAAAATTCTATCTGTTTGTTCCCAATGTACGAACTTCTGCCATTTCTGCTTAGTTTTAAAGCTCTCAGTAATATAAAAATAAATTTTATGATTCGATAAAAAAGTGATTTGGGTACCCGGGTAGCCCATCACACACATAAGGGTTAACATAATATATTCAATCCCCAAAAAATCCCGGTATCCCGGTATCGGGATTACGACTTTGTTTGCATTGCAGCTGTTGACCAGACAACATTCTATTGTCAGAAGTAGAAGTAGGTTAAATGCCTTGAAAGTGTGGGCGTGTGGCAACAATAGCCACAGCAACTCCCTTGCAATCGCCCTATGCCCGACAACGGAAATTAAATCACTAATTCTCATGCGGCCGGTTGGTGGAGCACAAAATGAAACTCGAGATATTTGTGCCAGCCAGCGGGAATCCATTACTATACATAACCGTAGTTGCCATAGTTGTCAATGCTGTGAGTTGCCACTTTGTCGCGTGCTCTCCCAAACAATGGCCATGAGCATTGGTTCAAGCTTCAGTTTGGAGAAATGTGCAATGCTAATTTGTCCATTAGGGGAACGAAAACACAAAAGTGATGGATGTTTAGTTGAAAGGTCGTCGCCGTGCACTCATTAGAGTATGAGTGTCAAAGCGAAAGGTCAATGCGGGTTGGGAAGTTTTAGTGCGGCCATCCAAATAATGATGAAACTGAGTAGGTGGCACATCAGTGGTGGCATCACTTGCAGGAAATGTCGCATTTGGTGCCGAGGGGGATCGAGAAATGATCTAGTTACTGTCGATAATATTGAACAAGCCAATTGAAACGAGTTTTAAACACTGTATAGTATGGACATATATATTTTTATCTGTTATATATGTAAGGGAGAGGGCTGGGTTGTGAACAGGGGTTTTGGCTTTAACTTTTCACAGAATAAACATATCGAAAAATCGAAAATCGATACCGTTGGAAAGGTGAATATATAACGCAACTTTGTTATGAAGACAGATTACCGTTTTGATTGAAATTTAACTCTCTACGTCCAATTTTCTAAGAACGTGATTTTTCGCTTTTTCAAAAAAGTGGCTGGGTTGTGAACCATCTGGAAAATCCTATTAAAGTCGGAAAATACGAAGAAAACACCCATAATTTTTAAGTACATTGAGAATTTATTTAATCAGGAAGCCTCAAGAGGTGAAAAAAAGTTATAATGACGCCTCTTAGGCCAAAAAATCGCAATGAATGAAACTGCTCAAGTTTTTAAATTTTCATCCTAATCTGTGTCGGAATGTTTGCATGTGAAATACGAACGTGTTCTTGTATTGGCTCACTTCAAGTGAACACAACGCAATCGAGTGAAATTGTATAAAATGACTTTATTTTTATATACCCGTCCATATTTGACAGTGTTAGAACAAATGTAGTACCTGTACGAAAAACAGGTGGTTCATAACCCAGCCACCTCAGTGGTTCACAGCCCAACCACGATGCCATTTTGGAAACTTTAAAATAAACGACACTTCCAATCATAATTCGACATAAACAAATATTGCATCGTAAAATAGAATCAAAACACTAAATAAACATGTATTACACAGACTTTTTGCAATAAGCTCAGTCACTAAGATAGCACTTAAAAAAAAGCCAACAAGTTTTCGCAGTCGATTTTCAAACACGATGTCTTTCAAACTCGATTGCTGCCACAAGCAATACGTGTTTGTACCTGGTTCACAACCCAGCCCTCTCCCTTACTATACAGCGGGCGTAGCCAGAACTTGGTGAAGGGGGGTTTTAAAAATCTATTTTTAGTTCATTACGTGCATTGGAAATTTATATTTTTCCCGATTTTTAGTCAAAATTGCATTTTGTTGAAGTTATTGCATCTAAATTGGCAGTAAGTTTGTGCCATTGCGCGCCTTCGCACTTAGCTTGTTGCATGCTTGAAATTTAATATTTTTAGTTCTAACGTGGAATTGATAGGTAACTGTAAAAGATGTGAAAACAGTAATTGTTGGTGGTGGCAGTATTGCAATTCGTATAAAAAATTGCAGTAAAAGTAAAATGACTAGTGAATTGAAAAAAAATTGACTACGGTGGAAAATTATGTTACAGAATTTTAAAGTGTTTTGTTTTGGCACAATCCAGCGAAACGAACTACGACTACGTTGGCCAGCAAAACTAATTTTCGTAACAATAATGTATGTTGTAGACTAAATAAGTAATAAACCAGTGTTACGATCGGAGAATCGGTGTTAATAACTACTGTACACGATCCGAGTATGGCTACCACTCACCTGTGCGGATATTCGGCCCTTCTTCAGCCTCTGCAGATCTGTGTGGCTCCAGTGGCTTCTCGCCCAAGGCATGACATTTCTGAGGTCCTCATCAAAGCTGCATGAAAGCGAAATACGTTTGAATATTCACAACACTTGAAGGTCTTTTGAGTTTTCTTAAATTCAATTCAAATAGCTGAGCAATGGGAAAGGCAGCAACATTTGGTGCACTCACTACTCACTTAAAATCGTTGAGTTTGTTGTGCAGGAACTTTCTTATATTCCAGGGTAAGTCGTTATGCCCATCAATTAAAGGCACTTGGTCCAGCAGCTGCACCGCCACACGTAAGCGTTCTTCAAACGGCGCACCTAGATTGGAACGGAAGGGCGACACAGTGAAGCAGAGAAAGCAAAGTTAAGCGGCAAAAGGGAACCAACATCTACCAATGCTTGCATGTACATATGCACATAGGTATGTGTATGTATATGTCGATGTCGTTTGGCACCGGTGCGGTAACGGGCAGGGAACGCATCGGTTTGAGTTTGCTTTGTTCGCATTGTGCCAAAAAAAAAGCCGTGTCTATACCCTTGTCCGTGTTCGGCTTGTGTTCACGTCCATGTTGTGTTCGTGTCCATGTCCGTATGCAATAAAGTGTGGCAGCCCTTTCCGTACTTACTTGCAGCCACGCGTAAGGCCAGCGGCACGGCAACACTTGCAGCGCCAATTATTAGCAGTATCGAACTGACGGCCAGCCAGTGCTTCGCAGCGTCGAAGCCTGCAGCAGGATGCCGTGGCAGTGGTGTGCGGTGGGTGGACGGGCCGTAGTCCGAATGCGATGAGAGTGCAAATAGCAAATTACCGGGCAGCAATAAGGCAGCAGCGCACACGCCAGTAGGCGCGTACCGAGTGACCGAGAACGAGATCATAATTAAGTAAATTAAATGGAACAATGAAATGAGCGGGGTTGGGCTGGTTCCAAAGGAAAAGGACACACTGTGGATCGTGACTGATAGGGGTGTGTCTGTGCATATGGAAATATGTTTACTGCGGCATTGAGGAAAATGTTATGAATAGAGCGAAAGAAGCCGAGAAAAAGTAAAATCTGCAACATGATTTTGTCATTTAATTACTTTGATGTATAAATAGCTTCAAAGTGAAGCAAAAGAATGGAGGAAATAATTTTGGCGACTCATTGATCTAACCAATTCTGAAAATTATTTCTTACCAAAACTTTGCTTAATAACACTGTGCAAGTCGAAAATTCAGACATAGGGGGACTTACAGAGCGAGTTTTCATAGGTATACTGAGTTGAAATCCACCAGCCGTTTGGCTGAATTGGCTCTAGTTTAAGAGAAATCCGACTTTGAAGTTTGCTCATTTTCAAATGCTAACACTGTGCGACAGCATTTTTCACACTGGAAAAAATCCATATGGGCGTGAAACTAGAGACCAAACATAGTAATACTGCGTACTCAGTTTTTCATTTCTATATCCTTTGTCCTTTTAAAAGGACTTCAAAATTGTTTTGCGCAGCGCAACGTGGCGTATGAGTGCCATTTAGTTATATAGAATTATTTTATAGTATAATTAAATGACACTCATACGCCACGTTGCGCCGCGCAAAAAAATGCACATATCACAATTACACAGTTTGAATGTATTTTTTTTGGATTGGTGTCTTAAGCAAATTTGTTGGTTGTTAAAATATCTACAAACTTGCCGAAGACAGTAAAGCGATATTCGGAACGATTTAGGACCTATTAGCATTTAAACGTTCGAAGACTTAAGCGACGAACTCGACTAAAATGAGCAAACTTCAAAGACGGATTTCTCTTAAACTTGAGCCAATCCAGCCAAACGGGTGGTGGATCTCAACACAGTATACCTATGAAAAGTCGCTCTGTAGGTCTCCCCATGTCGGAATTTTTGAGGATAAATTTCACGCAGTGTAATTTATTGTTGATTTGGTGAAAGGATTTGTTTTATGTATTTGAAAATCATACAATACATCGATATACAATAGAAAAATCGTTTTAGAGGAAGAGAGCTTAAGTAGAGAAGCTTAAGTCGAAAATTGAAGTTTGAAAACCGTGTGCACATAAATTGTTCTGACCAATGCATGGTTGTTTCAAAAGATATGGTTAAGGGATAGAATTATTCAAATCGGAAAAACACTTTTAAGCGAATTGACTTCAATGAAGCTCCCAACTAAACAACAACTAAATTCTCTTAATTCAATTGGTAGCTGGGTCAGCAGTCTTGATTAGAGATGGGATTCATGTTATTCATACAGAATCCGGGGCTAAAGAAAAGGCTTAGTCAACAGTTGTGCTTTATTCTTAAGAGTAGATGCCGCTGACAGTTTCTTGAAATCAGCATCCGTCATTCCTAACAAAAATACGTTGTAATAAACAGTGAGCGCAACGTTTGAGCTCGCAGGTCTGTGTTGCATGTTTGCAGATTTTCACTTCCCGAAAGTGTGTAAGCTGATGTCGACTGATTGCATATCGTCGCAGTGCGTTGGGTGAGTGGGAGCGGATTTGGTGACCGTGCCGCATTGCGTGGTCTGTGTACTTACGAAAGGAATTTGTGCCCGAACTTGACGAGCCCCGACTGGGGCACTGGCGGTGCTTCCACGGCATCATGCTCGTTATGCTCGAGTGCAGCTGCTGGTGCTTCTGCTGTTGCGCCGCCGACTGGTGCTGCTGGCTGTGGTGCTGGTGGTGGTGCGGCTGGTTGTGCAGGTGGTGGTCGTGATGGTGATGATGCTGGTGCTGGTGAAGTTTATCTTTAAGGCCACTGTTTGTGCTACTGAGTGTCGTGAACGAGGCATTGTTGAGCAGGTTGGCTGCGGCGCTGAAGCTGCAGCTGCTGTTGAACACATTTGCGGGTGTCTGGAATTTCTGGTAGGGCAGGTGGCCGGCCGTCAGGCAGCCGTCCGCGTCGACCAGGTTGCTGTAGCTGCGACTGATGGCTGGCGGCGGCGGCAGCGGTCCATCGCTGTGTAGCCAGTCGCTCTCGTCGCCGGTGTGGAAGATGTTCTTGCTGTGATTGTCGCGATGTGGCCGCCCGACTCCCAGGCTGCCGGACTGATGCTGCTGCCCGAAGTAGTCGCGCGAGAAGCTCGAAAACGACTGCGAGAAACAGCGGCAGCGGTCGGCGAAGCGTTGTTGCTGTTGCTGTTGAAATTGCTGATTGTACTGGGACAGCTGGCGGGCGCAGTCGCTGCTTGGGCCGATGGTGTTGTACTTGCTGAGGCTAAGCGCGCTGCGGTTGCTCTGCGCGTCGCGCTGCGCCCTCGCCAAGTCCGCGCTGGGACCAGAGGCGCTGGGGCCGGCGTGCAGGAAGCACAGGCTAGGGTCCGAGCGCTTCGAGTTAGGTAGGAAGATGTCGTCGAGGAGGCAGGGCGGGGGATAGTTGTTGAAGGAGGTTGTGACGTGGTTGCCCACGTGGCAGACGTCCGGCTTCGCATTGGAGGCCATGGTGGCCAGAGTGGCGACGTTCGTTTTGTGCGACCCGCCGCCGCCGCTGGCCATGATTTCGGCGCCGACCGCGTTCGCGCACTTCAGTATCGAAGTGGTGCAGTCGTCGATCACCGATCCCACATCGAGGGCACTGGCGGCGCAATCGTTCAACATGTCGCCATTGCACAGGGTGGCGATTTTGTTATTGTTATTGTTGTTGGCGCTGATGTTAGTGCAGGTTGCGGGAGCCCTCTGTGACTGATGCTGCTGGTGTTGTAATTGCAGCAGACGCAGGCTGCGCACGCTGCCGTTCCGCTTCATTGAAGGCGGCGGCGGCACGGGCGGAATTGTGTCCACGTCCGACGACGACGGTGTGTCACTCTGAGGAAAAAGAGCAAAAGTAAAGGAAAAAGATACATTAAACTGTGAAAAAGCGAATGAAAACTGAACTGGGCGCTGGGAAGTGGTGAGGGAAGACGAAGAGCGCGGCCCACCAGAGTCGATGCGGACAAAAGCAGCGCACTTCGCCCGTAACGGATTTGTACATTGAATTTTCGGGTGCTGATGAGGGGGGCACCCTTTGTTCGGGTACTTAAAATCACCCTCGGTTTTGTGAGTGTCCATTGAGTGTGGCAACTGATAACGACGGCCAATATGGACGCATCATTTCCGCACCCTTTCGCAATGGTGCGTGTTCTTTTTTGGTTTTTGAGCCGTTTGCGATTGGATATTTTTAAAGACGGAAAGTTTTAGGAAAAGCGCAAACGCCGAGGCAGTCGAATAACGTGAATAAAGGATATTCGATATCAAATGATTTCGGCTCGAGAATTCGGTAGGTGCCTAATTGAATTTGTTTCGGTCAAATTCACAGTGCGTCTACTTGCAGCGAACTGGGACGAGTGCGACGGGGAGTTTGTTCAAATTGGGTTTTCTGAGAGGCATCGTCAGTGGCTTGATTTGGAATTGTATTTCCTGTCGTTTGACGCACATCGATAACATTTCAAATCATTTTTCCATTTATCAAGTTTTCCTTTGCGTTTTGATTGATTTACGAGGAGGCACTCGGGCGCATCCGCCTCGTGCTTTCCGCTTTCGCCGCATGCGGTGTGAAATGGCATTTTGATGGTATCAGGTTTTGCGTAAAATTGGGAAAATTTGGTACCCAGCATTCCCGCCCGATTAAAATCATTTAATTTTGTGCCAACGCTGCGCATAAGGAAATTAAAAGTAACAAAAGACAGTGTTGCACAGTGGGCCACTTCTTAACGGTAACTTAATAATTTAATTAATAATTAAAAAATGAATGATTTTTCGCTTAAACAAAGGGGTCATAGTTTAGCGGTAAAATCGGTTGTTTCAAAAATTATTTCGTGATATATTAGCAGTTTCTCTAATTTAATGCTTGAGTGTTGAATTCGATTATGAGAAAGTGAATAAATATGTTTAAAATTTGATCTCGTCTGCAGTGAACAAGAAATCGTAGGTTTCTCGTAGGATTTCTGTTCCAGAAAAATGTTTCATGGATTGTTTAGTTTGCTTGGGCACTTTCGAAAATCTGTACTTTCTAATATCGAATTTCGACTTACTAGGTCGCTTACTGTAACGCAATTTGACACTGGGTGTTTGAAGGCATTTTCGTTAAAATCATGTTTTATGGAACAAATATTTCAAAATTAATGAATGCTTCAACTTAAAGCTGTATATTTCTTCAGTTGACAAATACTTTTAAAAAATATTATTATCTTCCTAATGTGTCCGTGTTAAGAAACAGCATTTGTTTAATTAATAATTCATTGTTTGAATTTGGTTCTCTTTAAAAAGTCGTTTATACATAAATAATACGACGTTGATTACACTGCACAACAAAATCAAATTTTTTTTAAATAACAAGGTTCTGACAACGGATTCTGGTAGAGGGGACAAAAAAAAAATATACGTGTATCGGCGTTTTGATAGTTTACATCTGAATTTTTTTCACATTTTCAGTTTTGGCTTAATTCTGGCGATGAAATTAATTTCCGAGCTTTGATGTATTCAGAGACCTATAGTAGAATTTTATGGTGAATATTTTCGTGGTACATTTTTTTCTTAAAAAGTCCTGTTTTACACAACATTTGCGGCATTTGACAAAAAAATGGTCAAATTGACCCATACAAATAGTAGCTACAGTGTTAAAATGCTCCTTAAAAATATTCTTCGTAGTATTTTACATCAAATTGCTGAACACATCATATACCTAAAATGTAAGGTTACATGGTTTTCATATACGTATATCTTTTTGGGCCCCTCTACCAGAATCCGTTGTCAGAACCTTGTTATTTTTTTTGTGTTGTGCAGTGTTATTGAAGTATTGTTTTATTTATTTTAGATGGAGAAAATACTCCATTTCTTGTACTTGGAGGTTTTTCCGCCGGTTAAACATCTGAGAGTTAAATAATCGCCTATAAAGATACATCCAACTCCTAGTTTGAAGTACTTTTGCTCCCAACTGAACGGACATGTGTCTGACTGCCTATTAGTGAGTAGCAGAGCTGTTAAAGAATGCAATCATTTGCGAATAATTAGTCAGTTGATTTTTTGGCAAAAAAGTGCATTCATTTTTTGTATTCAATGAATAAGAATAAAAAAATGAAGTCATTATTCAGACTAAAAATTTATGAATAATTATTCATTTTTACATTCATTTTTTGCTAGTCATTTGATTGCAATCATTTGATTGCAATATCAAAATGAAGTCAATTGAAGTCATTTGAAGTCATGTGAAGTGATTTGAAGTCATCTGCAGTTAAGCTAAAGCCAGCTACCCTAAGGGCCACTTTTTCAGTGCGAGTTTAAACCCAGTTCAAACGGAGTTTGCTTGAACTTGGTTTAAATTTGAACTAAGTTTAAATGACAAAGTAGTTTTTCAGTGCTAGTTTAACTGGAGCAAATTTTTGTCATTTGAGTATGGCCATACTTTTATCTAGCTAATAATTTTCCTTTGTTTTGATTGTCATTCGTAAATAAATTCTTTGCGCTCAAATAATGTATTTATGTAATTAAAAAATTCAACATTTTTCGTCTCGGGAAATCGAATGTCTTCTTGCACTTTTGAAAAAAAATACACAAGTGCTCGAGTGCAAGAAGGACCGCGTGAGTACCGAGGAAAAACAAACCAAATAGAAAGAAATTGAGGACGATTTCGATTCAAAATTTGTTGATAAGTTCCGGTGCGCGAAAACGTTGCGCACAAAGTATAAGAATCTAAAATAGTGCAAAAAAAGAATTTCGCTCACGACAGGCAAGAGCTGACCAAAACCAAAAATAAATGAACTGTCAGAAGCTGTTGACAGTTTAAACTTATTTTAACCATGCAAGGTTGGGCGTTTAAACTGAGTTTAAACTTCAGTCAAGTTTGACTGAAAAACTCGATTTTGCGTTTAAACTAAGTTTAAACTAGAAACTGAGTTAAACTCGCACTGAAAAGTTGGCCGTAAGTCAATTCACTTTATGCTTGACATAAGCCTTCATCGATAACAATGCTGAATCGCTATCCAACAATTAAAAAAGCGTATGTAAAATATAACACACCGTTACCTTCTTCAGCTGCCGTGAAACGGTTATTTTCGTTTGCAACACTATTAAATACGCCTCGTCGAGGTTTCCTTTCGGACAAAAATTTCAAAAAATTATTATTGTTGAAAGTAAATCATGTCATTTAAATGAATTTACATTCATTTGATTGCTACCTTTTGTTAGAATGAATTATTTTAATTTTAATTTTGTTAATATATTAAATATTTTTCAAAAAGCGCTGATCTTAATTTAGTGACTTCACTGAAAAATGAAGTCATTAAGTGACTTCACCAAATGACTAATTAGTCAGAATAACAGAAATGACTTCAGACTTCAAATTTTTAGTCTTTAGTCAAAATGTTAGTCAAAGACTGCAATCAAAAAGTGAAGTCATTGACTGTGACTTCAACTGATTTAATTCGCATTTGATTGCATTCTTTAACAGCTCTGGTGAGTAGCTGATGAGCAGATCTGAACTTGCAAATTTTCTGGTATAGCATATGTTCCAAGACTTTAGAGAGGAACGGTAGAATTTCAATCGGTCGGTAGTCGTTACAGGATTTTTGAATTATTTTTACTCTTTTCCCGCTGCTAGGAAAAGTCGATGTGGTAGAATTGTGTTGAAAACGGGAGTAGCATACGGTGAGTATTAATGCAAATACGTATATCTTTGGTTGAATGTTGGCGGCGATTATGAGTACAAAAAAACAAAAAAAAAAGAACCTAACAATTTATTCTAACCACCAGAAAATTTATGAATTTAAAAATTAGTCAAGTTTTCAACGTACACCGGTTGCGGAGAGCATTTTGCAAGTATAAATACTCAGAATCTCACTAGTCAATTTATTTACAACAGATTTTGGAACAATTTACGGAAAGCTATGTGTTAAACGTGGTACTAATTTTTATATTTTGCTGATGATGCGTTGGCTTTAGCTCGGTCGCCCTTTTATTTGCGTAATCCCAGTGTATGGATGAGTTCGGCAGAATAAACCAAACTGTTAGATACGAATATTCCATCAATTTATATCAATGCCGGCATTTGGTTTTTTCCCCCTTTGCGAAAGAAACCAGACAAACATTTGGCTTCAGGTGCAGTACATTCCTGTTGTTAAATCTTGCAACGGCACCACAAGATAACCAACATCTGGGTGCACTTATAAAGTGGTGTCCGCTACAAGGATCCAAGTGACATAGGGGCAAAAGGAGCGTGCACATTGGGTCATGTTACCGTGTGTATGTGCAGGAAAAACCGCAGGACAAGAATCATTGTAAATAAATACTGGTTATGTGTTACTATTCACATCTTGTACAAACGGTCTTGTATTGTAGAATTGGCAAATTGGTGAGAGAAAGCTGCATTTGCTATACCATTGTAAATATGCAACACTTAGAATCCATAGTTTATATTTCCTGAAAACTGAAAACATGTAAAAAAGAAATAAAGAAACAAACCAATCGGGATAAACAAATTAAAAGTTTTAGTGAGGAGAATTGTGATTCTCCTTTTACTTTACGAAATAATGCTTACGTCAGGCGGCCATTTCTTTAAAAAAGTAATGGGAAATCGTTAGCGAAATATGGAGTACTTCGCAACGAAAAATAATCATGCTGTAATGCATTGATTCATCCTTCCATTTCCGACTGGGTGGTCTACACTCATGTTTTTTAGTGTATGAACATATTAAATTGACTTTTGACTAAATACAACGTTAAAACTTTCCACTGTTTGGCACATTAGATGGACACCAACGAGCGCGCTGCTGATCGCGGAAAGTGCAAGCAAATAAAAGTTGGCAAAACAAAACAGAAATTGCATTTCCGGCGTGTGTGAGCTCTTTGCAGAAAGTTTAATGCCATAATTACTGGAGAGCGCACTTAAATTTGCGCGCATATGTTCGCCGGGCATTATGAAAACATTACTCAACTGTAATGAGTTCATATTTAATGCTCTCGAAAGTAATAAACGCGCCGCAATGAAACCCACCGAACCGCTGCACTCGATGGTGCCTCTGAGGTGAGTGCGCCGCGACCCTTCTGCCGGCGCTCGCCTCGAGCGCGCCGAGTTGATTGCAGTTGCGCACCAAGTGGCGGCGTCCGTGCACACACACGCGCTGTTATTTACAGCAGGAAGCGGAATGCAAAAACGCAAAGTAAAAGCGAAAATAACTCATACAAATGCAAACAGAAAGCGCGCTCACAAGCGGCCCCCCTCCGCTCGTGCGTGGGCAAGTGTGCGTGCATGCAAACAGGATATTCACACTCGCACACATCGAAAGTCATAAACCATCGCGGATATAAATCAACACATCTACACAGCCACCAGCCACCAGTCGGCATCCTGCATCCAGCATGCAGCAGCAGAAGCACCGCAGCGTTGACAGCGTAAAAAATTCGCGCGAGCGCGCAGAATGTGTTTTGCTTTTAGTTTTTAGTTTCGGGCTTTTGGCTTTTAGCTTTCGCCTTGACTCGGGCTGTGGCTGTTGCGAACTGTTGTTGCAATTTGCATGCGTGCGAGTGCGCGCATTAAATTGTGCAAGGCAACTTAAAGCATTAGCGAGCCGCCACCCGCCGAGCGCCAGGACCGCGCTGCAGCAGTGGCGAGGTTGCTGGTTGCTGCTGCTCCGAATGCAGTGCGTTTAGTCTGGAGCGGCAATTAGCGTTATTAAAACATTTCCAGCGTTTTTCGCTACGTGTGCACTTGACTGCGATATTTGCGAGTGCGCTTGCGCAGCCGGAACGACCAGGTCCGGACTGAATGGCGGAACTGGTGAATGTACTTAAACGCTTTGTTTCGCATTCGGCTTGTGCGCAGCGGAGTGCACCGCTCTAAATTTTCTAAAAATGGTCGTTCTAGTTCGGGCAAATCTGAATTAAAACAGTTAAAATGGAATGTCCTTCACTTCATCCAAAGTTCAGCATTGCTAACGAAGAGAATGTTGGGGAGCTCCCTGGTCCTGTGGTAAGTAATGGGCCGATGTGAAGGCTTACAGTTGGGATCATTAGGAGAGTTGATCGTCTGGCTGCCTGTCTGTCTGTACCCGCCGGTACACACGATAGCGCTCAACAAATTTAAGATATCCAAATAACAGAATTCAGATAACGAAAGTGTTTTATGAATCGTCGCTTTACTAAAACATTTTTTGAAATTTTCTTTTCCCATATCAACAAAGATAACACTGCACAACAGCATGTCTGTTGCATGGAGTTTTTTACATGAATCTGAATCGTTTTTCCACGCTGTTTTCAAAACCATACTCCGTTTTAATGCAACAGCTCTAGTTTTCGCAAAAAATGGGCGCGTCACTTTTTCGAATTTTCCTCGGCTTTTTTTTCGTTTTCGACTGTAATTTCTGAACCAATAATCCTATCGACATGATTTAAATATCGTTGAACTTACAATTTCACGCCATCTTTTCTGACATTAATAAATTGTATGCTTTCTAAATGGGCGTGGTAATAAGGTTTCAAAATAAGAAAATATTGAATTTTAAGGCGTTTTTTTTTATGGAGAAAATTTTACAGATGTTTCATAAAGTATATGTGTACACAAAGTATATGAATATCTTAAGAAGAAACATCAAGCAGTACAACTCAGCCAATTTATTTGTCGGCATACACATTAGTATCGCAATAATAGCAAAAATGTACCATAGTCATTTTCATACTTTTTCCTTAAAAAATTAGAAGTCTCAAAATATGCTCTTTTATATGTTCCATTTATAGTCTGGAATACAAGCAAAAAACAAAAAGATTTTGAATTGCTCGAAACAAAAAAAAAAAATTAAAATTTTTGTATATTTTTAGGCCCATAATTTTTTAAGGAAAAAGTATAAAAAGTCATGAAAATGGCTATGGTACATTTTTGCTATTATTTCGAAGCGAATGTGTATTCCACCAAATAATTTGGCTGTGTTGTATTGTTTGGTGTGTCGGTTTTCATTATACACCTAACTCGTTAATTGTTTTAAAAAAAATATGTATGTTTTTGACCAACAAAGAAAACGCCTTAAAATTCCATATTTTCCAACTTTGAGGTCCAATTACCGCGACATTTTAAAACATATAAAAATAAGTTGCATCGGAAAAGAAGCCGTGCGGTGTTGTTAATGCGATAAGGTGTCAATCATGTCAATCGGTTTTTTGGTTTAGAAACTACGATCAAAAATATGGAAAAAGTAGGGGAAAAACTGAAAAAATGACACGGTACTTATATCTCATTAACTAGAGCTGCTGGAAAAAATCTGAGGATAGATTCGAAATCAGCGCACCCAAACTAGTAAGAAACAGTAGAAAAACTCCATGCAACAGAAAAAAAGTGTTTTTTTGTTGTGCTGTGTAATTTTTTATTCTCAATTTGTTGGGCTTATAATGCCCGCGAGCGTCTGTGAGTTGTGCGGTTCAGGGTTTAGGGGGTAAGATATTGTCCAAGGGAAACAACTAACGCAACAGTGATTAAAGTCCCTAGAATACAAATAAGTAGGGGACATATGTACAAACGAATCACAAATGTCTACTTTTACTATCAACTATGAAAACGTTCACAAGAAAAATAAGTTTTGGGTTGCTTCTACATGATTTGGACAGTTAACAATTAACAACTGCTTCTTTCCTAATATTGACACAATGCCAGACTGAAATTTCCTGTCCCTGCAATGTGGGTGGGTTAAGGACTAATGGACTGTTTGTAGATCCAAATTGGCGCTAATTGAAGGCAAAAAGTGCTTCGCATGCAAATTTTTGGGCTTGTTCAGCGCTCGTATCGAGCTTAAAGCGGATTCTGTGGACATGGTTCAGTCAGAAGTGAACTGCTGCTCGTCGTTGTCCCCATTGATATTGCGGCAATATCGCAGCGACCTGCAGCGCGTTTACTTTAAGAGTCAAACCATTAAGGTCAAACAATTATGGGCGCCTTTGGGTCGTAGCGTAGCGTCTTGGTATGCGGCACGCTCGTCCACGAGGCATTTTAATTAAAAACTTTTCCCATCAGGTGTGCACATGTGCTTTAATATTAATTGCTTAACTACGACGAAAAACAAGAAACAAAATGGCTTGCGCCATTACGCATTGGGCGCTACAACTGTCGGCGTTAACGTTTCAGAAACCGTTCGCGGGGCGGAAAGTGGCAGTGCGATGTTTGTGTGTTTGTTTAGGTCTCGTAGTCGTACGCGGAGGTTTTGTTTTCTGCAAACGTGCCGCACGCATTTGTCATAAACGGCTGAGCACGCACTGTGGTGTACAGCTCCTTCGCGCACAAAGTCTTTGCGAGCGCGCACTGAAAACCGAAATGCGAAACCATTACACTCACCTGCACATCGTCTTTGAGCCCACCGCTGCCCACCCCTCCGGCCATTGTTGTCCCGCTAGTGACTTGAGCACATCCGCTGCTGCCGCCGCCGTGGAACAATTTACGATTGCGCTCGCGTTCCAGTCTCATGAGTATCTGTGCGTTCTGCTCGCACGTGTAGGTGTGTGCCTTGTGCCGCCGCTCCAGGCTGTACTGATAGAGTGGCCGCGCAGGATCCGGATTGATTTCGGTATCGGCGCCGGCATCGCAGCTGCACAGTGACTGGTTGCTGCGGCCCTTGCTGCGGCGCAGCGAACCGCGGTTCTGTGGCGCTTGTGGTTGCGGCGCCACATTTGCCAACTGCTCGCCGACGCAGTTGGCAAATGTGACGTTGTTCTGCGTGCGCTGCGTGGGCGCAACGTGTTGCTGCGCGAGGCTGCTGCTCGAGCTGTTGCAGTTGCCGGCAGCCGCCGATGTCAGATTGCTAGCGCCGCCGATGCCGCCCACCCCGGAGCAGCTGCCCGAGCGCAACATCTGCATCGCCGTGTCGGAGTAATGCGGCGACACCTCGTAGCTGTCGAAGCTGATGTCGTGCGCGGCTCCGGCGGCACGCGCTCCGTACGCCGCCGACGGTGTGATTGCTGGGTAGCTGGGCGCTATGGTAGCTGTCGTCGGACTGAAGGAACGGAAACGCTCGCAGGCGCGCAAGCTGCTGCGAGGCGCTGTTGTTCCCGTGGCGCCGAAGCTGCCTTTTCGCTTCGACGGCGAGACGTAATAAATCTCGCGCTCGTCGAATTGCACCTCGTGCCCGTTGCCATTGCCATTGCCGAGGGCTGCGGCGTGGCAATTGCGGCCGACGGGGGCCGCTGTGGCGGTGGTGGCTGTACTGCTCGTTGTGCTGCCGCCACTGGTGCTGCCCATGCTCGCATGGTCGGACAGCGACTGCAGCAGCGGATTGCGGTGGCCGTTGGCCAGGGCGCCGTGCGCTGCGGGATATGTCTTGGGCTCCGGTGTGGAGTTGCAGCTCGAGCGGAACGATTCGCGGATCGACTGTTGGTGGTGCAGACGCGGCTCGTTGCTGCGGCGTAGTTCAGTCATTGTGCGCTTGAGTACGGTGCCAAATTGGAGAGTGAATTCGCGGACGCATGTGCGCGGTCTCCGTTCTCGAATCTGTGTGCTTACGTGGACTAGAAAAGCCGAGATCTAATTTCCGGTTTCGTTGACCGTTCCCCAGCGTTTCCACCTAAGGCTTATTGTCTTTATGCGGATGCCGCAGATGCTGGCGTCTTTGGTTTGTATGCTGTCTGCTCGCTGTGGCTGGCTCATGAAAAATTCATGGAACAGAAGTGGCGTTAATGCGCTCCAAACAGTTCCCGCCGCGCTCAGATTGTGCAGTCAGCATTTAAATTACTCCTGCTCAGTGAACGCGCGTGCGACATACCGAAGGTGACATATGGCTAAGTACGTGTGTGCCCTCGTTTTGCGCAGTCTTCCCTTCCGGCGCTTTGCTCTGCTTACACAACTACGCGCGCATGTTTTCGGGCCACTTTATGTTTGTGTCATTTTTGTATAATAACAAAATTTGAAATTTGAGCGGAGTCTACGTTGCGATGCGGTCGCCGCCGTGTTGGCAGTGCTGAATGTTAATCCGGATTGCGATTGCCCTGCGACAAGCAAACAAATTCAAAATCCGCGTTCTTCTCAACTATTGCTGCTGCTCACAGAGCCAAATTGCTGAATGAACACTTTCACTTGCTTAATCTGACGTAAGCTGTGCACACAACACGAGCGTGTGTCCTTTTGTGGAGGGAGTATATCTCTGTATATCTCTCAAACGGCGCCGCGGAAATGCCCAAAAGAATTCCTTTGAAAGCGTATTTCGCCTGCTGCAATTCAAATGGCAGTCATTGAGCCAGATCGTATCGCTGAACCGACCTTCTTCGGTACGGCTCGAATAGTGAGCTCAGACGGGCGTCTGTCCAGGTTGGGACTCAATTGGATTAAAGGATTTTGTCTGAAAGGAGAAGATGGAAAGTTGTGTAATGAATAAACGTGTGAACACTTCAGCGCCAACTAAATAAATAAATCTTCTTGTCAAATCACTACTGAAAGAAAAAGTTTATCGGTAAGTAAGTGAATGGGATTAAAGTAACTGCAGTATTCGGGGCCTTTGTATTGCGGAAGAAACAATTTTAACCTTGATTGCCGAAACACGCCTTATTCACTCGCAAATAACACTGCACAACACATTTTTTTTTGTTTAACATCACATTTTAGGTATATGATGTGTTCAGCAATTTTATGTAAAACACTACGAAGAACATTTTTGTGGAGCATTTTAACCCTGTACCTCCTATTTTTATGGGTAAATTTGACCCTTTTCTTCTAAAATGCCAAAAATGCGGTGACTTATAGTGAAATTTTGCGTTCAACATTTTTTCCATACACACTAACCCTCAAAAATCAAGTTTTGTAGGACATTTTAGTACCAATTTTGAATAAGTACGAAATAAACACTTAAACAAATTTTCAGTTTTGGCTTAATTCTGGCGTTCAAGTTAATTTCTGAGCCTTGATGTATTCAGAGACCTATAGTCGAATTTTATGGCGAATATTTTCGTGGTAAATGTTGTCCATAAAAAGTCCTGTTTTGCAGGACATTTTTGGCATTTTAGAAAAAAAAGGGTAAAATTGACCCATAAAAATAGAAGCTACAGGGTTAAAATGCTCCACAAAAATGTTCTTCGTAGTATTTTACATCAAATTGCTCAACACATCATATACATAAAATGTGAGGTTACATGGTTTTCGTATGCCGATTTACCATAAGAATGAGCAAAAAGGGGAAAACTTTGACCTCCCCTAAAAAAAATTCAGATGTAAACTTTCAAGACGCCGATACACGTATATCTTTTTTTGGCCCCTCTACCAGAATCCGTTGTCAGAACCTTGTTATTTTAAAAAAAGTTTGTTGTGCAGCGTAATTTTTTATTTGAGCTGTCATGAACTGATGAAAAACGTTTAAGCTAAATAATATAAAAATCAGGTACTATGGTAGGTATATCTGGTGGCTGGATCATGGCACGTAAAAGTCTGCGTTGAGATGGCCTTGTCAGCTGCCGGCTTAATAGCTCGAAAAACAGTTATCCATTCTAACATTCCATATGCGCTAATGAAAAACGCCACGGAATACGTTGAGCGGTTGTCAAATAAGTGATTTTTCCACTGGCTATCCCGTTTTCCATTTTGCAACGGTACACAGTGGAGTATTTGAACAATCTACCTTGCCAAAATTCTTTGACCAGTGAAACGGTGTCACATTACTCCTTTGACATTATTTACGTTCTACTTTGGCATTATGACAAATGATATTTCTGAAACTGACTTTTTGCCAGCTGGATTGTTCAAGTACTCCACTGTGCAGTAGTAAAAAAGGTGGACGGTAAACAAAAAAAAAAATTAGGACTGGTCACTTCACAGAATTTTTTTTTATAAACTTCCCGATAGCAAGCTGGCTTTCGCCAGCTCATCGGAGCTGTGTTGACCAAGCTAACACACTCCGCATCGTAGTAGAACAATCGATTGAGTGTTGATCAGTGTTGCCAGATCAGGAGATTTCCTCCTAAATTTAGGAGATTCTTGGCCTTTTAGGAGAATTTTTAGGAGGAGGAATTGTTTAGGAGAAAGTTAAGGAGATTTATATTACAGGTTAGGGGGTTTTTCGAATCCTTAGTGGATTTTCGGGAGATTTTTTGATGAGGAAGATGTATTGGAAACACTGGCAAAACATATTTTGGCAACTATTTTAATAATCAAAGCACCTAAGCTCGTTCTATCTCTCAAAATGTTTAGAAATAAAATTTAGCTTAAGCATTAGTCACCGTCGTCATTGTATGAGCTATGTAACCACATGTTGGGTAACTAAGAATAATTCGAAGGACATAATGAATCTCGGGAGAACCGTGGGAACGAAGTGAATCCGAAATTCCGAACCCAAATATGATCAGATGGCGTTGGCGCCTGGAGAGATGTCTTGAAGTTCCGTAACGGACTGTTACGGCCAGCTAAGTAAGTAAGAAAACTAGAGGCTTGAAGGATTCTCGGTAAATAACTTCGATTTCAACTGTTAGTAAACCATAATCCAGGAAAGGCAGAATATCAAATCGATCCAAAGTGATGTGATTTTAATGATAGGCCATAATTGATAAAGCCTCGATTATCAGGTTCCCTGCGTGATTTCTGTGCACTTGCACATCTCATTGGGTGTTCGTCTGCGCACTTGACATTATGTTTCATTGAAAATGCCGAAACTTTTGCATTGCCACTGCCTTTGTTTACGCAAAGAGGGGCACGTAGCAATCATTGAATGCGTTTAAGCGAAAACACTCAGCCGCTGCTCCATCGAAGGCTTTTGAACTCAACCAGCGCGGCGCAACAGCAACAGCAACAACCAGCGCAAAGTTGAAATTATTAAATTTAACATTGAAATTCGAAAAGTTTCGCCAACAGTCACGTAGACAGCGCCCGACCCACTTGTTGTGGCAGCTTGCGGCCGGACGAGTTGCGTCTGGCTCGCTGCTGGCATTGGCGTCGCGTGCTTTTGGCTCATATCGGCGGCAGCAGTCGCGGGCGACCGGTGGCGGGGCTTTGTTGTTTATTGTCCAGTGGCCCGCGGCGGCATTTTATTCAAATTGGATGAAGATGTCGCGCGTGTTTATCGTCGCCACGCTCGAATTTATTTGCATTTTGTTATTAACAGTATTTGCAGTATCGATTATGATGATTACGATTACACCGGCTGTATGCGACGGCAGCGCGAGCCCCCCTGCCGTTCTGCGCACGCCCGCCTTGCAGATCTCCGGACGGAGCGAATTTCTCTGACATTTTTCGCTTTAAAGTGGACAATGCTCGCTCGTTGGCGGCGCTTCCAGTTGCTTCTTTTTAGTCGCTGTTTTGCGTGTTGTTTTTGTTGTACCTGTATGTGTGTTTGTGTGTATGTTTTGTAAAACGAGCGCAAGCAGAACAAAAGGCGCGCGTGAGTGCACTAAATATGTCAATCAATATTGTGAGAAATTTCGAACATGACAACGGCGAAACGACCACTGCCGCGCATGGCCGGGGACTGTGAAACGGCCTCGCGCTTTTACTCTTCGCAAGCGCTGTGTGCTCGGGGGCGTTTGCCTGCATTTTACGTGTTTTCGCAATGTTTTGTTGTCTCGGCGGAGTTTCGTTAAAATCAATAAAGGCAGAACGTCACTTTTTGTGCTTTTTCGCAGCTTGCTGCTGCGTAACATGCAACGTTCAGCAACATGCAAGCGGCGACGGAACACGAAACGATGCAATGCGGTGCGGCGTTGAACACGTTTTTCTTTACTGGCTAAACAGCGGATTGGCATTCGATGTTTTCGCGTTGCGACTTTGCGTTTTTCGGTGACGGAATTGGAACGGTGTGTTGGAAATGTGTTGGCAGTGCCCTGAAATCGCGATGCCTTTGGACCAAAGGTGCCGCGAGATTATATGCCGCAAGATTATTTCGACAGTTTTCAACTAAATTGAAATATTCGTACCGAAAATGGCGACGAATGCGTTTACGGCGCTTTCTGGCAGTTGTGGCGCATCGTGTAGCGCCGAAACGCCGCAGAACAATTCAACGACTCTGCCTATGTCGTAAACGAATTTCGAAGTGGAATTAAGTTGAGCAAAATAAGCTCGTAGGCACATCTACAGACACACGCACACGTAGACATAGAAAAAGCGCCACCGAAACACGGCGCGCAGACATGTGGTGCCGACATAATAAAAAATCGCACGTTGCATCGTCTTACGCTCATAAATTAGACGTAAACCATTTTTGGGGGCGCGTAGGCGTTTGCGGCGTAGCGGCCATCTTTCGCCTACCCACCCCCTCCCCGGTGGCAATCAATTTCGCGGCGTGGCGGGCGCATCTTCATTTTTCATTTTCGCCCCGCTTCGGCGCTGCGAGCATGATATGGTGTACGATCGCAGACGCATATTTAAATTCGGCGCGTTTATCACACGACGCTGCAGCGCAGCCGATTCGAAAACATTTTTAATGAGCATGTAAAATGAGCAAATGCATAATAATTTCATTTGCAATCTTCATCTCGTCATCTTCAATCCAAAATGTGATGAAATTTGAATAATTGCAGTCGCGCCAACGCGGCGTATACGCAATAAAATCCCCATTAATTCCAGAGCAGTCGCGACACGGCAAATCAAAGACTGCCGGCCGAGGTGGCGGCGGCGACTCACAAATAAAGAATTCACTGCTCGTCCCGGCGCGGCCTTGATGTGCGAAATACGCCGCCGCCTTTGGTGCAAACTGTCGCTTTTTCTAATTGAATGCCGCTTTGACAGCTTGGCCTGTGACATTTCGGCGGCAGCGCGACTGCTGTACCTGCGTTGAATTGAAATAACTCAATTTGCATGCGGATTTTCCCGGCTTACACACACGTTCACACCTGTGCATGGATGGGTGTGCGCAGTTCTATTTGGGTTTCTGTTTGTTATTAGGATTTCAATATTCAGTTGCCGCGACCCCCTTTGAAAATTGGAGTTTCTGCCAACGCGACTTCTGAATTGATTTGAATTTAAATTGATTTTCCAACAATACTTAAATACTTTATTACATTCGAACAGCTCGAGTTATTGTTTGTTAGAAGCGCACAAGCTTAAATAACAAAAACCAAACTTTTTATAATATGCAAACTACTTATTGATTATTTTATTTTGCTCTGGTCTTGTCAGGATGCGAATTAGTTTTAAAAGCGAATGTGGCTGAGGACGTGAAAGCGAATGTGTTTGAAAACTAATTATCGTAATTTTATTGTTAATTTTTATAGTGTGTTTAGTTGAATCCAGTTCTTACAGAAGTTAGGGCATGTTTACGAGTTGTACTATGCAATTTAAGATTTCCGAAAAAATCTGTTGTCAGAAAAGGATATGTATATATATATTTCGTCTTAGTTATAAGTCCTTCTTTTTCATACACAATGTTTTGACATAGCTTTAATAAGTATAAAACAACGACAGTTTGTTTTTAAATCTCAAATATTCTATTTTGGACGACTGATTTCATGTGTTTCGTTTTATGGATCTGATTTGTTATAACCCAACGAACAATTAGAAAAGACGAATACAAAACTGAAAACAGTACAGTCGATACACTTTGCTCAACACAATGCATTTTATAGCTCCAGATGAACAATAAACAACAATAGGCGCCACCGTCAATATACAACTGCCATTGCATGGCATTTGACATTTAAAAACGACAAGATTTTCAGATATGAAACAATACACATTCGCACAATACGTGCACTAAAAAAGTGAAAAATATTGTTATGAAAATGACTTCTAAGTTCGTCTCTGGATTGTGCTTGAAAGATAAAACCACTTCAATTACTCAACGCAAAACGCATTCCAAAACCATCAATCACTTTATTTACAAATTTACACCTGTTTGTCTTTACACCTGCTACTACTTATTGGACTATTGCATGTTTCCCCTTTGCTTGCTCAAATCGGACTCGTCCTCTGTGCTGTATTGGGCTGCCTTTTATACTTGTCTGGTTATCGCGCCGATTGTTCTCGCATATTCCAATTGGACTATCTCTCGATCGTTCTCGTACATCCCATTACCATCGCGAGCCATCCTTGCCATATCGAAATTTTAGCAAGTCTGCCGTACTCTAAAGTGCGTTCCTAAAAGTATGCCCGTAAAAACAATCATGCATAGCACAACGACAGAGTGCCTCATCGTTACAATATAGTCGAGACGATATTTCAGGAAGGGAAGGATTATTAGGATGAGAGCTATGTTAAAAGTCTACGTTAACCATCCGCAAACAATACCAACTTTCGAAGTGGGCACTAATATCGCCATCGTCGAGACAGAACCCCGATTACATGAAAGGGCGGTTTTTCGGTTGATTCAAAAAACATATCCTATACCTCTTGTTGAAACACCCCAAAGCTCATTATAAGATTAATTAATTACGCGAGACTAAGCTTCCCGCAACCACCCGTGTTGTGCGTGTGAATTTGTACGCGGGTGGAAGGGACCTACAGTTTTATGCCGGTTCCGAACGGTAGGTTGGGAGCTTTTTCATAGGCAATTTTTACTCTCAGAGATTTGCCATTTCCAGCTGAGAGGACAGCCACCGAAAGAGAAAACGGTGTTTTTGGTGCCTTCGACTCGCGGTCCAACCCACTAACCAACTGAGCCACGGTGGCTTCATTATAAGATACCTTTGTAAAATGTGTTTAAAAATGTATTTTTGGGGATGCGAATTTTTAATGTAAAGGCGGAATGCACTAATACGAACACTCCGAGGACGGATTGTGGAAGATGAAATTACTTCCCAGTGAGCAAGAGGACAGGCGCACATTGAAAAAAATTTTACCGAAAACGTTTTTCAAACTAACATATGTATGTAATAGGGATTGCAATCCCGGACCAGTTTTACAATCCTGGGATTTTCGGGACTAAAAATCACAATCCCGGGATCCCGGGATTTTTTTCCGGATTGAATATAATACTTTAAGGAGCTAGTTTAGGCTTTTTTTCAATCAAATAAATTATATCTATGTATTAAATACATTTTTGTATACTGAATTTAAAACTAAGAACAAAATATTTCTGACAAATAACTTAAAAACGCGTTTAGGTTAGGTTGCGGTGGCTGCCTCTATAAGAGACACACTAGAAGGCCTGAAAGGTCCATTGTGATACTACATATTTCACCGGTTTTTTTGAATTGTGTATGCAACACTATTTTGCCAACATAAACTTGCATGTTTTTAGAAAATTCTAGTTGTTTACTTTTTTGAATGGATTAATTTTTTGCGTAAACTTGTTTGCACTTCTGATTTTGGTTACTGGCAAATTTGTATTGGAAAAGTACCAACACAGAGCTAGTTTGTACAAATTTGCAAAAAGTAGTTATACACAAACAGAGCTGTTGTTGCATTAACACTTATGTAAACGTCACAGGCAATGGGCAATTTATTTTTTGTGTTAAATAAGAAGGGTTGAATTTTTCGAAATCAACGTGACAAAAGCAAAAGGTAAGGTTCTTTTGGTTTCGATCCCGGGATCGGATTTTGTCAATCCGGGGATTTTTCGGGATTGAAATTGTCCGGGATCCCGTGATTTCGGGATTCACGATCCCGGGATTGCAATCTCTAGTATGTATATATTTATTGTCTCGCAAATTTATTTACAACGAATTCAAAAATGTTTTTCAGTGAATGTTTGCTTTCGAAATGTAGGCTTTACTCAAACTGCAAAGAAATTTATTTTGAAGCTTGTGTTGCGTTTAGAGTTTACAAAATTAATTTCATCATTTTATAATCAAATTAATGGCGTTTTTTATGTGAAAGAATTAAGAAGGAGGGGAACACTAAGAAAAGCATATAAATTTGTCACAATGTTTGTCACAAATTATGTGTTTGTATAGAATGAAGTATTTGGAATAAATATTTGATGGAACACAAATTTGAAGGACAAAATCGCTAAACACATTTTGGCAAGACAATAAGAACAACAATGTTTATAATAGTCAAATAGTTTGGGAATGGATTGTGTACTCCGGTTCAGCGCAGTTCTTTACAATTTGAAAGTTTGCTGTAGTAAACCTAAAAGTTATCGAAGCATTTGGCAAGAATATTCTAAATGATATGCTAAGGTTTGCATGCATATCATGAAATGAAAAATTCTTCACTGAATAAACTTATAACACTTCGTTCAATAATGTGTGTGACTGACACATAGATGGCGGCACTAATACTAAATCAATATTTTTTTTTCGAAATTGTGAACCTTTTTAGGCTTACTGTCAAAATTATATGTCAATCCGACCATTAGTTTACAAGTTACAGTGCTTTAAGTGACACTACTTTTGAGTTTTCAAAAAAATTAATTCAAAGCAATTCCGTGTGCTGATTTATCATTGTTTTTGAATGAAAAAAAATACTGTTCAATGCCAGGAATGGCTTGAAAAACATTATTCGGACTCTGCTCCATCAAAAAGAACCATTTGTTATTGGTATGCCGAATTCAAACGTGGTCGTACAGACACCGATGACATTCCATCTACTGGACGGCCAAATGACGCTGTTATTCCGGAAAACGTTGAAAAAACACTGAAAATCATTATGTCCGACCGTAAAGTGAAAGTGGGGGAGATTGCTGACATTCTAAAGATATCAGCAGGCAGTGTAAAAGGTAAGTGTAAAAAGGTGTTTTCGAAATGGGTGCCGCGTTTGCTCACACCGGAGCAAAAACAACAACGAATCGATGATTCAAAGAGCTGTTTGGACATGTTTACGCGCAAAAAGTCGAAGTTTTTGCGTCGGTACATCACAATGGATGAAACATGGATCCACCATTTCACTCTAGAGTCAAATCGGCAGTCTGCTGAGTGGCATGCAACCGGTGAAAGCCGCCCAAAGCGTCCAAAGGCAGAAACATCGGCTGGCAAGGTTATGGCGTCAGTATTTTGGGATGTGCACGGAATAATATTCATCGACTATCTTGAGAAAGGGAAAACAATCAATAGCGACTATTATATAGCGTTGTTGGAACGTTTGAAAGAAGAAATCGCGATTAAGCGGCCCCATATGAAGAAGAAAAAAGTGTTGTTTCACCAAGCCAATGCACCGTGTCACAAGTCGATGAAAACGATGGCAAAAATGCATGAATTGGGCTTCGAATTGCTTCCTCATACCCCGTATTCTCCAGATCTGGCCCCCAGCGGCTACTGGCTCTTCGCAGACCTCAAAAAGATGCTCCGTGGTAAGAGATTTGGCTCAAATGATGAAGTAATCGCCGAAACTAACGCCTATTTTGAAGGCAAAGAAAAATCGTTCTACAAAGGCGGTATCGAAAGATTGGAAAAGCGTTGGAATGATTGTATCTCCCTAAAAGAGGACTATGTTGATGAATAAAAACGAATTTTGGCAAAAAAATGTGTTTTAATTAGTTAGTCACACACATTATTGAACGAAGTGTTACACGTTAACCTTTTGTTTGAAACAAGCTTGTCTTACATGTGTGCTAAAAGCTTTTAATAAACAATTGCAAAGTGTTTGCATAAGGTTTGCTTAGTATGTTTGCATTAACTTTATAGCAGTAATTTTTGCGCAACGGTGCAAGCTTTTTAAAATTTTTTTGAAATGCTTTAAAAATGCTTCCACGCGGAAGTTGTTGTTAGTTTATTCTCAATGAAAAAATTTATTCACTGGGCTATGATTATGGTGGAAGTACTTATTTATTTTTGTCTGTGATATCCTTTCTCGGCTCGATTGATTGGAGCGAAAGTGGTCAAATTAAATTTGAATTATTGTGTTTTCATAACGCTTGACGCAAGTTTAACATCAATGGGTGTGGGCGAAATTTCCTAATGAACTGTGGCGCACACCGCGCCACCATGTAACTACGTCTGCAAGTCCTTTTGGCCGCACTAGCTGCAACATTGGCGTATAAATCTACGTCTTGACGTTGTCACGTATTCCATATTTACCCAGCAGCCGCTTCTGCACGCACACATACACATACACACACACGCACATCCAACACACTGCCTGACAAGGCTTATTAGTGGGGAAAAGCGCCATTATTATTTTTGACACTGATAAATCTCCGGCGCAGACCTTGGAGCGTGCTACACGGGGTCGTGCGTGGGGGGATCACCCCACGTTAAATCGGTAAATATTGCGTGTAGAGAACACTGGATATTTAGGTCGAACCCCCCTGCTCGCGGCTTACCCAACTACGACACTGGGCGCGTGCGAGCACTCAGCTCTACCGCAACTCCCCTGCCAGCCGCGCAGTGCAGGCGCGAACGAGCGCTAATGTCTGGTGAGTGGGTAGCGGACGGGAGGGCGGCTGGTTTGCCCGTGTGTGGAAATTGCGGTAGAAATAAATCTGCCTCCGGAGACGAATCAGTTTGAGTTTGAATTGACAGTGAGTGTGACTGCGTTTGTGTCGTTGTCAGTTTGTTTTACTATGCATTTGGATAAAATAGAGCACAACATTGTGGCGAATTTACAGCGCACATTCACCATTAACCCGGTAGCGTCTAGCGTGATTACACTAAAAATGCACTAATTAAATAATAATGTTAAAAAATAATGTTTTCGCAAAATTCGAAAGAAACAGAATTCCGGCACATCCGGGTTAAGAGTGCGTGCACACTTGAATTTTGCAAAAGCGGCTGCTGTTGTTGTTATTGTTGTTGAACGATTTGATCTATTTTCCATTTAGCACACAAAGTCAGAAGCTTCGCTCAGAATGTTAAATTCGGCCAAAACGCAACAAACTTGAACCCTTCAAATTTTATGAAGAGCGCAGCACCACAAAAGGTTAAGAACAGAGAGTCAAGAGGAAAGAAATGGAAAGAAAAAGTGCGCACGTTCCGATTAAAAAGCGCCACTTCTGGTGTTATCCGCGGAAAGTGAGCACAGCGCACAAAGAAGCAAATACGAAGCAGTGGCAAGCGTCGAAAGCAAGCAGAAGTGAAACGATGCAAAATTTCGCCATAACTTAACATAAGCCGCGTCTCGCCGGAAGACTGAGATCCCCAAACTATGCGCAAGTTTTTCGTATGCGGCAAAATCGCTATGAAAATCCTTTTGGTGACTAAAGCAGCTTTCGCAAAGTCAAAGCACAAAAACCCAACGAAAAACCAAATTTGGTTGCCCCTTTTGGGATTATTGTGCGTTGTGCAGTTAGTGCTGTTGTTGTGGGTGGCGTGGCAGGAGCAGCATCTAAAACAGTGCCAGCTGGGCAAAACGATGCAGCGCGGACTGCAGAGTGCGGACTCAGACTCTTACAATTGCCAAACGACAGCAAATGTGGCAGCAGCAAATTTTAGTGTGCATTAAAAACTGCTCGCATGTCCAAAAAATATATACAGGGTGGGCCATCTAGTGGTTTCTCTTTAAATCATAGATTATTTTGACATTGACAGCTGTTTCCCGCTCGAAATCTTGACAGAAAGTCAGTGTTATACCTCCGCGGAACGAGATGGCTCGCTTTACGCTTGAACAACGTTGAGAAATATTGAAAACTTATTTCCAAAGTCAGTGCTGTGTAGATCAAAGTCAAAGTCGTGTTATCAGCCGTCTTGGCGATGTCTATTGGCCGCCTCAGAGCTGACCCCTTTGGATTTTTTTGTGGGGAACCGAAACGATCTATTGGAAAAAGATCTATTGAAACGGAAAATTTATTGGATAAGTCCCTACAATGTTTGATCGCCAATCATTTGAGAACTGCTGGACCGATTTGGTTGTTTTTGTATTGTTTGTTGTATTCGTAGTTGTCAGAACGTAGTTGCAAGAAAATTTTAGGAAAACGGGACTTGGCACTTTTTCACCGACCGAAATTTTCAGACGATAACTTTGGAACCAGAACTCACACGTCAATTAAAATCACAACGAACTTACGTGGGCAGTCCGATAAGTACTTAGCCCCACCGCCCGATGGTGCCACTATCGTAAGAGAAATTTACTATCGTGTAGTACATCCTCGTACACGGCTACTGTCAAAATTTCAGCCATATTGGATGTGTAGTTTTCTTTTGACCGCGAAGAGCAATATCGGCTGCCCCATCCACCGTATTCTCCAGATTTGGCTCCGTGTGACTTCTTTTTGTTTCCAAACTTGAAAAAGTCACTCGCCGGGCAGAAATTTGAGTCGAATGAGGAGGTTATTGGACGAGGGGCATGGCACCACCTATGCAAACAAAATCTTTATAATGGAATATTTTGGAAATTGTGAGGTGCACAGCATTAAAATTTAGAATAGATGTCTCCCATAGATGTGTCATTCTACTGATAAATTTTAATGGGCGTTGCACAAGGGGCGTGGCACACTTTTAGTGACTCAAATAGTCCGCTGAACTATAAGTCGCACAGCAATGAAATTTAGTACGAACCTACCATTTTCCCTTTCGACAAACAGAATGGTGCGGGTATTGAACAAGGGGGCGTGGCGTATGTAGAAACGATAATAATTGGTTCTTGAAATTGACATGGTTCAACTGCAGTCCATTTCTTTACTGAAACTTAGCAGCAACATTGTTGAGTTGTGGGCCTCAACTGCGTTAATCAGTAACTCTTTCTCGTCCTTCATCAATTTGCATTTCCATAGATTCGACATCTCGCGCATTTCATTATAAAAAACAACACGGCGAGACGAAGTTCGCCGGGTCAGCTAGTGAAGAATTAATAGGTGTTCCATTACCAAAAAATGAGTCTTCTATTGAACATAGAACGGGTACATTTTTTATTGTTATTTGCATAGAAAACAGAAGAATGGGCAAAGTCTCAATTCCAGCGAGGCCCGGCCAAGTGCTGTCCTAGCCCGTTCGCATGTAGTTGAAGTGTATCTTGTCATGCGTTCCTCCGATTATAATTACGGCACATAACATATAAATATTTCAATAACAGCTCCACACGTTTTCATGGCCCAGCCTTTGCTTCGTGAAAGATTGCGAAATACACATTTTCGGTGGGTGGATGGAGGGTGCAACATTTGAGTAAATATTATTTTTTCATATGACTTTTTGCATAATTTCGTATTTATCTTGGATGGTGCCACCATTTTGAGGCAAGGACAAAATTCTGTTCGCCGTCGCCACCAGCCAGCTGTTCGTCTGTCCATTATCCCTTCAATCCAGCCGTTTCAGTCATTTCGGGCTGCTCGGCTCGCGCCTCCAGAGGTTTTCTTCCTATTAAGTAAACCTCTCGAATTGCTCTTTTGTGCGCTGGGGCGTGTGCGCGTGTTGTCGCGTGTATAAGGACGACATTTTTGTCGGTATCTCTGCCATTACGCTTTTATTTGTTTACTTACACATTTCGGCCCTGGTGCCTACACACGATGCTGCCAGCGAACGCACTAACAAAGGCATAATGTGGGTGGCGGAGAAGGCCAGGCGAAGCGGAGCCAATGTGCTGTCATGTCAAGAAAATTTGCCGGCTGCGGCAATGGGAAGGCAACGACAACGGCGTCGTCAGCGTTGACTTCAATTACGCCTTTCGCCATTCGCAGGGACACACACAAAGCGAAAGGAAACACGTCTGGCAGGGCTTGGGGCGCGCGCGGGCGTTTGTGCTCCTGGTTGCGGTGTTCTTGTTTACATGAAAGACGCTTTGGGGGCCACTTTCGACATTGCACATTTCTCAAAATTCGGCAATTGTCAACGACTTTCGCCGATTCCACTTCCGCTTGACTTTTCGGCACAAACACTGCGCGCTGCAATTCGGTTGCCATGGCCATAATATTTTCTATTCAAACTAGTCTGTCCACCGACCACTGGACGGACTGACCAGTGCGCGAAGAGCGAAATAAGCACCACAATTTATTAACCAATATTCACTAACCTGGGCTTATAACATTTTCATGGTGGCGCCGAGAAGAAGGGGATCGAACGAGGTGGCGGCAAGTGGTGGAAATTTCCCCAGAAATGTTCGGTCCTAGCTGTTTCATATAAAAAATGGCTTGCTGCTTTGCTTCGGTCGACCTCTGAATATTGAATATGCCGAATCACCACCAGCGCCACCACCACCTGGTCTGAATTATTGCCTTATTAAACTTTTATGCGTTTTCGTTAAGACGCATTGCGTCCTAATTGGCTAAGGTGCTGAGCACGCGGCAACGTTTCTGCTTTCCACTTCACACCGAATCCAATTATTGAACCTTTCATTCATTCGCCTCCTTTTTGGCCCCAGTCACACACAACCGTCACCGCTCCGACCGGCTGCGCCACTGCTCACGCTTCGACTCCCGCATAACCTGCTGCATATAAATGCGTTTTTTTCGGCGCGCACTGACGCAGACACATAATCTGGATACGGAGATTACGTGGTCGCTTGACCATTCCGGCCGCTTCTGGGGCGACTGTCTGTGTCTGGGCATGTGCGCTCGTCCCCGTCGCTGCTTGCGCATTCGTCGGCCAGCACATTACTTCCTTAAGTAAGTCGCTGGGAAAATAATGTCTAATGCGTGAGAGAAATTTTTGAATCTATGCGTTTGTCGGCGTCCGCCTCGCTACTCCTGCGTGGCTGCGCCTGGATGTGGGGACGCCATCACATATGCATTGTTGATACGGTTATGCATCCAGCGCACGGTCGGCGGCCAGTTGAATCCAGTTGCCTGCAAAGCAAAAGTCGCATCGGACGCTATAAAACGCTCAGACACGGCTCATCCCTTTCGTGGGGGATGGTTGGAAGCTCCGTGTTTTTGCAGCAAATCGAATTGGGTTGTGCCAGTGAATTGAATTTGTCTTGGCAGGTCCTTTGAGGCTTAATTGCCATTTTCCGATTTTTTGCCTCTTGAATCGAGTCGAGTTCATGCAGCCAAAACAGCAAATATTGTAGTCTTGCTTACTTTGTGGATCCACGCGGAGTCGGTGAAATTGATGACTGCAATGGAATTTCAACAAGCAGATTTATGTTTGTGCACCGACAAAATATTTTCGCAATGTGCACTTTAACATACATACGCCGAATATTTGGATGACGTGGAGATTACGTGGCGGTATGGTGACGAGGAAAAGCGAGATTTTAACTATAATTCTCGATCGACAGGTGCAAGTCGAGCTTCATGTGACCGCAAAATAAACATCAGCCTGCTGCGTTGCATTGTTCTTACAATTGTCGATGTTATGTTAAGTTAGAAGCAGGCTGACTGCACTAGCGCACTCATAGGTTATGTTAGACTACCTCGGTAAATCGATCGATTTATGTCCTTTTGCAATATTAAATGATTTCAGTGATAAAGCCACACATGTAACCGGCGGGAAGCCAAGATTTTATAGCCTTTCTTTCCTAGAAATAAGGTTAGGTTAGGTTAAAAACCCTGAAACTTATCCAAGTTCATTGATTCCCAACCCAATTATTCCTATTCCACACACTTCCACGCAATAGTACGCGCAATTATGCGCTGTGCGGCTGATAAAAGCAAACAAATAAATAGTTAGACGCGGCGCACGAGCGACATCTACAAGGGGAAGCGGACAATTGCGAAAACAGCGCACCAAATTGATCTAGCGAGGTCCCCAACCATTCTGCTGTAACCTCCTCACAACAGATGGCGCTACGAGCGGCGGCGACGTTCCTGAGCGGCGTTAGATGACACCATCACTTAGGACTACCTGCGGCAGGCCAATCACCTACCCTGGCAGAACCACACAACTGATTAACGTAACCAACAAAAGGCTGTCTTGTGGAGGCCTTATGCTCCAGGGAGGAGGGAACACAGAACAAGGTTAGGTAGGGAAGGGTGTGTGCGTCCCGGAGGCCGCACTTCCACTCGGAGGCCAAAATGGCCCATTGTGAATCCCTTCTTGGAAGGTTCTGGAGCTAGCCAATGGCTCTCAGTCCGGGGCAAACCAATTCGACCTCTTGATGAAGGAGAGTAGATCCGAAATTGGGCGCAAGCCGAATCTTTCAGGAACCTTGACCCCAATGTACGGAGGCGGCGTTCCTGCAGAGCCGGGCAGTGGCATAGGTAGTGTTGGATCGTTTCAACTTCTTCTTCATCTCCACAGCTTCTGCAGACATCACTGGACGAGAGGCATCATTTGACAAGCATGGATCCAATGGCGCAGTGTCCAGTAATGACTCCAACAAGCTGCCTAATAGAGGTTCGACTCAGGGACAGTACAAATCGTGTTTTCCTCATGGAAAGAGAAGGCCATATTGCCCGGTAGGCACTGCAATCAGTTCTGCTCCGCCATGAGGACTCGATGTAAGTTTTGCTCAACCTGTCAATTTCCTCGAAATAAACTTACTGGCAAGAGTCGCTTCGCTCTTCTGTCGAAGACAGCGGATAATTGTGTAAGAGACACATGCAGTTTTATGAATACCTATTGTTCGATTGAATTGCGTTGAACACACGACTTTTGTTTTCTCAGACGACCTTAGGTATATCGCAGTGTCTGACTGAATTCAAATGTAATGTTTACAGGCGAACTTGGCCTTTTTGCTGAAGTTCGCTCGAAACCGAATCCGTTTGAATCCGAACTGAATTGTTTCGATTAAGTTGCATCATTCACCTCGACAAAAACGTTTCCAAAATCAATTCTCTGTCAAGAGCAGTGTGCTGAAAGGGTAAAACTCGCTTTATTATTGGTGTTCAGTTTTTCTTGGCGAACCGAACAGTTGAGCTCGAGCAACAGGAGAAGGTGTCGGCCAGTTCCGTTACCTTTGCTAAGCGCGATATCTTTTGCTGGCCAATTCAGCGACTCCCATCATTGCGAACAAATGATTACAGCAACAAATTCGTGCAGAAACGCGATTCGACTGTTAGTGACTGGTGGCTGCTGGTTGGAAAGGTGAAGGTGAAGGATGGATGGAGCTGTTCGGAAAATTAATTTCCCAAGTGCATTGGGGATATTCAAAAGAATCCGTACGCTCGTGTAAAGTTCATAAAATCGTTTCTTTGGTGGAGAGGGGAAAGCAAGGCAGCAAGGCAAATGAAGTGCTGTAGATGCCCGTAAAATCCAGCGTGTGAAGCGCGCGTTGCTTGAATTCAGCTCGCGTTGGTCCGTTAAACAGCTGAAGTGTGCAGTCGCTCCGCAAGGAACAAACTATCAAATCATGTTAGAAAAACATTCACACTGCACACACACACACACACACATTGCTTCCACCGCTGTCTGCATTTGTACCGGAGAAAACATGGAAAATATTTACAAATAAACACACACATAACTACTTACACAGAGCGATGAGCAAAAACGCATCCTGCGGGGGAAATGGGCAAGACAATCTTCGCTTTTGCCGCTGCCACTTCGAGGCGAAGGAGATAAAAATCACTCGAGCATTTGAAGCAGCTTGAAAGATTTTTATCTTATCGATGTCGATGAAATGTTTTATGAAATGCTTCAGCGCGCTCCGTCTTCTCTTGCTCCCCGCCAATTTCGACGCGTTCTTGCCATGGTGCGCCGTGTTAATGCCGCCGTCGTTCATGGCGGCGTTGTTGCTGTTGTGTTATTGGCATTGTTGTGCTTTTTGCGCTTTTCGACGTTTTCTTCTTTGTGCTTCGCCGTTCGGCGTTCAACACTCGCTCATAAAATGTTATGATTTCGATCAAGTCAAGTGCGGAAATTATTAAGAGTGGAATCTGTTTCTGTTTCCTTCGCTGTTCGCTTTCTTGAGCCGGTCGGCGCACTCCAACAGTGCGGCCTCCCGTCCTTTTGCATCCCTTTCCCACTCACTTGAAGGCACCTTTTAAGGACGCCGTGCGATATATCAGTATTTCATATCAAGGAATAGAATAATCTGTGGGGTGCGAGTGTACGTGCGCACAGCCTCGAAGGATTTATCAGGCAGCCGTCCATACACCTTCCGTGCGCTGCTGTTTGCTATCACTGTTGCTGTTGTTGTCGCTGTTGCGCCAAGTATGCTTTGGTACTTCAGCTAAAATATCGCGCCGTGGGCGAACGACCCGTGCAAAAAGCTGAACCCGGCGCCTTGAAAGTCTCTCTTAGTTGCCATGTTTGTGCGGCGCGAACTTCCGCTCTGACTTTTGTTGTTGCTCCCAAATTATCATTAGAATTTTCCTGGACTTTTTTATGTTGGATTCGTTTCCACTTTGAGTGTTTTCAATAACGCAAGCACTTGTCTGAATGTGAGTGTGTAGACATGGAAATTTGTACGTGTGTGTGTGTGTGCGTGTGCGTTTAAAAATCGATTGCAAACATTTGCCATGCTGTTTTTAATTTTGTCAGCATTATTGCAAATAGATTCGAACCTCTTTGCAAATATGAGGACAACTGTGCGAGCATTTATTTAAGCCTTTTAACTGAACTGTATGCGGCATGGAGCAATAAACTGATCCGTGCTCTGAGACGACATCTTTCAATTAATTCTTAAGCTACTAAATAGTTTCTTCACCGGTCAAAGGCCTGTGGTGACTGTTGTTGCTCTCCATTGCAGATTTATTTATTTAATTAAATAATCTAGAAATACATTATTCCTTACAGACTATGTAGAACTAGTGAGACCATTACTGTTAATTACTATGTAATTAATTCAATTAATATTAGCTTAAAGATTTGTTTGAGATGATCAAAGAGAAATATGAAATATATGAAAATTAAACAAACAGTACGAGTAAGCACGAGAAAGTTTCAAAACGGCGCGCCCAACATAGAAACTTTCGTGTGTTTTTCAAACATAAAAATTTAATGCGTTAAAAGTATTTTGAAGTTGAAAAACCAGACATTTTTATGAGCATCAATAATAAACAGTTTGAAGGCATCCAAAAACTAATCACAATAAATTCAAACGTATTTGCTTTGCGTTTTCTATACAAAGAATACCCATTAAAATACATTTCATTGATTAAAGTACATGTCAACTCTATTGGAATGTGCAAGGTACGGTTCGGAACGCTCTCACTCTCTCATGCGTGCCAAAGTTAACGAACGGCGAGCAACTGAACGGAAAGTATGCAATAAGCTGAGCATAAATGCTTCCATATAATGATGCCGTGCATTCGATGTTCATGTCAAAGTTGAGCATGGTTGGGCTTAAGAGCTGAACAAATAAATGAATAGTAGAGCCTTGTCGTTTGGCTCTACAAGGCATTCGTCTTTTTCGTGCTACTCATTTTAGGCGCAGAGACCTGGTTTGTCTTTCGCAACGCTTAAAGAATGTACTGCGAGTACAGCGAAAACATATTCATTTTCCCCTCGGCGACGGCTATCACATTCGAATAAGCCATGATCCAATGAACAAGAAGGTCCAGTGAAAAGGAGTTGTGTAGGGAGTGTTGGGCAACAAAGAGGGAAACTATGCCTCCGTTGAAAGGATGGCGTCGAAGGAGACTCTATCCGCATTTGGTGTGATTGATTATCGTTCGCTTTGGAAGGAGATTAGAAAGAGGTGCTGAGGTCGGGTGTAACTCGTTTATGGTTAGATATGGTCACGTGCGTATTGATGAGTTCCGCATGTTTAAATATGTTGTGCATGTTTATCAGTGAATCAAACAATATTTTTAAAGGAACAATATTTGTCTAAAAGGGCCAGCAACAATGTTTGGAAATATTTTTACTTGTGAAAGATCGCGACCCATTCAGTAACCATCTGAGCTCGATACAAGCGCCGCAGAAAAGCGATCTAATGAAAAGCGAATGGAGAACAATATGCAAATTCACATCCGCAAAACGACATCCATCACAAATGTTAATTGCATTTCTGCTGATGGAACTAAAGGGACCTGAATACAGGGACTTTAGCTTTTTAAAGCTTATTTAAGTTTGCCATGTTCTCAGTTTCGCGGTGTACAGATTGAGATACAATTTACTAGCCTCGATAGCACTCAAACCCTTCACATGACAGTTCCTTCAATATTCCTAATCTACGAACAAATTCGACCGGAGAGCCTAACTATAATATTTTTATTTGCATTGCGGTTTTCCAATTTATATAGGGTTTTCCAACAAGAGGTGTTATTTTGGTATTTAAAGAAAAATGCCATTTTTTGAGATAAATGATCGGATGTTTATTTCATAATAAAGAGGAAGGTATGCCGTTAATAATGAAAAACAACATCAGCCAAATGGCCACCACGACCACGCTTACAGGACCACATCCTTTTCATGAAATTTTCCATAACCAAATCGCAAAGTTGCTGCCCTATGTCCTCGATAGCCTCACGAATTATATCTTTGAGGTCTTGAATCGACGCTGGGCTGTTGGCGTACACCTTATCTTTCACGTGGCCCCAAAGGAAGAAGTCGCAAGGTGTTAAATCACAAGATCTCGATGGCCAATTGTGATCACCTCTTCCGGAGATAACACGGTCCGGAAACTTGTCCCGTAAAAGAGCAATGGTTTCGTTGCTTGTGTAGCGCCGTCTTGTTGAAAATAACCGTTGTCCAGATCAATACCATCCAACTCCGACCATAAAAAAATCATTAATCATCTCTCGATAGCGCAATCCATTCACCGTAACTGTTGATCCAACCTCATTTTCGAAAAAGTAAGGTCCAATGACCCCGCCGGACCATAAATCGCACCTTCACATCTTCACACCTTCTTCACATCACTAACTTGTCCCAACAGCTCGAATTTTTCCACCAATTTCTTTATTGCGGTCCGATAAGGTGCTTTACGACGACCCAAAAATGCTTTAGTTTTGCGAACTGTGACTGCAAAATTTTCACCATTTTTGTAGTGAATTTTAATAATTTAAATGCGTTGTTGAAGCGTGTATCGTTCCATTTTTAGTAATGGCGTAGTTTCTACTTGTCAAATGTCAAAGAATAAAAGCTTCAAAAGTGACAGCTACCGAAATACTGGGTGATTCAAAATAACACCTCTTGTTGGAAAACCTTATATAATGTTGTGACCAGTTCAGTTTTCAGTTCAGTTTCAGTTTTTGAGACGCGATTCTGTTAGGCCTTCAAAATACTGAGGTAGAACAGAACTTCCTGAATTATTCCTGAATTAAAGTCGAAGAAGAAGGCGACCTAAATAAAATACCTTCCCGATATTTGACATGATGTGATCCCTGTGGGATCAAGTTTGTGATAAATTGCAAGTTCAAGTTGAACGTCCACCAAACGAAGGTTCAGTACGTAGCCGCATTTTGCGCAAATGCAAACAATTGGGTTGTTTCAGGGAGAAAAATAACGCTCGAAGTTCCGGTTAGCTATAAATACAGAAAGTATATCTTTGTGCACAGCCGAACGACTGAACGCTGCAAAAATAGCCGGAAATGTTTTGGGTTTTTTGGCGTTGGCACAACACGCGGGAATCGGAATTTAATACGCTGCGGTGTCATTTTTGGCTAATCGCCCTTTGCCGCGCCACATCGTGCGAACTGAGAACTGTTTGTCTGTGTGAAATTCCATTGAAACATCAGCGACAGCCCAGTGGATCGCAGGCGACAGGCGTGAAGTGGAGCGGAGCGACAGGCTTACTGGCTGGTTGGCAGCCGGTCAAGCAGCAATTCGTGTGTTTGTGTGGTGAGCGCCTTGTTTTTCGTTTGTTGGTTACACGAGGCGATAATCCCAGTTAACATATTAAGTGGCTCAAAGCACCACAGCGGT
Organism: Melieria omissa; assembly: GCA_963971225.1. Classification (NCBI taxonomy): domain Eukaryota; kingdom Metazoa; phylum Arthropoda; class Insecta; order Diptera; family Ulidiidae; genus Melieria; species Melieria omissa. The sequence goes on from OZ020267.1 coordinate 120,057,706, forward strand.
TGCCGCCATCGCTGCATCAACACCGAAAACGCGCGCGGGCGGGGCGGGTGGTGCCGGTTGGTCGTTCTTTCAAATGGCTGAAACAGTTTAGTGAAATGACCGCAAAAGTTCTTTTTAAGCATTTTTGTCATGTCGACGAACACACCCGCAAATGATCGAACCCGCTGGTGAAGAGGCGCGCGCTGATGGAGTGGGCTGTTGTTTTGCCCTCTGATTTGTTTCTGCGCGCCTGAATTTTTCATGCGTTCGGCGGCCAACGAGGTGAATTGATATTCATGTGGTGATTATAGACTCCCGCTGAATGTCAGAGGGGGCGAGGGCAGCACAAAATGTGTATTTTTATTTTCGGAAATTATGTTAATTTCGCCGCCGAACTGTCGTTAGATTCCATTACGGCGGCAATTGTTTTAAGTGGGCCGGCATTTGTTGCATAATTTCAGGCGTGCAGCAGTAAACGACACTCAAATCGAATTTCATGGTGGGATTACTTTTAATTTGACGACTGCTGTTTGATTGTTTAGCTTTATCATGATGAAATAAACAAGGTGAAGCGAGTAGTTGACAGTTTTGTCAACCCATACCCTTATTTTGAAACATAGCAATTGACAACCAATTTTGCTTTGACATTGAGAGAAGATTTTTAACCCCAATCAAAACGTAAAATCGAAAATATTGTGTTTAAAAATTTTCATTTGTAAAATACGCGTTTAACTTCTTCTTCTAAAGTAAGAGAGTCAAGAGTTTTAATTTTCTTTCTGTAAATGAATTTGTTTCACATATTGTTATGTTTTTTTACATGTTTTACATAAATGTTAATCGTTTTTTAGTAAAGCATGTTACGTTGTGCTACGACATACATATTTATTTTTGGTTTCATATTTCGTTATTATTCAATACCAATAATTATGCAGCTTGGGGACCTGCCACCACGGCAACGAATCGGCATAATCTTACCTACAACGCACTACAATAATAATGAAATTGATTTTTTGATACACCAGGCTTAAGTGGGTTAATGCGAAGAAAGAAGAAGACTTTCATGTTTTCAGAGAATTTATTTTGAAAACGTCAGTTTTTCAAAAGCTCTCTTGTCAAAATAAGGGTATGTCATCTACTCGCTTCACCTTGTTTATTTCATCATGAGCTTTATGACGGCAACTTTGCACGAGAGCAGTTTTTATTTTGAGCTGAATGAGTACTGTGTGACGCGACTCACATTTGACAGCTGTCAAGCACACCTAATTACGTGCTCAACGCTGATTGAAGTACTGGGCGCGTGTGTCTGCATACATGCATAATTCAAATGTCGCCAGTACACTCGCCTACAAACACTTAACACATACATACACACCGGCACCCACGCACTCACCAACAGTGGCGTAAATGTTATTATTGCAAATCAAATATCGAAATTTGCCGCGCAAAGTTGTCGCTGTGCGTTTGCAGCGAACTCATTAGGTAAATTTTCCATTCGACATCAGCGTGCAATTTGCGTGCCAACTCTTTCGGTGATAATGCAGTTGTAGTGTGGCAAGCGTGTTGAAGCGGCTGTGGCGTATGGCAACTTTGCAATTTGCTAATATAATTTTTCCAAAAATTATTCATGTGCGATTTCACATTTGAATGCACGCGGCTTGCTTTCCGCTGCACGCCGGTGTATGAGTAGATATGTGGGATGTGTGTCTTTCACGCCATGTTTCAGAATTTAATTTTACATTGCGGCAAATTGCCTTTCAGCCGATTCACGAAAGCCAACATTTTACGAGAACGCTTCGCAGTTGCATTAAACAATTGCAAATAAACTATTTGGAACCTCACCTGACTGTCGAATTGGTTGGTAAATTACTGAATTTCATTTTGACTGCACACGAAAATCTGCTAGAATAAATCCGCTTTCGGAAATTGTGCGAATTGTCCATGAAAATGAAAGTATAAATGAAATTTAAAGTTGCTGATGTTGCTTAGCTTTCTCAATTCTTTATTGATGTTAATGTTTTGAAATCGAATTGAAATCTAGCGGGTAGATGGGTTTTGGGTTGTCATCCCAGGACTGCGATGCAAATGTTATAATTTTGTATTCTACGAAGATTCTTAAAAATGAGTGTCGAGAACCCCCATCAAACTTTGAGGCGGGGATAAGAAGGTAAATGGCGTTACATCGAGGAAAAATTGTAGACAAATCCTGGAAAAATCGACAAAATCTATTCCAGGCTTTCACTAATTTTTTGTTTCACATTTCCTAATTGTTTCCTTTCATCTCTAATGCAGCTCCCATTCAAATATTTCTTTCGAACAGTCCTATTCTTTGTTTTCCACCCTGGAAGAGCCTGCCACACAAAATGAATCGTTTTGTACATATATTTATGTAGTAGTTAAGTTAGTGAGGAGTCATCGAATCTCGAAGACTACTGAACCGTTGCCTTCAACAATAACATTTCCAGTGCAAGCATTCAAAATTATTTAATACGAGCATAACAAATGCAAAGTTACGAAATATACTTATTGAAGAAATCTCAATCACCTGCGTTTTAAAAATAATTGCAATATTAACCCTTTCCGGTCAATTTCCACATTTTTTGAGATACAATTTGTCCTTCAAAATATTGACTCTTATTGAACATTTTAGCAATAAAATAAAAAAAAATTTCAAAAAAATCATTTTGGTTGAGAATTACAGCTTCATCAATTTTGTACGATATATCGTACAATGATCCACAAAGGAGTGAAAATTCATCAATTTTTGGTTTCGGTTTTTTAAGAACAATTCATTGATTTTTTTTTATAGAAAACATAAATTAGAACAAAAAAATATCAAAACATGATTTCATTTTGATCGAAAGTTATATAAATTTTTTATATAAATAATTGATTCACTTTTATTCGGCCTTATGTCTGAGGACGTAAGGAATAACAGCCAAAGTCGATTTTATGAAGTTTTCAGGAGAGCACTTTTAATTTTTGAATTTACTTTAGATTACACTAGATAAATGTTAGATTTTTGAGCGTAAAACATTCATTTTATGAGCAAAAGCCATAGAATTTTGTGTAGTAGTACATTTGAATACGACGAATGCAATGGTGGTAATAACTCAATTTTCCTAACTCGATTTTGGCTGTTATTCCTTACGGCCACAGATATAACCGTTGTTGTTGTTGCAAAGCCCTTTTCCTCTCAATAAAATACAAAGCAATTAAAATTCGTACAGTTTTACAGAAAGATACTGAATATAGCCGATTTATTTTATCGTAGTGGGAGTGGCAAGTACGCATAATCCGTACATAACATAACCCGTGTCTGCCCAGTAAAACACAAAATCGTCTAGTAATGCTTATTTTTAATAAAAAATTGCCGAATAGTCGAATTTTATTTGCCACGTAACTTACATATGGGCGTGGCAGGCATACAAACACAAAAAATCAGTTACCAAACCTATAATTTAAAAAAATGCAAACATAACTTGCAACCTTTGCTTTCCATTTGTACGATATATCGTACAAAGCTTTGCAACCCTTGTGTTGTACGATATATCGTACAATTTCTTAAAGACTCGGGAAAAATATTTAGACGCAAAAAATGTTAATTCTTCTAAGTTCTTTAAGTCAACTGAGATTTAAAATTTGAAATCGTTTCGTTTTTGGTATCAAAAAGTATTACATATTTAAAAATTTCTCCGTATAAGCACCGTCATTTCCTGGTTTTTCAAATTCTTGCAAAAAGCTGCTTACAAAACCCACTCATACTATGTAGCCACGGCTACTATGATTTATATTTTTAAACAGAAAGATACAACACAGTCTACTTAAGAGCTGTTGCATAAAAAGTGCGTTCGCTATCAAATAAAAAATCGTCGAAAAAATTTTACGATATATCGTACAAATTTCCGAAAAGGGTTAATTAGGCGTTGATAAGAAATGATTTTATGTTTGCAGGTAAGTGTGCTTGCTGGCAAGTTTAGCGCTCTGATCAGGGGTGGCTTTCGCACAAAAATATCACAGGAAAATAATCGAGTTTTTCCCATCGCCATGCAGACATCAAACCAGTGTTTGCCTTGGCCACATTTGCCAATTACTTAGATGCTTATTTGAACATGCGCGCAATTCGACTTATGCGTTTGCCAATATTTACGGTTCAGCCGGAGACATTAATCACACTTTGGCAAGGATACACTTTGCTGTGGCGCCGAAATTACAAATTACAAATGGGTTTTGGAATTGGTTTTTCGCCGTCCAGCAGCTGCACGTCAAGTGCGACACGCCCACCGACCATTAACTGGACCCGTCTCAAGTGACGAAAGCACTGTTTTTGTTTCCGCCTCGGCGCTGGCGTCACGTGCGCCATCGCCACATGACTGATTGCCCCATTTCCCACAGCGACATATGCGTACACTGCACGCGTATTTATCATTTTTATTACATTGTCGTCTTATCGTCAATAAATTGCGTGAGAAAAGAGCGCATTTTGATATTTTTAATTTATGCCGCAGCCGGCGAATCTAGCGAAGAGCACTCATACGCCGCATTGTCCTCGGCGCAGGGGCCGACCATGAACTGCACACCAAAGGGACACACTTTAGCGGAAGGAAGAACACTTTAGGATTGAAGGGAAGCGCGCCTTCGCCGTTTAGTGACGACGGTGCTGCTGGTCCGGGTCTTTGGGTTATTCATTTGTTGCACTCGCCACTCAATTCGGCGATTGAAGTTGAGCATAAAAAGTGAGCAGAAAAGCAACGGCAATGAATTAAATGCGAAATTAAACGCATTAAACGGAAACTAAGTCGAAGTGATTAATCCGCGTTGGCGAAATGTCATTAAACCTTCAACAATGGCCAACGTGTTTGTCAAGGGGAGGCACAAAAAATTAACACCGAACTGCATGAGGTGAAAATCCCTTTCGCCAGAACGAATTAGTCCATTTGGGCTGCGCTGTCAACGCGCAACCCAGCCGGAAACGGCGAGTAGGCGGGAGCGTGTGATGGAGTGCGAGTGCTGCTGGCATTTACATAACTTTCATTTCATTCGTTTTTTTTCGGCTTCCGCATGCCGCGCCATTGCTGTGCCGAGTGGCACAAATGAGACTGAAACGGATTCGGAATCATGATGTCGCCCGACGTGTGCCAAAGCGTCACCGGCCGATTGAGTGTATTTGTGCGAGTGCGTGTGCTTTGGTGTGTGTGTGTGTGACGGCTGTCGTACCCGAACAAAAGTCAAATTTGTAGCAAGTGCTGTAAGGACAAAGGCAGGACGAGAATGAACACAGTTGCCATTTAATGCCAGCTGAACGAAATTGGAAATATGTGCAGAATGAGTGCGGCAAAGAAGAAGGGCACAAGTGGCCGAATGGCGACATCAAATGGGGCAAGGACGTGTATCCTTTCGCCTGGCGAGCAGGTGAGCTGCAAGGTTACGTGGCACAAAGCAGTGCTTGGCAAACCGAGTAGGAAGGGTGGGGCGGCGGCGATGTGCAAGCAAAGAAGGCAGCGACATCATCAAAACGACACCTGCACGCAGACGAGCACAAAACAGCACGGCAATAACGACAGCAGCGCGCAGCTAAACAGCGCATTCGCAACAATTCGCCCTGCAACCGAAATGACACACACATACACACGCACGCAATTCGATTGTACGGGCACAGTTATACATATAGACGTTCGCGTGCCTAAGCGCAGCGCTGGTAGCATGAAAAATTACCGGCATCGCGAGGCGTGTGCGTACACGACCGGGAAATGTGCGCCGCGGGGCTCGTGGGGTCGCTGGTTAGTGCGTGCGAACAAATTTCGGAATTTCGGTTGACATTTGCAGTTTGCGGATGTTAGTTGTTATTGTTGCTGTGGCTGTGACTGTTGTCGTCTTTGTTGTTGCTGTTGTGTTGCTGCTGTCGCTGCCCTCATTGTTGGCAGCACGACAGACATGCTCGATGCCTGATGCTTTCTTACCCATCCCCGTCAACCTACTTCACACCAAGTCGCTCGCAGCAGCTTCATCGCACACACGTCCTTGTGCGGCTGTTGTGTGTTTGTTGTGTGTACACACAAATACACAAACGGCATCACGCATCGTTTATCACTGTGCAGGTTTTTGCATTCGTTTTCTCTCATGTTCTGTGCTCTCAAGCTCGCTTCGCTATGCAACGTTTTTTCATATTTTTTCCACTTTGCAGACGATCCCTTTTTTCTTCCTCCGCCGCGGGAGGGGGTAAATGTTTTATCTTTTGTTAACTTACAAATAGTTGTTATTTGTTGTTGGTGCTGTCAGTGTTGTTGTCGCTGTTGCTGCTGAAAGAATTTGGTCTTCGTTTTGTTATTTATTTTGCCTTTGTTGTCTGTTGCTGCTGTCCTCGCTCGGGCTGTTTAGCTGCTTGTTGTGCGCGAGCTGCCCCTTCCCTGCTGCAGCTGTAATTTTTTATACACACGTCGCCCCTAAGCCGTTTGGCGCATTAGCGTCTTGCTGCCATTTCTATTTGCGAACATTATGGCAATCAATTTTTGTGTAGTTTTCAAACTTTAAAGTCTCGCCTTCGGGTTGTTGAACTGTTGAGCGTTGTTGAAATCATTTGTGTTCACATTTTAAATACCAAGCACCGATTTCGCTATGCTTGACGGACGCAATGAGCAGCACAATGCGACTAAAACTCAAATGAATTCACAATCGACTACACTTGGACAACAGCTCTGAGTCGAGAGACGTACTTACGTTGCCGGAACGCATAGTGTTGCGAGAAGTGACAAAAATGCCAAAATGCAACTGTATAAGCGCAAAAATCTGAATACGAGGTTTTGTTTGAAATACTTCAGTTAAGAGAAATCCGAAGCTTTATGAAAAAATATTGGATAACATAGAAGTTATGAGCTCTTAAATTAGCGTTGAAAAAAAATTGTGTACAAACAGCAAATTTTTGCTTCGACTTTGAGGTTGAATATTTAAAAAAAAAATAATGAGCAGGTCCTTAAAAGTTACTATTGTTGTAAGTGTTACATAATCTAGATCTGACAAGACCAAAATTTTGCTGATTACTCTCACCTCTGAGCAGTACCGTTATGATGAAAATTAAGTAAAGAAAGCGAGGGAATAAAAAGTGAGTTCAAATTTTAAAAGTGATTTAAAAAACAAAACGTTTAATATCACTTTTGAAATTTTGCTGTACAATTTTGAGCTGCGCATATTTGCGCGAATGGAAGTTATTGGCATTTTTCGGTGAAGACTTGAGTGCAAATTCGCGATATTTTCACAGTTTGATTGAATGCCAATAGCAATCGGTCAAATAATGCTCTGCTTGTGATGGAAAAATTTGTTGAAGATAGCTTCGGAAAATCAATTACGATTACTATTATATTCGAAATAGATGGGTTAATGGAGATTCGACAGTACACTTTGATTTTTTTTCGTACAGAACCAAAAGTTGACAACCTTACTATGTACTTCACTTGTATGGGAGGCGCCCTCTGGAGGTGAATTTTTGAACCTTAATTAATTTTGTATTTTTTGTACTCAGAAATTTTAACGATTGTTGCATAAATCATTCAAATCGGTTGAGTACTTTGCCAGATACGATGTTTCTTCGCTTACTTTACTACATTTACAAGTGCGGAGCCAGTTCCATTGAAAATTACTAGTTTTGTATGGCAGCCACCTTAAGAGTTGGATGTAGCGATTAGGTGTGTATAGAAAAAATATTCGAAAGGTAAAATAAATGGGGGTCAGTCTTACATATGGTACGTCTGGGACCAACCTGAGAGCAGCGGAAGCCCACTTTGTAAAAACGATTTTTTTTTTTTTTTTTTTTTTTTTTGTATGGGAGCCTCGTTAAATGTTGAGGATAGTGGGTAGATATGTTCGAAAGAAATAGTCAGGAGGAAAAATTAGTGGGGTCTGTCTAAGATTTTAACCCTCTAAGAGCAATTTCTGAGCAGCCGTGGAGCACTTTATCGCGATTTCATTTTCAATCACTTTTGAAAAAAGTGCATTTTATCTATGTACACATTTATAAATAAATTTATATTAAAATACACATATTTTGAGTGCAGCTTTATGAACTAAAATTATTTTCATAGTAAATATGAAGTTTTTTCAAATCCGTTTGTATGGGAGGTGGTCGAAGTTTTGGTCCGATTTCATTGAAATTTTGCACAATAAGTTCTTTACTCATATAATAACTGTATACCAATCATTTATATACGACCACTCCTTCTATTTTTGTCACTCCGCTATATGAACTCACAACACTGTGGAACGCCACTAAGCTGATTAAATACACACGCTCGTTAAATTATGCCAACAATACAAAGTACAAAATTCGTTGTTCGTAGTTTCTAAAAATAAAATCCATATAGACCCAGCAGTAAACTTTAAAACGCGCATTAAGAATTTGGCAACATTTTTAAGGAATTTTCGACCCGCACAACTTTTCGTAAATGGCGCTCAACAAGTTTTAGCTTTCAATATTTTAATTTAAAATCATTCGACGGTGCGTGGAAAGTTGTCAGTTTGGCTGCTATTACCATTTTACGGATACGTTCGTACTTTTTGCACCGCAAGTGGAAGCGGTTTTTATGTGTTTGCATTCATTCAATCAACTTAAAAGCTCGACGGCGAGTTTTCGCTTTTTAGGTTATGTTAGTTCAAGTCAAAAATTTTTGCCGAATGTGAAATGAATAATTTTCTATGCAAAAGTTTGCTACGCTTTATGCGAATTCAGCGCATTTGGCGTTTTGCCATTTTTCATATTCTTTTTTGCACTCGAAAAAATCGTTGAGCGCCAAAATAATGTACACTTTCCGACTTTTCATATAATGACTCAATAAAAATCCAATCTGCGTTCGATATATTAAAGAAGTCGAACGACGGCAGACGGCCAATGAATCGTTGGCATCGATGCTGCTTTCTAAGCCAACTTTATTCAGACACACACACACACACAGACGCACCCAATTTACATGACATAAAGACGCTTTCGGAAATGTTGCAGTGGATTTCTGAGGCAGCGCTTTTGTCAGACGCTTCACCCACTGCTAGACACTTTCACTTACATTCGCATTTGCAGCTGCTTATTTAAATGTGCTCACACATTCCAATTATCCGCATTGTGTTGCTGCCCGTTCCGTCCGCTCCCCCATATCTGCGCAGATCTCTTACGTATTTGGGACAGTTCGCTACTCGATTGACTCGCATTTAAAATTGAATTTCCTTCCTCGCTGTCGCAGATCCGTAGTCTTCGCAAGCAAACCCTTTCTTTTGTCAACGGCATGCGAAGGATATCCACTTAAGCTCGTCCATTTTGCCACAATAAGAACAACATGCGGCAATCTGTTTCTTATTGTTCTCGGCTGCATTGTCAGATTTTTCCGTGCTACTTTTCATTTTCTGTGCGGCTGCCACGTCGTCGGCGCTTGCGACGCTTTGTTTGCGACTTGAGGCCGCGGCTTGACTTTCAAATAAACTGTGCCCGAGCGATATGGCAGCCAAATCCATTTGTCACCAAAGGCTTGCAGCGCGCCAATTTGGCAGTAAGTATGTTTGTATGTGTGTATGTATGTCTGTGGTAGTGCGCGCGCAAATGTGTGCTTAAGCGTTTGTTTGGGCGTTCGTCGATCCATTCGCAGCTGGCAGCTGCCCCCTGAGCTAGTTCGCAGTGTAAACATGAAATACAACAAGTCAGTGGCGCACGCAGGATTTCATCTTGGGGGTGAGATGGGTTTGAGTGCAACTTTTGAGCCGAATACCATTCGAAACAATATTTTGTATCAGCATTTTTTACCTTTTGGGGGCAGGGGTTGAACCCCCAAAATACCCCTGTGTGCGCCACTCCACACACAAGTCCCGCTCCCTGTCAAAACTTTTTAGCTAGCTACTTTTTTGTTTACATATTTACGTTTGCATGTATGTACGTATCAGGTTTTACGTCAGGCGAATAAAACCGCGTCGCTCGGAACGCATTTTTTCGGGCGCAACTGTCATCGCCTCCTATCAGCCCCGGCATCTTGGGCCGTTCTGCTGTTTGCATCTGCAGCTGCCGTCTGCCGTTTGTCGTTCACATACGTACGTGGCGTATCCCTTGATTTTTCTCGAGTTGATCTCATCCAAATTGTATGCGAAATGCGTAGTAAAAGCATTTGGCACATTCACTTAATTTTATTTTGAAAACAGAAAAGAGTCACTGCTCTGCTGTCCTTGTTTCCCATACAATTTTTTATATGCTCAAGCACGGTATTCCTTGAAAAATGATTTCCAAACAAACGACGTTCGCGCTCGGACATATTAAGACACCAATACCATACATATGAACATTTATAGTTGTGCCAGTTGCTGTGTGGGAGGTCGCATGCCGAGGAGACCAAACACACTAATCGAGTGGGCGAACTTACTATCCGCTTTGTGCTTTGGCGTGATTCTCGTTTTCGTTTTCAGATTATCGTTTCCATTTGAAATTGGTGTGCAGTGCAGAAATCCAGTGGATTTTCGCTAACCCATTAACCGCAACCAGGGATAAGTACGCTGCCACAGTAGCAAAAAGGGGTTCTCACCTTTGAAGTATTAAAAAAAAATTGACTACAAAATAAAAACTCAAACGAAGGCTACTACTCAAAGTAGTAGCCTTCGGACTCAATAGAAGGACTTCAAGAGATGTCCTTCAGGATATCAACAAGTGCTTTTTTGGATGCTTTCGGTAGCCGAATGTTCATTAAAATGCAATGAATCGATGGTATTCTAAAATTTTAGTGAATACTTTAACTGATCCTTGATGAAGTCATGCACAGTCCTCATCGATTTTGCGATGATCACGTTCTTTGATTGGACGACATGTTGGTCATTTTTTACATTGTCAAAGCCGTTTATAAATCGCGTATGTAACTCATGAACTCTACCAAGTTTAAAATAAAACTTAATGTTGGCTCTGTTCGATGCTCGCTTTGCACCGATGCACAGTGATTCGACTCCATACAACCGCGGGACAAAATTAGAAGGAGTGATCCGTTCTTCATAAAATTTGGTATACTAGTTAATCATGGTCTGCTGAAGTGAAATCTCCATTTTAGTTTAGTTTTTCTTAAACTGTTATAGTTTAGCAATGCCTGAGACTTAAATTTGCAATTTTCGTAGTTTTTGTTGAGCTATAGCAACGAGCGTGTTGGCTAGATTTTTCAGATTTTACATTTAATCGGTAACGTCAACAACTGTCTAAGGACCCTCTGGTTTTGCAATAAAATGGATAATTATGGATGAATGTTTTGCATTTTTGCAGATTTTATCATTTTTCGTGCTGATTGCATACTTTTAGGCATAAATTAAATAAATTTTGTCGAAAAATACGTGTTTAGACCACTTTTCAAATTGAATTATTTTCTGAGATCGGAAGATATCGGAGGATGTAATTACATTATCCAACAAAGAAAGAATGCTTCCTAAAATAAAAAAATCCAGGAACATACTTTCACATACTTTTTAGATATTTTCCTCTAAGTTTTGCCAATTTTCAGATTTTTAATTTAGAAAAATATTTTGAATTAAAAGTGAAGTAAAAGCCTACGCTTTGCAAATTTTGAGAAAACATTAAAAGCGAAAATGTCCACATCATTTCTTAATCTATTTTAAAAGTTTAAGCCACTTCTTGGTAACCAGTATTTTAAAAAATTTTTTTTAACCAAATGGACTAAAAAACAGAAAATATGAGTTTCAATTTTTTGAGAAAAAAGTTTCAACTTTGAGCCGCTTTTGCACAGACACTAATTGATTTTTTGCAAAGTTTTTTGGGGTTTTCTTAGTTGGAGTTTTTTCTTCCAAATGGCATCAAAATCGTTAAATTCTGAGACCATACATTTTTTGAATTTTGTCTATGGAACGAATCACTGTGCGATGACATAAATATGCTGTTACTTGAGACGTAATAATGTCGTTTCCAATCAACCAATCATAAAGTTCTGACTGAAAATCGGGAAAAATATAAATTTCCAACGCACTTAATGCCATGTAAGTGATTTCAAAAGTTTATTGCAAAAGTCCTGTTTTCTCTAGAACCCATGTTTGGGTACTTAATTTGCCAAAAAAAATGGCTAACCCCTTTCCACCTGACCAAGTTCTGGCTGCGCCCCTGACTTTAACGCATTTATAAGTTAATGCGATGCCACTCCTAGTGGTGGTTGCGACGTTGTGCTCATTTCTATCTTTGCGTGTTTGACGATAACTCTGGAGATTGTGTGGGAGTTTTATTGGCTGCGCTTTTTGGGCTTAACGATTTTGCGCACATTCCAGCTTTTAGAACTTCGCTCTGATCTTCATGAATATGTGCGAAATAAAGCGACCATAAAATTGTGAAGGCGAGTCAATTTTTCTGCTATTGGAAATTATAGAGCTGTGACAGTATAGAATTTCACAGTCCAGCTGATGGTGGGTGGGCGTGGTGAGTTAAAATGTTTGTGCTATGAGATTTGTAAATTTTATGTTTATGTTTATGTTAAAAGAATGAGAAATAAGTGAGTGCTGAAAAAGAAATGTTTCTTAGACCGATGTCCTAAGTAGGTACATATTTTCCATATGAAAAAAATTGTCTTACGATGGTTGGTAGGTTATAGTGGCTGACTCTGTATGGGACGCACTTAGAGCTAAATATGAGCTCGTTGTGGGATCACAAATTCCTCCCGTTTGAAATGCGTATGCAACATTGTTTTTCAACATACACACATTTTAAACGGAGCCGGATCTACAATTCAACGAATCCGAACAGCGGTTGATAGTTGGCAGTTTTTTCTTTCACACTTGGAAGTTTCTCGTAATTCGCATCTTCTTCACGTGGAATCGAACCTAGAACTTTTGGCATGAAAAGCCAGCGCGCCACCCGCTGGATTGTTGCGGCCAACATGGCACACATGGCAAGGACATCCATGGATAATAACACTTGGAAAGTAGTGTTCAATGATTTTTCTCTGGGAATGTGACTTACTGCTTTAGATTCCACATATGTAAATAGAAACGCCAACGAAATCACAAAGCAATGTTATCTTATAAAATGTTATATATAAAAAAGGCAGTGCCATTCTCTCCCATGTTTCCAATTACCATCAATCAGTTGTGTTGAAGAAGGGAATAATATCTTAAAATTTAAACCTATGTTTTGCACACCCCTCAACAAAACTCACTCCTGCCCCGATTTCTCCTGCTTTAAGTGCTCAGCACTGAACTGGCCCCATGAACATTAGTTGCTCGTTTGCCCCGCCATAAGTCCGCAGGTAAGTCTGCAATGGGGAAACTACCTCTCTGCATTCGTTTAATCCACAGTCTCACAAAGTTCTGTGCCAGGTGTAATCAGACTCAAAATCGCACTTAACTCAAAGTCCTCCGATTTCTTGCAGGGCCTGCGCACACTGACAAGGCCAAGTTTGCCGTTGTCGTTGCTGCAGTTCGCGCTGACGTCTGGGTGCAAGCTGATGTGTTTTTATTTTTCCAAGTTTCGTATTTTTTAATTAGAAAAGTTCACAACAAAATCAAAAACAAGCCCAGAAAATTGCAAAAGTGAAAACAAGAAACGAGTTGCCGCATGCAAAGTGCCACGAAGTGAGAGCAGTGGAGGCAACAATGAACTGCATTAATATCGGAATATGGCTTTGGGAGGGCGGAGTAAGGCCGAGGGCGTGTGAACACTTGGGAGCCGAACGCTGAAAAATCGAAACAGTTTGAAAAGTTGTGCCTTCTAGTGCATTGCGCACGGCGCCTGAAACTGATATCGGGCGAGCGCAGCGAGAATGCTTCCGGGCTTGGGACAAAGTTCGGAAAAGATGTACCGACCAGTTGCGCGCTGCGAGCAACAGTAATATTAAAAGTTTGCGAAGCAGAGAACAACTTGTGGAAGACCAGCTGGGGAAACTGCAGCGCAGAAAATGAAAAAAAAGCCAACTGCTCTCAGTTGGATGGCAAACAACAGGAAAAATAATTGCAAACAGTTGATGAACTGTTGCAGATTGGGACAACATTGAACAATGTGTTGGTGCAGTGCGTCCTCATCCGCGACGGCCATTTCATGAGCGCGTAATAGAGACCAATTAACGCTACTTGCCAGCAGCCCAGCGCCGCGGCGCACTTCGCGCAGCTAATACGCAACGGCCGCAATCGCCAACAGTAGTAACGCATGGGAGCAGTTCAAATGGTTCACTTCCGAAAGAAAGTGTTGGCCACACATTAAAGCGAACTGAGGTGCGCGCAGGAGCTGAAGGCGCGGCTCGGGCGCACTTCTCCTAAAACCTTGACACGACCCCGTTCACGCCGCCCTACTCCGCCCACCGCAGATCAACGTCAACGTCAACGTCTGTCTTACAGTGGTGGCACTTGGAGTGGCGGTGGCAGGCGGCGCCCCGCAGTAGCAACAGTATTTAAATCAATCTGCTTTTGTTCAATGCCAACATATAATTAAAACTTTTGCCGGGCGCAGGACTTGGATGCGAGCGGGTGCCACTGAGTGTTCCGGAGAAATATGAAAACATTGCGTGCAGCAATTAGTATTTGCAGAATATAAAATGAAAGACGCATTGTGTGCGTCTTAATCGTCTGTGCGGCCGGTTGGTGGGGTTGGCTGACAAAGGATGTGGCAAGATTTATGCTGGCTGCGCTCCATGTGACTTCAATGACGACGCTCTGTCAGCCAGAAGAAGCCGGCAACAGACAACGACAGCACACAGACGACATAGACAACGGGAACGGCAGCGGCGACGGCAACAACTAGACCGACAACGGCGACAACGACAATAAAAGTTTCTGCATGTCATTTGCATGTGCGTGCAATTTGCGTCTTATTAAGAAAGTTGTAAATATTTTCAAGATTAAAAACTTATGACGAGTTTAATGGCGCAACATTAAAATTGAAAACGAAAATAGAAGGGGAAGAGGAAAAGTTTCTATTTATCAAAAAATTAGGAGCTGCACACCCGGCGGAAGCAAACATGAAGTGTGAACACAAAATTTGTGTGCTCACAAATTGGTTTGAATTAATTTGCGCTCGAGATGGCGAAGTTGTAACAGCTTAACACTCCAACCAACAAGAGTTAAATTAAAGCTGCATAATTTTTCTGGGATAATTTTCAACCTTTAAATCATCGAGTAAACATTGCAAAAGGTGTTGCCGCTACTGAGAGAGTATCGCTGTAAATTTACAAATATTAATAGAATTGTAGCGGATCACATAATGAGTCTCTTTTTGTGATAAAGTTTGCGTCGTGTCATCCGGAGGTCTTCTACAATCATTGATTTTCCTTCTTTTAACAGTATCACGTATTTTCTTCAAATAGATTTGGTCTATAACTTGTCCTATTTTATGAGAATTCTCAGAAAACACATTCTACTAGTCGCACTCAATGTGCCTCGTCATACTCTTCGCACATCCTGCAAGTGAATTACCAGGACTAGGTGTCTTCTGAAATAACCGTACTCAGAAATTTATCCATTAGCCATTCAAGAGACCCCCGATCAAGTAGACTAAGAGCTCTAAGGGCTTTGCTGGGAAGTGGCGTTTTCTGAAATTGTTCACAGTTGGCCATCTTATTTCACCTATTTGTCCTTTTCCGTGTGTAAGCACAGTTTGCTCCATACCAATGTGTCCTCTAACCCATATCGGAGTTGCTCATGCAGCACGAGCACAATGTTAAATTTTTGGAAGCATCCAAAGGCAGCCTCCGTAGCTCAGCTGGCTAGTGCGTTTGGCCGCGAGTCAAGACTCCTCGAGGTCTACACTCCGTTGCGTTAGCAGCGAAAAAAAAGAAAAACAACAATTTTTCTTTCGGCGGCTGTCCTCTCAGCAGGAAATGGCAAACCTCTGAGAGTAAAATTGCCTATGAAAAAGCTCCTAACTCGCCGTTCGGAATCGGCATAAAACTGTAGGTCCCTTCCAACCTTGTAAAAAGAAAAACATTCGCACGTACAACACGGTTGGTTGCGGGTAGCTAGGCCTTAGTTTCGTAATCGGGCTGTAGTGCCAGTCGAGAAGAAGGAGAAGAAGAAGAATAAGGCGATCTTATTCCACCTATTTCGGTACATTGAGGTTGCTTATTGTTATGTAAGCACAGTTTGCTCCATACCAATGTGTCCTCTAACACATATCGGAGTTGCTTAAGTACAATGTTACATTTTTGGAAGCATCCATAAGCCAGTGTGGACATCTGCGCTATGGCGATTATACCTGACAATCAATTAAGCCATAATGCATGCATCAGTCCAAGCTTGGTAAATCGATGCATATCCTTCAAGACAGAGAGGCCTTAGAATAATTTCTTGCGAAAGGTTCCTGACTCCCGTTCGTAAGATGTCTTCTGACTTGTGATTCAGCGCATTAACCACTGAGCGCATACAACAAATCTCCGAAATGCATTCTTCTTCTTCTTGACTGGCACAACAGCCCGATTACGATACTAAGGAATAGCTACCCGCAACCATCCTTGTTGTGCGTGCGAGTTGGGAGCTTTTTCATAGGCAATTTTACTCTCAGAGGTTTGCCAATTCCTGCTGAGAGGACAGCCGCCGAAAGAAAAGTTGTTGTTCTTTTTTTTCGGTGTTAACGCAACGGATTATTGAACTCCCGGAGTCTTGAATCGCGGCCCAACGTAGCCGCCGTAGCTCAGCTGCATATCTAACAAAATTTTGCACATCGCCAAGATTTGCAGTGCCTTTCATTCACATATCTTTATGTAATATTTACCGTTATATCATCGGTCAAAACAGAAATTGTGCCATCAAGGTTTCAAATCATAAGCAAACAATTAAAAATAAAAAAAATCGAATTGAAATTCCTTGCATAAAGTGCAAACATAAATTTGCAAACTTTCAAAAAACTTTTACCGAAATGCAATTTTGCTTTTCCAACTTAAAATTGCTTTCGTATGAAAGTAAACACTTAACCCTTTTGTGGCGTTGGCAGTTCATAAAAATATAAATTTGTGCCATATTCGGTTCATTGCACTCGCAATTAGAGGCCGTCCCAATTAGAGGGAAAACACAGCACATACTCAGCGAGCCGCACACACAGCCGCAGCCGCAGCCTCGACCAAACACGCATATCAAACGGATGAAGAAGGCAGTCGAAATTCGGTGCTAAGCTTAAGCAACTTCATTATGAAGTCATAAACATGCCGGGCCGGAAATGGAAAAAAGCCAAAAACAACATGCGACCCGTAATGGGGGGTGGGGCCAAGTGAGAATCCGACTTGGCATGTGAACTGCCAACCACAATGGCGGAAAGGAAAAATCAATTTGAATGGAAACTTTTTTGGGCCTGCTCCAAAAATGCTCGTACAACACAAAGAGCAACCATTAAATTTGCGCTTAAGCGAATTTTAATAGCAAAACAGCAAAAAAATCACAATAACGTCGACTAGAACTACAACGGCGACCACGTTTTAAACTCTTTGAAGTTTCGCGCAAATTGCTGCATATTCAGCGTGTGTGTGTGTGTGTGTGTGTGTGTGTGGGTGCGGACGCGCGCGTTTTTGTGCAGTTCCGCAACCACGCGAACCGCCCCATCACACGCCCAGCTTGTGTCCATCGCAGCTTGAGTAGCGGGGGAGGCAAAAAACTGTTTGAATGCTCTATTTATACTCCGATTTATTTATACTCGTACTCCGGTCGAGCGATCCATTTGCTGCTGTGACGGCTGGTGGTCGCGCTGAAATGCGCAAAGCAACCAAATTGCCCGGCAGACTGTGCCCGAAGACGACTGGTCGGCGGCGAAGGCGACGGGGACGAGGGACAGGACAGAACACTGGCACGCGCTGTCAACTGTCAGTTGACAAAATCAGGTCCAAAATTATTGCCCCGAGAAATGTGCGGAGCCAAAGAAACAAGCCAGAAAAACACGAAACAGCCGCAGCAGAGCGGCAAAAAAAACCAAAGACAACTCATTTGCATAATTATAAGATAAATAAAAATTTCCAAGCAAAATAACGAGAGCAACAGCAAAACAACAACACAAACATGCACAAACGCACACACCAAACACAGCACACACAGTCGAACGGACGAAGACAATGAACAACAGCCACAGCCACAACAAACAACAGCAACATGCAAATGAAAATTCCTGACAAGGAAATGTTGAAATTTATGCAAATTCTGCCAAATGAGAGGAGCGGCAATTGGCGGCTACGGCCAGCGGGGGCTGGTGTGCGGCGCGGGCGGGTGGGCCAAAATAGTCGAAGCGGTTCATATTCGTGGCAGAACTGTGCAGATGCCCCGTGCCCATGAAAAACGCTGATTTCTCACTTACTCAGCTGAACGGCCGGCTGTCGCTCATGTGGAATGCGGAGTGCGCGGCATGGCCGGGGAAATCAATGTCAACGCTGCGGAAGGACAAACGAGTTCGAAAAAAACCAAAACGACATAAACTTTAAAAAGTGATGGCGCAATGAAGTGGAACATATTGTCGACAGCAAAACAAACTCGCAGCGCAAAAGCCACACACTTCTGCAGCCGACAAAAGAAAGCAAGCTTTGATAGTAATTAAAAAATCCGAACAAGGAAAACCCCTTCAAACGAGAAGACCGCACTCGCTCCTCGCTCAACATTTGTGGACTTGAGTGCCGAACGTGTCAATAAATCTTAATGGCTTTCATTTGCTGCTTGAGTCTCGGCCGAAAATGCCACATGTCAACGAAAATGTGCCTCATGCATTTTTAACTACAAATTAAAGACGGTGACCGGATTAACTGACAGTGGAATAAGCACTTTCGGCGTGGCCGACATTATTGCGAGCGCACAGGATGAGGTCAGAAGTCGGTGAAAAGCTGCAACTAATGCGGCACTTGCTACTTGCTCGTGCTGCCGAAATCGGTGGTCACATTTGAAAATAAAAGCGCGACGCACTTGAAACATACGAAACAATACTGGCTTTGTTGAAGTTGTAAAGAATGGAAAAACATGTACGAAAAACTATGAGTGAGCCAAAACTTACTTAAACACAACGTTACACTACGAAGTTTTAAACATGTAACGTTACCTAACTAACTGACTTTTGCTCTGAAAATCCTCGATAATTATTCATAAGAAAATATCGGCGCTTGTTTTCAGTTTCTACATTATCTATGGTGTGATTGATTGCCCTGATTTGCTAGGGTTGATTAATTTTTTCGTCCCAGCACTCGCTGGCCGAATGTTTTTTGCACTCATAGTTTCAAGGCTAACTACGAGTATACCAACAGCGAGACAATCAATAAAGCACTTATGGATTTTAATCTTCTAAGCTCTAAACATCTAATAGCCACTTCCAATTCAAACATTTTCTCCTAAGAATTTTTAACTCATTCGTAAGTCTTTCTATTTATTATTTTTCTTTGGTCTATACGCTTTTTGTGAATCATTGACTGAATAAATTTTGAATTTGAAATTGCATCAATTTCGTACGTGCCGTAGGAACTCTCAAAAACTAATTAAAAGCTACTTTATCATATGCAGAAAAATGTTTAAAATGCATTTTAGACACAGTATGTGATGGTATTCGATTTTCTAGTGGCCCCATGCAGCATCGTCCTCAGTTGGCACATGTGACACTTTTCCATAGTTGTTTTCCCTATTCAAACCATCCGCTATTTCCCACTACGCATATTTTCACATGATTGAGTACAACCCATTCCTAACCTATTTATCCTTCCTAAACCAGCGCAATGCCTCGCATTAATAGAGGTATCCCCTGTGCGTTGACTCGTTAAAAGAAAAGAAGCTACAGTAGACATAATTTCTCGACAAACAATTTCTACTATACGAATTAAATTGATATATTTTTCATGCACCAATATATTTCGATAAATATTTATGGTCGATATTAAATGAGTCAAATATCAAAAGGCATTTGCGATTAATGTGTTTTGGGTAGCTCAAATTCACCATCCGTAAATGTTGCCGACAATGAAATTTCAAAAACAACACAAACGGAATGTATCCAGCACTTAAGTTAATCAACTGAGGATGACTGGATTTCATCTGTTGTGGCAGAATTTTTGCCAACAGATACCGAAATTGTTCGCTGTCTGTGGATTGATGTTGTTTGAAGTCTACAAAGCGTCATTTTTATATAACGAGACGAACCCCACTTCCCGCAACCATCCGTGTTGTACGTGTGATTTTGTACACGAGCGCAAAGCAAGGGACCAACAATTTTATGTCCATTCCGAACAGCGAGTGGGGAGTTTTTTCATAAGTGATTTACTCTTAGACAGCCATTTGCTGTTCTGAGATGTCAGCCACTGAAGGAAAAATTGTTTACACATATGTATACTATATATGTATATAGTTTGTGGCTATCAAAAGTTTCTCACTTGGCATTGAACGTCGCTTCACCGGCTTAATGCACTTGTCAGCTGAGCCCTGGGCTACTATTTTCGCAATTTTTAGAATAGAATAAACTTAATACCACCGAGTCATACACAATACGGGTCGTATAAGTAATTTTATTGCAAAATTTAAATGACTACATTTTTAGGCACATTGCTACTTTGTGGACGTCTGAACCCTCTGTGGTTTCAAGAATAAATTTTTTGTGTATCCTTAGAATAGTTTGAAGTTTTAGAAAAAATACGAAATTAATAAAATAAATATTAAAGTCAAAAGAAGAGAAGTATACGCGTTTTTTAATGGTATATCTTGACATAGTAAAGGAAGAAGAAGCAGAAAACTTAAGAGAACTTTTTAATTTGACGTTTTCTTTCAATTTAGATACTTATTTTGTTTTAATTTTGGTTGAGGTAAATGAAGAAGAATTCATATTTTCTTTATGCGTAAAAAGTTTTATGTTTAAATAATTACTACAGCCACAACGATGAGGTTGCTTTCATAGAAAAACACTCTAAAATACAGGGTCCGAGTATAAAAATTAAAAAATTTATTATGGAATGCTGCTAATATAACAACATAGAAGCCTAAGACGTAAAATTTAAAAATTTAAAAATTTAACTTTCCCCTGTAAAAACCTGCAGCGAAAGGGTTAAACGACTTTATCTAGAATAAATTGGAAGATATCGCTGCTTTTTTAATTGATTGATGTGAACATATTTTATTTTTGTGCAAAATTGTGTGGACAGTTAGCAGTAGATCAATAATAATAAATAATAAATATAAATTAATTTGTGGCATAAACGTACAAATTGTCAATTGTTGCATTGCCCTTCTTCTTCTTCTTTTTCTTAATTCCATTTCAAGGAAAATTTCAACACAACATAGAGCAATTTCCGTGGGAAGAGAAACGGCCACTTTCATTGCTATGCCAACTTTGCAACCCTTTCGGTGCCCAATTTTAATTCGGTCCGCCTTCAGTGCGCCGCGGCACTCACTTTTCGGCTGACGCACGAAAGGTTCGCACTGATTGTGTTTGCACCGACTTTAAGCGATATTTCCTGTCTCCATTGTTGCCAGGTTGCAGGTCGCCATAACAGCATGTCGCTGCCGCAGTTGTTGTCGGGGCGCCAGCGTCGGCCGGGCGCATATCCACTGCCGCTACGACGTGGGCGAAAACTTTAAATCGATTTCGAAACTCACACAAAAAGTGTTGCCTTCCAAATTACCTCTGAGAAAACAAACTTCATCACACAAACGTCACTTGTGCTGGTCGTGGTCGACGAGGTCGCTGTTGTTGTGGCTGTAGGCAGCCATGTCACTAGCGGCAAGCCGCTCGCTTTGCCTTTGTGTGTGTCGGAACTGCTGCTGCACAGAGTTCAGCGTCTCCGTTCTGTGTGAGTTCGGTCACTTGGCGGTTGGTCACGGCTACGGTGGCGGTGGCGGTGGCGGCGCGCGCTCGTTCATGGACTTTGATGATACTTTTAATATTCATCGCCTGCATTAGGGTCAATTTTGCAGTGAGCGCTTTAAATGCCGCCATGCAGTAAGGCGCACGGTGGATGTCGCACGCCGCAATTGCAGTAATTGACGCCCCGTACGCCTTCAGTGCAAAAGTAAATTTGCAGGAAAATTAGTGCGACGGCACGTTTTCAGGCGGGGTTGGCGGTGA
The DNA here is from genome assembly GCA_963971225.1 of Melieria omissa. Lineage (NCBI taxonomy): Eukaryota > Metazoa > Arthropoda > Insecta > Diptera > Ulidiidae > Melieria > Melieria omissa. The sequence goes on from OZ020267.1 coordinate 120,079,670, forward strand.
TTTGTGCCCGAATGCAAACTCAATCGAACCAAATCAAAACCAACCGAACTTTGGGTCGGCTCACGCCGTCATCTTCACACCGATCGTCAACGTCCGGCCCCGTCCCGTTGGCGGTGTGGACAAATTTTCGGATGATGCTGCATGATTTGCATTCGCATTTGTTGGGCGCTTGGGACGACGACAACGAGGTGGTTGTCCGCCAGCCCGGCTGATTGCAGGCCGAAGGCAATGCTGCAGTTGTGCTGGAAGCGGCGTAAGTAAATTTATTTTAGAAAATGCGGTTAATTGGCAAAGTGTTTGCGTGTGTACGGCGGATTGCGCCGCTGCTGCCTTGCAGTGCGTGTGCGGCTGGACGGGATGACTGGCCGCAATTGCGGCAAACACGCGCGGCAAGACGTGGTGACGGTCGGTTGATGGGTAATTTGCGTCAGTTGGGAAAACGCGGAAATTGCATATCATTAAGCCCTGCAGTGTGCTGGACTTGTTGACAAGCAAAATATGAGGCAAACATGGTGTTGGTGCCACGTTAAGGACTGCGCTGTGAGGAATTTGGCCAAAAATGCAAAAATAAAAACATATTCGTGCTGGTTGGTGGACGTATGCAGGCTCCTGCATACTGCAAAAATATGGATTATCACAGCTTGCAATATTTTTAACGGCTTATAAAAAATAAAGATTAGTTGATATGAATTTTTAGCATAAACTCTAAATTATCTTTGACATTAATTTATTCATACAGTTGACCAGCTTTTGACACGGCTTCATAAAGCTTCATAAATATGATAGAAGAAAACAAGACAAATGTTTTGTCAAGAAGTTTTCTGCAGTTCAGTTAAATACTTTTACATAAGAATAGTAGTTATACATACGAGCAGTGGCGCCCGGAAGAAAAGGTTTTATGAGTTCAAAGCCCCCAGATGTCTGTTACGAAAATTTGGATGACAGAGTGGTTTAAAATGGTATTGGTCTTCCCCAAAATGAAATACTGTTTGCGTTTTAGTTCATTTCTGATCTCAGCAATTTCTGATAAAATCGTGAACGAAGCTCGATCTACTTTTTAGGTAATGACCCTTAACTACCCTTTAACGGTTCCGAATTCATTTCTAGAGAGATCGACCGAGAGATTTGGTTTCGATAAAAACTTACACATTGGGAAAATTACGTAATCTAGTTTTTTTTTACAAGAAGGCAAGGGATTTCCGCTTAAATTTGGTTGATTTTTTCCGTGGTGGCTTCAGAGTTGACACATGCGACCACTTCTTGTTTGAAAAAATCATTAAAAAAACACAAAATAGCAGAGAAAAACTATAATTTTTCAGAATAAACGCAGTTCGGTGGTGTTAACTAAAAATCAACAACATTGCACTTTTTAAAATGCAATTCAACTCGTGCTTCCAGATCGCTTCACATTTGGAACAGTCAGTTGATGAGAAAAGACAACAAAGATAGGTTGTTTATGATGTTTTACCATTTTTATTTTTTTTTAATATTTTATTTTTTTATTTATTTTTTTATTTATTATTTTTATTTTTTTTTAATAATGAAATTGCATTATTTTACACAGCAAAAGCTGTCAGGCCAAGCGGCTGATTGACTACAGTGAATCGTTGAATTTCAAATTTGAATTATGTATCCATACAAAGATTCTCTATTGTTGTTTTTATGTATGTACATATGTCATTTATTTATGTCAGATATAAACATAAAAATGAAATGAAAATTGCAAACGACATTGAGTCAGTTTTAATTGCTTTCAATCATTGGGATCGAATGCACATTTGTAATAATTGCATTGCCTTCATGGTGTCAATTGAGTGACAAAATATCTTTCCATTAGCGGAAATGTGGATAACACATGAATATACTCACAAAACGCATGCAAATTTTCCACAAACGAAGGAAAAAGCAGTACACCACATGACATACATACACGACTACATACAACAGTGGAGTGGATGACAAAGTGAAAGCAGACTCTGAAAATTGTCAAAAGTCTGAAAGATATCAAATATTTTTGACACAACAGTCGGATAATTAAATTCACTGTAAAACAAATAATTTTAAAGAATAGAATTAGAATAGAATTAGCCGTTTGTACATAGGTAACGCTTTCGTTTGGGAAGAATTTATTTGTCTTGTTTTGGGTGTTTTTGGAAGCGATGAAAAGAATCGATGTTTTTCAAAATTGAGTATTGCAGTGGATACGGATACCTTTCAATATTCTTCAAAGAAATGGATATTTAACCTTTTAGCATTCCAATTTTTCTTTTCGATGAAAAAATTATAGGCTTTGGATCAGAAAAGTCGAAAAGTTATTTTTTCTAATTGATGAGTAGTTTAGCTTCCAGAGGAGAAAAATGGAACCCCGCCTGTAGGCGGACCTGCCGGCTTAGGAGTGAAAAAATTAAATGCAATATCGTTGATTTAAAATTGGTTTATTATTAGACAACGAATTAAAAAGTGTAAAGAGAAAGTGATTTATTATTATCAACATTATTTTAATTTTTTTTAATAAAAGCATAATTTGCACCCAGGGTTTTTGCACATTCGTTTACCCTTACGATCCAAAAAATGGGGTAAATGGTTATATCCGTCAAAGCGTACAACCGAAGGGGGTATTTAAGTTCTCTTTGGTGGCGGTGACCGTGCGTTTGAAATATTTTTGGACGGCCTACCTGATGGTTTACGTTGTCCTTGCAGTTTCTAACAAAGGACAGGTGCTACTTCCCTGCGAAATTTAGGAAGTTCGAACATGGTCGCCCCATGAATACGTCGATGTAGTACAAAACCACTATCAGATGCCTTCTTCTTGCGATGGCAATGGCGCTCGAGTCCTTTTTGCCGGTTTAGTTATCTAATATCAAATTTTTTAAGTTTGTTCATCAGCGAGTGGTTTTTCAGGCACAGTTGATTGTAATGGCGGATGAATGACTGATGGTGAAGTAGCTACTGAAGATATATATTACTTAAGTTACTGATATTCAAACCTTTGTCTACCACATTACAGAGCAAATTAACAGATGGAATGCTGTCTATTGCAATACATTGATCAATTTTATATTCAATATTTGGGCCCTATCATCGTTATCATCATCGCTGAAATTCCCATTTGACTCTTCATCAGACTCGAGGTCAGAATGCATGCCTTCCATTTATTATTTCCTCGTCGCGACATATCTAAACAAATTAAAGACCAATATGAGCAACAAAGATCGTAAAATGCCCGGCAGGTCCGCTTGTAGGCGGGCAATGAATAAAAGGCGTTTTTTGTACCCGTTCACTTTTATAACACTTTCGTTATAAACGCCTTTGGATTAAGAGCACTTTTATCTGCTTACCAGTAATTTTCTGAGCTTTATCAAAAATCTCTAAATATTTTAAATTAATTTTTGAAAATCACAACGTTTCACAAATTAGTTTTACGCCTGTTCGGCACCAATTTTACGCTATAAATGATCGTAGTGCCGAAAATATAACCACAACGATAAAAAATATTCCCTGTGCATGCAGTGAACAGTTTCTCAAAGCCTTCTCGGCGATTAAAAACAAAAATGGGTTTGCTTGGTTTGCTATTAAATAGTTATTATGAGAAAATATATGTACCTTCTAAACGAACTAACAAAAAAAATATTTTCTCGAAAATACAAAAATACGCTCTAACCGAAAAAAATTACCTTTTTTTTTCTTAATTTCTCGAAAATGGCGCCGCGGATTTCGCCATAAACAATGAAATTTTTAGTTAGTTTAGAAGTTCTATGTTTCAAAAATTTGCTGACCAAATTTTAGATCAGTGGGACTAAAACTTGCCGAGATATTCTACTTCCATTATCAAAAACCAGTGTTTCAAAATAATTCGGTTTAAACTTTGCGTTACCGATATCATGCGGAACAAATTGACCATCAATAAAGTGCTGCTGCAGGGGAACGGGTCATCAGAATTAAAAACCACTTGAGGGGGATATTCTTAAGACCCCCTGGAGTCTTTTTCACAAAAAAAAAATAAATTTTGAAAATGTTGTAATATTACACGTATTGATCCCCTTAAGGCCAACTCAGCAACGTTACGATTTTAGTTGCCAGGCCGACTGAAGTCTTGAAATCCTCGGCTGGTTGAATACTAAAATTGACGCGTGCAAAGCCAGTGGTGGTGGTTATTATTCCGACAGGTAGGCAAATCAAATATGCATCCTGAAGATGGATTTATTCCGCCACCATTTGCGTTTCAACATGAAAGCTGTCTCCTGTGACAGTGCCTATTAATTTTGCAGCTGTCATATGTTGGTTAAGTGTTTGACAATTTGACATTGAAGGCATGTCAGTGCGAGGGGAAAAGTGAGTGTGCATTTGTCACCGGAAATATGCCTTTAGAAGCCATCAGCGTGCGCGCTTCAAAGAGGTTTCCGGGCTGCTGGAGTCGCTTTTGGTGGCACTGTTCAAATGGCGGATTTAAGTTTGTAGAGCAATTGAAAAAGAAATGCTGAAAAGTGCCAAGTGCGCAGCTCTGAAAGAATTTGATACACATGCGGTCGCTCCTTCTGACCTGAGTTGCGCGTAACGTTTCCCGCAATGGCATTTCCACTGTACTCCGTCTAAAACAGACATGGACACGTGAGCGTGTTACAAGTTGACTTGTTTGCTTAGATCATCTCTGAAATTGCACCTCTGGCACAACTAACAACAACAATACGCCAACGAATAGGGGCGAGCGTGATAGATTTGTCAATTGGCGAATGGTCAAGCGAAGCGCAAAATTGTTCGTTGTTGTTGATGTTGTACGAAGAATTCATCATGGCCACATCATGGCAGCTCCCGCAGGTGCTGTAGCCGGCGTCAGAGTGTCCATCAAAAGTTTTGCGGCGCATTGGCACAGCTTTTGCTTCAATTCGATGGGCTGCTGCGAATGGGTGGCCGCGCGTCTGAGTGCGTGCGCGGCGCTCGCAGTGAAACAAAACTAAAAGTTAATCCTCAGGCATCAATTTCGAGAAATAATTTCCGACATCAAAAGTTTTAATATTGTCAATGATGGCGACGGCGACTGCGCGGAGACGTGCTGCGTGCGTCACGTCACGTCGGGCGATGGCTGCACGCTGTGCCGCCTGTCAGCGAGCAATGGGCTGCACTGCGACTTCTGGGAGTTCATTACGGCGCCCAAGTCGGTCGGGGGAAGCAGCGTGCGTGTTTTGTTAATTTTTGCGCACGGGCCAGTGTGAAGTTCACAAGTCACAGCCAAGTTTATCCACGTCGGTGTCGGAGCTGTTTTCTTTGTATCGGTTTATTTATTGTGGTCTTTTGTCTCCACAATGTTCTGCCGGTTTACCTGCCAGCCTACCTGCTGGTCCGCCATCTCCAGTCGCCGCAAAACTTTTCAACGGCTCGGCTCGGCGCAACGCAGCGCAACTTTCGTCGCGTGTGTCATAAATGCATTACACAAACAGGACAATGACGACCCGACGAAAACTCGAACGAAACTCAAATTCAGGCGTTCGGACTGCAAGCGATAAACTTTCACGTGCAAGCGGCCACCGCTTCCACCAACGCCCAAGCGCTATGCACATCCATTGTAGCAGCTGTGCTGCCGGCTCACGAATAAAGTGGATAATGAATATTGTTTGAGTTTTTTGCTGCTGGTGCTGCCGCCGCTGATAGAAATTTACTGCACTTCGTTTCTGTTGCAATCGCGCTTGCAATCGGCGCTACTGCCGTTGTTGTTATTGCCGTCGTTGTGGACTTGCACTTACGAGTATGGAGACGTGGATGTGTGTGTGTGACAATGTCGCGCTTAATGCGCAGCTACCCAAAACACGATGGACTTATTTAAAATTTTGAATCGAGCAAATCGCGAATCGCAAATCAATTTCAATATTTGTGAATTGCTATAAACAACAAATTCGAAGTGAGTTGAGTTATGAATGGTCCACCGGTTTTAGTTGGGGCACGTTGACAACGCCAGTGACGACATTTCGCTGTGAGCTGGTATTACAGACTGCGGGAAGCACAATTACTTTGCAATAAATTTTCAATGAAATTATTCGTTTTGCAGAGAATGACATTAAGGAGTAAGGCATTTTATTTTGAGAATTTTTCTCCAAATATTTATAGCTTTGAATTTCCGAGAAGATTACAGGGGTACACCGTACACCGGAGATGGCAGCATGCAGGGTAATAGTTTATAGCTTATAACTTAAATGGGCTGTAGCATGTAAATTATGCATGAACCCTCATGAAACATGGCCAGTGCCCTTCGTGGACAAACACCGAATGTCTGATATTGGCCCGAAAAGGAAAATGGGATCACTCCAAGCATGAATTAACCAAAGCCGGTATGGTACTAAATATTTTTTTAAACTTTATTTTATATTAACATTTGTGCAACAGTTAATATTCTGCAAATTAATGCCTAGCAGCGCTGGCAGCAGAAGCCTTCGGCTGTGGTACCAAATGTATGTAGTATGCAACATGAAAATGAACAGCGATAAAACAACGATATGTACCAACAAACACTGGAAATTTCACATAAGGCGGCTTTCGATCAACCATGCATATAGGCCAATATTTGACAAGGCCTGGCATTCTCTCTCTAATGTGCAAGCCTCGAACATATACAAATTTGATAAGCAGGCCTGAAGGCCAAACTCCACTGCTTTGAAGAACTTGACTCACTGAAATGGAACCAACTAAGGACCATGGAGTATTGTATTTCAAATGTTTTATGGGATTTGTGCGGATGAGGAGCAGGATAAACAATTAGGTATTTTACCTGCTGTGCACCTGCCCTGTGTTCTCTAAAAGAAGGAAGACACTTTTAAGCAGCATCATTCATCATATTTGTTAAATATATATATATAAAAAAAGTGGATGTATGGAAAAGTGGATGTGGAAAAGTTGGAAAATCCCTGCCATGTTTGGCCGTGAAATCTGAAAATTCATAACCATAAGTCACATATCAATTACATTCACTACGAACTTACTATTTATTTATGTCCTTCGACAGAGGGGTTGGTGCAGGTATTGGACGAGGGCCGTGGCACCACCTATACAAACAAAATCTTTATAATGAAATATATTCAAAAATGTAAGGTGCACAACACTGAAATTTAGTACCCCGTCGTCCCATGGATGAGTCTGGTAAGTTTTGAAGCGCATTGGACAAGAGGCGTGGCACATTTGTTGTGACCCAAACTAAGTACGAACCTACCATTTATTCATATTTTTCGGCAGAGGAAATGGTTCGGGTATTGATCAAGGGGGCGTGGCACCGTCCATACAAGGAAAATCTTAATAATGCAATATCTTCAAAATTGTAAGTCGTACAACACTGAAATTTAGTACCCCGTGGTCCCATAGATGAGTCATTCTACTGGTAAGATTTGATGCGCGTTGGACATGGGCGTGGAATATTTTTTCTGACTCAAAAATTTTGCTGATCTATAAGTCGGTCAGCAATGAAACTTAGTACGAACTAGAGTCCTGCACGAGTATGCATTTTTGCTATTCGAAAACATTTAAATGCTTTTGAATAGAATACTGCACTTCATCTCTGCGGAATAGTCCGAATGAATACGAGTACAGCTCTCGCCGAGAACGAGTAAGCTCCGAACATAAACGAGTAGATGTACACTATTTATTCATATTCGGGAAAACGAGGACAACAGCATTCGAATAATGTTCGAATATACTCTTTTTATTATTCATAAGATTTATGTTATATATAAATATTTATTTATTTGTAATGTTACTTTCTTCAATAATTTCCATTTTGCGTATTAACTAATAAGCCACTTCAACCGTACTACAAGTATAGACATGGAAAAGTTACATACTGCGCATAAAAATATTCGATGAAACTGTTGACCTTCGAATACTTGGCGAAGTTCTCGATTACTGAATACGAGCACTGCAGTGTTCGCTATTCACCGAATATGAATAGAAACGAGAAGCGACGCTCGCTGGTTCTCGTTTCTATTCGTTTCGTTGTACTTTAGTACTAGCCTACCATTATTTTTTTCGACAAAGGGCATTGTGCGGGTATATTAAACAAGGGGTCGTGGCACCGCCCATTTAACTTAAATCTGGTCCAAGCACAGTCCATTTGTTTACTGAAACTTAGCAGCAACATTGCTGATTTGTGGGCTTCGATTGCGTTAATCAGTAGCTCTTCCTCTTCCTTTGTCAATTTGCATCGCCATAGATTCGACATCTCGCGTATTTCTTTATAAAAACAACAACAAATCTGTGGCCGTAAGGAATAACAGCCAAAGTCGATTTTATGAAGTTTTCAGGAGAGCACTTTTAATTTTTAAATTTGCTTTAGATTACACTAGATAAATTTTAGATTTTTGGGTGTAAAACATTCATTTTATGAGCAAAAGCCATTGTGTAGTAGTACATTTGAATACGACGAATGCAATGGTGGTAATAACTCAATTTTGTCCTAACTCGACTTTGGCTGTTATTCCTTACGGCCACAGAAATGTTATGCGAGACGAATTTGGTTTTTGGATTGTTTTGGCAACACAATGGGCCTTAATGGCCCAAGTGATCTCTACTTGGAGCAGTCGCACCTATATGGCTACCTGTGTTCTCTCGCGAAGTCTTGTTAGCTCCTGCTACAGACTGGGGTGATAAATTACAGGAATACCGCATTTATTCTATGCGACAATGAAGCGCGCTGACTTGTTGATGGAAGTGGCAATATCAGCTGTCATTACAGATCTTTAAGCATGTGAGTGTGTGGGTGAAACGGGAAGCATCGCTGCCAGTGAACGAAAACTATTGATTCAAAAAGTGGTAGCCTTGTTTCCGCTTGGCTCATCGCCGATTCGTTCGGCATCCCGCAACTGGCCATGTTGCACCCTGTACAACGCTCACTTGCAGAGTTGTTTTTTCGTAGTTATTTTAAAAATGGCCCCAAAGTCGAGGCAGACATCTGTCAAAGTTGTTGAAACATTAAATGAGTGTGTAGTGACGTGTTGGCCGCACGCGCGAACGAACGAAACGACCTGGCGCGGACTTTAATGTGCTTGCGGCAATTAGATTGTTTAAAATAAATTATGGCCGTGTGCTTGCACGTGTGCCAGCGAAGTGTGTGTGGCCGGACGAAAAACGCGCTGCGCACTTACGGGCTAAATGCGGCCGAAAGTAGCCGCTTGACGACGCCGGAACTGCGCGTTTGCAAAAATGTTTTCATAAAATAATAAAAAGCGGCAATAAATTACAAATGAATTACTCGACTACCGAACCACCGGGCGACCGACCGAACAACCGTGGCAGCGGCAGCAAAAAAGTGAAAGGAATGTGAGCGGAAACGAAAGCGAAAACGACAACAGAAATTGTTGTGCGATCGCGGCAAGTGTGTAATGGACGCGAGGCAGGAGGTAGGGTGGCGAGCGCGAGCGCGAGCGGAACAGAGAAAGTAATACGCCTGCAATCATGCGCCCATAAAAGTGCCGCTTTTATGGCATTGTTATAAAACGCTATTTTTAGTAGGTGTTAAATCAAGTTTACGCAGAGGAGACCAATTCGCCGCGTCACACCTCCGGATTGCGGGCGCTCGCAGTGCGACTATTTGGCTGCCCAATGCTGCAAAGGGGTTGCATCGTTGTGCGCGCGAGCGGCTGTGGGTATGTGATGTAACGGGATGTAACGGGAATTTATATGTTTGTGGCCGCATTGAAGACGCTTTCGGCCCGAACTTTGAGCCCAGCTCCGCCGTCTTGCCCAAGTTTTTTATGGACCAACTCGAAAACAATTTAGGCGTTCGAGCTGAGTGATTTTGCGTTTATTTTAGGTACTTTGTTTGCTGTTCATCCGAAATTAGGCTTCGTCTGCGGTGCGCTGGCTCCTGGACGCTGCTTCGCATTAGGGTCCAAACGCAGACGCGGCGCTTTGCGGTATTGATAACATTTTAAGTACGAAATCATGCGCACGCCCAGACAGACACTCTGTGTTTTTTGGATACATTTTAAAATCATCTCGTTAATGCAGCAACGGGCCGAACGGCGGCGAAACTCGCACATCGCGACGCGGCAAAAAGGCGAACATGTTTCACGTTAACAAACTTTGCTCATCAATTATTACGCAGCCACAGCTAGCTGACTCGTGTCCGCACCAATACCAACTCCACGCCTGCCCCCTGAGTTCATGCGTTCTGTTTTATTTTTATGCTTTTTACGTTTTTCCTCTCCACCCGGCAGCAGCGTTGCTTGATTTGAGTTATAATGTCCCATTTAAACTACCGCCGAACATCGATGGATCATGCCATGTCGTACTCCGCGCCCGCGCTCGCTGCAAAATATGTGCGCGTTCACCGCCCAACGCCCATCCATTCGCTAGAATAACCTCAGTAAAATTGCAAATTAGAAAAGTTTTCTACTTTCCACTTACGTACGCTACACCTTCGACGAGGGCAGACGTCGGGCCGAGCAACATGTCCTGTGACGCTTATGCGCTCGCTCCGTCCACGCACGACGAATGAGACTCCCGCTTAACAAGTGTACAAACAAAGTTTGCTGCCAGCTTTGTGCTAATCCATTCAACGTCAGATAATTATTTGCCATGTCAGGCATTCGGCGCTCATTTGCCGCAAGTGTAGCTGCGCCGACAGTCGGCATTGCTAACAGAAAGGAAGAAATGTAGTTTTTTGGTTGCTGACATCTTCTGAATTATTACGGAGCTTCTGATTAGATGGCTCAGCAAACCCGACGATAAAAATGATTGAAACGTTGCAGAGTTCATTCACTCCACAAATGTGAATGTTTATTTTACTTGGTTTTTGGGCTTTATTCCCAAAAAGGCTTTGCCTCGAATATTTAAAATCAGATCTCATCATCATCCTTCGAGGCTCGTTGCAAATAAATTTGTTAGCATAACATTGTTAGCAGATCAGCGAAGGATTCGGATTCGCTGGAATCAAAACGCACCAACAATAAGCATTTCAACATTTCGCATTATAGCTTTTACATGGTGAAAAATTGATATACGTACATAAACAAATCCTTCATCGGTTTGCCAGACTCAAATACAATGCATAATGATGCACACTTTTTTAGATACATATGTGAGTGCAATATTAAAAGTAGCAACAATTGCCGGTGCATTATCTATGCTGAACTGCGGCAGCGAACAATTTCCACCATATTCCTAAAACGCTGCGAAAGTGAAATGGCAGTTTGGAAAATTACAACTTAATCCTTTGTGCGTCGTAACTGGCAACGGTTGCAGCCGAGGCGGCGTGCACAATGCCGCACTTGCGGCACAGCGCAGTTATTGTTGTGCTGCGCACTCGGTCGGCTGCAGCCACTCTCGTTGCAACAAGCATTGTTGCACACTTTGCTGTCGTTTGCTGGGCCGCAGCGAACATCCTTCGCCTTGGCCCACTTGCTCGTTCCCGTTTTGCCAGTACATACCCCTGGCCCCTTTCCGCGCGCGCGTTTTGTTGCTAGTGTCGAGCGTGGGCGCGTGTGTGCGCGTTGCTTTCTTTGTTTATGGGCTCACTATGCAAGCGGCTGGCTTGGCTATGGGAGTGAAAAGTGGACGTGGAGCCGATGTGAACGGGGACCGGGACAAAATTAAATATTTTGTTCAGCTGAAGAAGTGACGTTGTGACTGACGGAAACCCGGCAGCAGCCATCGCAGCCGCAAGGACAACAGCAACAACGACAACGGCGACACTGGCAAAAACAGTTATAGTTACGATGTTGAAGGATGTACGCCATGTTTAAGTGGTGCTACCAGTCATTGTTGTTGCTGTTGATGTTCCAGAGCATGTTGCTTCGACGAATGTTGCGTCATTGCAAACAACCGCTTTCTTGCACAGGTCGTTTCGTACATGCGCCTGCGTGCGTGTGCGATTTTGTCTTCGAGTGTGTGCGGGCTGTGTTGTTGCGACACTTACGCGCAAACAGGCAGTGAATTTGCCTTATTTCTGTTTTTAGTGTAAGCCGCTTTGCTGCTGCAATGAAATTTATTGGTTTTTGATTCCGACACTTTCTGTTTAATTTTGATTCATCTTCCCGGCTAAAGCTCTATTTGGCCTCGGCGGAAATGTAAAACACCAGTCAACAATTCACTGCTTGGACGCCGGGCGGATGGGCCCCGAGTATGTTTGCTTTTATTGAGAATTTAATAAAAGTCGCAGTGGCAGAAAGGAAAGTTGTGAGGACGAGGGGAAACTTTGAGCCATTTTCTGTTTAAGTTGCTTAGCTTTATGGAGTTTTTGATCTGATTTGCGCTCATTTAATACTCGAATATGAATATTGAAAACATTAGAAGTAAACTATTGAGTAGCCTCATCACAAAATGTCTGGGATCCCATTTGGCACCTGGTACAAGAAAATCCTTGAGATGCTTCTACAGAACATTCTCCAAGTACGTGTATTGCAGTTTAATTTTTCTAGCGCTCGTAGTTAGTATTCTCGATAAATTTATTCTTTTAATTCTTTCCAAAGATTTTCCACACAGTGTAACGTAAAGATTGTCTAAGTCCCAAAAGTCTATGTCATTAGCAGCTTTAACCTTCAGACGATAGCAACAACATTTTGAATCAAACATTGGTTTTTTCTTATATCAATACCAATATTTTAATATAGGATCGTTGCAGAATGCCGGAACATTGCGTAAAAAGCAGCTTTGGCACTGTTCATATTACGGTAAAATTTTTCAGTTTGTTGTATTTTTGATTCGCCTGCAGATTACGTAAACACTGCCCGACACAACTTTAGCGCATGAAGAGTTTGAAATATTTTGAATTGTCAACAATTAAATCCATATTTCTTGGTTATTCTGGGTCAACAACTTTTGTGTACAGACAAAAGTGCATGACTATAATTTAATAAATAATTATAATCAAAGTGTTTTTATAAAAAAATAACAACAAGCTGGGCCCCACGGCTTTGCACACATGCTATCTTTTTTCCCTGGTACAAATTCTTAACCCATTGTTGATTCCGTAAGATTTTAATTTTCATAAAAGTAAAAAACACATGTAAAATTATTCCTCATTAGGAGTAGTTCCACCAAGTTTGAAGTCAATAGGCCCATTAAGTCATGTTTTTTTTAGTTTCTCCATAGAAACATTTAACCCGTCGTTGACCCCGTTCGATTTTTATATTCGCAAAAAATGAAAAACACGTATCGAGTTATTTAACATTTGAAGTGCTTTCACCAAGTTTGAAGCCAAAAGGTTCAAATTTGTTTCTCCATAAAAACATTTAAATTTCGATTTTGAAAATATGTAAGTAATGAGAAACACGTGCCTAATTTTTTTCTATTTCAAGTATTTTAACAATTTGTGAAGTCAAAAGGCCCATCGGTTCATGTTTTTTTGGAGTAATAATTAATTTTTTTTTTTTTTTTTTTTTTTTGATTGGCACGACAGCCCGCTTACGCGAGACTAAGGCCTAGCTTCCCGCAACCACCCGTGTTGTGCGTGTGAATTTTGTACGCGGGTGGAAGGGACCTACAGTTTTATGCCGGTTCCGAACGGCAGGTTGGGAGCTTTTTCATAGGCAATTTTTACTCTCAGAGGTTTGCGATTTCCAGCTGAGAGGACAGCCACCGAAAGAGAAAACGAGTTTCCCGTTATTTTTTTTAGGTGTTACTACATGCAGAATTCGAACTAGCGTCGCTCTGCATGCGACTCGCTTGGACCGCGCACTAACCAACTGAGCCACGGCGGCTGCCGTGGAGTATTGGAGTATTCCTGTAAAAAACCTTAACCCATTGTTGGCTCAGTTAAATTTGAATTTTTGAAGAATTATAAAAAAACGTGTCGAATTATTTATGATGTGGAGTTTTTTTTAGGAAGTTTGAAATCGATATGTCTATTAAATCACGTTTTTTTATAATACCTTAACACTTGTTTTGCCCCTTTAGACCCCGAATTTCAAAAAATTCCGTCTTAGCGGAAGTTCATTCTTCAAGATGTGTCTTGTTTCTTCGTTTTCAAACTTCATGTTTGAAGTTTCAGCGGTTTGGGCTTGGCGATAATGAATGAATGAATCAATCAGTCCGTCAGTCAGGACAAACAATCTATGTATATAAAAATGGAGGCAGTACCATGCCCCCTTATCCAATGCTCACAACCTTCTTCTAGCCGAATTGTGGTACTAGGTGGAAAGTTCGTACCAAGTTTCATTGACGTAGACTAACAGACATGTAGACAAATTGTTGGGTCATCAAAAATGTGCCACGTTCCATGTCCAACGCCGATCAAATCCCACCAGTGGAATGACACATTTATGAAACGACAGTACACCAAATTTCAATGCGTGCGACTTAAAATTCCGAAGCTATGCCATATGAAAAATTTTGTGAGTTATGGTTCAAATGTTATTGTCTAAAAATGTATGCTGGGGTTGCCATGCCCCGTTTCCCCGACATTTCATTTTTCCTCCACCTTCGCGTAGCAATTACGAACAAACCCGCCGAAGGAAGTATCTACTCGTTTTCAAGTTTTAAGAGTACGAAAGGACCAAGATTCATTATAGATAGCTGTGCACAATTATTCATGTAATACGGGTCGTATGAGTAATTTTAATTAAAAATTCAAATTCATTTTAAGGAATTAAACGAATTGGTCTGGAAAGACTATGAGACACGGGAGTTTTATTTAATAATATTTGCAGAGTTCAAAGGGATTGTACGGTATAATAATTGAAGACTTCCGAGGCGTTTATCAACAGCTGTCGCCGTCTCCAGCATCTCATCAGTGCAATCCATATAGTACAGCTGCCAATGCTTGCAGCACAATGTGGCTGCCTTTTGGCCTTCAATTTTGACGCTCACTCGTGACGGCGACCAGTCGTGTGCAACGTTAGCGGCGCCGAAGTGTTCTGCTGAAAGCTGCCTTCACTCGAGCAATTTGCTTAAGTAACCGTTCTAAATATTTGCAATTTATCTTGCACGCAAGCTTTGTGCAGCGGCAAACAATGGCAGCAAATTGCCAATTCAGTGACGCAGCCATGCGTCCAGCCGACCGCATGTCCGTGTGCCCACCCCGCCGCATATTCCTGCTGCGTGACAGCAAGATCGCTTTCTATGGCCGAGATTTCTTTCGCTGGCGCTGCGTGTTGCTGCGCCGAGCTGGCGCATACATTTTCCGCTTGAGCGGCGCTGCAGTTAAGGCGGCAGCGATTGCTGCGTGGAGAATACTGAAGCACGCGGCCCGATGTAGCAGACATTGCAGCGCACTTAACGCACTCACAAGCATGTGCCGACTTATATTTATGCGCGCTTACATGCATAACTACATATGTGCGGCGTAGGTGGGCAAGGCAGGCGGCAGACGGCGTTCCTCTTGTTGTGGCCTGATGAGGTTTTCTTTTCGCCAAAGTAGATTTGCTTGCAAACTGAAATGCTAAAATGGCAATACACAGGTCTCTCACTGCGAGTGTGTGTGCATCTACCACACACCCACACACAACCACCGAGCTTTTGCTGCCGCTGCCGAGTGTCGGCTAATGCACCGACCGGCCGTGCATGCAGCAGAGAGCTCGCATTCAAATAAAGTCGACGATTGATGAGGTTGTTGCACACACACAAACAAGCGCGTACGCGCTCGTTTCTTTGCGTATTTGTTTGGATGGCAAAGCACTGTCATGTAAATCACCGTTAGCCGCCGCAGTTGCGGGCAAATTGAATTTTGTGCGCAGGCAGAACTGTCGGCAATTGCCCTTAAAGTCTCGCGTAGCACCGATTGGCAACGTAATTTAAATGGAAAACTTTCGAGTGAGCAGTTCAACTGTCGACGCAATGTTCGGCCGCCGAGTAGTTGTCGAGCTCACCTCAAGATGCCGACGTGCACAACATTTATGATTGTGTCGCGCAGTCATCGCCAGCAAACGTGACTCTTCGTCTTTAGATGTGCTTAGAGTCGGCGAACAGGTGGGAGGCGGGCGGTGGGCGGCTTCATGCTGGCTGCCAGTTGCTGCGTTGCTTTTGAGGTTTCGTTATCATCTCGTTTGCCGTTTGGGGAATTTATTTCAGCGCCGTGACATGTGGGCCAACACACGCGGCCTGCCCTGCCGGCTCCAAAATATGAATGACTCCCGACGTCAACGTGCTTATGAATTTAACCAAAAAACAAGTTTCATTTATATTTTATGCAAATATCCTATGATATTTACGAAAATGTGACATATTGCGGGGCGCGCACAAACACAGAACGAGCGAACGATGTGTTGGCTAGCAGGTAGATGGCGCTGCGGCGGTGCTCGACATAAATTTTGGGTAACTGTGCATAAGGGACTTTTGACGGCTGCTTGCCTATTGGCAATTCAATTTGGCAAACAATGAAAAGTTTGAGCCACAGAAAAAACCTCGACGAGCATTTAATGAACTCTACGTCGCTTTAAGGAAACATTCGGAAAATCCCCATCAAACAGGCGTGCAATATTAAGTTAAATCTAGTTCAGCGAGTTGTTATCAAGTGAGCCCCTGTTGGAAGGCGGAACTGTTTGTTTTTCTTCTCTGAACCTGAAACTTTAGCTGCTCAAATATTTGCCTTCCAGTGCACTTCCTCACCATACACGGGTCGAATACTAAGCAAACATATGAATATACATACATATGTGGTAATATGGTACAATAATGGTACATAAGCATCCTGTAGTATGAATAACAGAATATTTCTATAGAATTATAGTGATTGAGCTGCGGAATTGTGGGCAAGTATTTAGCAAAATCAAAAATTTGTTTGCCTTTTGTTGGGAAGAGATTTGTTACTCGAAAAAGATGCCCTTCCGACAAAGAAGAACACAAAATATTGATTGTGTACGTATGTATTTATATCCAATAATATTTTTCGCAGCGGCGATGTCTTGAAAATGAGAGCAGCAATAGCGAATGTTCTTGGTTCTGTCTGGAAATCAATGTTGTTTGCTCCGCGAGCTCAAAGCAGCGAAAGGCTAAACGGTTCGAGGTCTTTGAAAAAAAGATACTACACAAGATCGTTAAGCGCTAATATGATGGATCAGCGAATTGTACAAACTATATTTAGAGGCTTAGTCAAGCTCATAAAACTGCAGCGTCTGCAATGACGACGTTTCTCGAATATCAGTAAACGCTTCGCCATTAATCTGCGGGAGCTTGGAAGTCAGTCCACATGTTGACACTTGTTAATGTATAAAACATCTGCATTGTTCGAAAAAAAGTATAAAGACAATATTTATCAGAATGTTATCGAGTGTTATTATTTAAGAAATAGTTTACTTAGCGAATTTAAACTATTAAATATTAGAAATACAATGAAATATTTCCAAGTTCAAAAATATTTAAAATCACAGAGCCCAAGTTATGGCTACAATGTGTGACTTAAAAAAAATGATATGTTAAGGTAAATTTAAAATTTAGTATTGTTTGTATTTAACCAGACAGCCGATGGCTTTAGACGCGAGTCTAAGTTTTTTCATAGCATTTGCTTATCTATTGGATTCATTCTACAAGTCATTATAAATTAAAACGAAAAATTCAAAAATTAATTGTTAAATAATTTTGTTCTGTTTTTTGTCCTCTTTCAGAAAACGAAAATTTGTAATAAAGACGGATTTTGTAATCAAATAACAAACAGCTACGACAAACTCAATCTTGTAATATTTATTAAGAAAAATATTATCTGTAAAGCCACATGGGCTTTTATGGTTAAAGGCAGTTTTTCGCAAATTAGAGAAGCATAAGTTGCACTTTACGCAGCAATAAAAACCTATCCGCACTTTGAAATAAGCAATTGCCACTTGGATTTATTGAGCTACGACTCGCTTTTATGATAAAAGAAACTGGAAGTAATGCAATCGGAGCAACTGCATTAACTCTACTTTCCGTTACCTCTCCGCAGTCAATAAAGTGAAATGCTTCAATTGCAAACGCAAAAGAATATCTCTGCGTTGACTGTTGCAAAACACAAACAAAAGTAAAACCTACAAGTGCCGCAATAAAGAAAATTACCCCAAACTGCAGCGCCACCCCGCCAACCTTGCCACATGTTTGACTGCGTTCGCGCTGTCACCAGCACACCCCAACAGGTGTACCGAACCGCAAACCTGCACGCCCCATTGGCCTCTGCACGTACTGAAACCTGGCACTGAGCTGAGGCTCGGGGCACCCGACGCGCCCTACCGCACGATTTCATTTTCTATGCAATAAAGTCGATGACTTAAAAAAGTAGTTCAGCACAATGCGCAGCGGAATAATTTAAAAGTTTGCGCGACTCGTCGCTGCCGCAGCCGCTTCTTGCGTGTTTCCACTCGGTGTCGATGCTGCAGAACGAATGCGAACAGTTGGCATACCAACGGCTCAACTTCATTCCATTCCATTCTGCCGCTGCTGCTTCGAGTGCGGAACATGCAGGAAAAAAATGTTTTGCACCTTTCCTCGGCGCACCGTCAGGCAATCGTGTGTCCCACCCCTTGTCGTTTCTTTTACTTTGAAGAGTGGCGGTGGTCCTGTTGCGTGAATGGCGGAGGCAGGGTGCTGCGCTTCGAATCGGGAGCAGCGACACATCCTTGAAACGGCGAAATGCATGCACCGAAGGGATTTACGTCGTGTGTCGCTGCATATTTGCGCGCAATAACCTAGAAATTCTCTGCTCCTAATAAGGCAATTCACTGCAATCGCGCAAAATGTGGGACACGTGTTCTTCCCTTTTTGTGTCAACCCGAATTCCACGCTTCATTCTTCAGTTAGCGCAAATAGTGCACCACCTTCGGCGCCGACAAGACTCTCTGACTTTCTGTTAATGAAAATTCGCATATCGGCTTTGTGTCACCAATGGGTCGAAGAAGGAACGAAGATATCGACAGCTTTTTGTTCAAATGTCAGTGCGGAAGACACTAAAATTTAAGCATATTTAGCGTTTTTATCAGTTACATTTGTTACAATTTGTCTCGGTTTTGAGCTTAATGTGTTTAAGAAACAATACGATTAACGAGTCTGATCCCGAACTCAGAACAGGCTCCCTGCAAACAATTTTCTCGACTCTTATAATTTGCTCTAATTGAAGCCACTTTCTCTCAAGTGTCTTCTACAAAGTCGAAATCTCTAACTCACTTCTTTTTTGTGGATCAGCACAATGCTTTGCAATTTATAGGTGTCTGCATCTTTTACGTGATTTGTCTTGATTTCTATCAATTATATATCGTATGTTGTAAATTTTATCCATAAACACAGACGTTACACCCAGATAGATTAGCACAGTTCGAGAAATGACTAGGTCATCTTAGCCGTCTTCTTGAGGTCCACAAAATGCCTGGTATAAGTATTTATGATACTCACCGAGGGCCAAACAACTGAGTTGTCTACATATATAAATGTAGTCTTTGCGTGTTTTAGCTGTTTAGTGTCGGCCCTTTTGCGATTCCCTAAGTGCCTCGCACTTTTGAAGTTGTTAGCATTTTTTAAAGACCACCCCGCAGAAACCGAATGTGACGGGAAGCGGCCGCTATGGCGTCAGCGCCACTACACACCACTTCCACGCCATCGAACAATCGGAAATGTTCGGCAAGCAAGGCCGCAAGTTCGTAGTGCAAACTAAGAAGAAAGCACAACAGTGTCACATGTTGCAGTAGTGTGCAATGTGCCCCACATATGTAAGATGGCGCAGCGTTGTCGCTGTCAGCTTGTGTGCTACTTTTCCACAACTACACACATCTACATAAACATATGTATGGCTGTGCATATGTATATCATTACTCACACTCTCACTCCCAGTAACGGTCGAGCTGGGGGTAATGATATGCAAAATGTTGGAGTGAGTTGCTAACGAGGCTCCGTGCGGAAAGGGGCGAAGTGCGCAGCAGCCTACAGACGCTCTGCACAGGTGCCGACGTTCATTGGGTCCCTGTGCCACGCATCGTCGCTTACTGCTGCTGCCGGCTGAAGGCACAAGGCAGAAGCCAAATCAGCCGCTCAGCAGCGATTTCACTTTATTTCCTTGGCTTTTGTTTCACTCCGGCAGCGTTGAAATTATTATTTTCCTCATTTTGCATAAACGAATGCAATCGTTGACGATACGCTAACGACGTCCCGCTGCGGGACGGGGTGCAGTATTATGCAGCCGCGCTTGCGAACGACTGCGCCGAGCGCTGACTGAAAGTCACGCAGAAATGCTGTGATTTATAGTCGCGCTCAGTCCGCACAGCGGCAGCAGAAAAGAGCGGCGGCAAGGTGGGGTCCTTCGAGGGACCGAATGCAATGGTAAAAGTAGCAAGCAGCGGCAGCAAACAGCAAAGTGCGACAGTCGCAGTAATAATGTAGAAGAAGCCGGCGGAGAAATCGGAAAATCTTCATAAGCTTAGAAGAAGAAAAATGAATGGGAAACGCAGAAGCTGAGTTGACATTAATTCATGGCCGTTTGAATGGCGCTGGCTGGCTGGCTGTAGGGGTGGGATGGGGCGTTGGGAAAGCAAGGTCCGCGGCGAAGAGACGACGCATGGCATTTACTTAGAGGAGAAATGGAATTAACTGCACTTTTTGAATTGAATTTATGATGAGCCAGCAAAGTGCCGGAGCTGCGCGCTAAATGGTCAAAGTTGCACAGCGCGCCGCGCATACCCGGCCGTGTTCATGTTTGTGCGCGCATTGACGTCGCATTCATGAAATTATGAAAAATGCAATTTCGCATTGCGATTTTTTTTAATAACGTCAATTCCGCAGATTTCTGTTATTTGCGCGTTGCACGCTGGCGTAAGCGAGTGGGGCAAATCGCTTGATTGCAGCGCTCTGAGCGGGTAATGGATTTTCCGTTCTGCTAATGTACCGTTGCACATTGGCGTTGCACGGCCAGGGGACTTTTATGTGATAGCTTTTGTATGCAAGAAATGTCTGCCTGCAGGGATTAAACACTTGAACAGTGGACACTATTCGAGGAACGTGTTAAGTAACTGCCACCAAGTTAGTTTTTGACATAGAAAATGATTGTATGGAGAATTGATTTGACAATATGCATGCTTCTGATCATCTGTCTGTCAACCTGGTGTAAGGAAAAAACAAAACTATTGTATTTGGTCTGTTGGCGGACCTCGTCTCAAAAAGGATGGCTAAGTTAGTCCTTGTTTAGTCCTGTTTTGCGCAGCGCAACGTGGCGTATGAGTGTCATTTAATTAGGTTTATATTAGAATTAAATGACACTCATACGCCACGTTGCGCTGCGCAAAAAATTCACATATCGCAATTACACAGTTTGAATGTGGTTTTTTTGCATTGGTGTCTTAAGAAAACTTGTTGGTCGTTAAAATATCTACAAACTTGCCGAAAACAGTAAAGTGATATTCGGAACGATTTAGGACCTATGAGCATTTAAATGTTCGAAGACTTAAGCGACAAACTTCCCGAAAATTACCAAACTTCAAAGTCGGATTTCTCTTAAACTAGAGCCAATCTTACCAAACGGCTGGTGGATCTCAACTCAGTATACCTATAGAAAACTCACCCAGTAGGTCCCCCCCATGTCTAAATTTTTGAGGGCAAATTTCACGCACAGTGTAATTATTATCAACAAATAAAATTTATGTTGCATTGTAATAGTTACATTGCAATAAATTTCTTAAAAAACGTATAATAGTTAAGTCCCTGAAACCTACACTTTTTCTGCCACCTCAATCTTTTCAGCCACAAATTATAAGCATTGTCTTCTGAGGTGTATGATGTGTTTTTCATAATAAAAAATGTATACTTACTATTAGTAAAAAATACATAGAGCTAAACAGAACTTTACATTGCGGGAACGTCATTGCGGGAACGCCGCAGCGAATAGAACATCAGTTGCCAGTTGCATTCTTCTGGGCAATGCAAGTTTTCAGCTCGTGAAGAATTAACAGCAAACATTTTTACGCCACAACGCCAGTTTGCCATTAAAGCGGCATCTGGCGGTGAGGCAGCAATTAATTAAGATTTCGTTTTTAATGTTGCGCTTTTAATTTGCATTTTCCATTCCATTTGCGCACTTGTGGCCGCCGCACAAGTCGTGTGCCACTTTCCGCCTCAACCTCAAAGCGAGTGCCAACCGTAAACGTGCGCCTGGCAGTGACAGCAACGTCAGCGACAGCCTCAACAGCTGCACTGACAGCGTCAACAATAACAACAGCTGCAACTGCAGCTGCGACAGCACGAGTGGCCGCAGCTGTGTGCGTGCGGCTGCGGGCCACTTTGGTGTGATGTTCGCCCGTCTCTGTCTCTGCGGCCTTGTCCTCATATTCCGCCCTAGTGAGTTGCTCGGGCCCTGCTCCACTTCGCGCGGTGGTGCCTACGGCAGCTGCGGCTCCGGCAGCACCGCTTCTCGTTGATGAACGGGCCTTGAACTGACCGCCTTTGCAATTGCATTAACTGCATGCAATGGCAGCCGCACTGCATCACAAATGCAGCGTGCAGATCTCTAAATGGCGTTCGGTTTAGTTTTTGTCGGCTTCAAATGCTTTGCTGCTTTAATATGCTTTCAATTTGTGAAATGTCAAAGCACTGCGCTGAGACCTAATCATCTGCGCCCAACCAGCGAATTAGATTTCCCGCTATTAATTTCAATTGTTGGCAGCGTGTCGCATCACGCACGCTGCCAACGTGTCAACATTTGGTGGCATTAGGTCCACCGAACGTCGAGTGGCCACGTTTACGTCCATTCTAGATGTTATGAAATTTTAATTTCCGCTTTAAACCACCAACGCTTCGACGGGGAAAATGAAACGGGAAGTCGAATCAAATCGAATGCCAGCGGCGCTTTTCCATTGGAAATTCGAATCGAAAACAAAACTGCATCGAACACCGGCTGCTTTAAATTCCCGACGCTACACAAAAATCAATTCTAATCGATTCCGGTCGAATTGTTCGGCCTCCACTAGCCGCCCGCCCGTCGCTCTCCAGAACGCTGGTGTTCGGCGCGCGACGGTCCTGTCGAGGGCGTTTGTAGGCAGCTATTTTGTCGTTTCGATGCCGCTGTGTTGCGGCAACGCCTTGTGCTGCGTTTCCGTTGTTACGTGGGCGCTCGAAATCTCATAAAATTCAGCAGCTACCGCAAATTGTTTGCTTTTGAGCTTGTGACACTTTGTTATGACGTGCCCGGGATTTGCGCTGAAAGCCCAGCGGACCGAGTGCACGGCCAGCGGGCGCAGTGTGGGCGGCGACCAGATTGTGCAGCGACTCGGAAGTGGGTCAGCATATTTTTCAAGTTTAATTGTTATACTTGGCAATACATGTGGTGGAAATTATGCAGTGTGGGCGCAAGTGCTCTCGAACAGGCGGCACAGGTGTGATGCCCAACCTTGAGTGCGGTTTAGTTCAAAGTTTACTTTGGATTTTTAGTTGGGGCCTTTTGACAATTGTGGTGAAATGACATTGAGTAATGTCTCGCTCCGGGCGCTCTGGGATTGAGTGCGTTGAATGATGCGACGAACTGCCGATTATATGTTTCCTTTCGAAACCCGGCACTGTGCTGGTGGCAATTAATAATAGCGATATGCTATATTAGGACTAGTTTTAACGAACAATAGATTGGCTTGTATTAATTTGGGGTTTTGAGTCCGCGAGCCTAGAATTTCGGGTGCAAGAAAAATTATTCAAACGATGCATATCTGTATTCCACTGTCTTTCCAGTCGGTAAAGCCCCTTGTTAGAGTGCGATTTTGAAATGATGGCTGGCTATAACTTTTCTATCGGCAGAAGTATTTTCTTCAAGAGAATTGCTCCAGAATCCGGAGAGGATAAAACCACTGACAGATAAGTTAGTGACATATTTGAAACTGATTTATTGCATTTTGCCACCTATAATAGGTCTGTTTGGCCAGATTTCCAGTAAAAATTATCCAGTAAAAAATATCAGGAGCGTAAGCCAGCGTACGCTCCCTAAAATCAAAATATCCAAAAAGGAAACAAACAGAAATTTGTAAGAATTTGCAAGTTTTAACTCTTACACACCACACACGTTACACCACTGGGACCACCACTATTAAGTACCTAGGCGTGGTCATCGACGACAGGCTCAGCTTCCGAAAACACGCCGAATACGCCTGCTGCAAAGCATCCAAGACCTATACCGGTTTATCACGGATGCTCCACAACATCGGGGGCCCAAAAGCTAGTAGGCGAGTGCTACTTGCTAGCGTAATATCGTCCTCGCTACTATACGCAGCGCCAATCTGGGCCGAATCCCTGCACATCAAGGCGTACAAGCGACAGTACGAACGCGTCTATCGGCTTGCAGCACTGCGCGTGATAAGCGCCTTTAGAACGGTGTCAGACGTAGCAGCTTGTGTCATCTCCGGGATGTTGCCAATCGACATCAAGGCAGACGAGATGCGGCGTATATATGCCTTTAAGGGAACACGACCCAAAGAGGAAGCAGCGCGCGTCGAAAGAGCAACCTCCATGCGGCAGTGGCAGACGAGATGGGACCACTCGAGCAAAAGTCGGTGGACGCATAAGCTCATCCCATGCATAGACAAATGGACAAACAGAAGGCATGGCGAGGTGAACTTTCAATTAACACAGTTCCTCACAGGCCACGGTGGCTACAGAAGCTACTTAAAACGCTTCGGCCACGACGACAATGCCAATTGCCCATCCTGCGATAAGCCAGAAGATCCTGAGCACACGTTATTCGAATGCCCACGATTCGAGGCCGTTCGCTCCGAATTAAACACGGCGGCGAAGAAAATTTTGAACCCGCACAATATAATTGACGCGATGCTGGAGTCAGCGGAAGCTTGGGACAAAATATGTGGAGGCATAACTTTAATGCAAGCTGAACTGCGAAGAGCAGAATGGGCCAGAAGCAGCCAACGCACAACAGAGCCTGGAGAGATAGGCTAAACTTAACCCCCCTCTGCGATGCGATACTTAGCGGTAATTCCGCAGAGGGAATGAAGGGTTAACAGGGGGTGGTTTTAGTCGGTAAAAATCCGGCATGCTGGTGGGTTGCCCCAGTATCTTTCGAAGATTTCCACCTCCTGCGCGGAAAAAAAAAAAAACAAAAAAAAAAAAAAAAACACCACTGGGACTTGACCCACTCACAATACACAGTAAAAAGGGTGTAAACAGGAGGGTTAAAGAACGAAACAGCTGATCTAAAAGTTTCACTTGAGGTTTGAAGTGGTAGGGAAAATTAAGTTAAATCAGACATTTAATGCAAAATGCAAATAGTTCCTTGCGCTCATTCCGCAATTCTTCCCTTTCAGCTTCAGCGGGTAAAGCTGAGCAAGACGGTTGTGGGTCAGCAGACTTGCGAACGCGCAATTTCTTTGCTTTTTCCATTTGCCTCCAAATGTTTTCAAAATTTATGTTTCATATGGCAGCCAGTCATATGTTTTTTCTTGTTCTTCTTCTTACTGGCAAAAAGTTACTGGACAAAATTTCTCCAGTAAAAATTTGCAAGTTCTCACGAAATGAACTGCCACTTTACGCTCTCAGTTTCTGTCTCGTTACTAGAGATTTGGCGTCAACAAACAGGATCCAGTAAAAATGTGTACAAATTTGTACAAATTATTCGTTGCCAAACAGACCTATTATCTCGATGAACATGTTTTTTTTTCGTACATGAGATGTTTCTCACAAATTCAGTCCAAAAAGGTAAGAGTAATGCTTTGAATTGGTTCATCTTTCATTCCTTCTTTGTTCGCTTTCGAGATGAAGATGCAAATTCATAACCCGAGGATCGTACTCAATGTGAAATGAGCACTATATCTCATCGAAAGGTGGTTTTTGTGAAATTGTGAACGCATGCAGCATCAGTTTTGGAAACCATTTATTCATACATGCATCGTTAGCTAAGCTGTCTATGGTGTTGGTATGGTGCCACTTTATAAGTTTGTAGGCCAACTGCGAGTGTCAATTTCTACACTTGTCTGACCGCGTTCAAATCCTACAATTAATTTTTTTACAATTGAGAAGGACATTCACTTCCGCATTTAGCTCAATAATCTTTTTAATACGTAATGGGATCCAATTACAACCAAAACAGCAGCAATCTATCGAGAATGAGGGAAAATATTCGTGTCAGTCCAAGAAAGTGGGTACAAGCAACGAACATGACATGAACATTACTTCATGTTCGTTGGTACAAGTCATGTGTAGTGGAATTATACTTTTCTTTTTATTAACTTAGTTCTCTAACAGTCTCAAAATTTTGACATAAAATAATGGTTTAAAGCGTGGCTCGGTGTAATTTGAAGAAAATATGGTTTTTAAATTAAATTCATAGTTCGGTGTATTTGGAAGTAAGACGTTTTGGCATATATTTCCGTTCAATACAACTAAATATGTATTTTTGTTTTTTACATTAATTTACCTATTTTTCGGAATGTAGCTAGTTTATCTCAAAAATTGTGTAGAAGTAAGAGTTTTCCCATCTTATTTGTGTAAACGTTTCTCTGTAAGAAGTTTTGTGTAACTTCTACCTTGACTGCAGACATTTCTTCACAAACTTTCAGGTTTGCACGTGTGTATGTGTGTGTGTGTGTACTCCCGATTATACAGGCCATAACTTCTCGTACCACGTGAAAATACATCAAAACGCGAGTCGGTAGCAGTTTAATGAAAGAGGCCGGAGGAGGAAACCTTCAGTTGCACCAGAAACTTTTCCCCCGACGCAACAACGACAGCAACAGGAGCGAAGCAAAAACGCCAGCCACATTGGGGACAAGTTCGTTTCGGGCGCTCGCCCAACTACTCGTAACGAGGCCATTTTTGCTGACAATTTGTAAACCAAACACGCTCCTTCAATTCATGATTTGCGGAGCATTGATTTTTGTTGGCCGCGGCCGCCGTTGCCGTTTTGCTGCGCTCGAAAGTTGTCGCCACAAGTGCGAAAACGCGCTCATTCATTCTCGCTGCGCTGCAAACTTGTGCCTTTTGTCGCAGACTGTGCTTTCATTTTATTGGATTTGCGTAGATGGCGAACTTGCTTTTTTATTGTACGTACCGTGACCCGGGACTGGCGTCAGTGCGCAGCTCTGCTCTGCGCTGGCTCTGGGACTGCGGCTGCGGCTGTGGCTGTCGCTAGGGCCGTGGCTGCGGCTGATAGTTGAGCTTTTTATTTCACTTCAATTTTTTATTTTTGGCAAAGTTGCCTGTTGTTTGCACTTTGTTTGGGCAAAGTTTCTTTTATTAATACGTTCAGTGTTTGCGCGCGCACGCAATACAGCGCCAGCTCAACTAAACGCCGGTCTTAGAGCCAAAGAGTTAAAAGTGACAAACCGACAGCAGCGGTGCAGCGAGTGCCACTGGCAGCAGGACAAAACGCGCCATATTTCATTTTCGGACCACTTTGGCGATTGCGGGCGGCGAGCCGAAAGTGGCGAGCGGTTAGTGGCCGGTGCCGTCCACCTCGCACCCCGGCCGATCATAAATTTGGCCCCATATTTATTCAAAAGGTATTTCTGAATGTGCTGGCTGGTCTGGTTGGCCCTTTTGCTGCTGTCGTCGGGCAGTTAATTAAAAAACAGGGACACGAGCGGAAAACATGGCAACAACAGAAACCAGCGCGGTCAGGGATAAAAGCGCACAGAAGAACGGAGCAGTGACGCGGCGGCGACGGGCAGCAGTGAAGCAACGGCGGCAGCCCACTCAAATATTCTGCCGCCTACGTGGCGCACTTTTCAGTTGGCCGCAACTGTTTAAACTTTCGCAAAGTTCGCTTTAAACGTCACTCTAATCAAATTAGCCTTTGTTTTGCAATTAAAGCGGCTCGGGGATGTGTTCCTGGCAGCGTCGCTGGGTTTTCGATAAAATGCTTAATTCGTTGCAAATCGGATTTAAGTAAACTGGAAGTGAACAAGTCGAATTTACATGCGTAATGCTGAGCGTAATGCGCCCAACAATCTTCATCGCAGGGGCGGAGAATATCAAATTGAAATTGCGAAAAAACTTTACGCACATTTCGGTGCAAGAGCGAAGACACTTAAATGGGAAAAAATGTGTAACATTAATGCAAAAAACAACATTTTTTTCCATCCATAGTGAAATTAATAAAGTGTGCCAGATAGAAGGAACTCTCGCTTCACCGTACACTTATTTTCTGCCAGTTATTGTCATTATGCTGACAAATGTCAGAATTAATTACCCGTCTGTGCTGTATGAAAAAATGTCAAATAAATTGTTGTTTGACACAAAAACCTAATTACGAAAAAAAAGAAAGAAAAACGTGCTGTCTCTGCAAAAAAAACGCACGACAATGCAGTTTCTATGTTTTTCTATTACGAAAGTATATATTTCTGGAGCACTGAAAATAAATTTTAAATTTTGTCATATTTTAGCGACAACAAAAATAAAGGTTAAACGAACTCACACAAATAAATTGACACATTGACAATTGCTACGCAGAAAAATAAGTGTTCGTAATCTACCTCGTACACTTTATTGATCATAGTGAAGGTTCTATTTATATAAATTATTGGGTTATTTTGAATTGTGAGGTTATGAAACAACAATAAACGTTGTTGGAGAGTTTGGTTCAGTTTGGGATGTAAAATATGTCAGAAGAAAATAGAAAAGTTTTGATAAAAGTTGCTTTTAGAGTTAAGTATTAGCCTGGAAGTGTCAATAAAACTCACCATTACGGCAACGAGTTGTGTCCTTTCCAAAAGTGATCACAGATATCTTCGAAGTAGTGGACTATCCATGCATTGGCATATTTCATACACATTTATCTGAAAAGAACAAGACTTGTATTACTTAATATTTTGTGCGATTTCTTTAGAAAGTGTTTTTAAAATAAACTTTGATTTGATAATTTTTGTAATACTTCTGCGTAGATGATTTAATTATTGAATTGTAAACATTATTTTTTATATACTTAAAATTTCATTCACCATACATACATATATACATATATTTAGTACATACTTACAGTTATTCAAACATAGGTTAGGAAAATAAAAACGAACTTGGGCCGCTTTAATTGGGTCACATCAACCGAGTGGACCCAATCATTTGGTTGGTTATAAAAACGCTCCGGCTTAGAACACTTATAAGTGGAAATTCCCCCGCGTAAACCACTTCAACCGTTCGCTCCTATGGACTTTGTCGCCGCTTCTTCAATTCACAGACGCCTAAGCAAGGCCGCCAGTGCTTTATACGCTTTTAAATCAATTTAAATGCCTTCTGTTGTTTTTGCTTCGGTGTTTTATTTACGTTTATTTGTGCGGCTGAATTGCTTTTAACCCTTTGATTGCACTGTGTGGGTGTGTGCGTGTAGTAACTTAACCTTTTCAGCCGCTCGAAAAAGACTCAAGGAAGCGTGCGTAACCTTGCGAAATCAAAGCTCGTCGGAAGGTCAGCCGCAAACGCTGCCAAAGTGAAAATTGAACGGCAGCTGAGCGCAGCTCACATCCGCCAAATTTGATCAGCTCACATGGGCGGTTGGCCAGGGCTGGCCAGTGGCCACAAAATTGAAAACTGCAAAAAGTTAAATAAATAGAAGATAAAGTAAGCACAAAAGTTTTATTTGCGCTCGAATAGGCAATTTGGCATTCAGTATGTGGCCGCACCAGAGACGGGGAGCTGAACCAAATGGCTGCTGGTGGCTGTCGGTGTGGAAAACCGTTTGCAGTCCAATTGTGGCAAATGGATGACACCATATGCACATACACACATATATACAAATCTACTATACATACAAATAGCTGTACATGTGTGCACATGTTGCTGCCCCGTAGGAAATGTAACCAATTTTAAAATGCAAGTGTGGGTTAAAAAGTTACCGGCCTAATTCAGAAATGGCGCCAGCACGACGAATTTTTCCGTCTGCTGGCACTGGAAGCTTTGCACGTTCGAACATAGTTTGAAATTCGTAAATTATGAACTCTGATTTTAAAGCAGTAGTAGTAGTAGTTGTTGATTTTTGTTTAAAAGCAACCGACTATGTTATTCTCAGCGCGAGCGTAATCCGCCTAAAAGCCCGGAACTCCGCCCTATCGAAAACTACTGGTCGGTAGATAAAGCTATTTTAAAGAAGAGTGATGCCAGGGTATCGACAGAAGAAAAGTTCTGGAGGAAGTGGTTGTGGAGGTCTAAAAACGTGGACGAATTTTTCGTGCAAAAATTGATGGCAGGACTCTGATGAAAACTGCGGTTGGTAGCATACGGAGGAAAAAATTAGAAATAAATCTGGACTTTAAAGACCGAAAAGTACAACTAAATTGTAAACAAAATTCCAGATTTTGGTGTGCCCACCCTTTAGTAGTCGTTGTTGTTTTTTGTTAAAAAGCAACCGACTATGTTATTCTCACATTGCGATCTCCACAGCACAGATCATGATTTTCTACTAATTTACAACTAGTGACTTTATAACTAATTTTAATTAAGTGCGATTTAAGGTAAGCCTCTTTTCATTTATTCAATTTATATGTTTTTTCATAATCTGTAAGGCGACATTTTCTATAAACTGAAATAAATAAAAACGTAAACCAACAGAATTCACTTTTGTTATGACAGTGTTGGGCAAACTGCACGAACAACGTGAGTGCTCGCAAATTTGCCGATTACGCACTTTTTTTAAATAAGTAGTTACAGATTAGTGATGAAATCGGTTACATTAGATGGCTACCTCGTATGAGACTCACTTCGCCCTATGTGTAAAATTTCGGTGTTTTTTTAATAAGTAATTTTGCATGCGTCTTTTCTGCCCACCGACTATTTTTTCCTGCCGGGTAGCCACAGCGGAGTGTGTCTGACCAACAGGGTTGCTGGGAGCCGTTTTGATATTAATTAAAGCTAAACACAAATGGGTCTGACATGCATAAACCTTCAGATTTTACGCAAACTGTCTACTTTGAAACGAATATCGATGGGGTGAAATTTGGCAAACAAATACTTGCAAAGCATTTAAAATTTCATTTTTGCGCGGCTCTTAAGGCATTATGAAATTTTAGCAGAAAAGACAACAATACGCGGCCCAACCATTTATTGGGTTTTTCAAATAGGAAGAAGATTTAAAATGACGTCAGAATTTGTACAACAATAAACGTCAGTAGTCATGGAGATGGTCAAAGTAGAAATCGTTGATGGAATGCAAAGCCGCTTACAGGGTCAACTTAAACTGGGCCCACTTTGCTGCCCCAGATACTTGATTCCTGGCTACTCTGAGCATTTTTAATGACAATCGGCCGGCGAAAACGATGTCGACAAGAATATTAAATTGGGTGCGACACACCGCGCCTGGGCGAAGTTTGACTTCTGACGCAAATCAACAAGCAACAACTTCACAGTTGCCCGCGATTTGGAGCTGAATGTTGTGCCGCTGCTCGCTGCAGCGGTTCCGGTTGGCGCTGCGCGGATGTAGCTGCACTATCTGGTTGGCTGTCTGCGCATCGGCTCATTACTGCTGACATATTAATTTGACGTTGTGCGTGCCACTTTGAAGGTGCTGCTTGAAGCAGCAACATTCGCGTAAGAGGAAAATCCAGGAACCATTTTGCGGGTTGACACATTTGCACAATGCAAGGAGCCAGGCAAATCATTCCGGTGAAATCGCCAAGACTTGTGCTGAGGCTGTTTGCGTGAATGGAGCGGGAGGTGATTGAGGGATGTGTGACCTCATTCCGCGTTTCGTTGGAATTTGTCGAATTTGTGTGCTTTGTGCGTTTATTATTTTTATATGGTACCTTTATTACACTCGATATCGTTTCTATACGATGGACGGAACAGATTTTGTAGCTTAGCAACCGGGCTGCCCACTTTTGTGTTTAGCGAGTAAAAGCGCACAATTAAGCCTAATGAAGTTGAAGTCAACAGATTGAGAGGCGAGTGTCTTGAACTTCTCGCGTCCTCGAAGAACGAGAAGCGCATTCGCTGAAATTGCATGCTAATTAACATAATTGAGGCGATTCGTCAGGCTATCCGCGCGCGTCTAATACCGTCTGACGGACACTGAGCAGCAGCAAACGTTCGCCTCCAATTTACGATATGCGATGTAAGGCGCGAGGAGAGGGCAGCGGGGAGAGTCGCGTAATAAATTAAAAATCAAAAGTGGCATGAAAGCGACAACAGCGCAGCGACGGCGACAACAAGCGCTGCAGCACGACACGAGCGCAACGAGACAATTAACACAAGTGGCCGGCAAAATGATGGACTCCGCTGACGGTGCTCCGGCGCAATTAGATCAGCGGCAGCGCGGGCAGCGAGTGGAATGGCCGTAAAAGGCGGAATGGCCGCTTCAAAATTAATTTGAATAATTTGTCAAAAATGCTTGGTTGTGCGCCTAAATAGCTGCGGGAGCCGACCCACGGCCAGCGCTGCGAAGGAGTCGGGCAGGCGGCGAATCGTCGCGTAATTTAATTAAAAACACAGCAAAGCAACAACAAGTTGGAAAAAAGTGTCGGCGAGCCGGGAGCAGGCGCAGTGCTCGACTGGTGACGGAAGAGGTTAAGATGGAGGACGGAAAGGAAGCGGGCGCAGCAAAGGTCCAGCGGCATTCGCCGTTTACATGTTCATGCTTTCGTGCTGCATATGCCGGCGGTTCCGGTGCCGATTCTTATTTGTGTTGTCGTTGATTGGCGTGAAACGTTGGCTTTAAGCACTTCCGTTCTGCTTTATGCAATTTGTTAACAAAAATGAATTGTAATTCCAATGGAAAACGGAAAAGGCCAAAAAAATATTATAGGTAAGTGAAAAACCACGCACCCAAATTAAATGGCGACCAAGGGGATGCGTCGAGAAGCGGGAAACCAACGGTTTCACAAATTTGCGTACGAACCGAAAATGAAAGCGAGAACAAAGCCAAGTGAAAAGACGAGAAAATTAAATCCGAATCTCATTGCGAGCCCATGGCCCGGCAGGGCAGGCGCGGCGCTACGCATAAGCAAAATGGAGTGGCCGCCCTGCACAGCTCCCACGCCGACCTCAGCTCGCTCCGGCGGCAACTCATAAATTGTGAGGCTTAGTGCACACGCACACACCCGCAGAAATAAAGCAAACAACTTTACCTACACACACACACACGCACACAGTAAGCGCCGACAATAAAGCGGTGAAATATTCAGAAAAGTGCAGAGAAAAAGAAAATAAACGACAGAAATATGTAGTATTTGCCCTTGTGGCATTATTTCGAACAATACACACCGCTTGCCGCCCACCACTTGCAACGCATTTGCGAGGCAATCAAACTTAATTGCGAATGCGATGTGGCCGCACTGTGAACTTTTCGCTTAGCTAAGCGGCGTTGCGTCGCACAGTGGGGCGACCGTGACCAAACATAAGAAAAACCAATTTTTTGTTTGGAAAAAAACAAAACCGCGAGCGAGACAAAAACCCTACTATGCTAAATTAAAATGAATTTAAAAAATTTTAGATTTTATAGTCACACGAAGGTTTTAAATGTTACATATCTAATATTTAATTGAAATTTTTAGTTATTTACAGTGTGGTAATGCTTTGTTTTTTGTTTTTGTTATTCGTGTTTTTCTAAGCTCTTTTAAGCGCCGGAAGAAGTTGAAGTACAAACTTTGAAAATAAAAAAAAATAACTAAAAAAGGGTAAAGGAGGGTTTTCATGTTTGTTGGTGTTATTGAAACGTTTGATAACGTTTCAAAAGTTTTAGATTCATAGGTTTGCATCATCATCTGCTATTATATCTGATACGTTTTGAACAAGCAAAGTATGTCTTTTTAAATAACGTTCATTTTTAGATGTAAAAGTTTATATTGTAGGAAGGAAGAAAATATTACCGATTTTAGTGATTTGAGCGAAAAAGATCAATGTTAACACTAATTGTATGAACAAAAAATCTTTTTTGGTTTGAAAGTTATTTTATATATATTGCATAGTTATTTCATATGTGATATCGGCGTGGCCTTACTCCGATTTTGACTATTTTCGATCATCACTAACAGTTTGTACTTATAATCATTTGTAGAAAAATTAATCGCTTTACCTAAACTCCTTCTATTTTGGCCGCACTTAGCACTTAATTGTCCCACTGTGCGTCGTGCCGACGGAATGTTGTTTGCAGCCGCCGCCGTAAGTGGTCTAAATGAATTTGCGGTCATGCAGCGGCGCCCAGTTAGGCAAACGATTTTTTTTTTTGGCGGCTGGCGTCGAGTTGTGGTGAGTGATGGACATGCGCCAAGTCTCAATACTCACTCGTTGCCCATAGCAGCGCAACCAATTTCGATGCTCAGTTACTAGTAGTAGAACACTCGAGAATGACAGAAGTACAAAGTACCCGAGAAAATTGCATCCCAGGTGGGATTCCCCCTCAAATACATATATGCAATGTCTTCATCTCTGAAAATCTTGGAGATTAAACAGATGTGTTTATCAACCGGGGCCTCAAGTGTGATTCGTGAACGGATTGAAAATCGAGTTAATGGCTCTAGCAAACAAAACCTCTTCTGCTCTTTGGGGAGGGCCTCTGAATTCTCATCGGGAATCTAATCGAACCACACCTACCATCTCAAAGTCCTACCATCTGAAAGTTGCTTCAAAGCAGATATTTATTTCGTTAGCTCAGGTTGATCTCGATTACTCTACAACACTGGTCGGCAAAGCTTACTCATATAACCGT
The DNA here is from genome assembly GCA_963971225.1 of Melieria omissa. Classification (NCBI taxonomy): domain Eukaryota; kingdom Metazoa; phylum Arthropoda; class Insecta; order Diptera; family Ulidiidae; genus Melieria; species Melieria omissa. The sequence continues at coordinate 120,114,147 of OZ020267.1, forward strand.
TGTTCAGGTGTAATTTACACAGTGGAGAGAAATTTCACTGCGCTCACTAACACCATCTCATTGTCAATTTTGCCGACCCCTGCTCTACAAACATTCAGTCAGGGAGAAGAGACGAAATCAAACAATAAGTTGAGTAACACAATTTCACGTGCCTTCGTGTCGGCAAGCTATAATCTGATTGTTAGGACGTGAGTGGGCGTTTCCTGCCGAGCTTAGGCTCATGTACGCCAGCTCACTCTCTCCTCTCAACTCCACATCATGTGCAACTTTAGCGAAACGTTCATTCATTTTAATTTTATCGACTTCATTCATGTGCGGCACTTTCCCCTAGTTTTTGCTCAGTTTGTTTGGAAATTTGATACAAATAATGCTGTGATTTATAAGTGCTTCGGCCGATTTGTTCGTGGCATAATAACAGAATTTATATCGCTGATTCATCTGCGCACATGCACATTTCGGTTTTTTTACGTCACGTGCACATGTGGCCCCTGAGCCAGGGTTGCCAGGCGTGCGAACATTTTTTATAGCCTCCACTATTCTCAGTCAACTAATGGCGTTTTGTGGTTTTTCCCATGCGGCGGGGACAAATTTTCATCGGATCAGCATATGCCGCACTTGTGGAGTCAAACTGAAAAATAACCAGCATGAATTCTGCGAAAACTTTTGTGGTTCCACTCGGCTTTGAATTGAGTAAGGAAAGTGTTTAGCTTTTTTTAGGTTGGTATGAAAATCTCGCGATTACGATGATCCAAATTTTATTCATGTCCAAAATTGTTCAAAATGTCACGTAAATTATTCAAACAGTTTCATCTACATCTATTAAGAAGTTTATGGCTTTTTTAAATTTTGGCAGAAGTAATACATTTTCAAAAGCGAATCTATTGGATTGAACTTTTAGAACCTGGAAATCATCAGGACCGTCTGTATGTTTGAAAACTTTCGATACCGACTTTAGTTGCAAAAGTCACTGATTTCGCACCCCGAATACAAGATTCAATAAGTACCATAAAGATAACACTGCACAACAGCATGTCTGTTGCATGAAGTTTTTTACATGAATCTGAATCGTTTTTCCACGCTGTTTTCAAAAACATACTCCGTCTTATGTAACAACTTTAGTTTTCGCAAAAAATGGGCGTGTAACTTTTTCGAATTTTCCTCGGTTTTTTTCTCGTTTTCGACTGTAATTTCTGAACCAATAATCCTATCGACATGATTTTTATATCGTTGCACTTACAACATTTCACGCCATCTTTTCTGACATCAATCAACTTTATGCGTTCTAAATGGGCGTGGTAATAAGGTTTCAAAGTAGGATAATATTGAATTTCAAGGCGTTTTTTCTGATGGCGAAAATTGTATAGATGTTTCATTAATCAAGTTACGAAGTATATGAATATCTTAAGAAGAAACATCAAGCAATACAACACAGCCAAATTATTTGGCGGAATACACATTCGCATCGAAATAATAGCAAAAATGTACCATAGCCATTTTCATCACTTTTGTTTACTTTTTCCTTAAAAAATTTGACTCCTCAAAATATGCTAATTTATATGTTCCATTTATAATTTGAAATAAAAGCAAAAAACAAAAGTATTTTCAATTGCTCGAAACAAAAAAAAAATTATAAACTTTGCATATTTTCAGGCCTCTAATTTTGTAAGGAAAAAGTATGAAAAGTGATGAAAATGGCTATGGTACATTTTTGCTATTATTTCGAAGCGAATGTGTATTCCGCGAAATAATCTGGCTGTGTTGTATTGCTTGGTGTGTCGGCTTTCATTATACACCTAACTCGTTAATTGTTTTACAAAACATGTGTATGTTTTTGACCATCAAAGAAAACGACTTAAAATTCCATATTTTCCGACTTTGAGGTTCAATTACCGCGGCACTTTAAAACTTATATAAAAAAGAAAAGAAACCGTGCGGTGTTGTTAATGTGATAAGGTGTCAATCAGGTCAATCGGTTTTTTGGTTTAGAAACTACGATCAAAAATATGGAAAATATGGAAGTAGAGGAAAAACTGAAAAAATGACACGGTACCTATATCTCACTAACTAGAGCTGCTAGAAAAAATCTGAGGATAGATTCGAAATCAGCGTACCCAAATTAGTAAGAAACAGTAGAAAAACTCCATGCAACAGAAAAAAGTGTGTTTTGATGTGCTGTGTAATCAATTTCAGTTTCCTTAACTGAGAAACTAATTTTATTAAAAAAAAATCGTGAATGTCATCATTGAAACAAGTACCTACTCTACTCTTTTGTTGAGAACGTTGTAGTTCTCCGACTAAGGTCGCGCTTAGAGATTATAGACTACGTATGTAAATATATCAACTTTACTGTAAGTTTATTCTAAACACACAAAAGAGAAAGTCTTCTTATTTTGACGCTATCATTCCCTGGCGCCAAGTCGTTCCAGGTTCTACACAATTGTATTGTAGGTTTTAATAAAATGACAAAGCGTTTCATAGAGTGTGTCTTTGCTTTGTTGGCAACGGATTTAGCTGGTTTTACAGGATTTGTTTATTCCACAGAGATGCTGCTGAGTTTGCCATGGCCTTCGTGAAGTTTGCGTCTGTTTCGCCAGTTCATTGCAGCGCTTTAATCTCGCATCCCATTGTCGGTGCATAATCCGGAGATGGGCACACACACACACATTCACACACACACAACACGTAAATAAGTAAGTGTGTGGCACCGCCCAAGTGTGCCGTTTTTCATATTTTAGTTGCCGCATAAAATTTAAATCCAACTTGAAGACGTGATTTCAGCGCCGCAGCACACAAAACGAATTGGTGCCGGGAAACGCGAGTGGAACAGATGATTTGAAATGCAAATGTCCATTTAGTCGAGATTTATAGCCTGGACAACAGTTATTTATTGCGATTTATTTTACTTCGCCGTTATCTGGCATTGGCCACAAGGGCACACTTTAGCACTCGAGTCGAGAGCGGCCGCGTTTGCGGGTCAGCGAGTGTAGGCGGGCGCAGCTCGAGCTGCGGCACACATGCAACGCGCTCGCATGCGGATAATGAATAACCCACGTGCGAGCCGCTACACACGCCGTGGCACTTGGCCGCACATTGTATTTAGAAAATTGCCCGTCGGGACGCGCCGCTGCCTGCCCGCCAACGCCAACGCCGCCGCCAACATCCACACGCGTGCGAATGGATGACAAAAATCTGACTACAAAAATGGCGGCGCAAATAAATTTGCACAAATTATTATGGGCCATTGGATTAAAAGCACATAAAAATACTCGCCCGCGTGTTTGTGGCGTTGTGCGTTGCGCTCCTAAATTCATACATAAATACATAATGTATGCCTGTGTGTGCGTGTGTGTGTGCTGTCCGAGAGTTGTGCAGGTGTGGCCACGTGGAAACCGGCCGACACACCAAAATGATTCGGGCCGCGGTGATGAAGTTGGGAACTGTTCATTATTTTATTGTTAGAAGCACAACAAAACGAAAGAACAACAGCTGAACACTATAAATCCTTGTAAAATGCGCAACAAAAAACTGTGCCATTTGCTGGTTGCAATATTTACATAAATATTTATCACTCGACTGTGTCAGCGGTCAGATTTGCTGGTATCGCGCGTGTGAACTGCATGAAAATTTTGGGTGTTGAACGCACATCTGGTGATTTAATTGCGCTGCGTGCAATCTGCTTCGATACGATGTACTGAAACGTGAAGCGAGTACAGTCTGGGCAATAAGTGTGCCGGACAACCGACAGACGCGAATAAAAGATAGCGACACGAATTTGTCAACAAGCAGTCAAGCAGTTCTTTGAAAACACTGGAGATAATAATCGGCTTCTTTCTGTCTGAAAAACGAGGTCGGTCTCTTGATGAAGCAGGATCCTTAAAGTCGTAAATGCATTATGACATATGTAGGTATTACAGATTGCATTCCCGGACCAGTTTTACAATCCCGGGATTTTCGGGACTGAAAATCACAATCCCGAGATCCCGGAATTTTTTTCGGGATTGAATATATTACTTTAAGGAACTAGTTCAGACTTTTTTTCAATCAAATAAATTATATCTACATATGTATTAAATACAATTCTGTGTACTTAATTTAAAACTAAGAACAAAATATTTATGACAAATAACTTAAAAACGCATTTAATTGCCAAATCACCTGGCTAACCTGATAAAAATACATCTCTCTGGTTCAATACAAGTACATCAAATCGTATTATGTGTAAATCTTCAAGTTTTGGCCATTCAAAATAAGTTAAATTCGATGTGAGTAATAACTATCAATAATTTAAGTTTCACTAAAGTTTTAATTCTCAAATGTTGATGGTTTTATATTAGCTTTTTTTTTCTTTATCCTCTTATTTAAACCATTTTCCTTGGGTATTGTGAATGTGACAAGTCACACTAGTGTAAAGAAAAGTTAAACTTGCATGTTTTTAGAAAATTCTGGTTGTTTACTTTTTTGAATGGATTCATTTTTGGGAGCGTCAGCTTGTTTGCACTTCTGATTTTGGTTACTGGCAAATCTGTACTGGAAAAGTACCAAAACAGAGCTAGTTTGTACAAATTTGTAAAAAGTAGTTATACACAAACAGAGCTATTGTTGCATTAACACTTATTGAAACGTCACAGGCAATGGGCAATTTATTTTTTGTGTTAAAAAAGAAGGGTTGCATTTTTTTAAATCAACGTGACAAAAGCAAATAGTAAGCTTTTTTTGTTTCGATCCCGGCATCGGATTTTATCAATCCCGGGATTTTTCGGGACTGAAATTTTCCGGGATTCCGGGATTCGCGATCCCGGGATTGCAATGTCTAGTAGGTATATAAATTTAAAGCACTGCAAAAATGTTACGCCAAGAAAATGTTACGTAAAGAACGAAACAACACGAACAACATTTGATATTTCTACTTAATTTGATTTAATTTATTTTTAAGTCTATAGTAATATAAGTCACCGACAAAAAACAAGTAAGAACTTAAAAATAGAATAACAATAAAAATAACATTATTTGTAGAAGCAGTTCAGAAGTGTTTTTTTTCTTGTTTGGAAGTGGATAGATCAAGAGAACCAGAGATCTCAGAAAACGGTCTCACCAAAGGGGCATTCGAGGCGTAATGAGACCTTCAGAGAGATATGACGCATAAGTTGTAGTGACGGAGGTCCGAAAAAGAACGTGGAAGTTAATTAGACTCAGAAGGTAAGGACAATCAGCAGTCAACAACAGAGACAGGATAGTTCTTCTGCTCTCAAATGATTTAAGTTTTATGAAAGAGCAACGCGACAAATACGGAGGAATGGGATTGGAGAACTTTAGAGAACGAAGACAAAAATTCAAAAAGTAGTTTTGAATTCTTTCAATACGATTACAATGAGAAGAATAATATAAATCACACACAAAAGACGAGATCTAGCAAAAGAAGTGTATAGGAGCTTGAGCGTGTAGGGATCAGAAAATTCAAAACTGTTACAACGGGCAAATGCTGGCATGGAGTAGGATTTTGAAATAATAAAGTTCACATGACCAACAAACGACAGCTTGGAGTCAAAGATTACGCCAACGTCCGTATCTTTCACAGAATTGCATGCTCATTGAAAATCAGCGAACGCATTTGCCTGGAATGTGGTGTTATAGTTCATTAGTACATAAACATATTTTTAAATGGTTTACGAACAAATAAGCTTGACATTTCCAAGCTTTTTTGATACTGCCGAAATTATGTTCTATAATAAACGTTTTAATATTAAATATATTTCTTTGCTTCCATTAAAAAACCATTTGTGCGTAACGTAAGTAAATATACTCGCATGTTTTTAGCCCAACAATGTTTTCAAATGGTTATAAATACCAAAGATATAAAAACGATTGAAATAAAATACCAAGAAGTTATTAGTTATCTGGCAATATTTGGAAGGGAAATCCTCCTACGCAAGTTAAAAAATTTCCATTGGTCTTTACGCTCCATGCGTCTGTCACAATAAAGCAACTTATACAATTTAGTTTAAAACAATGTTTAAATGAAATTTGAAAGACACACAACATTCAAAATTATCCTTGTCGGCATTAGCATCAGCCTCCGCATTGAAAAATGCATGTCCGCTTCCGCAAAATGACATCAACTTCATCCCCAATATGCCGCCGCTTCGAACAAGGCGTTTTATGTCGATTGATAGTATACAAGAAAATTCGCTAAAGAAGCAGAAAGCCGCACCACCTCCAGCTTACAAGAAATGCTTGGAATTTTTGGCCAATCACTGCCAAAGTTGAATTGCACTTGACAGGACCTGCTCAGATTGAAATTAATATTTTTGTATTGTTTATGACAACTATGGATACTTTTGACACAGATCGTACTCGACGGGACTCCGAATATAATTGACCAACTTTATATATATTTGTTGTTGTCGGTGCTCGAGCTTTTTTGAGTTAAAATTTCAGCTTGACAGAAGAAGACGCCGACTACATAAGCAATACAAACTTTTTACATTTTCGCAGACGAATACACTCTAAGAAAATTGTTTTCATTACATTAATTAATGAATGATGCTTCGGAAGCAAAAAGCTATAAACCACCCGTGCGATTTCTCCTACTCTTATATTTTCAAAATGTTTTTTTAAAACAAAATAAATATAAAAAAATAAATGAAATCTGTTGAAGGGAAATACTATCTACAGAAAGAAAAACGTACAATTGGTTGGTACAAATATTTTGTCGAAACTGCGAAAGCAGTGATTGGCATTTAAAAATATTCTTAAATCAAGTGAACAATTGTGTTTTGTTCAAAAATTCATATTTGTTTTAGTAAAAGTAGGTGACGGAAATATCTTGGAGTGCACCTACATTCTCACATGGGTACAAAACAATTGATTTGTGATCCCAAATATGTTTTTCCATACCGGCCACGCCTCCTACTAGGCGTTATAAATTCACTGTCAAGGACATCTTTGTACGAATGATAGTAAATAAAATAAAAAAACAATATTATAATGAATCTCAACTTAAGCTGAGATACTTAGGCAAAACATGAATATTTCAGCAAATTATTTTCACTCCAAATTGCCGCCAAGGAATGGGTGCCAGCCCGCCAGCCACCAGCAGCCGCCACAGCGCCCTCAAGCGTCGCCATCAATAATGCGCCCAGAGCAGCGAAGTGAATTGCCGCAATTTATTCGCTGTGGTTATTGTTATTGACGTCATCGGGGAAGCTCATCAATGCGCCGACAAAGCAACATCTGGCGACAGCACTTTTCGCACTCGACGGCCGCACTCAATGGTCCCATAAACAATGCGCAGCCTCAGTGCAGCGCAGCTGGCAATTGACATATTCGTGTGTGTGTGTGTGTGTGGGTGTGTGGGTGTTTGGTTGAGCGTGTGTACAAGCACCGTCAGCGGCACCGGCTTCGGCTTTGGCATCGGCACTGCCATTGCCACTCATAAATATGTATGCAGAGTGCGAAAGGATTGCGAATCAAACTTGTGCAAATTCGAAATTTCCATCTGCTGGAGGCGTAGCTGTAAAAACAAGTTGACAGTTTTTGTGACAGATACGGATAAGGGTCAGCCCACGGTTCAATTTAAATTATGACAAATACGAAAGCCCCTTTCGGACAGATTTGAATTTCTATGCACAAGCACAGGTTAAGCGGGCGTAATGGTCCGTCGAACGCCGCTCCACTTGAACAACCCAGCCGCCACCACAGCCAACCCTCGCCGTATGTGTGTGTGCGTGTGCGCGCAAGTTGAATCCTGACAAATTAGTTGGTTAAATTCGTATCCTTCATTTTCCACACGGTGGCCGCTTGCGCTGTGCCCGTGCGCCCGTTGCCTGCCGTCTCGCCGGTCTGCCGCAAGTTTTGTAATTATTGAAATGTCTTGCGTATCTTTCGAAATTGAACTCATCAAAGTGAGAAATTTGCAGCAATTTGTCTACGGCCAGCGCCAGTGCAAACTTTGGGGCCGATTACGGCGCTTAAAGGATTACACAAATTAAATACTGAGTTTTGCAATTGCGGGCAACACTGTGGGCCGGCACTAAGCCAGCTGCCCAGTTGTGCCATCGAATCCATTGCACATAAATCAATTGGCCCACTAAAGTAATTTTCATAATTTCGCATTTTCAATGGTGCCTACGCATCCATCACAGCCGCCGAATGCTGTAATTGCGTCCCTGTAATTTATGTATTTATGTATCTGCCGCACAAAACTTTTGTCTTGCGCTACATCGCAAGCGAGTCGCATGTAGGTGAGCTAAAATTTTGAAAATTGTTTTGTTTTGCCAAATCATTTTGGTACTTTAAATAAGTTACCAGATTTATTTTGCCTGCAGTCGTGCGACCTAATTCGAATTACACGGTTTCAAGATTTCTGAATGTGATGGGCTGAGATGAGGGAACTTCAAAACATGCCTTTTCTGTCGGTTAGTCTGTACCTATGTACCCTTTTGAATGGATTAGTGGCCATAAATAAATTTCGAAGAAGTATTTCTGAATCTATAGAAACTCTGAGGATTTCCCTTTTCTGTATTCTTCTACAAAAAAAGCTTGAGCCGTTGGAAATGGGGATCTTCTGTGTTGCTACTCCGCACCACAAAGTGTCTATCCTGTGACCCAGATGGGTTTTGCAGCAGGTCCTTTTCCCTAGACAGCCTCTTCTGACTTTACACTGAGTTTCTACAATAATTGATGAATAATTACTGCTGTTTACTGTTGCTGTGCACTATAATTATTCATCCAAAGGACAAATTCTTAAAATGAGGTCGTACATATTTGTATCCAAAGGGAAGAGTAGCTAAAGTCAACATAAGAGAAGTGAGTTATTGTTGAGTTGAAAGCTTTATAGAAGTCAAGGCGCTTAAATGTATTTCATTTCATTCATTTTAGCTTAAGTGTTTTAAAACAACAATGCATTGGTCAGAGCATCTTATGTGCAAACGGTTTTCAAATGTCAATTTTCGACTTGAGCTACTCTTTAAAATAAAAAATAATAATTTGATACAAGTTCAATGAAAAAAAAGTAAAAAATGTTTGCATAAGGCTTAAAGTGACATAAGTGCTATTGCATTTATTATTTCAAGTTGTATATAAAGCTTCTGAGAAAGACTAAAAGAGGGCTAACGGCAGAACCCACACTAGCCTTGGGTTTGAAAAAATGTTCTTTAGGGATATGTTTTTGAGAGTGAATAAACTTTCGGTAGGGATAAACTGCCAAAGTAGCTATTGATGTTAATGGAAAGTGGTCATTTTAATGATTTTATTTTGCAAATCAAACATGTGGCCAAGTTTTAACAGCGCCTTTAAATAAAAGTTTATTTTTCATCAATTCGTGAAGTTATGATGATATTAAATTAATGGCGAAATTGTAGGGATTGGTGTGGAACAAATCCGCAAGCGACCGTAGAAGCACTTTTGAATCCAGAAACAACTAGTTGTTGACTATGGCATATTGTCGGTATTATCGGTCCTAACTCATTGTAATGATGATGTTGATGTGCGCCACGAGGTGTTTGTTTCAGAACATGAAAAATATCTATCTAACTAAAATGTGGTTGCAACAAGATGTCGCTTGAGGTCACACATTGCATGAATCCATCGATTTATTGAAAACAAAATTTCTCGACAGCTGTTTTTTATTTAGAATATTTCAGCGAGTAGGCTTTTCCTTGCGGAGGCTCCAGGTTCCTTCCTCTCTTTCTATCGCTCCAGAGGCAATGGGAATTACAAGAAACGCAGAAGTGCAGTGATGGCAGGCAAACTGCCAACAGCCGTTTGGATTCGGCGTAAAACTGAGGAACCCTGTTCGCTTGAAATGTGCTCTAAAAAATGTTGAAAAAACAGTGTTGCATACACGTTTCGAACGCGTGGGATTTATGGTATCACAATGTGTGGCCTAGGTGTGTCGAATATAGAGGCAAAGGCTTCCAAGATTGTTTGATTTAACATCGGCCAATTAGTTTTTTTGGGGTTATGTCAAGTCACCGGCAGTCACCGTCTCCCAGACAACATGGAGCAAACAGGTATGCTCGAGAAAGCTGTGCAAAATTGGACCACCAGAGCTCTGTACTTCAGGAAGAGCAGAGATGGCCGTTTGTCAGAAATAATATCGCACACGCACTACAAAAGTGACACAACTCAAAATTTTTCATTTTCGGGTTTATGTGTTAATACTGTGCACAATGCATAAATCTACCAATCAGCAAAAGCTCAGTATATTTTGTTGTTATTAACTGATGCAAAAATACAGTTAGGTTTCTCTTCATGTCGAGAAGTTTGATGCTATTTGATCGCTGCAGCTCAATGCAAACGAGTCCTAACTCAAATTGTGTCACTTTTGACGAAATAAATTTTTGTTAAAGTTAATTTTAAGCAAAATTCTGACAATTTTTGTACATATTTTTAATTATTAAAATTAATAATGCATTTTCAAAATTTTTCTTTCAACTTTTTAACTGTCATTTATAATTATTAAATTCAGGAAAAGTGACATAACTTGAAATTATTCCGTAATTATTGAATTAAAATATCATCAAAACAGTCTCAACTCAAAATTTTTGATTTTCTAGTGTAAAATAAAAAAAAAATCGCAACTTATCATAAAGCATAATCTGTAAGGATTTTCTACTGAACGGTCTATACGTTATGTAAAAAAAAATATTTATTTAGCTCAAAAACAGTTTTTTGCGTTTCCTGAAAAATCAAAAATTTTGAGTTGTGTCACTTTTGTTGTGCATGTGCGATATTAAATTTTGAATAGTAAACAATTAACTTTATAAATTTTGTTTCTTAAAACCACCCGCTTTAATATTGAAATGGTTATCGCATTCTATCAGTTTTGCCTTTCTAGTTTGCCATCTCTAGCGCGCCTCATAAAAATGTTCTCGATTCATTTTCATTAATTATTAATTTCGCGGCACGTGCAATGGAACAATATTTTTCTGCAAACTTTCTACCCCTATGACAGTCATCGACATCTGGCTGACTTTGTCGACTGCGTCAACATGTTTTCGCAAATTTGTTCTTTCTTCACTACATTGTTGATATTTCTTTTAAGCACGCCTTCCAATATAAAACCACAATCACTTGGGAAAATGTTCTGTTTTGTCCCAACTGCCGCGACGCTTTGACGAATTGTCGGCGAACGTTGCCGAATTGAATTAACGAAGTAAAGCGAAAGAAATAATGTAATTTGAGGAAAATGCCAAATATTGCATTTTCGTTTTGTGTCACTCTCGCTGTACTCGTGCGTACTATATATATATTTGTATATACACACTCGTAATGTATAAATAAGCCCCCGCAGTGCGGCAGATGCTTACGCGTTGTCTGGCAGGTGGATGTGTGCGCGCAAATCCGAAGAAAACTCATTGTGACACTAAGTAGCGCTTTTTACGGCCACCACACATGTTGCTCCGCTCTCAATTGGCCCTAACGATTTTTATATGGCCGGGTGCGGTTTGCCCCACCAGAGCTTGGCACACAGCCTTCACAAGCTGTCGCTTGTCATAGAAATATTATTGATGATATTTTTATTGCCGGCGTTGCTGGGACGAAATTTGTTTATAAATTGAGCGCATTTAATTGTCTCAAATATTTTCTCGTCGTCGCTTGCGTTTGCACTTCAATTACGACGGCGTGTTGCAGCCGTGTTGTTGCTGTTTCGGACAAAACAGTGTACGGACGGACTGGCGGATGCTTCAACTGCAGGTGAGAAGGTGTGTGCACAGTGGTTATTGAACGAGAACGTTGAAGGCATGGATCGTCGAGGCCGGCTGGCGGCAGACTGTGCAGAACTCCTCGTTTAAATATGATTGAATCAATGATCGCAGCATTAGGCTGCTGCGTGGCCACGACTAGTCCGAGGACAGACATAACATGTTTGTGCGCAAATGTAAATTTTGACGTTGTAAAATATTAATGATGTTTTTCGAGAGCTTCCTTCCTTTAATACTTAAATATACGTGGCGAAAACGTCTTAGATTTTAAGTGGCATCGGCGATGAGCGATAGGATGCATGTGGAATGATGGACTTTGTTCCAACTCTTAACTTGCAATACAGGCGTTGGCTCGCATTTAAAATTGCTTGTATTTAAAACTGCTTGCTGCAGTGGAACGCGTTGACTCAACGGAGCGTATACGCAATGGACAAATAATTAGCGCTTATTGCTTCTTGTCGCGGTCCGGGTGATTTTGATAATTTTCCAGTTTAGCGCCAATTCCGTGTGGGGCCTGTTTGTGCATTTTGAAAATGCAAACAATTTAAAAAATTTATTGACCTTTCGAATTGTTAAAATCGTGATGGCTTCATTTGGAAATATCATAGCTGTTGTAACGCGTTTTTTGCAAGTGGAAGGATCTCGGTAAGTGGGAAAATTGTCTGCTGAACGGTTTCTGAAATTGTAGACGCCCATTACTATCATGGCGCATTGAAAATGCTGCCAACACTTATGAAAATGTGACTACCAACCACTCGCTCCCACTCGCACTGGCCGGGCGTCAACACTAAAAACGTTTTTGCATCGAATAAAATGTAGACGTGCACTCAAACCAAGCGGCACAAGCACCAACAAATGTTACGCAGCGAATGTGCTTGCGCGTCCTTCTGCCCTCGGCGTGTGTGCGCCTGAGTGCGCGTGGATGGAAATGACAACCATCGAAAGTATTTGCATGTGCGTGTGAAATCTACTTAAGAATGTCAAGTGCACTACAACAAAATCCGGCAGCCAGCATCCAACCCAACCCAAATACCATTTGTCTGTGTTTGCTTATGTGTGTGTGTGTCTATGCATATATTCAATAATTTTCTATCATAATTTGCAAAATGTGACTGTCTGGCGCTGCTACAAGGATCCGCATCGCTTCATTAAAATTGTAAATATTTTCAACCGTTCTCATCTCGTTTTTTCGAAAAAAAAATGCGTTGCTAACAGAGTGTAGACGTCTGCATGTAGTCGCTGCGTGGACTCGCAGCTGCAACAAGCAATACCTGCGTTGTGTTTACCTGCAAATTTCTGCTGAATTTCCATTTTCGAGCTACTTGTAATGTGTGTTTGCTTTTCGATTTTGCGACATTTTTGCAATTCATATTGACTAAGGGATACATGCGCGTTTTGTTGCGTATTGGAAATCAATTTGAATTTACTGAATACTTAAAAAACCGAGCTTCTTCTGCTTAAGTGTTTGACAAGCTACAAGACTTTCAGACCTAAGCATTCAGGCATTTAGCTGTGTGATTGCAGTTAAGATTGGAAAAAATATTCTTTGAAAATTTATATTTTTTCTGACATTGCTTAAAGTTTTTTCTTACTTCATGTATGCATATATTGCCTAAAATTTTACAACTTTACGAGCAATTTTAAGAACACCTTTAAAAGGGGATTAGCTTTCGTAGGTGTAGTCGGTTCTTTTGCTCCCTAAATTTTTATAATAAACAATATTTATGCTTATAAAACAGAGTAACCTGAGAGCAAAGCAGTGTGCCCTGAAAAACACCCCAAGGCAATACACAAACGGAAGAACCCACCGGGACGTATAAGTAACATTAATTTACCAAACTTCCCTACTGTGTGTTCGGCACAGATGCTGGACTGGCATGGCAGCATGCATCCGGTGTGCGTTGCAACATACAACAATCTTTTTTGAGGCAACTATAAGCTTTTTGAAACTGACCACGCCCATCTGTAATACTTGATACTAATAAAATTTGACTATGGTAAATTTCGGCTAAGCAATACAGTTACTGAACAGCTTTTTGTTTTACTAAGAACAAATGGTATTAAATATTTTCGAATGCATTCAAATCAAATTAAATTTTAATTAAATTTAGTATCAAGTATTACAGATGGGCGTGGTCAGTTTCAAAAAGCTTATGGTTGCCTCAATAAAAGACGGAATCGTTTTATATATATGTATAACTAGCAGAGCCTTTGCACGCAAGTTTGAAGTCAATGGGGCCAACAAATCAAGTTCTTCTTAACAGTTTGTTGATCTTGCAGATTTTTATGAAAAAATATGTATCGAATTATTTTTCATTTTTATTTTTTATTTTTATTTTCATCATATTTTAAGTCAATGGGCACATTAAATTCTGTTTCTCTATACAAACTTTATACCCGTCGTTGATCCCCTCAGATTTCGATTTTCGAAAAAAAAAATGAATAACACGTGTCGAACTATTTCTTACTAAAAATACTTTTACCATGTTTAGAGTCAATAGGCCCACAAATTCATGTTTTTTTTATCCATATAAACATTTAACCCATCAATGACCCCGTTAGATTTTGATTCGAAAAAATAAAAAACACGTATCAAATTATTTCACATTTGAAGTACTTTCACCAAGTTCGAAACCAAAAGGCGTAAAAAATCATGTTTCTTCATACAAACTTTTAACCCTTAAAGGTTAGATTCTCTACAAAAATTATTTTCAAATTATTTTTGATTTCAATTACACGCAATGAGACGCCGCATTGTTTGATACCCATATCGCCGTTGAGTTTTGTTACCATCGTGGCCGTAAGAGGAGGGCGTGGTCAATCTCATATAGTACTATATGTATGTGGGATCGCCTAACAAACGAAAGACAACACGCGGACGGACCTTTCAAATACATCACTGCCGGACATGGGAAACGGACAAACAGCAAGACAACAGAAAGCAGACAGACAACGAGAGGAAAGCAGACAGACAACGAGAGAAAGCGAACGGACAACAGGACAAGCGGATAGTCGTTGTGGTGAAGTTAGAAGGAACGGACGTACAATTGGACAGTATTCAATTAAATTAAATAAACAAAACTATAACTACTACTTAAGGCAAATCAGGCATTTTAATTTACCCGGAGTAGGACATCAATCCTACTATTAGGACATCAATCCTACAAATGGGGGCTCAACCGGGATATGCCTGATGAAATGCCTTAAGTGAGTGGAAACAATAAAGTTTAAAAGTGAAAGTTTAAAATGTTGAACTTGCTGGAAGTGTGCTGAAGTGATTATAAATGCCTTTAAGCATTAGTAACAGTGAGGCAAACTCTGTTCTGCATTTTGTAAGATTGGCACGAGCCTGAATTGCGTGCATATTGGGAAAAAGTTAACGAGCAGCACGATTCAAAAGTGAGAAGAACGCGACGTCGGCGCATAGCAGTAAAGTGAGCCTTCGCAGTCCCAACATGCCGTTACGGCAAAACATACGAGCAGAGCAGCGAGAAGAAAGCGACGCCGGCGCACATGCCAGCCGAAATTGTGAATTCAAGCTATTTGTGCAAAACTGTAGTAGTCGCTACGACGCGTAGGTGGACGCGAGCGTCGATCTGGTTGTTGGTCGAAGTACCCTGTAGAAGGCAGCACAGCGCAAAGGCGCCGAATTCGAGCATCGCGACCGCAAACAACGCAAGTGGAAACAACAACGAGTGCGGGGTAAGGTGTTCGCAAGTAGCAGCGAAAGCGCCGTCAAGGGCAAAGCAGCGTGTGAAGGTGAGGACGATTCCTGGGTGAGCACAAGCGACAGCGTCGTTGGTAGGCGTGGTACAGTCGTCATACCGTGTCACGCCACCGAAGCCGTTACGTTCGCGGGTACAGCCAGCCAGCTGTAACACATGAGCCGAGGTACCGTTATTTCTTCGGCGTCGTTGGGTCGACGATTCTGAGCAAGCGCTTGAAGCTGCGTAGCAGCGACGACAGCAGACGGCGCAGCAGCGACAGCGTACGGCGCAGCAGCGATCACAAGCAGACTGTGTGTACAGCAGAGTGCAGGAGCGAGCGGTGACAACAGTAGCGACGTGAGGGAATAAGAGTGCAGCTGAAAGAACGCTAGTTGAATTGACGGCAGCGAGGGATGAAATTGGACCGAAGCAGATGAGTAAAGATATCGGTTGTCTATTTATGTTTTGCTACGATTGGCAAAAGTTGAATTGTTTTGTACGTGCGCAGGCACAAAAATTTGCATAAGCCAGTTGGAAGAAAATTGAATTGAAGTTGAAATAAGATTTAATGTTAGCAAGCAAAATTATTTAAAAGAAGAAGTTAATGTTCAGCGGATAAGATAATTGATAAGATAAGAAGTTTGAATTGAATTGTAAACGCATAGAGTTGCCGTGTTACATAAAAAGTAGAAATAAGATTTTGATGTAAGCAAGCAAAAATACTGAAAGGGATGAGGTTAATGTTCAACAAATAACATTCAACGAAGAATATTTTTAAATATTTTATATTACTTTTCCATATTTTATTGTATTGCTGTAAGAATAATTTTGTAAGACATGGACAAAGACGAAATTTTTAGGTTGACGGTTGATGGGTTAAAGACAAGTTTGGCTAAGTTGGGTTTAGCGACAACCGAACGGAAAGCGACATTACAATGTTAACGACGATGAAGGAACGGACTACGATGATGCAGAAGCGGCGATAGGACTGTTAAGCCGGAGACACAGAGTGTAAATGTAATAAACGAAACAAGGGAGAAACCATCGGAGAAGAGAGGCAATAATGTGCTGAAGCAGGTTGACATGATTGTGACTGAAGATGGATCTGAGTTCAGGCAAAAGGTAGTGCAGCGTAAAGGACAAGTCGGTGAGGACGCGAAAAGGTAGCGGCTGGAGGGCCGGGGAAAAAAGCTCGTAGGTTGGCGCAGTTGCGTGTAAGGCAGTAGCAGGTAATTCGCTTGAAGGCGCGTTGGCGCGTGATGGTGCTGAAAGCAGCGAAGATGCAGTTGGATGGTCGCGGGAGTACACGAGGTACAAACGGCCATGCCAAAGGGTGACAACGAGAGCGTGAGCGTGCGCACTGTTGTTGCTGAGGTGTCCATAAAGGACGTGAAGCGAATTACCGAACAGACGGCTATGCCAAAAGGTGACATCGAGAGCGTGAGCGTGCGCACTGTTGTTGCTGAGGTGTCCATTAAAGGACGTGAAGCGGATCACCGAACTGATGGAAGTTTCGGAATTCGAGGCAGACTTGTCGCAGTTACATAAAACGCATGCAGATGCTGGACGAGAAATGATGTCAGCGTAGAGACCTGATACGAAGCAGAAAAATTGTGGCATATGGACGATCTAATTATTCCCTCTAAGGATGAAGTCGTAGGTGTCCAAAGCTGGAGGTGTTAGTGATTGCTGAAGCACTCAAGAAGTGGAGTAGCTGATGAGGACCAAATTCAAGATCATAACTGATTTCAACGCGTTCGCCATGAAAATGAGGAAACGAGATGTTCCACTAAGGGTATCCCGCCGGGCGATGTTTTTGCAAGATTTCAACTATGAGATTGAACATCGAAGCGGTGCGAATGCGATGGCATTTTCCCATCAAGTAAACTCAAGATGCTGTTAAGAAGTCATTTTCATCCCGCAGTTGTACTCCAAAGTTACTAAGGTGGTGAGGAGCGGCGTAGAGTGCATCGTTACAAATTCGAAGTCCGGAAGGAAGGAAGATTCCTGAATCCGATTGATGAACACCGAAGAGCCAATGTTGACTACGAACTCGAGGAGCTAGTAGCCATCAAGCGAACGCAATACGGGTCAGGGCTGAAACTGCGGCCTAAATACTTCGGCCCATATAGGGTCGTAAAGAGGCTAGGACATGGTCGGTACGAAATCATCAAGGTCGGACAGCACGAAGGGCCAGGACGTACCACGACCGTTGCGGAATTTATGAAGAAGTGGAACCCTTCATTCGGGTCGAATGAAGCGCAGGATGGCCGAATGTGGGATCGCCTAACAAACGAAAGACAACACGCGGACGGACCTTTCAAATACATCACTGCCGGACATGGGAAACGGACAAACAGCAAGACAACAGAAAGCAGACAGACAACGAGAGGAAAGCAGACAGACAACGAGAGAAAGCGAACGGACAACAGGACAAGCGGATAGTCGTTGTGGTGAAGTTAGAAGGAACGGACGTACAATTGGACAGTATTCAATTAAATTAAATAAACAAAACTATAACTACTACTTAAGGCAAATCAGGCATTTTAATTTACCCGGAGTAGGACATCAATCCTACTATTAGGACATCAATCCTACATGTATGTATGTACAGTATGTACTATTCTCACACAATAGAACACGTTTGGTAGGTTCTTATTTCAACTAAATCGGTTAATGGTTTTTCGTGATTGTGGCTTAAACAAACAACGCCGCATTGGTTTCTACAAGGAAGCGGAAAGTTTCTGCATACAAAAAAAACACCGATAAGGATCATTTGTATTGCTTTTCCAAATTTTTTTTATTTAAACCACTAAATCATATCCAAGCAAAGTTCAATTGATCATTCATATTGTGTATGTGTGCCATTTTTTTCGTAGCACTCTAGGACTCGCTTTCGAAAACTTTCGCACAAGACCGACGTTTCGGCCAACGATATGGCATCCCACGCCGATTTGTCCAATGCCCGACCTACTTTCCCAATCGAAAGACACGACTACACAAGAAGTTTGTTCAGAATTCAACTCAATTTGTGACTTGACTCTAAAAAAATTTGTTTCCTAGCAATCGTCGCGTCGTTTCAAAAAGATGTTCCAAACAATGCAATTCCAAAGATATTTGATATTCCAAGTTTTGAGTGCATGAGAAATAAAAAATTCCTTTGCGACTTTTAGTTCTGAAGCAATTTATTTAGATATTAAAATCCCAATAAATAAACAAGAAGACGTATCATTCTATACGGAATAAACAAATAAACGGAGACTCGGAGACGCATTTTGATTTCTGGTTAGGAGCACAACAGAACTCAATACAATGAATGGATAAATAATAAATTAAAACAAGAACATAATGAATATTCAATGTGCTGTGAAGCACATAAACATATACAAATTTCGAGGACTCTTAAATCATGGGAACAACAGTTCGGCAATGGCACTTAATTTCGCATTGTTGAGAAGCGGGAAGCCGTTGTTCTTGTGCCGAAATTGTTTCGTTAGAATCCATGTAAGCGAGAGTACACACGCACACACACATACACAAACGTTTATCTGCGAGTTGAATTATGAATCTGCCACGCAAATTGGATGCGCTACGCTCTGTTCGCATAGGACAGAGCCCCGCCCCGGGATAACAAAATGCTGCTGATTTATCTTTCATTGGATATTTCTGGTTCTTTTTTTAGTTTGGCGCAAGTTATGAGGCAAGTCGATGAATCGTCAGTGGAGTTTAGTGTGTGCAGGTTGCAAATAAGGCATGTCCCCCAGGTGGGCGCTAGTTACGTCTTACTTGAAGACGGGTCGGCGTTTGGCAACTATTCGGACGGTTTAGTTTAGATTAGAGTTTTTGTTTTGAGTAAAAGAAATCCATCTGAATACAATAGAAATGAGCTACTAAATTCGTTAAAGTGTTTCTTTCACCTTGGTGCAGAGTTAAATAAAATTACTCTAAACTTATTTACTTAACTTAAGCCATAACAACCCGTTACTGGGGTTGTTGCAGGATTGTGATTCTTTTGTCCCTGGGCCATTTTCGGGGATACAATCTAAACATATTTACAAGTTAAAAGTTCACAGCAGCTCCAGATGAACATTTCAAAAATCATCATAAAATCGTTTAAGCCCTACGCAACAATTTTTAGTGTAAATTAGAGCTCAATGTGGATTTCTGCGTATTTCTTGTGGAAAATCAGAACGACGCAAAGAAGCAAATCCCAAGCCGCAATAAATAGGCCTATGCAATTGGAAATATACATTTCCATAAAATTCCAATAACCCATATTTTAGCAATCAGCGAGTTTCGGCGTCACGCCACACTCGCACAGCTTTATCAACGAGCCGAGCCGTCGCATCACGTGGTTGGCGCCTCCGTGCCAGCGGCGGTCGCGGCCAGAGCGTGGAAACAATAAAATCACAACAAAATATCATAATTGCACACGTAATGTCCTCAGTCTGCGGCGCCTGTCATGTGCATGTGTGCGTCTGTCAGCGAGCGGGACAGCGAGCGTTGAGAAAACTTTCGCGCTGCGACAGAGCTTGGAAACACGTTGAGACTCAAATAAATTACGGCAATGACATTGCGACCGATAAGCGGCAACTATAACTGATCGCGGCAATATTTCATGGGGAAAACACACAAAAGCGGCAGACAACAATGCTCGAACGCTCACGGCTACAGGGAGCGGAGCGGTGTAGCCACATAACTTCGAGGTGATGCGGCGTGAGTGACATATGCAGGACGCATATATGGCGGACAGACATTTTCATACGTGCTTTGCTGTCGGTAAGACTTTGAGATTAGATGCTCCTGCTGAAAGGGTGTGCTTATCGAAAGGGCCCCGGAGCGGTAGAGACAAGTGCAAAAATTCGGGAAGATTAATTGAACGCAACAAACAGCATCTGTTTGCTGGGATTGAATATTTTAAATGTTTGTGACATGCGCAATCTTAAGGCGCAGCACACCCGTGATGTCATGAACTCTACATGGCACATGGCGGTGCAAGACACTACAGCTACCTGGATATTTTTTAATGCAAGAATTCGTCTACGAAAAAACTGAGAAATAAATACAAAAGGATATCTATTCACTTCGAATGTTCCAAAGTATAGCAGTGCAACTCAACTCGATTAATTTCGATAACATTCAAACAAAAGTGTCAAATTTCAATTTCAAATTATAAAAAACTAACTTCCATAGTCACGTTTCGCGCTTTAATTCTTGTGGAATTATGCGAAAGGAAAGAGAGAGACATATCTCGCTCTTGAATATTTACTATCATTCTTGTATACTTGAACTTTGTTGAACATTTCAAGATCGACATTTGAAGTCATCGAAAAAAGTCTTAAATGAATTGAGCCCAGAAAATGTTTCCCGGCGCTCATTTAAATGATGTTGAATTCCATTTTGTTGTTGTATTCATGCGCACTCTGGTCATGTTAAAACCATTTTTTTCGTATAACATCGCTGTGTACAAATGTTTGCTTGTTGTAATGTAAAGCTTCGATGTAAACATACATTCATACACTACCTGAGTTACCCTTTTCCCTATCTCCTTAAGCTAAAATTCCCTACTGACAAACACAGCTCAATTTATAGACCTTGCAACAGTAGATCGCTTTAAAAATCCTCAAAACAACAAATTGCTTCGCAGTCGCTTCATGCGTCACCTTCTTCTCTCGTGTTCTTTTCCTGCTAATTCAGCTCCGCGAGTGCAATCATTCCATCAAGTTTAACACGCAATTTGGCCCTTTGTTGTCACCCAATTCATGCCGGCAAAAACGCACTTTCTTGGCTAAAAGCCATTGGGCGGCTAATAACTTCGGGAATAATCGGCACCGGCACATTCGATTGAAAAGCGCCGCATGCACTTTGCGCCGGAAATAGCGCTTCGCCGCGTCCGAGCTGCCACCGTCCGCCAGCGACTGTTCCGCGCTGTTAGTGGGAGCTCGCTGCTGGCATCAGTGTGGCTCGTTAATGGCGCTTTGTGCCCGCGGGATGCGCTGCGCACTGGGGCCACTCCTCGCGAGCACTCGCTGGCGACATCGAATCCATTTACGAAACGCCGGTCTAATGCGTGAAATGTTCTTATCGCTGTCGTAATTCCTCTGGATTCGGTGTTGGTACTTTCACTGCCATGCTCGCTGTTTGGCCACAACAGTGCGGCTACTCTACCGTAATGCGTTAATACAAAAAAATCTCAGAACTTGCAAACACCAGTGCGACGGCCAAAGTGAAAACAAACGACGCACAAAGCTATCCGTTCCCATTGGCGGCTCTTCCGCTTGGGCGCGTCACAAACCGCGGAGCCCAGTTGCCGCCATGTGCTGTCTTCAAGCAAGTGTCTGGGTAGCCCAGCCGAGACGGTACTTCCGTTTGTTGGTCGGTTGGTTTCAACCAACAACGAAAACAAGCGCTGCGCTAACAATGCCGAATGAATAAAATGTGTTTTGCGTTGTGTACGCAGCAAAAGGATACAGCGCAACAACGACTTCTTTGCGTGCGCGCACAGTTGCAAATTGATAAATAGATTTAGTCCGTGTGGGCTCTCGGGCGCTGCTGCGCTTCAGCACTCGTTCGCGCGCATTTCTTGGCTTATTTGTACGTCAGCCCAAACTGGAATCCCCCGATATGTTGTACGTGCTCCTGATTTAATGTCATTTTCCTTAATTCCATTGTGCGGCATTGTTACTGTAGTCAGTCGCTGTCGCAGAAAGGGCGCGAATGCGAAACACATTTTGACAGTTTCGCACTACGCGAAACACACGGGTTCAGCTGATTTCGGCTTTGGTGCGATTAAGCGTTTGACCCAATTGCAATTGGAGCCAGCGGGTGCCGAGCAAATGTATAGTAGATGTGCGTATGTCAAGTTTGATTGATGGGCCAACAGATTTTACTCGAAACGCAATACTTCTTTGAATCTGTGAAAATAGCAACTTTTTCCAAAAGTAAATACTGTTGGAAAAACGTTTTTACAAATCAAGTGACAATCACAGATCCACAAAGGACTTTGTAAACACAGAAAAAGATGACAAATGTCTTCTCTTTGTTGAAGAAATTTGCTTTTGTGTTCCAGCAATACGACAACTAAGAACATCAAAGGAAGTTACGTGAACGAATGAGCAAAATTTTTAGCTGTGACTTCGATCGAGCCGAGGGGGAAAGCCTGCGGCGGCCTTTTGAGTCTAGGGCCAAACTTGTGTCGACAGTAGTTGATCGATTGCATTTTTTGTGTTTTTTCGCCTTACTCGTCTCAACCATCGCTCCATGTATGAGGTGATGCATTGCGCATGTAATTGATGTGGCAGCTCGAAGACATACGTGTAATGTTTGTAAACAAATGTGTGTATACAAAATGGAAGAGATCTAAAGAATGAGTTTTATACCGATTACGAATGACGAGTTGGGAGTTTTTTTCAAAGACAATTATTTAACTTTCAGAAGACTTCCATTCCTTGTTGAGAGCGCACTGTGTTTCATTTATCGAACCTGGGGTAGGGGCCCTAGCCCCAGACTCACGGTCCAACGCATTTACCAGCTGATACGCAAGAGTCGCGATGTTGAATTAGGATTTCAGATTTCTGACGCCGGTCTCGATGGTCCAGCGGGTTGCGCGCTGGCTTCTTATATCATGGCCCTAAGTTCAAATCCTAGCTCGTCTACTTCTATCGCTATTTACATGAACCAGATGAGAATTACAAGAATCGCACAAGTGCGCTCTTGGCAGACAGTGGCGAAACCTCCAAGTGTGAAAGAAAAAATTGCCAAAAAACCGCCTTCCTTCCTTCACTTCTCCCATTCGTTTGAAATGTGTGTTGTAATACGTGTTGCAAAAACAGTGATGCATACAATGGGCCTCTATTGTGTGTCTCATACAGAGGCAGCCACTACAACCTACCTTACTAAGATTTCTGACAGATTTTTTTTTACCGTCAAACGAATTCGTGATGCACCAAATCACGAATATCTAAGAAAATAAAAAGCATCAACGTGACTTTTCAGTGACTTCGAAATGGGTTTTTGGCTTCTGCTCGTTGTTTGTTCTCTATTTTGATGACTGATACATTTTTCAAGTCCGTATGTTGCGACAAATAAATTACTTTTTGACCCGGAAATCTTTTTCTTTTGAATTTTCTCTCAACGTTTGTTGAGCGATTTAATATGAAGCATAATTGAAAAATTTTATTTTTTGAGTGCATGTGTAGTGTGACCGTGTCGTAACGCTAGGCACTACCGAGTTAATTTAACTAGCACGTGAGACCTTCCATTAAAATCACAGAACATAAGGCAAATCCTTTGATCAATAATTTTGTCTTTGTTAAACTTCATGCACTGAAGATGAATGATTGAAGCGGCCGCTCATGTTGGCTCACGGCCGCAATTTTTTATAATTAGAGTTTAGTAAGCACAGCCGTGTGCCTTGGCTTGTGCCTCCCTCCTTGCCAGCAATTAGTGAGCCCACTTAGGCGAGCGATCTTCATCACCAAGCCAGAAGGGGGCCATTTCTACGAAATACGCGTAATGCGCCCCTGCGGCAAGCTGGTCACGAGACAAGACCAGGGCTACAATATAGAAGTATCCAAATACGAAAAGAAAGAGTACAAATCGGGCATTTTAAATTTCGAATTCTTGGTACTTTATGAAGAGTATCTTTTATTACTATAGGTGTAACATCGCTTTAGGATTTTGCAAAAAGTTATTTTTTTTCATTGGCTTAAACAATAGTTTGGAGTCATAAAAACAACATCGAGTTGTTCCTGTAGCTAAAAACAAATCTTAACAGGTTGACTCTTGACTTTTCCACAGCGCCTTGGAATACGCGCTGAACGCTCGGTAAACTTCACGCGCATTTTTCTCGGAACCACATTCAGTTTGCTCGACCGATTCAATCGATTTGATTTCACTTTGCATAGTGATTAGGTTTTTTGATTTGCTGGAATTTTTTTTGTTATAAACATGTTACTGAAAAACCGTTGACCAAAAATCGACACGATAAACAAATTTATTTAGGGAAAACCCCCTAAAACCCCCTAAAAATCCCCAGTCAAATCGTGACGTTTCCGCCGCCATTTTGAGTGATATTAATAATTCAAATATGTCCTCTCTAATATATCCTTTGAAGAGAAATCTTGATACTTTTTTTCATAGTCGCATAGTGTCTGGAAAAAGTCAGCACTAATATATGCATAACTCAAAAAGCAGTTCGAAAATTTACCTCACCGCTCAGCGCCACATGACATATGTATGTACATAGGTACATATGTATGTATACAATAAATACTAATGCGAACATTATCATAAATATGTTAGACGCTATTTAATAATGTAAATGCCTGTCAGTGTGCTGGCTAGTCGGAGGCGCTGCTCGGCTGATTGTTCACTTTGTCGCGTGCTATAGCTGCGGTTGTCGCCTGCATGTCATCAGCACCAACATTGTAAATTGAGATAGTGGTTCACAAGGATTAACATCGCATTATCCTTGACGATACACGCTGAATCTTCTTGTTTGCCAGCTGAGCAGCAAACACACTGGCGTCGGGATGCGTCACGCGACTGTAACTAAATGCGGCGGGTGGTCGAAGTGGGAGGAGGAGGCGAGGGAGGGACGGGGCGGGTTACAGGGCTGTGACTTTTCGAGGGCGAAAGCGCACAATCTCCATTTGTCACACATTCCCACGCACACACTGGCTGAAGAAGGCTGGGACCTGGTGGCTGGGCGTGAGCAGCGGCCCAGCGCCAGCGACTGAACCACTTTGCGCATACGTTACCCGCGGGCCAAATAAAATATGGTGTCGCTCGCACATAAGGACACAATGTCATAAAACTGCAAAGCAGCCATAAGTGTCACACACTCGCCGCACGACGAAATAAAGCGCCGAACGAGAGCAGCAAGAAAACTGCTCTCGAGATAAAAGCGCGAAGAACTGTAGTGCCAACTACCGCACCCCGCGCCAACAGCCGACAGTCGACAGTCGACAGCCAGTGTGGCAATTGATAAGGACGCGAGCCGAAGGAAGAGAACTAAGAAAGCGGCAGTGGAAAACTAAAACGAAAACCAAAGCAGCACAAAGCAAGAATTACTATCTGCAAGCAGTGCGGCACTAACTGAATGGGACAGGGCGCGCAGGGCGAATGCGAACGCGGTTGGCGGAAGCGCTTGGCAGTGGCACAGCAGCGCAGCCGTAGCGGGAAGGGAGAGCGAGAGTTGCGACGAATTGACATGAAACAAATGTAGTAAGTTATAGCTACGAGCTGGCGCGGCGCAAAGAGAAACGAGCGGTGAGCAGCGCGCAGCGGGGTGTGGGGCGAGCGATAAGTGCGTTGCGGCCTTTTGCAACTTTGCCGTAGCGAACTTAAATTTCGAATTGGACGACACCGATGCCCGATACGAGCGCCAAGCAGAAGGCCGCGGGACGGCCCAATCGAGATAAACCGTCGAAACGGCGCGTCGTTTGCGCAAGAGACAAGTGCCGCTAATGCTGCCGCCGCCGCTGCTACTGTTGCTGCTTCTATTGTTGTTCTTGTTGCTGTTGCCGTTTCGCCATTGCTGATCTATGCGTTTTGAGAATTATTGCCAACTTCAAAGCGGAAAAGCGCCCAGTGTCATGCGCTCGCACAGCCACAACGCCGATGTCGCCGACTCGAATCGTGGGCATAAAACTGCATACGCCTCATTAAATTTCTATGCGTCGACAATTTCAATTGCGACTGTGTGTGTTAGTCCTTGGTACGTGTGCATGTGTGTGCATTGCCGCGAGCAATTTTCCGTTACGTGCCCAACTTTAAATCAAACATTGATTTTCAATTTCCATTGGACTACTTCCAGCTCGGCTGACTCGACACGCCTGTGTGTATGTGTGTGTGTGGCTCGCTTGTGTACGTCGTGCCAATGGCCAACACTGGCGCTCGCCGCTTTATGAGTAATGCGACTATGACGACGACAGTGTTGTTGGCCGACTTTAGGCAGCCGCGCACGAAGACCGCCTGGCGCTGTGCTCATCCGTGCCCCCCTCACCCAGAGTGCTCTTTGGATTCTAACGCATAAACATGGCGCACCAATCGTGGTGTGACGTAGCAAGGAGGCGCTGGATGTGTGTACATTTGCTGCGTGTTTCCGCTGAGATTCTTTGTAATTTCACTACTATCTTTTCCTCTTTGGCTACACCATCCGAACACAAATCCGTTCTCAAATAACACAGTGACCAGTCAAAGAAAACACGGGAAAGAAATTTAATTCGGTCATTGGGAAATGCCAGATGTTCGATTTGTCTATTCTGTCTTCAGCTGATTTCAATATTTACGCTGTAAATAATTTTAGATTTTAATTTTAATTCGATTAGATAGTTGGACGTGGCCACTGGATCGGCACATTTGATTTGCACACCCCAAATTCTTTCATTTAATATTTAAACAGCAAAAATGATATAATTTAAGGAACATAATTCAAAGTTGATAAAAACATTGCGATGACTTTGACTTTGTATTGTAAAAAGCGATCGTAGTAGAAGCTACGTTCTATAAATATTCACTTTAATTCTTGTAAATTATCCCATTTACAAGACAAGAACAAAATACCTACGCTTTTTTTTCATAAAATCCGTTTATTGAAAGCAATAAGTGTGCTTATGTTGGTCTTAATTGGTCTCGATTTATTTGTGCGCTGTCATAAAACCACACCCCTTTCTTGTCTGCTAACTTTTTAATTTTTTTTTTTATAAACAAAGTATTTTGGTTAGTATCGAAGTGTTCGCGTTCATGGTCACTCTTGACTTTCCGCTTCAAACATAACTCAGCACAACAAAAAATAACTTTTTTCTGTTGCATGGAGTTTTTCTACTGTTTCTCACTAATTTAGGTGCGCTGATTTCGAATCTATCCTCAGATTTTTTTTAGCAGCTCTAGTTAGTGAGATATAGGTACCGTGTTATTTTTTCAGTTTTTCCTCTATTTGTTCCATATTTGTGATCGTAATTTCTAAACCAAAACACCGATTGATTGAATGATTTTTATCTCATCGCATTAACAATGCCGCACGGTTTCTTTTCCGATGCAACTTATTTTTATATGTTTTTTAAAATGCCGCGGTAATTGGACCTCAAAGTCGGAAAGTATGGAATTTTAAGGCGTTTTCTTTGATGGTCGAAAACATACAAAGTTTTTGTAAAACAATTAACGAGTTAGGTGTATAATGAAAGTCGACACATTAAGCAATACAACACAGCCAAATTATTTGGCGGAATACACATTCGCTTCGAAATAATAGCAAAAATGTACCATAGCCATTTTCATCACTTTTCATACTTTTTCCTTAAAAAGTTAGGGGCCTGAAAATATGCAAAGTTTTTAATTTATTTTGTTTCGAGCAACTCAAAATCTTTTTGGTTTTTGCTTGTATTCCAGACTATAAATGAAACATATAAAAGAGCATATTTTGGGGCTCCTAATTTTTTAAGGAGAAAGTATGAAAAACTATGAAAATGGCTATGATACATTTTTGCTATTATTTCGATGCGAATGTGTGTTTCGCCAAATAAATTGGCTGTGTTGTATTGCTTGACGGTGCTTCTTAAGATATTCATATACTTCGTAACTTGATTTATGAAACATCTGTTCAATTTTCGCCATCAGAAAAAAACGCCTTGAAATTCAATATTTTCCTACTTTGAAACCTTATTACCACGACCATTTAGAACGCATAAAATTGATTGGAGTCAGAAAAGATGGCGTGAAATGTTAGTGTTAGTGCAACGATATAAAAATCATGTCGATAGGGTTATTGGTTCAGAAATTACAGTCGAAAACGAGAAAAAAGCCGAGGAAAATTCGAAACAGTGACACGCCCATTTTTTGCGAAAACTAGAGCTGTTACATAAAAACGGAGTATGGTTTTGAAAACAGCGTGGAAAAACGATTTCGATTCATGTAAAAAACTCCATGCAACAGACATGCTGTTGTGCAGTGTAATTTATCAAATAATTGTTCGGCAAAATCAAAATCATTCAGATGATTCGTCGTTGTAGGTGAACATTTTGTGGAAATACGAAAAATAGCTTTACTAGGTTTAATTAGTTTTTTTCGTTTGAAATTAATACCATGTAGGAAGAAGAGTTTTCCAAAAAAAACATTTTTGGAAAATTTACAGGCAGACACAGTTGAATAAAACCAGGTTTACATTTTGGGAGTGTTTGCGTACACTTTTGAGCTCAATACCATGCGAAACCATATTTTGTATAAGACATTTTTGTCTTTCGCGGGTTTGAACCCCCAAATACCCCCTCTGTGCGCGCCACTGTACAGGACTACCATCTGAAACACTTAAACTCTTGTTTTCTGCACAGTTTCATGTGAAAACTGATATTTGATGCCAACAAAACAAACTTCGGGATAGGCAAACCTCTGAAGGCAATGGAAGCGTATGGCCACTCTAGCTTTTGTCGCCAGCCATCTCCGGCCTGCCGAATGCTCGCTTGTTTTGGAATATGTTTCAGTCGCGGTAAGTGCGGTGCGAGGGGTACGCTAGAGTGGCAGTTGTGACAGTTGTCAGTTGTCGGTGGGCTTCCATATGCGGCCAGCGAAATTTCAGGCATTTGCAGGCAGCCACATTTTCGCAATCGCATAGACGCGCTGACGCACATGGAGACCGGCCAAAAATTAACTCGGAAATGTATTCATGCGAGTGTGTCTGTGTGCGGAAGTCAGCACACGCGTGACTGGGCGCGTGCAAACACGTGTTTGTGCGTGTGTGTGTGTGGGTGTGTATGTGTGCGGGAATTACGTGACACATTTAAAAAGCAACAACGAGAATGAGAACGACAGCCGCACAGCGAATGTCACCGACAAGCACTCCAAGTGTCGTTGTACTCGTATCCACGCAACTTGACTGCTGCGACTACTCGCAGTTGCAGTCGGTGTAGCAGAGCGCTGGCAGCTCACACGCACACAAAACATATGTGGGGCAAACGGGCGGACACGCAGGTGAGAGTGTTCGCGAGTCGGTTTGTAGCTGCGCAGATTTCCCTTTTAAATTGTTGAGTTATTCTCGTCCGATGAAAGCTGCAGGCGCCGTGTTCTGCTGCATCTCGGTTTTCCCGCCAAGCTGCAGGCCACCGCGGCCGCTCGGACTAAGGTCATCGGGGCTGCTTGGGAAGTGAGGGGCGTTCTGGCAATTAGTGCTGCCGTGCTTCATGCTTTCCCCTCTAATTGCAAGTTGAATCCCACGGAAAATTGGCAAAATCTGTAACGCAATTCGCGTCGGCTTCATCTCGGCAACAGCGAAAGCGGCGCCATTCAGCGCTCGCAACGACCAAGAAGCGGCGTGATGGCAGCGCTGACGGAAATGATAACGAAGGCATTCACTCTTGCCGGCGCACTCAAGTGGTAACGCTGCGCAACGCTGCCGAAGGAAATGAATGGAGGCAAAGGCGAAAGAAAGAAAGAATGGAAGAAATCACATCAGCGAGCCCGTTGAGTGCTGACACTGAGCGGGGTGATGGAAAGGCGGCGGGGTGAGCGACTCCGTTGATTGAACAAAGCAGAGAGCAGCGCCAGCGCAAAACGTCAGGACATGCCAAAGACACCGCCGTCAACGGTCGCTGCCGCCGAACCGGGGTCAAGGAGGCAGAAGGCGAAGCGTGCTGGTGTCGAGCATTCAACTAATAAAAACGTCGGGCGGAATGACGCGAGTGATGGCGATAATGCTGACGATGACAACGCCGGCGATGAGTGCGATGAGAGCGATGTGGGCGCGGGCGGACTTTGGCAAAGCTGTGAATGACGCCGGCGGTGGATTGGCATTTGCAATTTGCGCCAGCTACAACTACAACTAACGCCAACACCTGCGTGGCGGCAGCACAAGAGCTGCGCTGCTGGCGGAGCAACGGACAATTTCACTTTTACGATGTCGACAGCAACAACAACAACGGCAGCAACTTTGCTGACGCGGACAGCTTTGTGGCACGACCTCAGCTACGGCAAGTTTTGCAATTATTGTTGACACACTAAACAAACCGGCGCACCCCTCCTGCTCGTCATGGGCTGCACAGCTGCGTGCAGGAAAGCATTAGCCAACTATTGTGCTGTGTTTATGTATTTTTTAATGCGCTGCAATTTTTATAGTGGCACTCAAGTTATTGCTCTATTTTGCAGCGCAGTGCAGTTGCAAATCGCGCAGAACTTTGAAGTCGCTGCAGGCGACTTGGCGTTGTGATGATTGATTTGCATCGTAAACGAGCACGCGGCATTAGCCGCGGCATCAGAGTCATTTGATCCCTGGAGCATCCTTTCAGCATGTATCCAAGGAAAAAGGTCTCAAATTTTCATTCATTTGAAATCAATATACAGATCTCCATAATTTTCCAAGCAGCTCATATATGATATGTGTACACATCGATGAAATTGGAACGGAATAGAGCTGGGCTCATCCGTAAATTTATTTAATATGCGGTGAACGAATATTTAATTTATTAAACGATTTATTTCAATTTTAGCGCTTTCTCACAATTTCCCGAAACAATTTTAATTGCATTGAAGAATTGAGCGAATTGCAAACGAAACTGCAAAAAATATATTTTGTAAATACAGTGAAACACACTTAAGGGGGGCACTCCATGAAATGGTTTCAAAAAATCGATTTGTTTTTTTTGCTTTCATCGAAAGATATATTATCCGAGAACATTATTTCAAATTATTTCATTAAGTTTTAAAGTCGAACTCCGAAAGTTTTTTCGGAGACACAGTTCTTTTCATCGACGCGCGCTCAGCCACACCAGGTGTTCCGAATAACTGTGATTTGACTGATTAATTTGATATATAATTTGTATGTTTCAGACTTTAACTTCGGACGGCATCGTGTGGACGGGAAGACGTCTTTTTTTAAACCAAGCCTCGGAAGATGTTCAATATGTTTGCCAGTTTTAATTTTTTTATGTATAACTTTTTTTAACTTTTAACTAATACCTACAGATGTTCCAAACGGATTGTTCCTGTCTCTTTCTTTTTTTGTACAGTAAAATAAAGAAAATTGGTCATTTTTTTGAGCGTTTCATAGAGTGCCCCCCTTAAGTGCCTCCCTCTTTAGTGCTTTCCCTGCTTAAGTGCCCAACATTTGTGGGCACTATGCATTTTTTTATAAAATCTGAAGAAACCTCCCCGCTTAAGTACCTAACCCGCATAAGTACCTCAATTTATTGTGCTCTAATTTTTATTTTCCCCATACTTTTCTCCTTTTAAGTGCACTGGTAAAGATTTTAAAAACGATTTTCATGTTTCCAATTCAACGGCACGGGTAACCAAAAATGAATGAAGAATGAAGAAGATTTAATAAATTTCTAGATTCGTTCTTTATGTTCATGTTCTTATTTATTTATTTAAAAAATTTTATTATATTTTTTTATGAAAAAAGAAAAGTATTTTTACTGAAATATCTTATATTTTAAGGCAAATCACTTAAGCGGGTTTCACTGTACTCGCATGGCGTTTTATAGAAAAATGCATTGTCATAGTTTATTTAATTTCTGAATATTTTGAGTGTTTAAACATGTGCAAATATTTGACTGGGCTTGAATTTCATCGCACATGTTTGGAATTTGTGCCGTAATTCGAACCCTAACATGAAAAAATAATATATTTTCTATTGAAATAAGCCAAATTTAACGAATTTGGCATTTCTGCCACTTGATTGACATATCTGCGGATTATAAAAACAGTCGGTGTAATTCCGAAAAAACTGCGCAAGCCATGTTTGAATTGCAGTTCAGTTAGAGCGACTCTAATTATTCGTTAATTTACTCTGCGCTTAGCGATTTTTGTTGACGTTGTAAATATTTATGTAAGCGCTTCGGATTTGGGTATCCGAACGCACGTTGCTGACAGTGGCCGCAGCGCCCCCGAAATGCTGAACTCAAATGTTGGGCCGCGTCGGAAAGTGGGTCGGCGCGGTTATTACGGTTTGTGACGCATGCAGATTCGATTTTAATGCTGCTGCGCCGGATCGGGAGGAGGGATGCGCGCAAGCACTTTTGATTTAATTAAAATCCTGCCGCTGGTCGGTTGGTCCAACTGTATTTTGTGTAATAAACTGAAGCGCAGAGTTCACAGGCCACACGCACACACGGCGGTTTGCAGCAGAAATCCGCAAACAATTTCGCACTGGCGGGTTACGGAATTTTCAGAATTCGTCTGTTGTTAAATGTAAAAATAATCGTGTGCGCGGTCGACGTAGCGCGGAGCGTTTCCACTTGTGTTTATTGAAACTATTATTGCGAGTTGTTGCTTGTTTGTGGGACAATTTAATTGAATTTCGAAGCATGTTAAAAAGATTTGTCGTAGTCCAGTTGGCACATTTTCTCGGCGTGCCGATCAAAAACTTGGGTCGTTGACAAGTTTTACTATCTGCAAGTTATTTGCTACATTCTCGATGGCTCGCAAAAATTCCAAAGTCGCTTTCAGGTCACAAATGAACGGAATTCCGTCATTGATGTGAGATCTTTTTAATTATGAAAACCAAAAAACGCCAACATCCTACGGCCTTCAGCGCGCACAGAATGTAGGACGTAACGAAAATTGCCACAGTGCACACGTGTATCCGCTGTTGTTGTGGCCGACCGCGTCGAGTGTACACAGCGACGCGCCGCGCCCCACCCAGCCGCCGACCGCGTTGCGCCTGCACTGATGCGGCGCTATCGCTTAGTTGTTGTTTGCGCTAGAGTCTTGTCTTGTATTTCGCTTCGACGTTTCCAATTCATTTGCTTTTTATTGCGGTCGTTTTTCTGCGCAGCAACGCTCCGGCAAAATAATGAGACCGCAAAATTGTTGCTGAGCGAGAGCGATAGTCGCGGCAACGAAGCCGGCGCTGCCAAGAACGAATCGAAACAAGACCGAATCAACTATTGGTGGCTTTTTATGTTGCGAATGGCTTTCTTTGTATTTGGGACAATATTGGAATTCATGCGGCAGGGAAGCGGCAGGTTGAAAGCAGCAAAATATGACGGCGAAATTAATTTCTCATCTCGCTCTGCCGAGAAAATACTTTTGTGCGCGCGAAAGAAAAACTGTTTTGATTTTTAGTATTGTGTACCGGCAGTGGCGTCCCCAGGGGGGGGGGGATTAGGGGGATGGATCCCCCCCTTGGTCGAAGAATTCATTTATGCAATTTGATATAAAGATATGGAATTGTGAAACATTTTTACTATTTGCTTTATCTCTTCTGTAATCAGACACTTAAAACCTAATAATTGACCCTCCCATGATCTGGCCAGACCATGATGTGAGCAAGAGGATAGTCAAGGATTGTTGTTAATGATATAAAAAAAATCAGAAAGTATAAAGAAATAATTTTTTTAGCTTGCCTACATTATTTTTACGTAAAACGGTGAAAATATACTAGAATAATTAAGTAAATAGCGAGTTTCAACTTCAATGAATTAATTTTGAAATAAAAAAAACGACAGTAAGCAAGAAAATAAAAAAAAATTTATTAATGTAAAATTCGTTACTTATGGATCTACTTCAACTGCTTGACCAATGCAATTATTTCAACGATGTAATGCAGTATCATGACTAAACCACATTGAGATTTAACATTCGACACATACAAATCGCGTTTTGATATATCTATTTCTGGATTCCTGCACTGTCAATAATTCTGTACTGCTTTGCCAAAAAAATATGAAATGAAATGAAAAATATGCAAAACATGCTCAACATGTTATTGTTCATGCTGAACTGGCCGGATATCTTTCTCCTTGTCGCCTTCGGTGTCGCTATCTTCACATTGAACTATCTAAACGACCATTTTTCTATCAGTATCAGAAGCTTGGTTTTTTTAGGGCCAAATGAAAGCGTGAAACTGGCAGCACCGTTATTATTACCTCTAGCAGCAAATTATTTATTATCTTAAATTCGTTGCTCTAAAGCATTAGTTTCCGCTATTGCTTAGACAGTTTTTTTAGAGAAATTTTCTTCTCTGATTTAGCTCCAGCGTCGAAGTTCAAAGGCAATGTCCACCTGATCCTCAAAATAGCATTCCCTTCCTTTCATCTCTGCCACAGAAAACACCCAATCGAATTGATAAAAAACCAGACTCTACAAGACCACAAATGCTTCCTTCACTTCAGGATTGTAATTGAATTGACACCAAAATACGGATATAACCATGAATACAATGGATAAGTATTAATTTTGAATATGTTCCAATATTATTTTCCAAGAAAAATTCTAATTTATTAACCCAAAGAAAATAAAAGCCAAGGCGAATGAAAAACACTTGGACCAGCTACATTTTGCGTCAGCTAATTTATGTCACTATTAACGGGATGGCAGGAAAAATGCTTCAAATCGGGTCAGATGGAAAAGCCTAGTTGAGAATATATATAGGGGAATTCTTTGTAAGGTGCCACCCCATAGCTTTTTTGCGCATTGCTCGCTAGAAAATTAACTTGTCGCCAAAGTTATTATACCGTTGTAAAGAGGGTTTAAAGAGCTATGATCCAAGGTAACACTTCATTTGAATTTGTCGTAAATACGAATTTGACAGCCAATTTCCCAAATTGTTCAAAATCGACACTATACAATTTTTTAATGTAAGGTGCCACCCCCTAAAAAAACCGATGAAAACATAAAAATCTCAAGTAAAAATGCATGATTTAGAAAATTTACGAAAGATTATTGAATTTAATTTAAATTGAATAGAAAACGACCGAAAGCAAAATGCAAATTGAATGGTAACGAATAAAACGAATAATTGTATGGAAATTAATAAACAAAACTGAACTAATTTATTCCTCATGATGGGATTAGCGAAAAATTGACTAAGAACACTTTAAATTCATCGCAACAACGATTCCGAGCAATAAAAAGTTATTTTACCGATGTAGGACCACAAAACAATGAAAAAAGGGGGGTGGCACCTTACAAAGAAAAAAAGGTGGCACTTTACATTTCTATGCCATTTTGGAAATCATTGCATAAATTTGTTCCTTTTACGATATGCTCGGATATCATTTCGGATTATGAAAAACTATTAAAAATTAAGTCCAACACTGATATTTACCTTAGTTTTGTATAAGTTCTTGGTTGGTTGTTGGTTGGTTAGTTGTTGGTTTTGACCGCAAGAAAAACCTACAGTTTTCATTTTTTATGTTTTTTCTTAACCAAATTTGACACTTTTATTTACCCAGACCGTGTTATTGCGTATGTTCCCTCAAAAACCACATTAAAATTGCTGTTGACATATATACCTTAAATGACAATAGGAATTTTTTTTCTTGGATTGCTGGTACGTCGAAATCGAGCAGGGGTGGCACCTTACAAAGAATTCCCCTATAAAATAAAAAACATATTTATAAACAATTCTGACAATAATTACGTCGAAAATAAAAAAAAAAAACTGAAAATAACTGGCAATTTTGTATGAAAATGCACCATGGTCTGACCAAGCCATGGTTTTAGGTTTTGTGCTTAGAAAGGATCAGTTAAGGATTTCATGAAATATGAGCTCGATAGCTTAATTACAACATTACTAAAATGCATCCAAAATTCAATATGGTCTGGCCCGAACCGGATGCCCGCAGTTAAGAATAAATGATTAAAAAAATCAGCATTGCATTTGTTCTCGCAGAATAGTTGTATTTTTAGTGTTACCAAAAGTATCGACTATTTACCAAGGTAGTAGTCAAACGCAGGCTTCATGCCAACCCTGCATCATCTGTTGAAATTTGGAAAAAAATGCACTTACATTTTTTTGGTGAATTGTGTGTAAACATGGAAACATGGTCACCTCTATCATAATTAAATTTCAGAACGTCATACATTTTGTAAATGTTGGATTTCTTTTACATAGCTGGTGTGTTATGCTTTTTAAAATACGTCTTTTGAGTTTTTCGTAATTCTTTTAGAAAGTTTTTTCAATATGTAATAACTTAAAACAAAGTTGAATTTTTTAGTTGGGATTTTATGACTTTAAAATACATGTCACTAAAATTTTTTGTTTTAAGAAGTTTATGTTATATGTATACATATATGTATGTATGCACAATTTTATTCAACATACATTAAAAATAATACGCAAAGATGGAAGTATAAAAATGGCGTTAAACTGGAGTTTTTGCATATCCCCCCCCTTCCCGAAATCCTGGGGACGCCACTGTGTACCGGAGATCTCGCAATATAATTTTAAAGAATGAAAAAATTAAGACAAAACATTGAGCTGGTTTTATCCAATCAAATTAACAAAGCCGAATAATTTTATGTGAAGACAGTCCGAGAAAGCGACATACAGAAGACTTCGTTCATGGGTGGGTTTGTCTCTTTTAATTTTAGAATTTTATTAACCCTTTCGCTATTTTGTTGCCATATGGCACATGCTACTTTGTAGACATCTGCATCCTCTATGGTTGCAAGAATATTTTTTTGTTGGTGTTAGAATAGTTTGAAGTTTTAGGAAAAATTCGAAATTAATAAACTGAATATTTAAGTTTAAAGAAGAGAAGTATACAGGTTTTTTTAATGGTATGCATTGACATAGCAAAAGAAGAAGAAGCAGAAAACTTAGATAATTTTTTAATTTGACGTTTTCTTTCAATTTAATTACTTCTTTACTTCTTATTTTGGCTAAAGTAAATGAATAAATATTCAAATTTTCGTTATGCGTAAAAATTTTTATGTTTAAGTAATTATTACAGTCACAACGATGTGGTTTCTTTCATAGAAAAACACTTTAAAATTTAGGGTCCGAGTATAAAAATAAAAAAAAATTGTATGGAATGTTGCTAATATAATCACATAGAAGCCCAAGGCGTAAAATTTAAAATTTTAACTTTTCCCAGTAAGAAAGGGTTAACAACTCGGTATTCCCGAGCACTGCTTGGGTGTGGCCGAACACAGGCTTGCAATCGCTCACACAAAACTAACAGCTTCTTGCACAAGCAGTCATACGCACACACAGGCTTTAAAGTACACTTCATAATTAATCCCTTCATCAAAAGCCTCCACCAACCTCCAGCAGGCCTCTCCAGCCATCCTGCAACCAGCCGCACTCGAACGAGTCTCATTTGTTTAAACCTCCGCACGCTCTTAACGCCTAATACCCCTGCCTGCTCTGACTCCCTGCCACAGCCGAGCAATTCACTTTTTTCATTTGAATTTGAATTTTGCCTTCTGATTGATTGCGTCGCTTCCAGGATTTATTCCGAATGCCGCGTAATTTTGCTCCTGTTGCCAGTCGTGTTGTTGCTGGTTGTGCTTGTGCTTGTTGTGGCATTGGGGCTCTGTGGTTGAGGGTTTGTGTGCGTGTGCAGTGCACTTGTGGAGGTGATGTTGTTTGCTTTGTTGCCGGCTGCAATGGAAGAGTGTTGCGGCAAATGTTAACAACATGTTACCAGAAAGTTTCTGTTTAATTTGCGGCAATTTGAGAACTTTTTGTGTAAACCATGTTTTCATGTTTCGCATCTACGCACAAATTTCATTGAAATTAGTTGTTTTCGTTGTTGTGTTTCGCTTTAAGCATTGCACATTTAACCATTTCTACGTCGCTAACGGGCCGCAATAACAAACCAAATCACATTTCTATTCATTCCGTTGTGTTTATTCGACTTTGTGTCGAGCGCTTCAAGAGCAAATGCCAAACACACATACATATGTACATGTGTACGTATATAATAACAAATACAAATACAACAACACACACGCTTACCGGCGCTAGCCTTCGCGCGCAGATAGGCGAATCATTTTAATTGTCTTGTTTCAAATTTGTTGTTCTAGCGCTTTTGAAGTGGAGTCACACACACACTCACGCACTCGTACACACCCACCAACGCATATAGCCCATCGGTCGCCTTTGACACCCTCTCTTCCTACCGCCATGCATTCCTCCCATCGACATAAATTTTATTTGAATGGCCGCCCGCCTCAGCCGCACCAGTCGTTGTGGCGTTGGTGGTGGTTGTGACGACAGAATTGCTGGTGTTGTTGCGGCTGCCGACAGTCAAAACCAAAAATGTGTTGAAATTAATGTTGGTTCGGTTTATGCTTTTCGTACGCGTTTCTCCTCTATGAATTTGCACGCATACCGCTGCAAGGCCCACAGCGGCTTTCGAGACGTCAATCATTCTTTAGAAAACTTTTTTCAATTACACTTTCCGTCTGCCTTATATAAATACGCGAACTTGCGCGGGCGTTTGTGTGTGCACGCCGATCCATAGCGCCTAGAAGTATGTAAATGATGGCAAGTTTGGTATTTACCGAAGTTGTGTATAAACTAGGAAAACTAAAAAAATCGGTACAGGTATTTATATATATGGCGGTTCTTATTTTTTGGAATGCCTTGTTATCTTTTCACACAGATGTCGATAAATCTACTCCATGAAATAAAGGACTAGGGGATACTAGTTCTCTCATCTACCTCCACAGACTACGCCTTAGTATAAATATTTGCAGTGACATGATCTTTTTGACATTGCGGGTCAAAATTTTAGTTTAAATAGAAAAACAATGCTTAACTAGCAAAAAAAATCATCAATGACCCAGTATTATTTAAGCTTTTCACCCCAAGCAGGACTACAGACACTCTAGGGTTCGGGTTAGGTAGGAGGAGTGTAACAACTGTTTTCCATAATTTTTTTTTATTTTCTCAAAGAACACACTAATAGCTACTCATTAGTTATTTTTTTAGTTTTATTGAGGCCCACAATTTATTTAAAATAATTTTTGTCTCTCACACAATTTCAAAAATAATTATTTGCTGTCTTTCTCGCGAAACTTCAACTTTGTCTTACAATTTCTACCGTTCTGCATGTGGCAGCGTTAATTGACTCCATTTGTTTTATAATATGGTGATTTCCCTTTCTATACCTGTAAAATGAGCCAGAAAAATCATAAGGTGTAATTTACAGAATTTTTTTAAGCTTAAGATGTCTACAGGCCTTCTTGGGAACTAGAGGGTTAAATGTTAGTAACACCGAATTGGAAAGCAACCACTGTCATGGATACGATTTTTAGTTTATTTCCCAAATAAATGTCAAAATAAGGTTTGAACGATTTTTATATGTTCAACTTCAATAAACTACATTTATTTATATGGATATTTTACTTAGCTAATTAGGTGCGAATTGAGAATTTGTTTTAGGAAGTTTAAGTTTTTTAGTTTCAGTAAGTAATACGACCATTTTCGAAGCGATTTTGTAGTAACTCGATTTACATCGCGATACAGCATATCAGAATGAAACTCATATTTTATAAACAATATATCAAATAGAGACCCAAAATTGTGTATATTTGTACAGTGGCTGAAAATTTGTCAGATGTATTAAACATTTTTAATATACGCAACTACTAGCGTTACAATTTGACCACAAAAATGTTTTAGGCCCTGCACCATCAACACAACTTTTGCGAAATTGTATGCTACAGGTTATTTAATATAATTAGATATTTTTAAGAATTGATAACAGCTTGATGTGTAAAAACAATGCAAAGATTTTATGAATGAAATGAAAGATGGTATGGTAACTTGTATTACATAAAATTAAATGAAACTTTTTAAGTTGTTGAGAATTGAATGAAATTGTTTTCGTTTTTAGAAATTCCATCATTCGAATCAGAAATCACGTAGAAATTAACATAAAAATAAGTGTGCGAAAGAATAAATTTATAAACTTTCATGCAACACAGAGATTTTACAATATAAAACCAGTTTTGTTTCTTTTAAACAGTAAATGTGTGCGAACGATACAGCTAAAGAAAAGATACATTAAAGAGTTTGGAAGAAAAGACACAATTCCGACTATTTAGAAACAGATCAAAATTGAGTATTTTTGTACAGTAATTTTTAGCAAAGTTAATCTATCTTAACGATCTATAGATTTCCTATGGCTCTACCACCAATTAAATAAATAAAGAAAAACCTATAAGTCCTTGTCTACATTTTGGTATATATTCCTTTAAAGGATTATATAAACCTTTTAAAATTTTGTCTGCTTTGGTATGTCGCATTAATAAATACAACTACAGTTGCATGCGTTCTTTAAAAAAATATTAAGTTAGCTTAGCATAACCAGCTTCTTGCAACTTGTTTCTGTATACATAATTGTAACGGATAACCAATCCCTGCAAGCAACTCGGTAGTCGACTACAAAAATAACTCACTTCTAGTTAACTTTCATGACCTAACTATAAGCTAACTACAAAGTAATGCAGAACTTCCCAAAAAACAATGCAACTTTTGCTTTTTGGCATATTTTAAAGAACAGTTAATTGCTATTTGTTCTTATGCGATTTTATGTCACTAACTATAAGCTAACTGCAAAGTAATGCAGAACCCACCCAAATTTAATGCGTGCGTTTGTGGCATAGAAATTAAAAAAAAACAGTTAATTGTTGTTTGTTTTTTTGCTCTTTGGAATTTTATATTACATATTTGTCATTTTCTTTCGTGCATTATGAAATCATAATCAGTGCTTTAGCCTCGTGCGTGCGGTCGCAGTCCAGCGAAATAAAATTAATTGTGTAAAACTAAATTAAAAAACGTGAATTGTTAAACAATTTTATATAATTATTTCAAGCGATTGCTTTAATTTTCATTATTTAAGCTAAGCCAAAATGAGAGGTGCAAGCAAAAGAAAGTTAAGAAGGCTTTTGGAAAAGGAAATGGATTCGTATTCAAATAAATTAAATTCATGTAATATTGGTAAATCAGAAGCCACCTGTTCCTCTGCTAATGTGCAGAGCCAAAACAGAATTTATATTGAAAATATTAGTGTCCAAGAAAATTGTTCCAAGAAAATTGTTTAAAAAAAAATGCATTAAAAGAAAAAATCGGTGATTGGTATTTTAAAAATAGGCCATCTCGCAAGTGTTTTGAAGAGTTGTTAGGTATTTAAACATTTTTCAAATAAAAAAGGAAATACAAAAATTTTAAATTTACAAAACAATCATAGAAATATCCATTTTTATGGATAAAGACGTATTAACTAATAGTTGAGTTATAGCTGATTTAAATAAAGTCAACTTGAAGCTAACTGAAATGTAATTAGTTTATAGCTAACCATAAATTAGATAACTTTGAACTAACTTTTAAATAACTAACTTTAAGTTAGTTGAAAAGTCATGCAGAGTCGGACAATTGACTACTGCCTAGGCCATCGCCATGTTAAAATAGTCAGTTGGCTCCATTGAAAATAATCCAACTATCAACCACAACTAGTTGAGAATTAGTTAGATTAAAGTGCGTTAAAAGTTAATTGAGTTGCCGGCAGGGATGTTACTCATACGCAGCGTGTGTCCGAAGTAGTGAAGTGAACTAGTGTATAATTTAAGTGCTTTCACTTTATTTGTAGCTGCTTAAATTTGAAAAAGAGCTGAAAGCATTATTAATGGTCAATAAAAGTTAAATTTTTGACAAACTTGTGTGTTCACTTCTATTCAGGCATATTCCGCACAACATGCATACATTCATGTTCAAATACATTTGCTCTATCTGCATTTGTATCGTAGTTCACGCGACACGTGAGCATGTTTTAATTTAATTTCAACGAATTGTGCAAATGCAAAATATTGCGCATAATCCTTTGGCCGCATTTTGGTTCAGCCATCTGCACACACATACACACAAACACAGAAACACATGTTTATGCTGAACTCGCTGTGCAGTGCTTTTTTAATGAATGCAAATTCAAATTTTATTAAAAACCACAAAAATGAACCACAAGCGAAAATGTGTTCTGTCACATGAATTGCAATTTGATGCAACCGCAACCCACAGCAACGGCGGCGGCAATGGCAGCGACAGCAACTGCAATAACAACAACGGTGCTCGCTTAGCAGGGGCGGTGCTGGTGTTTCTGCTGTAGCAGGTAGTGACCACCAGCGCGTTCGATTTTGGTTCGACATGTGAGGTGTTTGCGTGGGCATGTGCGGTGTATGGAAAGTGGCAAAAATAACAACAACTGCGCACAATTATAAATTAATAGGCATTTTAACGTTAATCAGAGCGGCAGGCATGTTTATTGTTCGTCGCAATCCCACCGGAAATCGACAATTCGTGCGCAGTTTGTTGTTCGCATAAACGCTGCCTTTTCGCTTTGCTGGTCAGCGGGCCAGCGGTAAAACGTGGTGTAGTGGTAAATTAGTGGGCACGATGTGAGTGCACGACGCACAGTGGGATATTGACCATAGAAAACGGCGATCAGTGCGACGGAGCTCACAAAATTAAGTATTTTTTACATAGATGAAAAATATATAAAACAATTAAAACCAAAAATTGTTTTTTTATTTAATTTATTCAATTTAAGTAAATATTTAAAATTTTGGGCTTTTTTAACAGAATTATAAAATGTAAATGTATTTACAATTACTACTTCATGGCCACAAGAAACCACAATCATTATTACGTACAACCTCTTTTTGAAATCCAAATCAACATTCGTGATTTTAGCCGATAGCTCTGCGTTTCCGAAGAATCTTATTACTGTATTTCCATCATATGAGTTGCCGAATTCGATTTGATCAACAATCAAACCTGTTTTCTTTCTGAAGCTCTTTTGAATCAGTTTTTTCTATTTCACTGACAATTTTCCTATCGTTTTCTGACCTTGCTTGCCATTTTTGTATTAGTAGTTTTTACGATAAATGAAGAAGGCCTTAAAAAATCGTATCCAACCATGCAATACTGACAATCCAAAATTAAGATTATTGGTTTTAACATTTCTAGTAATCATTTCAATCAGTCAATTAAGTTAAATTGTGCGCCAGTTACACCGCATAAATAACACTTTTGAGTTGACAAAAACAAAACAACAATTATACCAAATGAAACGAACCAGTAGAAGGAAGAATTCAAAAGTACGGTATAATCTGCATATTCCGACTTTTATTTTTAGTGGGTTCCAATAGAATAACAAAAACAAAACAAAAACTTATGATAAAAACAAAATTCCTTACGGAGTAAAGATCAATCGAAATTACACAATTTGAAACTGACTTTGAAGCACTAAAACTTAAATATTTCGGAAAATGCACAAAAGAGCACTTCAATTTTTTGCAATATACAGGGTGGGCGGAAAGTTTCTGCATACAAAAAAAACACCCTTAAGGATCATTTGTATTGCTTTTCAACATTTT
Source organism: Melieria omissa (assembly GCA_963971225.1). Lineage (NCBI taxonomy): Eukaryota > Metazoa > Arthropoda > Insecta > Diptera > Ulidiidae > Melieria > Melieria omissa. The sequence continues at coordinate 120,157,663 of OZ020267.1, forward strand.
TTATTTAAACCACTAAATCATATCCAAGCAAAGTTCAATTGATCATTCATATCGTGTATGTGTGCTATTTTTTTCGTAGCACTCTAGGACTCGCTTTCGAAAACTTTCGCACAGGACCGACGCACAGTGGTCGGACTTATATGGGCAAAGCGGTCAAAAATACTTCTAGCAGAGATATCAGCCTGAAACTTTGGTAACTTGTTTTTAAGAATGTGGCAATTATTTCATGTGAAAATGGGCGTGGTCGGACATCTATACGCCTGCCCCATGTAAGGAAATGATAAAAAATTTGTTTCTTTTTTGTTTTTAATGAGAAACAAATTGTTTCCAAGATTTTGCTCGACAAAATTCATATATAGGCAGGCTCAGAGGAGCAACCGGAGGGGGTTGCGGGGTTCAAACCCCCAAATCAAAAAATTGCTTGTGAAAATTATGATCTCAAACAGTATTAGGCCCAAAGTGGTATGCAAAACCCCCCAAAATGAAATCCTGTGTGCGTCACTGTACAGGTAATTAACTCAAAACGGAGCGTGAATTAAAATTTTATGAACAGAAGGTGGAAGCCAGTACCATTGATACATCTCTATCTCTTAGCAGTGTCGAGCGCATATTTCCTTAATTTTTCAACATTTATGTTTTAATCTGAAAACATAGCTTTAGCTTTAACATACAATTTAGCACTTGTATAAATCATATTTTATCTTGATATATCTCAAAATTTGATTAGAAAAAGTTTTCCATACGACACATTTTTAACTGATCGTTCCTGTGGCAGCTATATGTTACAGTTGGGCGATCTTGTTCAAGTTTAGTTATGCGATTCAGTATTACATAGAAATGTCAAATACGACATTTTGTGAGAATGTCTTTCAAAATGCATATCTTGTTATGTCATTTCTTCTGCCAGATTTACTAATTTTCCCACATTGTGGGGTCTGAAACCGCTTTGCTCCATTTTCTCCTTCCACATTTGGACATGAAACCTCTTTAACATTACCAAAAAAAAACCAAAACTGTCCCCACAGAACCTATGATAACAAAAATATTTACATATGTAAATAGTGTCAGCCACCGTATATAAAAATTGGTTTAAAGGTGAAATTAAAATAGAAAAATAAAAAAGTTGCAATACGCATTATATTAACATCACCTTACTTAAAAACAACAACACAAACAAACAACAATACCACCGCACAAAATGCCAAGCTTCTTTTGCACTTCTGGGTTTGCGCCCCATTTTTAATACAGGCACTCAGTCTATGAAAGATTGCACGAAGCCTGGCAAATTCTGGCAGCTGAAACTAACACATTATAATCTTAAAACGTGCCTTAGTATTCGGAAAAAAAGATCAATGGGGGCAACGAGAGGGAACACAACTAAAACTTTAAGTGAAATTCTGGGAGTCAGACGAAAAACACAGAATATAGTAGTTGTAGATTTTGATTTTTGTTTTTAAGTAGACTTCAATTTAAATATATCTCATTAACTAAAATTAAGTTAAATACTTGTATGTTCAATACCCTTTTTATTAATTTTAAATTTGGTGATTTTTTAATAAAGTTTTAACACTTCAAAATTGATTATTGTAAAACGCTGCTCACATTGCACTAATCAAGTGAACAAATGTTCTCACTTCTGATGCTATTTTCAGAAAGTACCGCAAGAATCAAACCAAAAAAAATTTACCGTTAGAAAGCTTGATTATATAGGAGACTATGTAGTTACTTTTCATTTTAAAATTTGGACTTTGAATTTTTTATTTTTGGCCTATGGGAGCGACCACAGTGCGACGCTTCGGCGAATTTAATTAAATGTCACTCATACGCCACGTTGCGCTGCGCAAAAAAATGTACATATCGCAATTACACAGTTTGAATGTATTTTTTTGGATTGGTGTCTTAAGCGTATTTGTTGGTCGTTAAAATATCTACAAACTTGCCGAAGACAGTAAAGCGATATTCGAAAGGATTTAGGACCTATTAGCATTTAAACGTTCGAAGACTTAAGCGACGAACTCGACTAAAATGAGCAAACTTCAAAGTCGGATTTCTCTTAAACTAGAGCCAATCCAGCCAAACGGCTGGTGGCTCTCAACTCAGTATACCTATAGAAAAGTCACCCAGTAGGTCCCCCTATGTCTAAATTTTTAAGGGCAAATTTCACGCACAGTGTTATTAATACACATATTCTGCAAACACAAGTTTGTTTAAACATAAATAAGTACAATACCTGAGGTTGAAGATTCCATAATAAAAAAATAAACTTTTGTGATAATTCACTGACAAATGCGTAAAGCGCACTAACCACAGCGGTGCAATGAACAAATAAGCATTTTGCAAAGAGGACTGTGACAATACCGGTCAATGTAGATCGTTTTTTTCTTCACCGAGTGAGGCACAATTTTATCTACTTTTCCAAATGCCAAATACCAAATACTTTTATTTCACTTTTCTCCTTTTTAGGCATCAATTACCCCATTGTACGACAGCGGGGCAGGAGCGGAGGGCTTTCACGTATACGACTAGGCGATAAAATAGGAACAATTTGCGTCAAGTAATTGAAGCATTTGGCCAAGTTTATGCAGCGCTCACTGCCAACTGTTGCACTGGTTTGCGTGGACTTCAATTTGATTCGATTTGCGATGTAAGTGTGTATTTTATGGTGAGTTTTCTGATCAAATTCCTTTCCAATTATTGCAATTTTATACCACAAAAATAGTGAAATGCCAACTTAAAATGTTGGTTCTCTGGAAATCAACAATTTTGGTTCGCTGACTCGTGTAACAATTTTTTGCATTTTGTGCTTGACTGACGATGTCAACATTTCAAACTTTATAGTGGCCAGATTGCTGATGCGAAAGTACTATCGCAAAAAGCTTTTGCATGCAATTGCGAGAAAATCCAGCAACAAAAAAAACCACTTTGACAGAGTTGGCGTCAACAATTACACTGCTAACTAGTGCAGCAGCCGAGTGTTTTTGCTGCACGGCGCCGTGCCAAGCAGAGCTGAGCGCAGGTCAGCTCGGTCGAGTAAATCGCCTAATCCGAGTCGAAGCTGTCTTGCTGGTCGCAGCCGGGCACTGGCTGACGGTGAAGCACGGCACACAAATCGGGCAGCAACAACTAATGCGCAATTCGAATGCGGTCCGTGTAGCGAAATGACAACGCAAATGTTTACGTAAATCTCGACTACACCGCACCGCACCGCACCACTCCACACCCGATCCGATTCGACCCGACCCGACCCGACCAGAACAAAATAAACTTTGGCAATGCTAATGCAGTGCCAGTGCGGTCCCATGTTGTTTCGCCAATTTCCGGCCAGTCAATGTGCATTTGCCAAGTTGTCAAGAACAAAACTTTCCCAAGGCAGGGGCGAAACTTTAAAATCAGCATTGTGCTTTTTTGCGGCGCAGTTGTTGTGCTCGCTGGCGCTGGCACTGGCGGGCAAAGTTGCCGGTGTTTGTGTTTGTATGTTACCTGTGTGCTGGCGAAGTGGCACATTCGAATGTGGCATTTGGCGTGGCGGCTGCAGCTGGGCTGTCATGTACAACGTTGACAGACACTACGTGCTGACCCCGTGCCGCACGCGGCGGCAAATGCGGAAAGTTCAGTTTTGTTTAATGCAGAGTGTAATTTCGGAATAAGTTGAGGCGCGACGAAATGAGGAGCACATGCCAGCGCGGCTAATAGAAAATGTTTGTGGCCTAACGCACAACTTAAGCGTGCCGGAAAATGTTGCTTCCTACCTACCGGCGCCGAGCAGTTTTACTGCCCGTCTGCGGCTCTGTCAGTAATGAAGGCTAACAAAAGTTTTCGCTCGGCCCGCTTTGTGTCCTTGCAAACAATTTTAAATCAATTTTCCAAAAGCCTCACAGCTCGCTGCAAACTAAAGTCGGCGCGCCGACACCGACTTACAGCGCTACAGACGTACATTTGTAGAGGGGGCGGTGGTGGGAAACCACTGAAAATGCTTCTCGGTAAATGTCATTAAGTGAGGGAATGGGGAAGAGGGCGAAAAAACATAATTTATAAAGCTTGGAACTAACCTGTTGCTCCGGCGCGATCTGGCCTGAGAGGACGCGAGCTGGTCCTGCTCGGACAATTGCAACGGCGCACACGCTCTGCCGCCGCGCGTTGCTGTTAAAATTTAATCTGCTGATAATCTGCGCTTAATTTCGTGCAAGAACACTCGGCGCGCGTGGACAAAGGACGCCCCTCGGCAGCGGCCGACCACGTCGCCAGACACGGTCGCACAGCGCGGACAACGAACGGTGACGATGCGGCACTTGTTCGCTGCCTGTTCACACCCTCCGCGTTCGTTCACAGTTTTTGTCGCTTTGTCTTTTCTTCGCCGCTAAACGCGACTGCAAGTCATCGGCTGGGGTCCGTCTCTGCGTTCTGCTGCGTCGGCGAGGCCTAACACATTTTCCACATTTACTCGGCGGCGCGTTCGCGTTCGTGTGGGTGCACAAAAATTTATCAATTTTCCTTCTAATCAAATTTCCACTCGAATCCACCCGAGCAAAAGAATAAATGGCGAATTTCGCACTTGACGGCCGAACTTTTTCCACTTTTCACTTTTCACTTCTCGGTTTTCGTTCTTCCGTTTCCCGTTTAGTTGTTGGCTTTGTCCTGTTGTTGCCTGTTTTGTGTGGTCTTTGATTTGCTGCTTCTTTATGGTTTCACCAGCGCATTTATTTATTTATTGATTATTTGTGTTTCTTTGTTTCGTTCTATTTTCGGTCGGCTGCGAGCGAGGTGAATGTATGAATTTTGTTGTCCTGCGTTGCTGCGGCTCCCATTCAATTGCACTGCGAGACACATATTTAAATAATTGAATTTATTGCTTGACAAAAGCGCCAGGCCGCTCGTGTACCGCCCGAACATTTGGCGTCTATTTCCGCTTCAATTTCTGCGCCATTCCTTTGTGCGCCTGGGCCCTGCCCCCGGCACAGCCGTCTATTGTTGCCGCAGTCGGTGCCTGCGTGTCCGGACGCTTCCCTCAGCCCCGCTGGGCTCCCGCTTTCATGCATTGTTTGGTAACCGCATTTGATCCCCTTTATTATGTGAAAGCGCCAGCTTATCATTTCAATTAAAACTTTATACTTTTTGCACTTGGTTCGGTCCGCCCCGGTCCTTCGCCCCGCCCCGCTGTCTTCCGTCCTTCCGGCTGTCTTCCTTACATGTCTCTTTCGCGCCTTCCACTGCCTGTCCCCTATTTCGGCGAAACAACCCCTCCCTCCCCAACTCAGCATTATTCCAGTTCCGTGCGAAACTGAAATATTTAATTTCCTTTTGTATAATTCTTTCCGGAAATTTTCCGGTGCTTACCTGCGCATGTGTGTCGGCTGGCGCTGGTCTTTCTCTGTGTCGGTATGTCTGTCTGCCTGTCTGTCCGTTTGTCTGCTTAAATGGCTGTGGTGTGGTGGATATTCCGCAGCTTCGTGCGCTGTTGCAATTATTCTGAATTGTGAACTCGTTTTTTCGTTCTTATTTCTCAGTTGATGTTATTCGCTTTAATTGAGTTTGCGCTCATTTAAATACTCGGCAAGTGGTCGCATATGTTGGAGGCGGCTTAACATTTTTAAGTCAGTTCGTGATTCACGTTGCTCTGTAACTAAATTCTCGGTTTCACTTTGTGTATTCGCCTGCAGCCATTCCCACTGACCAAAACATACAGTTGCTGCCGAAAATATGAACACAGTTCACTGAGGCACAAACAATTGCATTGTTATGTATTGAATCCTAACTTGCGAATGACGTGCTGAGCTTGTAGTCAATTGTTTTTTAGAATCTTACACTTTCCTGTGATTATTTTGTGTAATAAATCAATTGCAACACTTGAAAAGCATATTTTTTTTGTGAACATTAAGGCAGCTCACGTGACAGTCTCATAAGAATAGATCTTAAACCTGTTGATACTGAAGATTGAAACACTTTGTTCTATATTTGTCTTAGGAAGGACCCGAGGAGAACATGTTTCGTGATGGCTTAACCTGTCCTAATGGTTTAGCTAACCAATTTATCATAACCTCAAATTCCGTTTAATTACGTTGAAGCAAAGCATAATTTGAAGTAGAAGACCGCCCAGCTACAAACTTTAACTTTCATAATTTTTCATTTTTTGATTATACTTAATCTTCATTGGTTTCAATACAATTTTTAAATCGGATTTTTTAGGTTTGTAATTTCGAGATTACTTTTGCAATTTCTCTCAATTTTTGGAAACAATCAGAAGTCACACGGTGGAAGTGTCATGAAGTGACTCGTTGTTTCAGCAGTGTGAGCTGGTGCGTTATCATGATGCAAAATTTTCGAAAACATGTTGTGAGCAGGTTTCAGTATCTAGGTATTTAATTGGTAAGTTTCCGTCTGTTCAGGAATTTCAGTTCAAAGGAATGACGGAAAAAACATCATCAGTCCAAAATTTTAGGTGACTTTCGCTAGATTCGCCCTCCACTGAAAAATGTCCAGTCAGCAACGTACGAAAGCACTTCAATATAGTCACACAGAATGGTGCGTTCTCTTCGTATGTTACTGGGTAGTCATTAAATGTTTCCACAAGCTTAAGGCTACGGCGAAATCCGTAAATTATGATAAACCGAAACTTTTGCTGCGACAGCGGTGGAATTTGCACAAACTCTTTGTCATTAATTTTACGTTGTCTTGTTTCAAATGAAATATTATCAACTAAGCTCTTGTTAGTCCCTCTGTATGTATGTATTTTCGAAAAATATTTCGCACAAGTAAATTTAATCATTCTCTCTTCTTTTTCAAGCATAGACAGATTCAAGCCTTCGTCTTACGACGCTCTCGTAAAATGAGATGTTAACTTTCGCGGCGGTATCCGATTCATATATGGGGCATTCCACCTCAAGTGTTCCCACCTCAAAAACGAAACATTTCCGATTTTGATGATATTTGGTAGAGTTGTTGTACTATCAGAGTACATTGATTGTGGAAAAGGAGGGGCGGATTTATGCACGGGTTGCAGTGATACAGGGGCCTGAATTTTCGCCCTTTATTTCGGACGTCGATTTTAATTAAATTCTCAGTCCAAAAAGCTGTTGCTAACGAAAAAACAACATGCACGTATCTTTCAGTATTTTTTCCGTACTTTCCAAAAAAAAAGTATATAAACAAGTTTTTAAGAAATTTAATAACATTTTTTTTTTATTTAAACTTTGTTAATAACATTTTTTCAACAAGAGCCTGTTGGGATTTTTTTCAGAGTTAGCTTATAATACAGTTCATTTCCTCCCCTACAAAAGTGTATATGGTATTTTATGGGCAAAGTTGAGTTTCTTTTTTTTTTGAAGCACCAAACCCAACGCGTTTACCGCGCCCGATGCGCGACTCAGCCGTGGTACATTTTACTTATTAGAAGAAGTTAAAATAACTATTGCTGAATTAATAATTATACGTACGAACAAATCGCATAAACTAATGAAAGACAATCTATGCTTTGTTAACAAAGGATTTTATTTCAATTTTTAAAAACATTTACAGTGTCGGACAAAACATTTGCAACTACAATGCAATTGTTAAATTTTTTTCCCTGAGTAACACAGCGCCACAGCTACGTCGCGCGTCGGGCGCGGTAGACGCTTTGGGTTTGGAGCTTAAAAAAGAGAAGAAATTCAACTTTGCCCATAAAATACTATATATACATTTTGTAGGGGAGGGAATGAACCGTATTATAAGGTAAGTTTGAAAAAAATCCCAACAGGCTCTTGTTAAAAAAATGTTATTAACAAAGTTTAAATTTTAAAAAATGTTATTAAATTTCATGGAAAATTGTTTATATATTTTTTTTTGGAAAGTACGGAAAAAATACATAAGGATACGTGTTCTTTGCTTTCCATTATCAACAAATCTTCGGACTTACAATTTTAAATAAAAAATGTTTCGTTTTTGAGGTGGGAACACTTGAGGTGGAATGCCCCATATGTAGAATTTGATATCGTGTGAAATAGGTACTAAGATCGAATGGATCAAACTTCCGATTTCGGATTGATTCAGTATAGCGGCCCAGGAGCTTTCCCATAGATATTTACGTATCTTTCAAAAGTTTTTGATTGTCCATGAGAAATGTATTCACCTGAGACTGATTAAGATGTAATTTCAATTCACGACGCTTTGAATTATTATCCAACACACAAATTACACAAGGATATTTTGGGAAGATTGTACGAGAGATTTTTGCTGACAGAGAGCAAAATATATATATGTATGTATATGGAATTTGAAACTAACACCAAGGTAATAATGTAAATACAGCATGAGATGATCTAAACAAGACCTCATGCCAAAAATCCTCTTCGCTTTCTTTTCATTTTCTCACTTGTTGTATTACAAAAACAAAACTCTGTAAATATTTATATTATATAAAAAGAAAAACCCACAAATGAGAAGTATTTAGGTGCATGGAAAACTGAGGATAAATCTTTTGTCTTGAAACCAATCACACGTCACAAGCGTAAAGCAAATGGGTGTCCTGGATAAAGATTTTTATAGTCGCATCTCAACAGTACATACACGAGTATTGCAAACAGCAGCATATGTATGTATGTATCGGCAACATGTCGCTTGTTTGTCCGTATATACACAAGTGGCACATCTCCGATTTCATTCAGTAGGCCACTTAAGTGCGGCTGCTCATGCCTCCAGCGAATGATGCAGGTGTACGACTACAGTTTTCGCTGGATATATCCACCATTAAAAATGCACAAAATTCGCTGCTTACAGCTTTCTTTCGGAAAATGCTATCTGAATTTAGAATGGACATTAATTTCAAATACAGACGAGCATGTTTAATGAACTAAACTACCACCGGAAGAAAAAGGAGCAACAAATCATTTCGCGGCTTTTCATAGGTTTTTTGACTGTGGCGTCACTACGATGTGGATTTTGTAGTCTCGATGTAGAGAACACTTCTCTATTTATTATGTTTCTTGCTATAAATTATTTTTTCCCGAACAGTTTTTAAATTATTGTACTGATAGTTCTCAAGTCTCGCTCACTTTCCAACTAAATCTAGTTTGTAAGAAATAATTATTTCAATAGAATAAAATTCGATCTTGAGTTATTGGCATCACTAAGAAAATCGGTATAACCCAATCTGTCATTGTTATATTACATATTTTATATAATATTGGTTGGTATTATTTAGAAATGAATATATTAGTGGGTATTTTATTGAAATACCAACTAAGGACTAAAACTAGTAGCAATAACAAACGTTGTTGTTAAATACTAAATTAAGACAATAGACTTTAGTGTTAAATCAATCGCCTTGAAATTGTAGATGGATGGATGGATGAATGTGAAGGGAGCCGAGGAAATAACCTAAGGGAGGTCATTACCTCAAGCACTCAGGCTCTATAGCCCATTGTACTTGAGGCTCAGGAAAAAGGTTGATGGAGGAGATGGGAATGGGAACAGAAAAAGAGAAAGTGGGTGGAAAGGGAGAGAAAGTTATGAGTTCTCCTGCGCATATTTCCCGGACTCATTAATGAATCTCAGGAGATCACACAGGGCGAGAGAATTAACGTCGTCCATTTTCATAACATCTGAACCCAGCGAGCGCAATCTCGTTCTAAAGAAGGCAGGACATGCACAGAGAAAGTGCTCTGTACTATCTACCTCCTCCAGGCAAGACACGCAAGTCGGATCTTCGATGATGCTCATGTTGGCCATATGTCGCCCCCATGGATTGTGTCCTGTGATTAACCCGACCATTCGTCGGAGGTCTTTCCTTCTCAGCTTCTGGAGGAAATTCCCTGCTTTCCTGTTCGGGCTTTTCACAAAACACTTGGCATTTTTACAGCTTCCCAAGCTAGACTAACGTTCTCTATGTAGGTTATTTACGATTCATACTAAACTATTTTAAACACAGGGGTTCTCTCTTTATTTTTTATGATGAAAATTACAACAAATCAGAAAATCAGCTAAAAACAGTGACGCTGTTATGGTGTCAGTCGCTGAAACATTATTTTATGTTATAGTCTCGTTTAAAAATGTGTATACAGTAGACGCTCACAAATTCGAACCACTTTGTATAAGGGGTAGTTGGAGTTTCCGAAATGTTCGAATTTCTGGACTTTTTTTAATTCATGTTAAAAGTCCAAAATATATTGAAACGACATCAAATAACATGAACGTTTTGTTTCTTCATTATACTAATTTAAAAAGTTTTGTTCGCATGCAAATATATTTTTATTAGTCGCTTAAAATGTTCATATATTCAATAAATCAGGTAAGCAATTCACCTGATCAACTTCATCAAGCTTTTTCAAGAATTTAATTTTAACGTCTAAAGTAAAAAAATTTTGTAAACGTTTATTCCACATTTAAATACTTGTTTTCAATTTAAAAAAATGCGAATTTGGTGATTCCCCTTTTTATTTAATTTGTGTAAGCAAAATATAAACCAAAACAGGGAGGAAAAAAGAAAGAAAAGGAAAACGGGCGCATATTCGAATCGCCAGTTCAAATTTTAGAGCATTCAATGCTGTAAAATATGAGGTTTCAATTTCTGAAAGATTTGAATTTGTGAGAGTTCGAACCTGTGAGCGTTTACTGTACCTACGAGAAGCTTCGATGGCGACTTTTCGACTGATGACGTTATTCCTTGTGGTTTGTTTTTATGGCAAAAGCTGTAGAAATTTGAAAAATTCTGAATAGTGGATTGAATTAAACTATTACTCATTATTATGTGTTAAAAAGTTTAAAAATGTTGTAAACGATTGAATCCGAAATCAGTCGATATGTCAAATTGGAAAATAAAATCGGAACTGCGGCAGCATTAAATATTTGTCCTGCAATATTAGTGAGTGTGCTGTTGGTGTAGAAGTTTTGAATATCTGTGTAGATGGGTGAGATTTGTTGTGGTATACCTGATATGATTTAACCAAATAATTCGACAAAAACCTTATTTGATTTGCCATCTGTTGAACAATAATCCATCGATTAGGGTACAGTTTGTAGTCAAATTGTTTGTGATTAGTCACTAACGGCAACTTATGAATTCTTGAATACAGTCAACTTTGCGTGTTTAAAACTTCTCCCATAACTGAACTTCAATTTCCGTCTGTAATCAGTTTCCGCACATTCCTTGACACAGGCGCAACATTCACCTGCATCGCACTTTGCATAACCGTTTAAAATCTCATCCACTTTTCGGGGGTGTAATTCACCAAACACTTTGTTGTTTTACTGTTCTCCCATTCACTAAACAAGAAGTTCCATTAAATCGCACACATATCCCGTCTCAGCGGACACAACAAACTCTGCAAGTTAAACTTTTGTTAACTTTATGCTTTGTCAGGGCACACATAACGACAGCAAAAACAACAACAACAACAAAATGTTTGATAACAAATGTTTAAAATTTGTGTTACGCTGGCAACCGAGCAATTTGCGAGCACAAGGAGCTGCAAAAAATATACGCAATAAAAACTCATTGCTGAGGGGGTGAAAAAGCGCTGATTGCAATTAGAACAAATTGTAAGCAATCTGCGTTCGTTGCCACTTGACGACAGATTAGTGTGCACAACACACAAACAAACATATAATTGCAATGACTAACAAAACAGTCAATGCGGGGATTGGCGTAAAATTGGCGCGCAGTCAGCTGGACCTGCGGACATGGAAGCCACTTTGAATCAGAATTTCTGTTGTTGCGTCCCACCCTTTTCCTTTTAACGTCGCACAAATATTTTCGCCCGAATTTAATGACTTTGTTTTGATGATATAAAGTCGACCCGCTTGGCTATCGCACGCAGGCAGCGCCCACTGGAATTTATCGAAGTAAATATTAATTTCCAAGTCGTCACTGAAGCGAAATGGCGATTGATGTTTTTGAATGGCTTTCAGGTTCATTAGACGAAAAATGCTGCCCGAATGCCGCTCGAATACGCTGTGCGGTTTCTGAGCTGAGGCTCGCGCCTTTGGGTCGCCGCTTCAGTTGTCCAGCAAGGGTCCGTGTCTCGGCCTGAGTTGGGTTGCCAGTGAAAGCAAATTGATCGATGGGTTTTCAATTAATGGACGCTGCATTGTCACTTCTAACCTCTGAGGCAACGGCGGCCGACACGTGGCGCTGCCAGCGAAGAAGCCCAGAAAGCAAGCACAATTAAAATGCTACAAATTACACGAAAAAGACCAACCATAAGCTGGGCAAAGCGTTTGCCGAAAAGCGCACGACCACGGCCGCTGGCCCGCCCACGCTCGTGCGACGTCTAAATTTTTTAATTTCCGCTCGACTGACGGGCAAAGTTTTTCACGCAACGCTACTCGCACCGTGCGGCGCCTGACAACAAAGCAAGCGCTGACACTTGTCGGGCCGGAGGCGGCCACTCCAGCGGGCAGGGGGAAGATCACGGCAGCGACGAGCGCCAACGCAGTGTGTACGCGGGTTCGAGAAATGAGTCCAGCAGAAACGCAGCGAAAGGAAACGAACGGAAACCTTTTCGACTTGATTAATTTTTACAATTTACACCGACATCAACAACAACGCACGAAAGCCGCAGCACAAGCAGCGGCAACACATCCAAAAGAATAAATACTTGGGTTGACGGGTCAGGTTGGAAACCCTCTCGTCCCGCACCAAAATAAAACACTTTCCGCCGCAGCTGCACAAAGACCCACCGCACACACTCGGCCGCTTCTCTCGAAGCGCGTTCGCGTTTGGCGTCTTCTCACACGCTCGAATAGTTTGTATTTTCAAAATTTTGTTATTCTTCTTCGATTGTCGCGCGCTGACAATGCGCCACGCACTTTCACCTTCACTTCGGCCGCGATTTGTTTGAGCCTTTTCGCTGCTTTTGTTTTGCTTCGCCACACTCGCCTCGCAAAATTTCGTTTCGTCACGTTTTTACGTTGGCTCCGCTCGCGCGTCAGCGTTGCGCCTTGGAACGCTCGAGTGCAACTGCAGCTGACTGCTGCCACCTGATGTCTGACTTTAACTGGTGAAGTGCTCGGGCCGGACGCGAAAGCAACGAGCCTCACTGATGCTTCGAGTTTGCAGTGCTGACACGCGCGTACCGTGCTCCGTGTCGTACGGATGCTGGAGCTTAACTGAAACGAAACCGAAAAAGCCAGAAGTGGCTCCGGCTCCAGCTCAGGCTCGGGCGAGTGGAGCAGCATCTGCGCCAGTAGGCGCAGCATCCCTGCCGCCAAGGCGCCGGAGCGCGCCAGCAGCCCAACGAGTTTTCCCACAAATCGGCCCGTCTCGGCCAGTCTCGCCCACGGAGCTTTTTCTTATCAGGGACAGCTCGCAACGGAAGTGCACGCACACACACACACACTCACCCGCCGGGGGGTCGTGTGCCAGTAGGAACGCAGCTTACGTTCCACATTCAGCTGAGAGCGCGCTCCGGCGCATGTTCGCTCGTCCGCGCGGTTGGCGCGCCAGCCAGTTCGTCCTATCCCAATGTGGAGTTGCACTTGGCGCTTCGACACGGCGCAAACCCATTCAACGTTGAGCTGGCCGCTCGGCAGCTGCAGCGCAAGCTGTCGGGCGGCACGCACTCCCAGGGCTGTGCGGACGTGGGCTGGGGCGCTTCAGGGTGGCTCGGTGTTGTATGGCGTTCGATGCACGCTGCCTCTCAACCTTATCAATTGCCACGATGTACGAGCATCACCAGCTGGCTTTATCGAGAGCTTTCTGTGTGTGAATGCGCTCTTGGCCCCCTTGGCGCCCATTAGCCGTCAGCCTTGCGATTGTTTACTCGCTTGTTGACAATTGGTGCGGTGCGCCGGCGGTGTGTGTAACCGGTGTTTAATGGGTCGCGTCCACACAAATCTAGCTGACTGACGACTGCTTGACTGACGACTGGCTGGTTGGCTGGATTCAGCAAAGACGCGCCACTCCAGTGCGTTTTACGTACACTTTTCCGTTTGTTAGCGCACCAACGTCGTCCATGGTGTCCGGCCGAGCAAGTGTCGCTTTCGCAAATCTGTACCGGTGACAAACTTAATCACTTCGATTTATTCAATTGTGCCAGTGACTCACTTATTGGCTGCCGAAATGCTGTGGCTGACGAATGTCCACACATTCGCGGGATACAATTAATTGATGAAATCTTGCAAAGACAAGACGAAATTTATAATCAACCATAAAGGAATATGGGACTGCAAAGCAAAGATAGGCTGTTTTCGATTTTTCGTCATTAAATTCAAACCTTGCACTCTTGTTCACTATTTGAGGGCGTTACTAAAGTTTCAGTTACATTTAAGTACTAAACCAAATTCAAATTTCAAATTCAAATTTTAATGCACCTTTGTAAATTGGTTCAAATTCTACACAAATTCCATATTTTAGCTCAAGAAGCTATATAAATGTTTGGTAGTTTTTGTAGAATGATTCAGTTGTCAAGGTATCCGAACCCCTATGAATGTTCTTCATAAATTCAAAAGAAGGCAGAAGATGAGCAAAAGTGCGGTGAAGGAATCGGCAGAGGATCGCCAAGACCATCACACTAAGATATCATTAAACTGAGGCATTTGCTTTGAAGGATTTCGAAATTCAAAATTAGTTGTGAATACCACCAAACATGTTGTGCGTTCCTTGGCGGTGAATATTTAACGAGTAGAGATGCCTCTGCAAACCGAGACTCAAAGACTATACAATAGATATAATGCACACGCACAACAAAAGTGACACAACTAAAAATTTTTGATTTTTTAGGAAACGCAAAAAACAGTTTTTAAACTAAATAAACATTTTTTTAAATAACAACTAGACCTCTCAGTAGAAAATCCTTACAGATTATGCTTTATGATAAGTTGCAGGAATTTTGTTTTTATTTTACACTAGAAAATCAAAAATTTTGAGTTGTGACTGTTTTGATGATATTTTAATTCAATAATTACGGAACTATTTCAAGTTATGCCACTTTTTCTGAATTTAATAATTATAAATGACAGTTAAAAAGTTGAAAGAAAAATTTTGAAAATTCATAATTAATTTTAAAAATTAAAAATATAAACAAAACTTGTCAGAATTTTGCTTAAAATTAAGTTTAACAAAAATGTATTTCTTCAAAAGTGACACAATTTGAGTTAGGACTCTTTTGCATTGAGCTGCAGCGATCAGATAGCATCAAACTTCTGACATGAAGAGAGACCTAACTGTATTTTTGCAACAGTTAACAACAACAAAATATACTGAGCTTTTGCTGATTGATAGATTTATGCATTGTGCACAGTATTAACACATCGCTCCTTCGCTGCAAGAACGTCATAACTAAAAAAAATTTGTTTTCAGTTTATGGCAACCCTGTGGGTATCTGCATATGATCTTTTATCTGTCAAAACCACTTTGTAAAATATTCAATACTTTGCTTATAATCCGACATGAAAAATTTTTTGATACCTTCAAATGCCTGTAATGGTAAACTTTAAAACTGCATTTTCTCGGAATGTTGTAATTTTGAGTTATGACGTTCTTGCAGCGAAGGAGCGACATAAACCCGAAAATGAAAAATTTAGAGTTGTGTCACTTTTGTAGTGCGTGTGCGATATGTACAAAATCCGTTAAAAAATTAATTTTTTTTTTGTATCGACAAATATATCTTTATTCATCATAATCTTTTTCCTCCCTTGTGCCAGCGCCTTTTCCAACACTAAAATGGATCTTGTCTTTATCTCCGCAATCATGGCAAATATCCGTCCTTTCTTCCTTCCTTTCTTTTCGATTTTGCAGGAAAGCATAGCAGGAAAGCCTACGAATAATGAATAATGATTAAAGCTACAAAATGTTGGCTGAATTATTACGAAGAAGCAACGATGTGTGAGCAAATAATCGATTTTCGATGGAAAAACATCGTTTTTTATCTGCCAAGTCAAATATGCAAAATAGCTAATAATGTCAACATATGCTGGGAACATGTGTTTCAACATAACAACTGCTATGTGCTTCAACTAGCACATTTCTAGTACACATGTCAACAAGACGATTGGTGGACGATGCGGCATCCTCCTACTAACACACACATACCCATTGTTAAATAATGCATACATACACATTTCACAACTCATTGCAAACGGTCAAGCTGTACGCTTTCTGCCGCAGCTGATTTGATATCACCTGCTTTTTGCACATAATTAACTAACTACAACCGAGAGGTTAAGCACGATCCACTCGAAATAAGACTGCACGGCGAATGTGTTAACAATACCCACAAACACACATGCGAACATACGAATATAGTTCATGAACAGCCAGAAAAGGAGTTAGGTTGGCCTGGGCACGGCGAACGTGCCGAAACAGGGCCATTACCGCATACACCGGACAAGGACACATCACAGCGCAGCAGCAAAACAAGCCACCGAGCAGCCGCCGTCGCAACCGCAATGCCAACCACAGCGCCGTCAGCAGCGATGGGGGCGTAATCTGCGCTCAAGGTGAAATTATAATTCAAGTTTAATACGCATCGGCCGACTGGCGCAAATATGTGGGCGCGCAAACCTCGCACTGCTCTAGTGGCGGCTGCCAGCGGCTCTGTAGGCCCGGCGGCCAGCAGCTGTGCCTCAAGTTGGCACCCAGACAGCCGTGCACTCGATTTCTTTGTAGCAAGTTTATCGCCCTTTGTCACTCCCTCCTCCCTCCTCCCTCCCCCTCCACACCTGCCACATTTGCTCGGATTCGAAATCGTTTCGTTTCGTTTTGTTTTGTGTCGCCTTGTGTTGTTGCGTTGCATGTGTAGGTGTACGCGCGCACACTCACCATTACATAAATATGTACATACATATGTGAGATTCTGGTGCAGCTTTTGTTCTCGTTTTGCGTTTTTGTTTTGCTTCGCTCGGGTCATTTCAACTTTATTTTATGATTATTACTGCATGCGAGCCGGCGCGTTTACATGTGGCGTGCAAGGAGGGGCGCGTGAGGCGAGGTGCGTTTTGGCGGCTTGCGGCCCACCAATTTATGTGAAATTCACGCATATTTATGGCCACTCGGATTTTCAAGGATAAACATGCGTGCCACTTGTCCGCGCATTCCCGTGCTCGAGGGTAATGAACATCATTTTTGCGGATTTGTTTGTGGAAATGGCGTTGCGGTTGTTATTGTCCGCTCATTTAGGCGCCGTTCGCAGGGTGGAGAGCAGAGGACGACATCACCGTGGCGACTAGCATTTGCCGGGGAGTTCATTTGCTTCGATTGCTAATAATTAGCTCATCAAGTGCACTCGACGAGCACTAACAATGCAATTCGCTGCTTGTGGAACTTGGCACTTCTGCAACTATGAATATGGTTTGCGTCGGCTTAATCAGGCCAGGCGATGGCAAATATTTGGTTTCGTTGTCTCCATGACGGTATCCAAGCCAATTATATTAACATGTAAACAACGTACATCTATATACAATATATTTATAAAAATGCATGTCTGTTTGTTTGGTTATTTGTTTGTTGGTCGCACGACATTCGAACTCAAAAACTAGACGGCCGATTGAGCTAAATCTTTCACGGAATGTTCGTCTTGACTAAATCTCAGTAAACCACATAACGCGAACACAACCCCGCAGGTGGGCATGGCACCTCCCATACAAGGTCGGAAAGCTTTGAAATTAGGTGCAGTGTCATGGCTTGGACGTGTCGTTCCAGAGGTTAAAATGTATGGGCATTGGACAAGGGGCATTACACTTTTTAAGCGACCAAAATGTTTTGAATAACTGTGGAACTACATGGCCCACATCAATGACATTTGGCACAGACTAACGATTTAGACGAGTCCTTCGACAGGGGGAATGGGGGGCACCCATACAACCCAAATTTTAAATGAAATAATAAGTCGGATAGCATTGAAATTATGTATACCATCGCCCCATACATATATCATTCTACTGGTAAATACTTATGGGCGTTGCACAAGGGGCATGGTCAATTGTTTGTGACTCGAATTTTCCGCGTAACTTTGGAACTTTGTAACTGCACATCAATGACACTGGGTCACACCCTTCGACTGGAGGAATGGCTTGGGCACTGCATAAAAGGGTGTGGCATCGCCCATACAGTGTTGGGTGAAGAAACTTGATTTATTGGGTCTTATGAGTTTAAACTTGCATGCAAAGCCACGGGGCCTGCTGGTATTGTATATTGAAAAAAGTATGCAGCAGCTGAGCTCTGCATTTTTACTCGTTTCAGTGTTGGTTCGATTAAAATGGCATTGAGCCTCAATCTTAGCCGTTTAGGATATACACTCTACGCACCAAGGATAGCATCCAGAGCCCATGACATCAAGTTGCTCCAAATAAATGTTAGTTTTCGAAAGACTGCAACATACCTACGTGTAAAATTTGTTTTTATTTTGTGTACTTTAAGACCGAATTTCGAAAATCCGAAAACACTTTCGGAGATACTCGTTTTCTAAAATAAACTCAAAGTTCACATATCATGTTTTTGCTTCAGCAGTTCAGTCAGGACAATTATATACAACTATACAGATCCAATTGGCAACTAACCGCTTTAAATAAAATTTTGCTTTCTTTCTTTTTTTCACACCATAAAAAAAAGAAAAATCCATATGTGCTACATCCTACCTCCTATGTTCTTAATTTTTTGTCCTTTTAAAAGGACTTCAAAATTTTGAAGAGGATAAAAAATGAAAAAAATATTAAAAATCAAATGAAAAAGGAAAGGCTCAAAAATTTAAATAAAGTTGATTTTTATCTATTTGTAAAAAAAGGATATGAAAAGGGTTCTTTGAAAATGTTAGTCCTTTATATCCTTGAACATTTTTATGCATTTTTATTAACATTTCTTGAAAAGTAACTATATTAAAACCCAAAATATCCTTGGTCTCGTGTCATTTCCCTCTACGATTGGTAATTCGTAAAATTAGAATTAAATACGAGTAAATATAACAAATTACAGTAGGAGTCTGCTCTCGACGTAAGTCTGTCAATAGATATATGTGTACAATCTGTACGCACAATTGACGGAGGAAGGTGCGATCGATTAGTACCGATGGTGCCCCTTCTCTGGCGTTTCTTCCCTTCGTCCGAGCATCAAATGCACACTTTCATCCAGTCTGATTCGTTGTCGTTAAATTTTTAGGACTTGATGGTAATCAATGCCACCACAACACAATGCGTCAGTGTATAAACACTTGCACCACCGCTGAAACAGCACTGCCAACAACAATGGCGTTCTGGTCCATCAAAAGCGAGCCGAACCCAAACAGAATTGACAATGGGACTTGCGAAGGACGAAGCCAGTAACGTGTGTTTTATTGCCACAGAACAACACAAATGGCAACAACGCTGCGCACGCATACAAAGGTGGCGGCAGGCTGAAGGGACACGGCTGTAGCACAGCAACCGTCACGGTTACAATAATGACAACGATCATCAAGACAAAGGCAATTAATTGTGTCATTGTGTCAATCCCCCCGCGCAAGTATGTATGTAAGTAACGGCACATACGTATGTTTGTAAATGTGTGTACTCGTAGGGCCCATGAACCCTCGCTGCGAGAATCACCGCCAATTAAACGGCTCGAGAATAAAACGAATTTTTTTTAGGTGTGGCTGAAACGCTCTCCTCATTGTCCGCCGTAAAGTGAACATCAACAAGTCGCCCGGACACGCACCCACACACGCTCGAAGACTCATTGTGCGATAGCGTTGGGGTCCTGGAATAGGGGACAGTTTGCGGCTATGGCTGGCGTGTTGCTCCTGACGGCGACTCTGCCACACGGCAGTCGGCCGGCTGACTGCTAATTAAACGTCACTTACTCGCACTGCATGGACGACCCACTGCCAGCAACAACTACAACAAAAACGAAGCGAAGCATTAAGAATGAAATAAATCTCGAAAATCACCGGACTCGATGCTGAACTGCTCCACTGCGAATGAGGCAAAAAGTAGGAGCTTTCCATGAGCAGCAGAACCTGATTTTCATATCAACAGAGGAACAACGGACTGCTTGCAAAAGTCGCCAACCAAGTCAATCAAAGACGAGACAACAACTCTGGAATGTTGCCAGTATTTTATATTTGGTAGATACAGTAACTTAGTAATTATTTACTTAATATTGGTTGAGTGACGATTTGAAGTAACAAAAAGACCGAGTCAGAGAATTTGTGATTCAAGGCACTGAAGCATTGTAGCTGCTTAAATATTTTCTATAGCATACAAGACCTCAAAAATGGCGGAATAATAAACAGGTGTTAATCTTCCGTTACTTACTTACTTACTTAATTGGCCACAACAACCCATTACCGGGTTACGACCTATCACAAAAGTTCTTTCCAGGCGCCTATGCTTTTGGCGCGCTTGCTCCAGTTGGTCCTACCAAGAAACTATAGGACATCCTCAACTTGATCCTTCCACCGGAGATACGGCCGTCCTCTTCTTAGCTGACCTCCAACTACCGCATAGTAGTAGTTTTTCGCCGGAGCTTCTTCGTCCATACGGCAGACATGGCCCAACCAGCCAGAATAACGTCGAAACTAGAAGTCGCACAGTATGGAAAGTTGGTACACAGTTTTTTCTGACTAAAATTTAACTACAAGTCGCACATCAATGAAACTTGGCTCGTTCTTACCATTTACTCGCATCCTTTAGTTAGAAGAAAAGTGTGAGAATTGGAAGAAGGGGTGCGGCATCGAAATGTATACTCAATATTGAACAACATTGAAATTATAAGTCGGAGAGCGCAGTGGTAATGTTAGTGGTTGCCACTTTGGATTACTTTCAATAGATGGCGTTCGCGGCTGACTTTTTGTTTGACAGGTGCGCCATGCATAACGATTATTCTTTCCGTGCGATTGTAAGAAATTGTCATTCAATAATTATTTATTGTTATTACATTTAACATAGTTTTCTCGTACAAAGGTAGTGAATTTTGAGAAAAGATTTGATTAAAGCGAATTGATTTACATTGTACGAACATTCAGTACCTAAAAGACTAACTTCGGTATCCTTCATAGCATTTATATAAGGTTTTCCAACAAGAGTATTTCGGTAGCTATCACTTTTGAAGCTTTTATTCTTTGACATTTGACAAGTAGAAACTACGCCATTACTTAAAACGGAACGATACACGCTTCAACAACGCATTGAAATTATTAAAATTCACTACAAAAATGGTGAAAATCTTGTAGTCACAGTTCGCAAAACTAAAGCATTTTTGGGTCGTCGTGAAGCACCTTGTCGGACTGCAATACAGAAATTGGGGGAAAAATTCGAGCTGTTGGGACAAGTTAGTGATGTGAAGAATAAAACCCGTGCACGTCGCTCAATAACAACTGAGAATATTGCTGCTGTAGCCCAAAGTGTTGAAGAAAACCAGGGTTGTCGATTCCTCGTCCTCGAGAGATGATTAATGATTTTTTATGGTCGGAGTTGGATGGTATTGATCTGGAAGATTGATCTGTTATCTCTGGATGAGGTGATCACAATTGGCCACCGAGATCTTGTGATTTAACACCTTGCGACTTCTTCCTTTGGGGCCACGTGAAAGATAAAGTGTACGCCAACAACCCAGCGTCGATTCAAGACCTCAAAGATAGAATTCGTGAGGCTATCGAGGACATAGGGCAGCCACTTTGCGATTTGGTTATGGAAAATTTCATGAAAAGGATATGGTCCTGTAAGCGTGGTCGTGGTGGCCATTTGGCTAATGTTCTTTTTCATTATTAACAGCATACCTTCCTCTTTTTTATGAAATAAACATCCGATCATTTATCTCAAAAAATGGCATTTTTCTTTGAATACCAAAATAACACCTCTTGTTGGAAAACCCTATATTTCCAAACTAACAATTGAATACATGCAATTCTGCATTTTTTTGGCGTACCATGGGTACCCAAACGGGTACGAGTTCTAACTTGGAACCAAATTGTTTCTTTTCTATAACCTTACTCGTTCAAGCGCTATCATGCGAACCAGCCGTTTGACAAGCAGACAGTTGGCCGTAGAGGCGGCTGAAAATTACTAAATCGATTCTTTTGGTGTAATAATAATTTATTTAAAATCTGAGGTGTATCCTTGTGTAAAGTGTATCCTTCGCAGCACATCAGCGCAGGTACACAAAGCCACCTTTATGAACGAGAAGGGACTGCTCTCTCCCTTCTCGTTTATAATTGACGAGTTCAGTTCGTTTGTAATCCTCTTCAATTTGTATGAACAGTTTTGCTTTAGTTTTATGTTTGTGGATTCGATTTGTTCACAGGAGCGTTGCATAAGCGGTTTTGCTCATTTCTATAAATAAAAGTACCATTCCTTGTTTACATCTGCAACGCACAACACACAACACACACACACACACAAACATAAGTAGCCCTCTCGGACGGGCCTTTCAATACGGTTGCGGTTGTCCACGCCGTGCGCGCTGAGATTGGGGCTCCGGTTTTGTTTTGCGTTTACTTTTGCTTTGTCTGCAGTCATTTCCGTTTTAATTTTGAGCACATTCACTCACTTCCGTTGTTGTCTGGTGTCTGCTGGCCACGGGAAACGCAAATTCAAATAGTTATTGCACAGGAACGAAAACACGACCCGAACTTCGGCCCAGACGCGGACACCAACAAAGAAACGAAACAGACAGACAACGCAAGGATTGCGTGAGATTTGTTCCACTCCTGCAGCCCAAACATTTGCCTTCGGTCTGCCTTTTACTTTTGTTCCGTTTCAATTGGCGGCCAAGCTTTCTGCGCGGTGCGTGCCGACCGCAGAAATGTGCTCGTACTTGCGGCTGTGCAGTCCGGCCCACATGCCCACGCACGCCCGCCGCAGCAGTCGCCTGCGATATAAAAATGTTCATTAAAATCCTTTTTGCGTGCGCAGCGTGAATGATGATGACGCCAACGGCTGCTCGCAGCCAGCACACGAAGTGGCGCGGCGGCATGCGGCGTGCGGTTAGCGCTAATGGTCAAGACCATAAAGTCATTTATTTTAAATACGATCTAATGTTCTTGCACCAGTCGGGACTGGCGACTGGTGTTTTCTTAAATTTTCGCAAATTTTAGAACGTTTGGCAAGTGGGAAATATTTTAACTGCACCCGAATTTTGCTCAAACGAATTTTACCGCTGCGAAGCGCGCCAACTCTTATCAGCAATTACACCGGTCAACAAAAAGAACATTTTTTTTGTTGAGCAGATATTTCAATGATTATTTCATAATTGATTAGATTGGTAAGTAACTAAACATATTACTTACTTTTGCAAAAGCTTTACTCTAATACAAAGATGAATAAATATGAATGAAAGTTTAACACATTAAGTACACTAAATATCCCTAAATTTTACTCAATTGTGAACCCTCAACTTAAGCCATTAACAGTCACTATTGCATTAAAATTTGGCCTGAAGCCGATCAATATTTGAATACATAAATTGTCTCATTAGTTTTGATAGGACAGAACTTTACATCGCAGTTTGTTGTCAAGCAAAAAAGAATGGCCGGAGAGTAGTTTGGGGCTGATTCGAAAAATCCACTCAATCACAAAAGATATATGTTTGTTCTGTATGTATATGTATGTTTTTCACGTACAAACATCAGATATATGTTTGTTGTGTATGTATATGAAGAAGGACTTACAGTTTGTCAAGTAAATGTTTGCAAATTTAAAGAAGGTAGAAACCTTTTTTTTTTAAAGCTTATAATATAACAGAAATTGCAATATTTTGGAATTATTTGAAAAATATCGATAAATTGAATATTTCACTCTCATATAATATCAAAGTAATGTCTATTTGATTCACGCATTGAAGGGCGAATTGATTTGAAAGTATCTCCTGGACGACCCAGAAAACTGTCTGACAGAGAAGAAAGAAACATCATCCTTAAAGCTCGTGACAACCCCCGTATCTCAATAAGGGAAATGGCTTTGGATATACAAAAATAGAATGCGGAACTGATGTATCTCATGAAACTGTTCGGAACTGTACGGCGCCAAATTTTCTATGCAATCTTAGTTTTGAAAGAAGACGCATTTTTTGACAGTTTGAAATATAGCTTCATTCCTTTTTGGATTTTATACACTGTTTTCGCGTATCAAATAGACATTACTAATGATCTATATTTAAAAAAATTTCAAAATATTGAAATTTCTGTTATATTTATAAGCTTTTCAAAATAATTACTCTACCTTTTTTAAGTTTGCAAACATTTACTTGAGAAACTGTATTTCGAAAGATACGAAATTTTTTTCTGAAGACAGGGCTTCTTTTGTTGGTTGTTGTATTGCAAGTGAAGGAGTATCAAACACCCAGAACTTAGACTCAAAATCGCGATTGGTGTTGACCAGTGTTATTGCACAAAGCGCCGCTGATTCCATAAATATTGCACCCTAATGTGGTGGGACATGTACAACGACTCGCTCCGACACAACTCACCACAAGGCCCATAATTCATTTCAGCGGGTTGCCCCGTTCGGCTGCCGTCGAGCACATTAGCGCTCAGAAATATGGTCGCTGGTGGGTGCGATATTTGCATGCAGAGTGCAAGCCAAACAAGGAGTCGTCGTCGTCGTCGCATGCGGCAAATTCTGTCGGCAGCTCCTTGGCGAATTCTTGCCCGGCCGCGCCGAGTTGCAGCTTCCAGTGAAGAAGAGAATTTATTGCGCCGCCGGAATGTACCGGAAGGCGTTCGCAGCGTTGTGCTGCACAGCGTCGAACAACGCGATGCAGAATTTATTTCGAGAATATTAGCGTAAACATTTTGTATTTAATTAATAAGAGCCCGGCGGAGCGCAGCAGCTCACAACAGTCGAGCGGCAGCCGGCGAACGTAAGCCGGCAAAGGCGCCTCGTGGTTATTTATGTGCTCGCGGGAGGACGTGTATGAGGGAATTTGTAACGTCTTTCAGGACCATAATCACGTCAGACGAAGCTGCTGCTGAAGCAGTTCTATTATTATTTTTGGTAAACATTTTCTATTAACAAAACACTGAAGTGCAGCATTTGAATTAACGCGTAACCGATTCAATATGAATGAAAATCTTGAAACTATTCAAACTCAATTATGCTGGGCTACTCCAAAGTTAAACTTGAGCTGAATGCCCTATCGTCCCAAAAACGCTTTATCGTACGGTACTGAACAAAGACGAAAGCTGAAGGACGGAAAGGGATTGAATGGCTTCAAATGGCTTGAATGACCTCAAATCAGTCAACGTCAACCTTTCGAGCTGGTCTGAGTAGACAATCAACAGACTTGCGAAAGGAGGAGTACTCCCACGGGCCCACCTCAGTGCGTCCACTGAGTGCAGCCGCTTTCACCCAACTCAACCCGATGATTCATTCAATCAAAATTGAAATTGCACGGCGGCACTGTTCTGCCGAAGAGAAATTTGACTCTGCGCGTTTATTGCACAACACGCGACATCGTCCGGTTTCCTTCTACAAATCGAGCTCAACTCGCCAATTACACCCATTGAAACTCAATTAAATCAGCCGATTGTTGTCGCAAATTAATATTTATTGAGTTTGTGTAAGTGACACGTAAACTCGCCGATTCGCGATTGCTGGTCGCCGAAAATAACAATGAGCGCCGATTGCGATCTGCGTATTCGACAATGCGCATTGCGTCTAATTAGTTTATCGACGAGTGCATTCGCTTTGTGTGTGTGTGCGTGTGCATGTATGTTAAGCACACAAAATTGTTGTGCATTATTTAGCAGCATTTGGTGGCGGCGCAGCAGTGGGAGCGGCTGGCGCTCTGTACCCGCCCACGCACTGCGCCTTATTTGTTTTAACTGAAACGTGCAATTAAATTTTGCTGCAGTTACTTTTAAAGACGCGTTTATTTCGTACAAGTGCGAAGCGCATTCGCAAATTTTCCAAAATTATCGAGCAACTTTTTGGCGCAGTGCCGCTGGGTGCGCTGCTAATGATTGCAATCCGAACGCGCTGCAGCCGCAAAGAGATTCTCGCTGTAACGTGATCAGCCACAGCGCGGCGCTAATTGCTCCTGCAGGATACGCCACAGCGTCACGCCCCGCACTCAGCGGGCGTTCAAGCGAGCGGCGCTGCAGCCAAGTTGCAGCGTCTATGTGCGGGCGGGCGTCGCACATCGTTTGCACTTCCACTTGGCACTCACGCTGCGCAAGGAGCTTAGGTTGCAGCGCTGCAATTAGTCGCAATCGCATGGCGGCAGCTTCTGCACAGACCAGAAGCGTTTAGCGCGAGCGCAACATTTTCGCGAATACTTCGTTCAACACCAATGGAGGCATTTGACTGGAGTTTGAATTGAAATTTACAGTGTTTTGTGCAGTGAAATGCCCGAACCTTGCGCGAACAACACGGCTCGTGCGGTTTTAATGAGCGAACTTGCTTCACGTGGCCGCCCAGTTTCGGCCACGTTAATAATCATAATTATTTTGTTCTTGGCATCTAGAAATGAATTCGCGCTTTCAGTGAGCTTTAAGCCAGCTCGACATTGGATCGCCGCGTCCGCTTGCTTTATTGCGTTCGTGCCGTTTACCGCGTTCGCCGTCCCCTTTTTGCCAACAATGAAATTGCACTGTGCGACTGTGCTCCTGGTCGTAAATCGTTGTTTTATCACCGCCAGCGCATGCAGTGTTAATTTCATTACCGCTTCCGTACAATTGGCCAAGTGCCGCTGCAGCATTGCCGCTTTACGCGCGCGTACTGCAACTGACTGTATTCGTGATCTGGTGCGCTGCGGCTGCGGATTTGGCTTTGGTTTCGTCGCTGTAATGTTAGCTCAGCAGCGCTGCAACATCGCTCCGAGTAGTCGTCGGCGACTCCGCGCACTTGCTGGTCCTTTTGCGCGCTTCTGGAAGTCGTAAAACGATTTTAATTTCTTCCCGACAAAGCACACATAAATTCGCATTTATTGTCGAGCATTACGAGTCCGACGCCGACAATTTGTTTGCCATAGTGCTCCGTAGGCGGAAGGCGTGCCCGTCAAAATTCTGATGGCCATTTGGTGGCCGAACGCCCAGACATTGAATTAGAAATCATAATTTTCTCCAATGGCCAAGACCATTCCAGGCCGAAATGCGCTCGTAATTAAATTTACTCAAATACACAAGTCGGCGCTGCGGCCGCGAAGTAATTACAATGAGGGGGCGTCCTCACCCCTGACTATGCCGACAGTCATTAAGCGAATAGCACACGCATTCGCCTCATTTGCAAATTGTTTGTGTAAGCCTAAAATAGACACAATGAAGAGATGGTACTTTGTCAAATTTGCAGAGCAAATGGTTTAAAGATTAATGGCTCTGAGTTGGAACTGGATAGTTCATTACTGGGTTCTGGTTTTGTGGTTTTGTAATGGCATTGCTTCGGGTTGACGAATATATCCTATAATGTGCCCAAAAGTGGGCCTTGTTGTCTTGTAAAATCTTATAATCAAATATTTGTCAAGGTCGTGTTTCCCGTATGAACGATGGAGCTCCAGCGAAAACGGTGTTGATGCGGTAGTTGAACGTCGACAGCGAGTCTACGAAGTTGAGGACGCCCTATAATCTTTTGGTGTGACCAATCCGAGAAGAACTTTTGCGGCAGATCGTAACTTGGTATCTTGCTCTCGTCTTCGCTCATTTTGATTTCGTCATAAATAGTAATAATTTTTTCCTTAGATGTTATCTCAATTGAACTATGAAACCCCAAAGATTGAGGCTTATTTAAAGAGGCGGTGTATAATTTAATTTCAAGTTTTTTTAAATTTTTTTGTTGTCTTCGTCGGCGGTGACTGTGACAGACATAGTACTGACGTTTGCTTTTGCAAATATTTACGAAAAATGTACGTTGTCGTAGACTGCGCTGCGGTTGTTTGTTGTCGTTACCAGCTCACAGCATCGTGTGAGTTATGAGTTTTTTCAAAGTCTGCGGTCGCTTGAAAGTATCTCTTATTGCTTCATTTGATATTTTGACAAGCGCCCAAAATACATAAAACAACACTATTTGGTAAATGCGGCTACATATTGCAGATATTTGTAAGAGGAAGCTGGGGCAGCATTAACAGATTTCGGCTTCGTTCAGTCTTCGTAATCCGCACGCGCCGCTAGATCCGGCAGATGAACTCGTCGCCGCCATAACAATAAAGAACTTGTCCGCTACACAGCTTTTGAGTGGCTACGACAAAGCGGCACCTTCAAAGCAAACAAAAGCACAGCAACGCGAAGGGAGGAGGCGAACGCGGTACATTCACCTCGCCGCCAGGCGCGTTTCAAAGCGCCGCGTTTGTGTGCGGAGTGCGGTGTGTGTGTGTACGTGTGTGCCTATTCCTGTCTGTATTACGAAGCGAGGTTTATGTTTAAATTTTAAAACCGCTATTATCGCAGCCACTTTGCACTTAAAACGGATTACGTTGTGCAGCAACCGCGACTGATGTGGCCACGAACATTATTCGGCCAACTGTGGGCAGACGAAAAGTGGGTTTGGCATTTGTGTGGCTGGGGCGGTGTGATTTTGTGGTTTGCTTCCCGTTGGCAACTCTGCGAGTGTGTCTTGAGTGGCTGTTCCCGGATTACCGGGATTTAAGCTACCAGCACGTAGGACAATCGGCTTTCATCGTAAATTTCGTGCCACGCACAAATTTCCTTTGAAAATATGGCATTGGTAACTAACCGTCAACGAGAAGCTGACAACGCACTTGACTACTCGATTCCAATGCGTATCCGAGTGGCACAGCTTTGTGCAAAATATAGCTTTCCTTTGATGCAACTTAATTCGATATGAATTATTGTGTAATGTCTCGCATTCGCCAATGCAGACGCTCGAGCGTATAGTGTCGTCTCGCATACGAGCAGAATTTCATGCACGCATACACATACACATGCATAAGTCCATTTGCTGGTGGCAAGATGCATTGCAGGCACCGGCGACACTCCCAAAAGTACCAATGCTACGAACACCTTAACAATGCTGCAGTTTGCCGGTAGTTGTGTTCCAGCGCTTCTCACAGCATGTGACTGTGTCTGGCTACTAAGACTGCTAAGCCAAAAATCTAACTTTTAAACCTTTCCAATACCCCAAGCCATGGTAAATTGTTTTGTCACTTATGAAAATTTAACCCTTTAGCTGTTGAATTTTGTTTCGAAAAACTTTTTCTGCTTGTAAAATTATGAAATTGTGACAAAAAATCAAACGCTATATCGTCTTACAAAAGTATACCATAGCTGATTTCTGTAACTAACTACTTAACTTCTGATACTCACCATATCTTTATCGGTTACAAGGCATTGTCAGTCGTTGCTATCCCTGCAAATATGGACGTCTCCAGTGGAAGGACCACGTTGAGGACGTCCTTCCATCTCGTGGTGTGACCAACTGGAGAAGGTGCTCGCAAAGCAAAGGCGCCTAGAGAGAGCTTTTGCTCCAGGCCTTTACGCATTAACGGGTTGTTAGGGTCAATTAACACTTGAAAGACCATTGCGGTCATTTCCACGGGTTTTCATTTTGAAATATCTGTATTTTCTTTAGTATTTCTATCAACTTTTGCTTTGATGACTTTTGTTTTTTATCGGGTTGTGCAATTAGTTTTACAATTAGAGTTCTAGACGCGTCAAGTGGGCGTGGGAAATCGTGTATAGCCTATTGTCGTTTAAACTGCAAAACCGCGCATACGTCGTTACTAAATTTTTACAGAAGAACTTAACCCTTTCGCTATTTTGTTGCCATATGGCACATGCTACTTTGTGGACGTCTGCATCCTCTATGGTTGCAAGAATACATATTTTTGTTGGTCCTTAGAATAGTTTGAAGTTTTAGGAAAAATTCGAAATTGATAAACTGAATATTTAAGTTTAAAGAAGAGAAGTATACACGTTTTTTTAATGGTATATCTTGACATAGCAAAAGAAGAAGAAGCAGAAAACTTTAGATAATTTTTAAGTTTGACGTTTTCTTTCAATTTAGTTACTTCTTTACTTCTTATTTTAGCTAAATTAAATGAAGAAATATTAAAATTTTCGTTATGCGTAAAAATTTTTATGTTTAAGGGGGTGCTCTGTAGTAACAGCTCGTTTTCTTAGGTGTTTTTTGAAACTGTGAAGTAACTATTCAATTTTTTTTATGCGGTTTTTTTCAATGTTTTATTATACTTTTAACTACAAAATTCAGTATACGGTTTGAAAAAATATTGATTCGTTGCTGCACTGCAGCGCCGCAAAGTGATGCCCTCCAAAAAAACATGCGTTGACGGTTCACACGATTCCTTCAGTCTGAAACATGGAAATCGGAAAATTTTTTTTTTTGTAATCTATATGAGTGCGATTATCGTCAGACGGAGATTTTTTGTTTTTCATCAAAATTCTCAAAATGGCGCGACTTGAAAGTAAAAAATTTTTGTTTCCCATTTTTTCAAATGAAAAAAATTTATTTAACACTAACTAATAACAAAATCGAAAAAAACGCTCGTCGGACGATAGCGACAACTTTTAGAAACATTAAAAAAAAAAAATTATCAAAATCCGTCTACTCAATCATTTGTAATCGTGTGAACCAGTTCGAAAAACATGGTTTCGGGAAAAACGCGTTTAAAGTTTTTTGTTCACTTTTTTTTCATGTTCACACTTACATTTAATCGGCGATGCCGGGGCCGTACAAAAAACCTTCCTCGATCTCTGCCAACTCATGTCTGACAGCTTCCTGGACTTTTTAATCTCATACCTACAGATTGAAACAAAAGAGATGGAAAGCCGCCAAACACGGCGCGCCGTGAGCGCGCTGAAAGTACTTTGGAAATTCGGCGGAGCGCGTGACGAAACTTCCTTTACAAATGACTTTCCGGTCCGAATTCATCAAAGACCTTTTTTTATACGATAGATAACAACATTACCTGTTGAAAAATGCAAAAAAAAAATCGATTTTTTGAAAATTTTACTACAGAACATCCCCTTAAGTAATTATAACAGTTACAACGATGTGGTTTCTCTCATAGAAAAACACGCTAAAATACAGGGTCCGAGTATAAAAAAAAAATGTTATGGAATGTTGCTATCAGGTGTACAACTTTGCTTCGGCCGTTTTTTTTCCAAAATTAAAAGCTTTATTGCGAAAAAGTGCTTACAGATGGTTTATTCAAAGTATTGTCCGTCGCTAGCGACAACTTTCTCCCATCTTTCCGGCAATTTTCGGATCCCGGCTCGAAAAAAGGAGTCCTCTTTTGACGCTATCCATGAAGCAATCCATTTTTCCAATTCTTCGAAGGATTGAAAATGTTGATCTGCCAGGCCGTGTGCCATCGAACGGAATAGGTGGGAGTCAGAAGGGGCGACATCTGGGGAATACGGCGGGTGGGGCAAGACTTCCCATTTCAGCGTTTCCAGGTACTTTTTCACCACTTTTGCGACGAGGTCCCTCGGTTTCAACTCGTACGGCACCCAGTTTCCTTCTTTCTGAATCATGCCCAGGGCCTTGAGACGTTTTGAAATGGCTTGCTGACTCACTCCCAACGATTCGGCAAGCTCTTCTTGGGTTTGGCAAGAATCTTCATCAAGCAATGCTTCTAGTTGTTCATCTTTGAAGGTTTTTTCTCTTCCACCACCATGTTTGTCTTCGACATCGAAATCACAATTTTTAAAACGTTGAAACCACTCCCGACACGTTCTTTCACTCAGAGCAGCATCACCGTAAGTTTCTGAGAGCATTCGATGCGCTTCAGCTGCATTTTTTTTCGAATTGTAACAGAAAAGTAAAACTTCCCGCAAATGGCGAGAATTGGGCACATAAACGGACATTTTCGAGCGTGAATAATACGAAAACAAGAACAACTGTCACTGAAACGGCGATGGCAATTCGTTAGGCACTGTCCACACTCACTTTAAAGGCATTACCATCTATGTATTTCAACCAGCCTCAGCCGGTACAGCCACCTATCGGAAAACGGCGGAAGCAAAGTTGTACACCTGATAATATAACCACATAGAGGCCTAAGACGTAAAATTAAAAATGTTAACTTTCTCCAGTAAAAACCTGTAGCGAAAGGGTTAAAAACTGTTTTGTTTCAAAACCTTTAGAGATTTTTCCGTCCCATTTTTTTAGTTAACTTTGTGAAGTATATTTCTATACAAAAATCTTACTTTTTCCGAAAAAGTTGAAAAATTGAATTATTGAGAACTTTTCCTGAATACGCGATTTTGTATAATTTATCTGTGTTTATTGATACGATCGTACATTAAAAATTATGTTACTAAAAAATATATTAAACATATAAAGACAATAATAGAAACTTAAATATATATTTAATTTGGAAGTTTCATGTGGTAAAATGTCATAAAAACTATGAGGGAATTACTCGTTTAAAATCTTGTAAATATTTAAATTTAATTTGTGTGTTGTTTAATTTTAGGAGCATCGGAAGACCAAATCTCATTTTTGGCACTAGTGGCGTATACGCGGTTTTGCGGCTTAAACGACGCTAGACAGACTTAGTGTGTTTAAAATGGAATTGCGGCATCTTTCACAAAACTTTATTCGAGAGATCCAACTGTGTTTGACTGTCCATGGTGCGTAGAGATCGATCTCAGCAACAATTTTACTGAAACTGTTTTTTTATATCAACAGTAACCCTGCAACTATAGCTCACTATAACTCACCTTATAGATCCCAATAAGGCGTAAGAGTATCGAATTGTGTTGTTTGTATTTGACGCAACAAATGCATATACGACGAAATCAACATGTGTACATATGTAATGAACGAGGCAATCCTTCTCGACATGCTACATTTCGTTGTCTTATTTTCGTTCTTCCATCTCGCGTTCGAAATAAAAGCAGAAAGGCGAAAATTTAATAGAATTTCAATTCAATTCAATTTGCATGCTGTGCAACACAAAAATTCGCATTTCACAAATCCGTTAGCCATTCGTTGAATGCAATTTTGAGGTTGTCGAAATTATTTTATTTGGATTCGTTTTCAATGCTGCCTAATTTTTTACATATCGCTGCTCACTCAGATCGCTCACCTGACTCGGCGTCGCTTGCGTGCGCTTGACGGTAAACAGATTTGGCAAAAAGGTAAAATGGCAAAATCGCAATCACTTTGCCCTACGCCCTTCGTTTCCATATTCCCGGCAGTTATGCCGGCTGTTTCGCCACATCAACGTTTGCAGATATTTCACACACAGCTGTGCGCAGTTGGAAAATCTGTAAGGTGACCAAATGATGACAAAGTAATGGTTTCGTTGAATTGACTTTTTAACATATTTTAACTTGTAAACATTTTTCAAATAAAAATTTTTGTGGTCGGAGAGTTTAAAATTTGACTTACAGTTATAAATAGTTATGAACTCAAAGGACCTGAACAAAACCAGTTCGAAAACCTGTTTATTCACATGCAGCTGTTGTTGGAAATTAAACGTATTAAACCATTTAACAAGTTTTGAAACAAGTTTAACGCAGGGAAAGCTTTCTATAAAAAAACTTTTTTACCAACGAAACACAGCTATTAATGTATGAAACACATCCCTTGAAATGCAGCTGCCATTTCATCAAAACAAAACCAAACAAAAAATGAAAATTTGAAATGATGAAAATAATTGTTTTGCTCGCAATGCTTTCATTCCATTCATCGCTTTTTTATGGCATCTGAATACAAGGCGTCTAATATTTGGACAAAGTTGAGTATGTTGCTGTGGATTGTGAAATATGCATTAATATTTCGCTCGAATCATGCTCCCAGCACATCAGTTCACAAAAATATTTATTTGTTGTTTGTAAACAAACAGCTGTCACATTAAATCCCATTGAGTAGTCTGGACGGTTGTGTTCAACAAAAAGCTCTTTTCACTTAAACTAGTTTAACACGCATCCGTCGTTAACAAAAAGTTACGAAAGAGTCGTTTGTCAAATCATCAAAAACAAACATCAAAAAATATCAATGCAAAGTAGTAGTTAAAAAGAGAAAGGGAGGGGAAGTTTATTTTTGTTTGTGTTTTGCCAGTGAGCCAAAATCTCATTCGATTTCGTGAAAAAATAAAGGCGCAATGACAGTTTGAATTCGGAAATTGTGTCAAATTGACACAAACGACGGATGCGTGTTAAATGAGTCAGTTGGAACGGCATATTACACCGGAACGCCCCTTTTTCTGATTGGTTTGAGGAAAAAATACATGAGCCAAAATACTGAGAACTGTGAATCGAGTTTGAGTTTTAAACAAGTGGGACGCAAGTCGAGTAAAAGCCGAAAGAATGCTGTACAATTCATGAGAATTTTCATCTGAAGGAATCGGTGGAATAGCGGACCTTCAATAAGTTACCATCCCTTTCCAAAAAATAGTCTTCGAACGGATTCACTCTCTTATCTCAACTCTTGAGGAACTTTAGGAGCTTTTTCGTAGACACTTCCGCCAAGTAGCCGCCAAATGGAAAATTTTGCTTTTCTAAATTTTTGTGTGAGCTGAGTCAAGATTCGAATTAAGGACACTCCGCTCCACGCTTTGCTCCAAGCTCTAACCAATCGTTGGAGGCGAGCGAAGCTGTACAAAGGAACTGGGTAGGTTTAGTTGTTACAGTCGTGTCTGAATATAGTGAACTAATTATTGCAAGGGCTGTTCACAGTATCGAGGTTGTTCACTACATCAATGTTAACATTTTTGTTTAAAAACTCGTTTTATTTGCTCAAAAAACACTTTTTGTTTTTCGATTAAAATTTTTTTCAATATTTAGAGGTTCCTTATCAAAATTTGAGTGTTCACTATATCGGGTGTTCACTATACCCAGACACGACTGTATTATTGTTTGTTCTGTGGTTATGGTCACCGCACGTATCTGTTGCATGCCCAACACACGCGCGCACCCGAACGCCCATCGCACAGACTGCAGATGGAGGCGCCGCATTGATGGGCTGCAATCCTGCCGCTGCAGGTTGTGTTCATGCAGCGCCAACAGTTTGATGTCTGATATTGCCCTGCGGTCGCGCGCACAACCGCGGCTATCTGACACCGAATGCAATGGCTGTGCTGGAATAGCATTTGAGGAATAAAAACGAAAACGTATCCTTAGAATAAATTTCCATTACCGTTGACAAATATTTACACACCGACCTCAATTCAAGTGCTCGTCGCTGCCCGTGTTGCATGGATGCGCGCTCGTGCTCGCAAAGACTGCGCGTGCGGTTGTTGTTGCGACTGTGTGAGTGTGTGTGTGGGGGGGATGTGCACAAGCCCGCCCACCTCTCTGCATCTAGGCGGAGGTATTTAGATCAGCCGCTCTTGCTTGTATGCATAAATTTGTTTATTCGCCTTGGAGCGAATTCAATTCCGTTTCGCTTTGACTTATTTTCATATTTTCGCAATTGTGTGAAACTTGCAGCAGCAAAATGCGATTTGGCTGAATGCAGTTTTGCCCACAACATTTGTATGAGCTATCAACTCAATGGAAACAGGATTCCTAAAGTGGCTCACACAGCTTGACGCAATGACGAAAGCGCAATGGATACGATTTGTTGCTCGATAGAAGCAATCATAAGTAAGCAGAAGTAATTCGCTGCTCTATGTGCAGCATTTGACATTTCACTAAATAAAATACTCTTGCCAGCTAAGTGTGTAAGCCAAGAGTTTGCGGAATACATAAAAAAAATTGGAAAGGTTGAAACTTGAATGATAAATTTAAGGCTGAGGAACGAAGAGTCATGGGTCAGAGATGCGCTGGAGATGATTTTTAATAGCTGAACTATAACACTGTGCGTGAAATTTACCCTAAAAAATTTAGACATGGGGGGACCTACTGAGTGACTTTTCTATAGGTATACTGAGTTCAGATCCACCAGCCGTTTGGCTGGATTGGCTCTAGTTTAAGAGAAATCCGACTTTGAAGTTTGCTCATTATAGTCGAGTTCGTCGCTTAACGAACGTTCTAATATAAAATAATTCTATATAATTACATGACACTCATACGCCACGTTGCGCTGGGCAAAAATTCACATATCGCAATTACACAGTGTGAATGTATTTTTTTGGATTGGTGTCTTAAGCAAATTTGTTGGTCGTTAAAATATCTACAAACTTGCCGAAGACAATAAATCGATATTCGGAACGATTTAGGACCTATTAGCATTTGAAAATGAGCAAACTTCAAAGTCGGATGTCTCTTAAACTAGAGCCAATCCAGCCAAATGGCTGGTGGATCTCAACTCAGTATACCTATGAAAACTCGCTCTGTAAGTCCCCCCCCCCCCCCATGTCTGAATTTTCGACTTGCACAGTGTAATCAAAGGTGCCCATATTGCGAAACTTCCAGCAACTAAAATAATAATTTTTAAACTTAGTTGTTTTAAGTATAAGAAACGAATTATGAGAGAACATTTTTAGAATTTTCCTGCTGTTTTGTTCTATCCTTGAATTAAATCTGATCATTATTGCATATTTTTCCTTTTCTGAGACATTAAAAGTGAAAAAA
Source organism: Melieria omissa (assembly GCA_963971225.1). Lineage (NCBI taxonomy): Eukaryota > Metazoa > Arthropoda > Insecta > Diptera > Ulidiidae > Melieria > Melieria omissa. The sequence continues at coordinate 120,193,980 of OZ020267.1, forward strand.
AACATCATGTCGTGGGCTTTGCGCTTAGGATCATTGTTTTGTTAGAAATATAAATTACCATGGCTTAGTTCAGCTTTAGGAATAAGTAAATAACCTGCTTTCGATTCAATAAAAATCGGTTTCCGATTCCTTTACCTGGCATTCATACCTGAACCATCTCACCACATCAGTTATGCCTTAGGACTCATAGGCATTTTTTTAAGAGACGTTAAAAATCCTTCTATGTCGCTTCGGTTTCGTTTCATCTCAACGCCTGGTTAGACCCTCGTTCTAGACTTTTCTCTACAATTGCCAAATATTTTTCAATACCTCGAGTGCTTCTGATGTACAGTGTCTGCAGTTATCGACCAAAAAAAATAAATGTTTTTCAGTAATGGAACTACCTCAGCCCTCGCAATGGGCTCTCAACATGTGCTGATCACTCACTGACACTCGCTGTGATCTCCGACGGTGGCGCGCCCGAGTCCTTGCGAACTGGCGTGGGTACAATGCGCAGCTGCTTGGCAGCCCGCGGGCGAAACGATGTAATTGAAGCGTGTAACATTCGCCCATTCACTGCTTGTGCACCACACTCATGCCGACACAGAATGTGCACATGCGGCCGCAACGGAAAGTGTCGCTTCGCGTGCTGAAAGGATGTGCTTGCACATTTGTAAAAAGCGGCGACTGCATGCTGTGCCTGTTCTGAATTGAATGGCTTTCTTTTTCTTGTCGCGCCGCGCTTTGTCTTTGTGACAACGCCCCGTGCAGTGCGCTGCTGCCGCTGCACAGTGGAAAATCTAGGTCTGTTTCGGATCAAAAAGACGTTAATTTTTATTTGAAATATATTCACTTAGGATGATTTTATTATTTTATGATTAATTGTTATGGCTTTACCTACAAAAATAATACATTTCAATCCACAATACAGAACAGATATAAGTTTATTTGTATTCAATAAGTTTTGAAAAACGCTTAAAAACGCTTTTCCGTAATGAATGTTTATGATTTAATAAACGTAATGGAGCTAAAAACACTGTCATACATTTGAAGAAAGGTTTAACTTTTCAACTTCGTTGGTGCAAACCATTTCTGATATGCGATTGTCCAGGCGTTTCCCAATGTGCTACGTGCCGCCACTGATGATGATGACTATGGCAACAGCGACGACGAGGATGCTCCCGCTGCCGGTTAACGCTGAAGTTAAAATGTTCCTTCGCTGTTTCGTGGTGGTGGTGTCGCTTTTTTGCATTTCTCCAGCAAAGTCGCTTTTGTTTTAGTGTTGTCAATGGGCAGGGCCGAGTGCTTTACTGTGCGTTCTCAATGTAAAATGTGCGTTCAAAACGGTCAAAAGAAGCAATCAAGCTGAAAAATCGCCCAACACACATTCAACGCGGCCGAATGCTGACCCCACCAACAGTGGCCAGTGGGCGTTGGGGGCGGTGGACATGGGCGCTTGAATGAGGACACAAATTCTCTTTGAATTGTTGATTTTGTGAATTGAGCGTTGATGCTGATAAACAAACAAACACACACACACAAGCGCGCGCGCACGAATGCATTAATATTCTAGCATGTCGAGGGACAGAGCGCCAAGTGCTGACGGGTTAATTGAATGGGGGCAAGGAGTGGGCAACCGAGTTGCAGTTTCACCACTGCAGATTGTACAATTGCGCGGATTAATGCGCTTCCCGTTCGAGATTGTGTTTTTGCTGCTTTTTTATGAACGCCTCCTCTCATTAGAAAGTACTGGACTGTCTGAATTGGGCGCTAAATATCTGCAATAAGTATTAGGAAGTTTATTGTACAATTTTAGTTCTTATGAGAGTATAATGAATTTTAACTAGAAAATTGCAAAAGTCGTGCTTTATAATTACTCCTAAGCAATTCCACTAAATTTTTGCAAATATATTGCTACCAAATTTTTCCTGCCCATTAACTGCCACCTGGAATGTCAATTAAAAATTTTATGATAGCCGCGCTGCGCCTGCCGACTATGCGAAAGGATAATCGAGTTTTGCGGTCTCCTGTCTCCACAGTAAAACCCCTCGGCCAGCACTAGACGAGACCCTGCGAAGGCGGTGGGTGGCAGCATTTCGGCTGCAACTAATGACAATTGCCGGCTGCCATTTGTGAGAAAATCGAATAGCAAACTTTCAAACTACGAAAATCATTTCTTAAACGACATATTTTGGCATATTTTCGGCGTTGGCCGTAAATCGAAAATGTGTCTTCGTGTGTGGCTACACTGTATCGACGTCTGTGTGTGTGCGTGTACGACTGCAAGGGCAGCAAAACTTTTAATTGTCTCATTTGCAAAAGTCCAACGAAAATAAAGCCATAAAGCATTCGTAATTTCTTTGGCGCTGGACTTTCTCTTTCGCCTGACCTTTGGCCGCAGCATGCACGAGGCATTTGCGCAGCCAACCAGCAAAATTATAGCACAGCAGCAATTCCTTCCAAGTGAAGGAAAAAGGAACTCATCCAAAGAGTTGTTTGTGCGTTTGTTTAGTTGTTTGTTTATTTGCTTGTGCGTCCTGTTTGTTTGCTGGTTGCTCGAGCGCTGACTGCTCTGGCCATTTGTTTGTGGCCGTTAGTGATTGTTGGCTGCTGATTTTGTTGTTTTAATGTGCTAGTGTTTATTTTGATTGCGGTGCTGCATTGCTCGCAGCAAGTGCCGCCCTTCACTTCGACAAGGCAGGTGAGAGGACAAGGACGAAGTTGTCTAATTGTTATCCGAGGATTGTGTGAAAATAATAATCACGTAACTTGTATTGGATTGATTCAATTTAAGGCAGTTTTTGAATACGTATATTATAAAAAATTAACAATAATATTAAAAAAATTCATTTCAGATCACAGTAGCCTTTTGTATAAAGACCCAACGAATACATGTGAAATGAAAACCTGAAAAGTGGAACTGGGCTGGAACTGAAGACACTCTCAAGTCTACTGAAATACCTAAGCAAATAGGGATCGCTTGACTGGAAAACGAAAAAATCCTGTTTTAGAAAGGGTGTTGGGTGGGCACTTGCAATATTTCAAAGGGTTAATTTGTTATTTCGAAGCAACATCATTTCTGAGAACTATTTTACTCAAAACCAGAGGTGGCTTTCCGTAATTCGATACTCGATCATCGTTGGCTGGACACATCGATTATATATCGAACGCTCAACGAGTGCCCCTCTTCTCAAAGGTTTTAAGTGGGACATGTCTTGAAAATACTGGCGCAGCGTTTCTTACATTGACGGAGTTTGACTTTCTTCACTTTAAATGTCATATAGCTAATGCCGATGATCAATTTTGATATGACTTCTGAATGCAAGAAATTAAATATGAGAATCGGATAGTCGTACAATTGCAGAACAAAAACATTTGTGCTTGAAAAGAACTAAAAAGATGTAAAACTAATAAAAACCCGTTGAGATTTTCCACAAACCCGTACAAATGCACCGACTGAAACAAGTTCCCAACGACATCGTATGGTTTAGTCTGTCGTTCCATACCATAACGAGGCTCTCTTTTTTCCTTGTTCACTCCTCTCGGGAGCATGGGGCCTCCACAAGACTCTGCCATCGTACACAATTCGCGGCTGTTCTTTTTGCGTCGTCCCATGTAGTGTTGACAGCGGCTAGTTCGCATAGAGTCTACCTTCTCCAGATGTTCTTTGGCCGACCGCGACTTCTGCTCCCTTGCAGGTTCCAGTCTATGGCCATTATCGTGATGCTGTCGACTAGTTTCCTTAGTGTGTGACCTACCTAACGCCATTTTCTGCAATTTATCTGCCTCAGGTTGGGCTCATCCTCAGCAAGCTTCCACAGTGCATCGTTGCTGATTGTCTAGAGGCAAAATATTCTGCAGAGACTCTTAAGTTAGCATAAATATTTGGAGTTTTAAATTATAGAAATAACAGTTTTCAGTTCTGTGAACAAATGCACAATGGCTCATTATAGAAATTCGCTATTTTCAAAGACAATTTACTGCACTCCCCTCAACGTTCCACACACAACTCAACAAAAACCAGAATTTGCCGAACTGCATTGCGCCAACAACCGGCCAACCGGAATCACTGCCATTTGCACTCATTGCCACCTCAGCTTTCAAATGGATAAAACTCAATTAAGCAATTGCCTAGCGGTTTCCTTAAGATTCGAGGTGGAAGAGCGCGTGTTAAAATCTTTATTGAAGCCAACAGGTAAACTTTCCAACTTCGCTCGGGTAGACAAAACATTTGCTTGGTGTTTGTGTATTGAACTTGCACTCGGCGTTCTGTGTGCTAACACTTAAGCTGCCCGCTTGGTGCGATGCAATCGCAACTTCCTTCGAAGAATGTGTGCCGGGCTGCACCAACTATCGCCCAGCACTGTGGGTCAGATTAGGCGTCGGGTTCCATATTTTATGAGAGTGAGACTCGAGGCAATTGCGCAAACATTTCCGCACATTGCAATTACAGCACAGCGCTGCGGCGCAGTTGTGGTGAAAAATAGATGCCGTCATTAACATTGACACCAGCACGAGTAGCGGCAGAAGCAAGCAAGCACGGAGTCAGACAAAGACAAGCAAGTCGATGGCATCGTTGCGGCGTTGATGATTGCCTTTCGTTGGTGCTGCAGCTGGTTAACTGCTCAAAGGCGTTCTTTAGGCGTGAGTGCAATTTAGCATGAAGAGCGCCAGCCGCCAACAATGGCCACAAATTTCAATGAATGGCTCGCTGCACATGCCCAGGTTCGCACACTTCGGAGGGTGGCGCGCCTCACAGCCGCAGCTGTCGCCGAGTGCATTGAAACGGCTGCCTCCCTTTGCCGGCGAGAAGCTGTTGTAAAATTCACGTATGTATATTCCCAGCAAGAAATTTGGTAATTTGACTTTTGTTATATATACAATGTATAATGTATTGGATGAGTGCATAAGTTCGTGCCCGATTTGAAGTAAAAACTAAAATTGAAATTTTTCAAAACAAAATCTTTATTAATCAATTATGTATTCGACATCATGTTCGGCGATCCACTCCCAACGACCAATCAACTTACGGATGCCGGATTCATAAAAATCACGCGTTTTTTCGTTAAAAAAGAGGACAAGATGGTTTTTAACGTCGTCCACGGCTTTAAATCTTTTTCCATTCAAATTGTTCTGCAATGATCGGAATAAGTGGTAATCAGAAGGCGCGATGTCTGGTGAATATGGAGGATGTGACATGATTTCCCAGTTCATCTGCTTCAGTTTGGACAGAGTCGGTTTTGCAACATGTGGTCTGGCGTTGTCGTGGTGGAAGAGGACTCCTTTGCGATTGGCCAAAATCGGACGGTTTTTTTCAATTGCTTTCTTTAATTGGGCCAATTGCTGACAATACTTATTCGCGGTAATCGTTTTGCCAACGGGCAAGAGCTTAAAATATATCACTCCTCGGATATCCCACCAAACACACAGCAACACCTGCATCGGATGCAATCCACCTTTGGAGACCGTTTCCGTCTTCTCGTGTGCCATGTTCATGTTTATCATGTTCGTTTTCGTTGGACATTGTTGTACAGGATCCATTTATCGTCACCTGTCAGACCGATCCAGAAAAGGCTCATTTTTGATACGTCGAAGCAAAGAAATGGCTGTTGTTACACGGTCCACTTTATTTTTTTCACTCAACTGATGCGGCACCCAAGTATCGAGCTTTAAAGTGTACCCAACCTTTTTTAAATGACGAAATGCAGTTGATCTTGGAAGTGAAACCTCACAAGTGTCATAGGAGAGGTGAGTGCATTCTTGAAAAGTGACTGTCTGGCATGAATTTTGTTTTTCGCGGCCTGAACTTGAAATCATGGATCTAGACAAGATGTGGTTTCAGGTAGAGAGCCAACCGATGTTTAGTCTTTTGCAGCCAAGAATCCGAGTCGTTTAGTTTCCAAGTTAGTTAACAGAGTTGGATTTTTTTTGCGAAATATCATATTCAATCGTGCAGGCAATCCCCTGACTCTTGAACAATTAAAAGCAACATTGGTGAAGTCATGGAGGAAAGTGAACCCAAACGGATCGAATGAAGTAAAAAGCTAATTTAAAATATAATGGCAATTTGCATGAAACACATCAATAGAAATCCATTTCCCCAGAAATCTGAATTGCAAGTATGCTTTATTTAACTCTAAGTCTATTTAAAAATAAAAATACATTTCCTACTGGGTTCGCATTATTTTTCCTACTGGGTTACGTTTCTGCCAAAGAATAAGTTTGCGTGGAGACGGAAACTTAATAAAATTGTTACTTCTTGCCTAACGCTTTTGGGCTATTTGTTGATGTGGTTGTATGAGCATTAGCGAGTGTTTGTGTGTGTGTGTGAGTCGCATGCGTGTGCCGTCGGTTGTTTCCTTTGCATACAAACGTCGCTGCCGGGCTGCTCCTGTTCCGTCAGCCACTGGCCAGGAGTATCTCTCATCTTAAGCGAGTGTTTCTTTTGTGCTGCTCCGTCGCTGTTCCGCAGCTAATGCATCTGAACTTCCTATCGTGGCAAAGGAGCAAACAACCGGCCGGGGGCGGGCCAGGGAATGGGAGAATGCAATTTTAATTTGTGGACATTAGTTGCCATTACCACCCACCCGGCCCACCTCACTTTATCTGATTGCTCTTTTCGTTGTTCGCTACGTGCTCGGTTCTTTTGTTGTTTGTCGTGTGGTTGCTGGGCCTTCTTTAGCTGCGTGGTGTGCAGGTTGGTTGTTGTCTTAATTACTGCGTTGCATGTCTTGTAATACCCGGAAGAGCAGTTTTTCTTCCAGTTCTTTGCCGCATCTCTTTCCCGCTGCACTTTTCCCCACACTTTTTTCGTGCTCGTCACCGTTCTCGTTGTTGTTGTTGCTGTTTGTGAACGTTGATAATACTCCTTGCGCCGGGCTGACTGGTTTGCAGTGCTCAGGTCCATCGCCGTCGATGTTTTTGCGCTCGCTGCATGTTGACATTGCGCATGGCTTTCTTACTTCATATAGTATACAGTTGCTTTGCTTGTTCACTATTTGTTTGTTTCTTTGACTTAAATATTGTTGTTTAATTAACTACATTGTGCACTACACCGTACACAAAAAAAACCGTACATAGCAAGTTTACTTGCTGTGCTCAAGAAGCTTTGGGCTTCTCAGTGTTCGTTTGAGAACAAAGCGCAATAAAAGCCATTAACTGAAATGAGATGGCATGCGCTAATCACACGAATATGGAGCGAAAAATGCTTAGAGGGTCTTCCATTCTCGTAAAATTGTTCCCAGCCGGTATTACATAATATAATGAAATGAGCCAAACTCAGCCACGTGGGCACGATGGTCCTAGTACTCTGGCACACTGGTACCAAGGCTCGCAACCGGCCAGGATAAAACAATGATTACTGCGCATTACATTTACTTGTGTCTCCAATAGACCCTATTAAGGGGGTAGTCAGGTAGAATCGACCATATTTTTAAATAATTTTTTTTCATACAAATTTGTATTCCAAAATTTCCAAAAATTTTTTCTAAATTTTCGTTTATATCCGGGGGAGATATGGGCAACCGGAAGACGCCAATTTTCAAATCTGGCTGACAGTACAGGGATAAGTTGGTTTCCGGCGAAAAGTAGGGTCGAATTTCTGTTTACGGTCGCCGCCCTAGCCACAAGCCACAACCGACCTTGGCACTTATCTGAGAAAAAAAACACGAATTCGAAGTGCTATTGCGGTTCTCACAGGACAATGTCTTATTGGTAACAACACAAAAGATTTTAGTGCATTATGAAATGAAGTTGCAAAGGCACGCAGGAGGCAATGATTATCCGACACAATTGTCTCAAACTCAAGCAAGAAAATGGGGTTCTAGTTAGAAGCTGGCGTACCTTATTTTCAATTTGATTTGTGTGTGTTTCCTTCACCGAAATGTGCATTAAGTATATGAAACAATTGGATTAACTAATTTGAAACATTTATTGTTGCTAACGTCGTCCATGTATGTGGCAGGCCGCCACACCTTTTTTGCATTGTGTGTGGCTTTTCATTCACCGCAAACGAATCGAATCAGTGCCACGTTGTGTCCTTTTTAGCTATTCCGTTTCCACTTTGCTCTGCTCTATGCAGCGATTTTCATTTTTCATAAAGTGCGTCCTTGGTCGAGCTGCACTTTCGTCACTTCAAAATTCAATGAATATTTCCAGCACACTTGTTCAACAGCACAAAACAACGGGGACATTCATTGCCGAGCAAACAATTCCATTGCATCGCCTCGAGGTCGCGATGATTATTTTATTAGCGTTATTCGCATTGTTGGCTGCACTCGCTGCAAGTGCGATGCGAGCTGTGCTTGTTCGGCAATCGTATCCTTCTATACATACATACATATTAGGGATAGCAATTTTTTGCCATTTTGCGATCCCGGGATTTTCGGGATTGAAAAGTCAAATCCCGGGATCCCGGGATTTAATCCCGGGATTCATATAACAAATTTTTTAATAAAACAATTTTCCCGAATTGCATAAATACTTGTTTATAATATATTTATCATAAAAATGGACACATTTTAATCACATTTGGGTAGTTTCAAGATTTTTTATCTTGAATTTAATCACATTTTGTTTAACCCTTCAATTCCCATGTCCAAAATAGTGAAAAAGAAAATTTTCTTTTTAAATAAAAGAGCTTAGATTAGACGTTTGGATAAGACAAAAAAATACATAAAAAATGTTTAAACTACCCTCATTTTTATATTGAAAGAAACCACACAAACTCGCACTGCTTTAATTACGCGTGAAACAAATGAATAAATTTTACAAATGACGTATCGCTAGTGTTGGTAGGAAAATTAAATAAACAAGTACTACTAATTGACTTTGCTATACAAGTGTTAGAATTTTAAAATAAAAACCTATGTGGTAGGAAAACAAATATTAAGCATCTGTCACCTACAGGTGACACTGGGAATTGAAGAGTTAACTTAAAAGTTTTTCATTTGACATTTAACTTCAGTTTCATAGCATTTTGTTTTATCCAAAAATGACACTTAAACATAACTTATTACTTTGCAACCGATGTATCATAAAGTGCATATATATGCATATTTGATAAAAAAATAAAATAGTTAATTTGTTTGTGCTTTTAGTTTTACTTCGATTATTTCGATAAAAAAGTTAAGCGTTTTGATTAACTAAAAACTGAGATCTTAAAAATACAAAGGCATTAAGTGTTTTTTTCTCTTATCTAGAGCGAAATTTATTTCAAATGAACCCTGCTGAAGAGAAACATCCTTCAGATTCAACACTTGTTGGTTGAATGCTTAGTAAATAATCATAAGCCTTTTGCAAAAGACGCACTCTATCCCCTCCCTTCTCCCTCAAATAAGGAATTGGGTTTTTGTGCCTTAAAATTTATTTCATTTGAACTTTGAAGCATCTTTTGCAATCCCGAAAATCCCGGGATAAAAGAATTTGAATCCCGGGATTTTCGGGACTGGAAAAAGTCCGGGATCCCGGGATTGCGATGCCTAATACATATGTATTTAGTTTAGTGTTTGCTTTTAAGACGACATATTCCAACCGTTACCCTTGATTGCATTGAAATAATTCAGGGCTTTGTTTTCGCCACAAACGTATTAAAACGAAACATTTAAATTGATTTTGGGTAATGTTCTGACAGGCTCTTGTGACGAGCGGACACATCATTTCAGTTTGGGGGGGAAGGGGGCAAACATTTGTTGCAAAATGCCTTGCAACAAGTTTAACCCGTCATAGCCAACCGTAATTAAGATCGATTTTATGAAGCCGGAATAACCAGAAAGCATTTTATTTCAGGGACCGGTTATGATTTTTATCAAAAAAGTCAGATTTTAACTGTTATCTTTCAACTTTTATTTTTACCAACAAAAATAAAAGTTATTTTGGGCCTTTTATCAGAGCAGGCGTCTGGCTCCCTATAGGAAAAAGTGGCGAAGCTGGACAAGCTGCTTAAAGAGTTCGCGGCCGAACTTTTCCATTAGCAAAACACGAGTACTTGATCCACAAGCTTGACTGATACTAGTTATAAAGCTCCTTTCCCAACTGTGATAAGCCCCGCGAAGAAATAACGACGACAAGGTGACGCGGATTCTGCCGCAAAGCCGCAACAACCGAAGCCCGGACGAAAGGTTCGGCCAATTGCCCGACTAGAGGCGAAAGTTGGTGCGTTTTATAGCGACATACCGAGCTGGTGAAAAGACGGATGCGAACCTCCCCACGGTGGCGAAAGGTTTTGTGAGGTCGGCTAGAGGCGAAATGCTTTTCCGCTCGCAAGAAATAACAAAGAGAATACCACTTAGCTTCTAGGGAAAATGGATGGAATGGCTAGAAGGTCGTGATCAAACTTCGTAACATAGCTGTGTTCTCAATGAAAAAGGAGGTTGCGGAAGATATAGCTCGCGCGTTCCCGACAATCAAAGCGATATCTCCCGACTGCATGGAGATAGGCAGCAGGGAAGCAGGGCTGAATAGAAAACAAGTTGGACCGCGACCCCTTGGAACTGCTACTTACAGATCTGCTATTGACTCCATGTCCTAGTCCTAAAATGCATGTCAGTCGTTTCATGCAACAGCTGAAAGACTTCTGTTATGCATAGACGCATCACCCGAGGAGGTTCCTTCTCCTGCGTGCCGTTAGACGATACGGGCCCTGCGCATACGCCGTGGAGTTGAAAAGCAAGCACACTTTTTGCGCACTCGTGTCCACGAAGGCAGTCTTTCCGTTTTTGCAGTACTGCTCTGCTGTGACGCTTTCGAGTCAGCCAGCCGGGCTCAGAGTCACATGCTGCGTGCGACAATGATTCGTTGTCGGACCATTGCGCTGGAACATCATTTACGACAGCTAACTACGTACACAGATACTTACCAAAGTGACTACGATAGCGATAGCGGGAGCAAGTCTGCAACTTGCTGACGAAAAAGGGAGGTCATATTTATCATTACCAAAACAAAACCTGGAAAATATATAGATAACCGTAGGCGTCCATAAGATCCAGTAGCCACTTTCGATCATATTTGGGGATGGTGGCATCCTATAGCACACACCTGAAGACGGCGTATAGTAAACTGGGCCTTCAGGACGGTATCGCCAGAAGCGGCTTACGTGAAAGCTGCTAGACCATCTATCCAGTTAATCATTCTGCGTCACGCAAATACCTACTGAAACAATCACGCTTGACCCGCCCGCTCGTTCTAGCTTGTTTTATTGGCGGCGGTTTAAAGATCGTCCTGAAGTGCTGCAGTTTTCCAGCGGACACTGCGCAGCGTTTAGAAGACCCTATCACGTGCCTAACTGTGCGTGATGTTGATTCTCGACAGCAGTTTTCTGCAATGTTGCGCCCACTTCGCAACGCACCGCAACAACAACTTTTATGCGTCAAACAACAGAATGCGGAGCCAAGCGGTTAGTGCTTCAGTCTACATCGCTTTAACGGAGGCTGCAGACTCAAGCCGGCGTGACATATTACGGCGATGGCTACTCGCTGATGACAGCTGCCAGCAGCGTCACTTGACTCGCAGCCATGCAAATCACAAGTGGCGGTAAGCGGATTGCAAGTGAGACCTCAGCCCTTTAAAATCACAATTGAAAATGGAAAAAGTACGTGGGAGCGGGAGACTGGTGCTGACACCTGCATCCAGGGCAAGAATTTTCGAATTGATTTGCAGAAATTCGAACATTCAGGAGCCGTGCTTGCACTCATTACGGCGTGCGCCATCTTTGCGATTATTGCTGTTTGCCTTCGTTGGCCACTCGATCAGCGACAGTCGGGACTACTTTGTCGACACTGCATGATGGCCTCCGCGTCACCCCTTTCAATTTAAATTTCTAACTGAATAACCCGCTGCAAGTTGAATGCATTGCGCAATGCGCGCACCCGCTCCACCCTTCCGCTGCGTTTCCATCCGAATTGATTGGCAGTCGCGCCCGACTTCGGTCGCGAATCCGGCTCAGCACTTTCCGTTACTTTGTTTGGAATTCGATTTTGCAAAATGTTGCATGTCGGTGTCGTTGTTGCCGTCGTTGTCAGCAACGTCGCCGATGTCGTCGACGTTGCCTTCAGTTTGTCGTTTCGAGAATTTATGGGCAGGAATATTCGGGCAAAATGTTGACAATAGTTAAACGAGGACAGTGGCTGTTGTTGGGCTGTCATAACGCGAATTCTACAGGAGTTTTGGCAATGCGCCAGAGATGGCTCACGCAGATGACAAACGAAACGGGGATAATTTTCCAATGTGTAATTCTGTGCGCTTAACCGCTTTGTTTTGGGGCACAGCCGTGGGCATTCATCCCAAAATTGAACCCCTCCCTCCTGCCCCCCCCTCGCATATCGCAAGTTGAGATTCCTGCTGCAGTGCGCGTTATTGCAAATATTTGTTGTGTTCCTTTAAATAATCCAATATAGCGACATTTAGAATCATAATTTTTGCTTATTCCAAGTTGCGCAGAAAGCGGAGCACACACACAGCTCACAACAGCTCGTGCACACGTCCGGGACTGGGCAGCGAGTGAAGGAAGGGAAGGAAAATTATTTGTCCCTGTTAGCTGTCTTTCGCTGCAACACGTTGCTGTTGTTTTTATGGCCAAATCGTGTATTTTGTGCATGAGTGGCAGCAGCGTTGGCAGCAGCAGCAGCAACAATAACGCGACCAGCAGCAACAGCACCATTTTCGAATTCATGAAATTTGCATTGTTATGCATTTTTCAAGCGACGGAAAGTGGAATTTCGTTTTTTATGACCAACTTCCGCTTTATTTGGCCATTGCCACTGCTGTTCTTCGCGCTCGCAGCCAAATTCGCTTGGCACTTGTTCGAGCTTAGTTAGGAATTCTGACTGAAAAAGTGCTTTTTCGCCCGACTCCATCGTTTTCAATAAGTGCTGCAGATCCTGGAGCTTTGCACGGAAAATGTGCGAACGCTACAAAATTAAAATGTTTAACGTGAATGTTTCTAAACTCAGTAACTCTACTGATTTTATTTTTGGCCCAAAAAAATTTACACGAAAAATTTACGGCCCATTAGAACCAAAAATAGCTTCAATTGAGGTTGAGTTAATTTGGAGTTGCAGCCGACACTATACTTCAGGATACTAATTTTTCCGTTTGCTGGCGGCGAACCAAAATCATCAAAGGTGAACCACATCATTAAATTTTTCGCGTTTATTACCGATAAAACAATTCACTCATAACAATTCAATTATATTCAATTTATGTAAACATAAACAGTCGTATTGTTAGCACCGAACATGTTTACTGCAGTTGATTTTCCCTTCAATTTACTTCGAGTTATATACAATTTCTAAGCCAGAAGCAGCAGAACAGAAAATTAAATTTAAGAGAGAAAATTGTTAGGCTATACTTCGTATTTGATCATTCATGTGCAGATTATCCCCGCGCTTTTTGAACATCTTGATGATCGTAGAAACAAATTACCAAATCAGGGTAATAATCGTGTGTAGTATTAGTTGCTACACAACTAATGTGGTATGGAAAAATTATCACGAACGTGCTCATGATTTGCTGTGTACGCAAAATTTTATCGTGAATGTGACGTGATCAAGAATGCAAATACGAACCCTGTTTTAAACTTCATTAAGTATCAATAACATCAATATGCTTACATATATCATTGTTCAAACTGACTCATTTGAACTAGTTTTAATGAAAAGAGCTTTTTGTTGAACGCGACCGTTCACATTGCTCAATGAGTTTAGATTGACATCAAGAATTAAATATTCAGTTCAGTAAGTTCATAAAAAACTGATGTAATGGGTACATGACTATCTCCCAATCCTCATCAACATACTCAACTTTGTCCAAATATAAAACGCCTTATAATGAGTGGAGCAGTGCAAACAGAGCAACTACTTCCATTTATTTCAACTGTTGAAATTTTTATAATTTTTTATAATTTTTATTTTTGTAACTATTGTTTTGTTTTGACGAAATGACAGCTAAATTTTAAGGGATGTGTTTCACACATGAATAGCTGTGTTTCGTTGGTAAAAAAACTTTTAATATTGGTTTTAGATCGTGGTAACCCTTTCAGGACCAAGTATAATTTAGAAAACCAAAAACACTTTGACGCAGAAAAATATTTAAAAAAAACAGTAAGTTGTGCATATTGATTTTGGATTTAAAACTATGGAACAAGAAAATGCACATGTATTGATTAAATTATCACATCGGGCTATTCTACCCGTGAGCACAGAGATCGTTGTGCTGCTGAAGTTGAAGTGGAGCCTGAAACTATCCGAAGGTCGGCCGTATTACAAACCTCCCTTAAATTTTTTTCGGCACACGTTATTCTCGAACATAAAATAATATCGCATATGTATAACCTTTTACTCAGCATAGTTAAACCGTAAATGATGCAGGTAGCCAACTCAGAGTTATCCGATTTAGATTAAGGACCTTCTTGGCTTCATCGCCTAATGATTGCCTAATGGTGGTCATCTCGATCTCTCCTTCATAGTGTGCCTTGACTTTATCCAATTAGCAACCGTACCGTTGTCCGTTAAATTATTTAATTGAATCCTAAGAGCTCAAAGAAACCCTCTTCTGACTTCTTTTAGCTAACAGATGGAAGCTAAGAGAGGATACCTTTCTAATAAAACCGACTTCCGCCTGTACAAAAAGAGCCACAATCAGTTTGCTCAAATGACGAGCAATCTAAACGCTAAAAATACACCTGAAGCCGAGATGTGTCAGGTGCCACGATTTCGAGACAGCGGCCAGCAAATCTTAATGAAGTTCTTTAAACCAAATACAAATTGGCAACACTCCACGAGTGCGTTATGCGTTTACTCGACCCAAGCTGAGAACAGTATAACTCTGAGAACAGATATCATCCAAAAAGTATGCTAACATTTATTTACTATTTTTGGATTGCAATCAGTGCGCTTACTTCTACCACATATGTGGTAGATCTACCACAATTATTTTTAAAATCAAGTTTCTACCACGGAGGGCTTAAAATCTACCACATTTTTGTGGAGCATACATTTTTCTATTAACCAACCTATTACTCCAAGTAAATTAGAACTTTATGTTGTAAAATTTATGTTAGGGCTGCATTGAACATTATAAGTGAAAATGTGCAAAAAAAACTTATGTGGTAGCACTCTCATCACTTCGAAAGCAGTGCATTACAAATAGTTGACAGTTTTGTGGCAGGTGCAATTAAAATGGAAAAATTTCAAAAAAAGTTGAATCATATTTGTCTTTATTTTTTAGTAACGTTTAGTTTTTTAGAATATCGCATGGCGATGGCAATGCGCTTGGACGGGACGAAGTTTTACGACGCGAAGTTGTACCTGCTGCTGAAATTTACGAGTCCGTGCTCCCAAAAAAGAAAAAATATAGGCAACAATACAAAAACAATGCGAAGAAACCCGGCACCGGTTAAAGTGCAGAATTGTACAAATGCAATAAAATACAATTAATGTACAATACAAAAAATCTACCACATTTTATTTAAATCTACCACATTTTTTTCATTGGGTCTACCACATAAATGAAAAATTAAGTAAGCACACTGATTGCAATTAATTTGCTGGGAAAAAAGCGTTAGTTATGTTAGGTATGCAATGAATCTTTAAGAACACTAGACCGGCCCGTGGTTCAAATTCGAGCAATTACACTCAAGAATTGCAACCTATGAATGGGAAGGGATAATTTTCAACATATAAAAGTAGAAAAAATTTGCTAGCATATTATTACACATATGTGAGTGGGAGACTACACAAGACTAAATACCCCACCATGCTCACCTTTCGCGTACATATACATAGCGGCAACTATGTTTAGCATATGCATACTTTTCGTTTAATTTCTCTCCTTTCGCCAACTTTTACTGCACAGAGGAGAGCGATTCGAGCATAAGAGTTAACCCTCAATCGCCCACCCTGAGTCCAGGGGACTCACTACGAACTTTAATAAGTTGGTACAGGTTTAGTTTTTGTGCTTTGGTGTCCAGCGTGACGGCGTACAGCTAGAGTTATGTAAAGATATGGAATGAGATCTGTAAAGCGGCCTTTAGACGGTCGCACATGTTTGCAATCATGTGCGATGGGGGAAATGTGCGATGAGCGTTTACACGGTCAAACATGTGCGCACACTTCAGTTGTCTCGCTGCTGCCAACGAAGCAACATGGTATGCGCTTTCGCATCAATTTCCTTAAATTTGCATAAAAGCACCTCTATTCTGCGTTTCTTTTAATTTTTATTTTTATAATCTTCACCTTTTACTTCTCACAGTTCGGGATTGTGTCTATACACCTCAAAGAACTCCTTCCATAATATTTCATTTTTTTGCGACGCCATCCTCACTGCTCGCTGTCCACCGATCGAATGAAAAAATGCACTATGTGTGTCACACAGCCGTTTACACGGTCGCACATGTGCGTCGCGCCGACAGAGAAATCAAAAAATTTTGAAATCCGTCGCACATGTCCGACGACACGAATTTCTTGCGTTTACACGGTCATTCTTCTCGTCGCGCCGCACATGATTGCGGACATGCGCGACCGTCTAAAGGCCGCTTAACAAAAGGTCTTAATGTAGCCTGCAGATAAATTAAAAACCATAAAAATTTAATAGATGTTGCATTATTTCGTAAACAAAATATGTGAGTCCCGGGGACTCAGGGTGGGTAGATACGTGATTTTAATAGGGGTGGGTGATTGAGGGTTAAGTTGGCGTCAATCAGTGATGGAAAATATGTTGATGCCACCTTTTTCGAGATTAAGATGACCGTAGATCGTTCAATTTAAGGCACTGGCTTTCATCCAGCTATATACCCAACAGCAGATACAGGCACAGAGCCCGCGTATTTTATAATACTTGATACACCACGAGACTTTTTCATGGCTTTGACCTTGGTCATGACCTCAGCCTTTTACTTAAACTATTCTATAACTTCATGATGATGTGAGGGTGGGCTACAAGTCTTCCATAGCAATCAGTCCATTTGGGCCATTGCATTAGACCTTTGAGGACGGTAGAAGAAGGAAAGAGACAGCAGAGGAGAGTTGTGGAAGAGGTTAAGAGTTCTCACTTCCCCCGAACTTCCTAATTTCTTTTAGAAACCTGGTGAGGTCGGGGGAAGTAGAGTATGAGCTTCGCGTCCTTGGGACATGATTGTCATGTAGGATCATCGATGATTCGCATGTTAGCCATATGTAAGCCACATGCATTGTGTCCTGTAATCGCTCCGATCATGTGTCGCAATTCCATTATCTCCAGTCGAAGAAAAAACTCCGTTCTCCCTTTGCACGGTATTTTCACAAAATACTTTGTAATTCTGCAGGATAGAGGAGGACATAGAGAGCGTTGGTCTAGCCTGGAAAGCTGTAAAACTGCCAAGTGTTTTGTGATAAGCCCGAATAGAAAAGAAGGGAATTTCCTCCAGAAGCTGAGAAGGAAAGATCTCCATCGATTGGTCGGGTTAATCACAGGACACATTCCATGCGGGCGACATATGGCCAACATGGGCATCATCGAAGATCCAACTTGCACGTCTTGTCTGGAGGAGATAGTACAAAGCATTTTCTCTGTGCATGTTCTGCCTTCTCCAGAACGAGATTGCGCACGCTGTGTTCAAATGTTATGAGAATGGACGAAGTTCATTCTCTCACCCTGTGTGATCTCCTGATATTCCTTTTCCTTTTCTTTTCTCATTCCCATCTCCTTTATCAATCTTTTTCCTAAGCCTTAAGTACAATAGGCTATAAAGCCTGAGTGCTTGAGATAATGACCTCCATAAGGTTACTTCCTCGACTCCCCCTCACGTCCATGCATCCATCTAATTCTGCAGGATTCCAACTCAGGTCTGTTTCCCCATATGAACTCTGCAACTCCAGTTGCTCAAACCCCATCTTGATCCATTGTACAACCTTTGAACGCTGACGCTTCAACGCGTCAACTTATTAGTAGTAAAATTCACTAACAGTAGTATTTCCACAAAGTTTATTTGATTCCCTACGAAAACTTTCCACACATGCGAAGTCTTGTTTGACTTTTCTGTTCCTTTTCCCTTTCGATATGGAAAGCGAACGAAAAGTGACTGGTAAATCAGTAAAGTGTTAGTAAAGTGACTATGAAAATTTTTAAATAAAAGTGTTTTATTTTGGCACAATTCAGCGATACCAACTACGTAGATTGAAAAGTTCATGATGCTTTAGCCTTGACTGCTATCGACACTTATTACAGCCGTAAATATAAATATTTTTTCAAATAGTTTTATGCATCAATCAGTCCTTGAGTATTCTAACATACTCGAATTAAAACAGAGAAATATAATTTTTCAGGCAGTTTCTGTCTGCATGTTAAAATTATTTAAATACATTTTAAGAAATAACCACAATGCAGCGGGCGTTCAACTCCCCGGTAGGCACTTACGCACACAAAACAAAACATTTTCATTGAGCGAAGCCCGGCGATTTAGCTGCGCTCGTGCACAGCACCGAACGCCTAACTGAGCAAAAAGTTGAAGTGCACTCGGTCATTTTTAAGCGCACTACTAATGCTGGTGTTCGTAGTGCCGCCGCCACGCAGACCGCAACAATGCAAAATCCCAACAGTTGCAGCAGGAGCAGCGGTAGCGTTATTTACGGCAGTCGCATGGCCTCAAGAGTGGGCAGTACTTGATTTTCATGGCAAAAGGACTGCACCAACATTCGAACTGTAATTAGTTGCTTAGAAATACACCAGCTCCGAATGTGCTATATGCTTGGAAGAGTTGATTGGAATCTTGTCATTGGTTGAGGCGTGAGTCAGACCCAAGAAGTGCATTGAATTGAAATTTAACAATTCTGAAGCTTTATTGTCTTCAGAATTGTTAAATTAACACAAATTTCATTGAGCTCCGCTACTGTGACTATCACTCAGCGTCGCGGGCCTTTGGCTGTTCGGGAGCCATTGATGGCATCCAGCCAACGGCCAAAAGAGCTCGTCTCTCTGCGCGAGTATAAACCGGCTCGGGCTGACAGCGTGTGTACAAGTGGCGCACATACTCCAGCCGATGCAGCGTAAGCGCAGCCGTCACTTTCGCCAGTGAAATCCGCAACAGCAAAGGACCTGACCCGACGCATACAGCGGTTTACCGTTCATAAATGTCAGCGTGGTATGTCGGTGCTGGGCGCGACACGCCCCATTCCTGGCGTTGGTACTCTGACGGCCTTATGTGTGCATGGCAGTCGGCAGCCTGCAGCTGATGCACACTTCCGACCAGCGTCGCGCGCCATGACAGATTAGCGCGGAAGGTGTGCTGGCAGTCGGGCACTCGCCGGCACCTACGGACATGCACAAAATACCTGGCGCTGTGCATGTGGGGTGCGCGGAGTGTGCTGACACTTGTTGTGCTGTTGTTGCTGCTGGCTGTTGGCTGTCGGCTGTCGGCGCTCGGGGACGCATTTATTTGCTGCGGCTTAGTGTGAAAGTGTACATTTTCGCAGTGAGTGCGCGTTGCACCGCAGAAATGTTAATTTCATGCACGTTCCTAAGCGCTGCCAGACGGGCTAAGCTCCGCTCCGAGGCCGGTTTATCTTCAGGATAATTTTGAATAAAAATGAATTTTTATGTTGTTCCTTTATTAAAGTGTGCTCTACATACATAAACACCTGCTGGCAGGCGTCTAGGAGCACCCATCAACTCGCTCACAAGGGGCGAATGTAAATATTTGCATATTCAACTAATTTGCTTAAATCGCACACAAGTAGAGCTTTTCAACCGTCGTTATCCCATTCATCCTATTGTTGTGGCAAGAAAGACGGACACTGAGGAAACACGGTGCACGGGTTACGCCTACGAATCTTTTGCAAAGTTAAAGGTGGGTTAGGTTTTTATGACACATCCTTTTATGACTACGACACAGACAAGTAAATTTAGAAAATTGGAGAGTTAAAAGAAGAAACATTTCCTCGCTCCAAATATGGACATTATTTAAAGCTAAACTTAGTTGGCGCAAGTGATTTCGGCTGATATCTCGATTTTCCTATTAACCCAAACAACTGCGTTCTTTCTAGAAGAAAAGCATTGGTAGCCACTTGACTTGAAAGATTGCTTGATTGATTGATTTCTTTCGATTCGATCTTAACATCATTTATACAACGTTTTGTGGGATTCATTTAAAACTCGGGCAAACTCATTTTGCTTTGTGAATATTCAAATCGGATTGTGTACGTCACCAAATCATTTGTTCACGATTCATTTCACTCTCTTATCGTTTTGATTAAAGTTATAATTGCTCTCTTCTAATCAATACCGAATTGCAATCAATTGTTCGTTCATTTATCCGTATTACATTATTATCAACTGTCCATCTATCTGACTTCACTTTTATATCCGAAAAATAGAGTTTACGCACCTGTAGGCAGAGAGCTAAAGCTTTTCAATCGAATTCCAAACCGTGCTATAAAAGTTATTGAACTGAGTAGAGTACCCAGTGACAAAAATTCAAATCATTAGAAGCATTGTGTGGAAATTGAAACTGTATGAAACTGTCTGATAAATCTAATAAAAATTTATTATTATTGCAGTATTATTGTTAGGAACATGATGCACAATTTTAAAGCTGAAAAGGCATGAGAAAATATATGAAAGCTTGTTTCATATTAAAGGGATTAGAGGAAACGTTTCCGCTCTTGATGGATTTGTGCGTTTTACTCAGTCTCAAATATTTTATTATAAAATGTAATATTTATATAGTATGTATGTATTTATATAGTATGTATGTATGTGTGTGTCGGCCTTAATAGTCTAGCGGGTAGCGCGCTGGCTTCTCATACCAAAGGCTCCACGTTCGATTCCTGGCTCGGGCTGGTGAACAACTCGTCTACTTCTATCACTATCCACATGAAGGGAATGAGAATTACAAGAATCTCACAAATACGCTCTTGGCGGGCAATGGCAAAACTTCCAAGTGTGAACGAAAAACTGCCAATCGCCGTTCGGATTCGGCGTTAAACTGTAGGTCCCCTCCCGCTCCCTTTCCCATCCGCTTAGAATGTGCGCTGTAATATATGTTGGAAAGACAGTGTTGCATACGCATTTCAAAAACGGGTGAAATATGAGATATTACTCTCATTTTCCTTCCCTATCCCCCATGGGTATAATACAATAGTCTGAAATGGACTGAGTGCTATGGAAGGCTTTTAGCCTTCCTGCCCACCCTCACATCCATCCATCCATCCATCTATGTATGTATGTCTGCATGTAGCTTTGGGACCAGAAGGCAGTCCGCTTCATAATTCCTTCGAAACATACATACATACATATTGTTACGAAAATGAGCTCTCTAAGTTCGACTTTGGATTGTGCTTGAAAATAAAACCACTTCAATTACTCAACGCAAAACGCATTCCAAAACCATCAATCGCTTTATTTACAAATTTACACTTGTTTGTCTTTACACTTCTACTATTGCATGTTTCCTCTTTGCGTGCTCAACACAGACTCGATCCTCTGCACTGCACACTGCTGCCTTTTATACTTGTTTGCTTATCGCGCCGATTGTTCTTGCACATTCCAATTGGACTCTCTCTCTCGATCGTTCTCGCACAGCCCATTACCATCGCGAACCATCCTTGCCATATCGAAATTATAGCAGCAGTGGCAGCGCAACGAGTCGAGTCTGTGTTGAGCACGCAAAGAGGAAACATGCAATAGTAGAAGTGTAAAGTAGAACAAGTGTAAATCTGTAAATAAAAAGATTGTTGGTTTCTGACTGCGTTTGCGCTGGATAATTGAAGTTGTTTTATTTTCAAACACAATCAACACGAACCTTGAAAAACTTGGGATTTTCGTAACAATATGTATATGTACATATGTATATGGTTTGGCTTTGGAACAAGCAGTCACAAGCATTTTCTCAAATTCACTAGCATTCTCTGAACTATCCGCACTACATAAACATGGGTTCATCTAAGAAAAGTTAAAATAGGTTTCGCACAAAGATAGTTAGACTGGCTACGGAAAGAGTTCTGCTCGAAATCAAAAGAAATAATATTGAGATTGCTTGCACGCACCCACCCACACAGTTAAACGCAGCGATCAATCTCAATTTTCGCACCGACTCGTAACGCTGGAAGTGCACGTGGACGCGGTTCATGCAAAAAATAATTAACTTCATTTGTCACTCGGCGCACGTCACACGCAGACCTGCTCTTAATTAATAAAAACAAACAAGCAGCAGCGGAAAGCGACAGCCGGCTTCAGGCTGAGCTCGATTGCACGCCGCGGCAGGTTGTCGGCGTGTTGCCAGCATGTATTGTCCAGTCTGTCATGCAAGTATTCACGCACATAGCACACACATACGTACATACATGTAAACGTACGCGTCTGATGTTGGCGATTGTCGACGTTTGCGTCGCATTTGTAAAAGGAAAATTAACGGCATTCATTGTAATGTTTTGCCACGCAAATGTAAAACCGAACGTTAATTCACAATTTTATATAAACACAGCAACGCGCGATGTCCAAACAGCAGCGACAGTAAACGTACAAACTGAATTGCAATGCCAACAACAGCAAATACAGCAACCAGCAATTAAAAAATAAACAAGAGACAAGGAATGGTCGAATGACGAAAACAAGTGAAGCAAGACAAGAGCGAAAAGGGAGGCGGTTAGACCCAACCCTCTTTCAAAACGCGCGCTTCTTGTAAAACTTTAATGCTTGAGACGCTTTTCATCGATTAATAATAAATGTAAATAGAAATAATCACGTTTTGTGAAAGTAAACAACGCCATGTTGCCGGCGCTTTGCATTTATTTATTGATTTTCACTAATTCCTCTGTTGGAAATGAAATTCAAAATTTGACCATTCATTTGTTGGTATTTAAATAAAAATTTATATACAATATTTTTCTTGCAAACCCCTCTCGGCAAAGTGTGGCTACGGTCCTGCCAGCAGAACAAGTCAATTAGCGTTCAACACCACCAGTGGCGCCGACATCAACGTCCGGTCGAACACATCCAGCGCGGTAGTGGGAGGGCACTTATCACGCCGGCAGGAGCAGTACCCGCAGTTCGGCAGCCAGCGGGCGCGTGGAGGTGCGAATGCCTTTTCATCAGCATTGAGGGAACACTTCGAAATGAACTGCGCTGCCAGCCAAATCTGCCTCACGAGCGTTCATTTTTCATGCGTTAGCTGGCAGCGTCACGCGAGTCCCTTTGCCGCGCCTCGCCTTTGCAGTGATATGCCTGAAGGTGCTGCAAGTGACATCTGCAACATACACCCTTGTGCCCTTTCCCCCCCATACTGCCATTCTTTCTGTTTGCGCTGCCATCGATCTGACATGCGCTAAATGAAGAATGATGGACTGAAATGTTTCTGTCCAAGTGCGCCGCCATCCATCAGCACTTTGGTCGCGTGCTTGTGCGAAGAACGCCCGCAAGGGGAATGTGTGCCACACGAGGCGCCAACACCAGATTGTCCTGGCAGCCGGGATTTCGGCGTTATACTACTACTACTTTTGGGGTTACAACTATGTAGGCATGAGAAAAAACGTTGATACGTAGCCGTTCTTCAAATTAATTGTATTAATTACTGAGCTTTTGATTTCTCTAGACACAGCGAGCAATGCAATCAGTTGCTATTACAAATGTTTCGAGAACAACTGTGTTTTTCAGTCTCTCATTGTAATATCGAAAATGATTTGACTTACAGTTTACTTACCAATCATAATAAAAGTAAACCTAGTTAACTCGCCACTGTAAAAACAAATTTTAGTCGGCTCTCAACGATTTATTTATTGGTTTGCACCGAAAACAACCAAAGTTATATTATATTTGTAACAATATAAACTCCTAAAAGACAAACGAAATAATATGGCTAATACAGGGTTAACGCATTGCTGCCTAATGGGTAAAATTTTACCCATGAAAATTGATTTTTTTAAACAATCACCAAAAAGTCAATGTTTGAGATAAAGTAAAGATGTAAAGATGGTAAAGAAGTAAAGATGGTAAAGATGGAACTACCTTAACCTAGTAAAGGTCACCCTAAAATTTCGCCATCTAGCTAGAGTTACCAGACTCCAAAAATCGTGAATTTTTCAGAGGTGGTAAATGTGGCGAACCGTAGTGGAACTTAACAAAAATCTGCCTCCTAACTCACCTGTAAAAAATACAACTTTCATTCACGTGTTTAGCTGATCACTTCACAAAGTATGGAAAAAGCTACCATTGCTGCGTAATGGGTACAAAATACCTAATGAATATCTCAGCAACGTGCAGAGATATAAAGCTGAAGTTGTTTCTAATCATGTTGGGTCACTTCTAGGTCGTGTATGAAATTTTATCAAAATCGTATGGGCGTAACTGGTACCCGGCCGCAATGGGTTAAGGTGGCTTACCAGAAAATATCCATAAATTTATTTAAAAAGAACTGGGCTCATCCCACTCATTTTACTATCCATCCACCTTCAATTTTCCCCTTTAATGAAGTAAAATGAGTTAATGTAATCTATGAATTAAGGAGATTGTGCCACATCCATTTTCAGTTGTTACCATCTCTATGTTAAACTGAACTGTCACGCGCTTTCTTGAAGAATAACATTTTAGATGCTCAAAAACTCGTCTTGCAGTTTGCCATCACATGCCCTGTACCCATCGCTTTGAAAGATGTCCATTCTACGTACTTATGCCACTTTCAAGCAGTGGTACATTGAAATCCTTTTGATAGTCCTAGTTACAGCCAATAGTATCATTGGCTGTAATCGTTCAAATTCGGAAAAAGACTGCAGCGATCCTACAGGTGGTCTACAACACTACAAGATGTGGTTCAAGCTATTCTCCAGGTCTCTATTGATCGTTAGTTGACTGCCATATCACACCAACCGTCCGATCAGCTGATTCCTTGCTCTCAGCTTGACATCCATCCGAGGAATTGCTAAAAATTAAATAATAACATTGAGTTTCTTCGGCCTTCCCACTACTTTTCGAATATATACTTTTTCGTAAATTGATTGCAATTACGTTAATTTTGGGGTTTTCAGATTTTCCGAATCTCTTGAAAATTCAGCTCGAGCACAAACTCAAACTGACAGCGACAGCGAAAAAAAATCACAAGAGCGTGAAACGACAAAAGAATGACAGCAGCGACAGCGAACTAAAATATGTAACGCACTCACACAGACAAACGTCACAACAGCAGCAGCAACAAATTGCAAGTAAACGCGAATTTCATCCGAGTGAATCGTAGAAAAATACAGCGCAGTGATGTTGGGGGTGGGGGTGGGGGGCTGGCGGCATTGTGTCCAAAATATGGATTTATGTCGCACCGGTGCAGTGATATTTGCTGCTGATGCTTCGCTGATGACAACGTCACGTCGCGCACTTCACAGCTGCTGCCACTGCGTATACGCAACAACAATGCGCGACGTGCGCTGGGCCACTATTGTTAATGTGTTAGTTGTTGCTGTTGTTGCTGTGATTGGAGCGGCCGCTGATGAAGTTTTATGCGTTGTCACCTGCACCGGGGGACGCGACGACGGCAACGGCTCGCACACAACAAGCGTCCAATCACCGGGCGGTCCAGTGTGTGGTCCGCGTATAGCACATCTGATGCCATTCACTGTCCGACAAAGCCCATCACAGCACAATTCGCGCAATCGCTGGTACAAATCATTGCGCATCTGCCCCGCTCGCGCTCCGCCCGCACTTTTCGACAATATCTCTAAATCAGATTATTTGATTTGGAACTGGCGCAGCGTAACACGACGCGTTGTCCTCGAACACAGCGACTGGACCGCGCCGGACGCACGGATTGGCATTTGACAACACGGATAATTGACTCGCGCACAGTTTGTGGTTCATTTACGAGCACCCGACACTTGCTTTGAAGGTTGTGCACTTGTTAGGCACTGGTGACGAAGTGATTTGGCTGCGGTAGGTAGGTGGGATAGTTTAAATTTGTCAAGTTACGAGTTCGTAAAATCAAACATACAAATGATTAATTCATTTTTTTTCAATATTTTTGCGATTCTAGTGGCATCGCTTCAAGGATTGCTGAGTTGGTGGCACCTGAACCTCTGCTGCGACTCTTGAAGTGGAACGATGAGGCGATTAGGCCACCATTGAGCCAAATGATGCTAGAATGATTTCAAAAAGTGGATTTAATAAACTCGATGTTTAAATGACTCCAATAAGAAATCAGACGCTTCATACGTCTGACGATTAAGTATTTTCTTAAAAATTTCGTTTTCATTTCTTTTTGATGTTTATGGCACAACATTTCAGTAAAGCTAAATTCGGAACCTTAGCCAAACTATGGCTTTTGCAGCAACTTAAAGGTATATCCGCTAATTTTTATGGAAATGGAAATTTAACACTATAAAATCACCTCCCACATTCTGGTAGTCTCCACGAAACTACCCTAATACCGCCAGGAGAAGATCGAAGCATAAATCTTCTATTATTATAAAGCTGTAAGTGTGATGCATTCATGCTGGATTGTCATACCAGGTTAACTCGTATTGGCCTTAAGTACGAGGGCAGTCCGATAAGTACTTGGCCCCACCGCCCGATGGTGTCACTATCATAAGAGAAATTTACTATCGTGTAGTACATCCTCGTAGACGGCTACCGTCTGGCAATATCGGTCGGTGATTCGATTCTTGTTTTTGGAAGGGAAAACGCGCAGCGAAATCAAAGAGCGCTTGGATGCTGTGTACGGTGACTCTTCTCCTTCAATGGCGACCGTCAAAAATTGGTTTAACGAGTTTCAACTTGGTCGCACGTCTATTTTTGATGAGCCACGCCCAGGTGCCCCAAAAACGGATACCACGGAGGATAACGTGACAAATGTCCAAGATCGTACTGGCAGACCGCCGATTGAAGGTGCGCGAGATAGCTGAGACAGTCGGCATCTCAAAAGACCGCGTGGGTCACATCCTGCATGAAATATTGGGTATGAAAAAGCTGTCGGCTCGATGGGTGCCGCGTTTGCTCACTCCGGACAACAAGCGCATCCGTGAGACCACTTCAGAGCAGTGTTTGACACTGTTTAGCGCAATCCGAAGGTGTTTCTGCGTCGTTTCGTGACCGTCGACGAAACATGGATTCACTGGAACACACCAGAGACCAAGGAACAATCGAAACAGTGGACTTTGCCCGGCGAATGTGCTCCGAAGAAGGCAAAGACTGTCCCATCGGCCGCAAAGGTTATGGCCCCCGTTTTCTGGGATTCACAAGGTGTGATCTACATCGACTACCTGGAGAAGGGCAAAACGGTCGCTCTACTATGCCGAACTACACCTCCGCTGTCGTCACGGGCAAATTGGTCGCATTAGGCTACGACAGCTGCCCCATCCAACATATTCTCCAGAGTTGGCCCAGTGTGACTTCTTTTTGTTTCCAAACTTGAAAAAGTCACTCGCCGGGCAGAAATTTGAGTCGAATGAGGAGGTCATCGCCGCTACGGAGGCCTACTTTGCAGACCTCCAGAAAACGTATTTCTCAGACGGGTTAAAGAAGTTGGAGCATCGCTGGATCAAGTGTATCGAGTTGAATGGAGACTACGTTGAGAAATAAATCGCCGCAGACACATATTTGTAGCCTCGTTCAGCCTCAGCCTGGTGTCTGAAAATGTCGGTGAATGGGAAAACGCGTGCTGGGGCCAACTGCTTTAGTTGTTTGAGATTAGTATCTTCTACAACAAGTTGCGAGTGGGGGAATAAAGGAAATAGAGGTAAAAGCGGATATAGTTAGATGTTATTTATTACATTTAACTTTAACCTCTACGTTTTTATCCCCTTGATGGAATGGACTCATTATAGCATAGATCACAGGGCATTTCACATGGACTAACAACGTTGAAAAAATGAACTTAAGAAACAGACCTGTAGAGTCAGTGGACTTCATAGTTTCTCCTCCTACTCATGCGATTATGTAATGTGCGATTTTACACATTTGCGTTTGGATTTCTTTTTGTTGCTTTTCTGTGCTCTTCCCTGTCAGAGTCGCGTGACATTCTAACATACATATTACAACAACGCGAGCATGGCGTCAACGCCCTCCCTAATTATTCATAATTCATTTGCATTTTTCCAGCGTTATCGGGAAATTAGGTCATTATCGTTAAGAAGAGCGCACACGAACATATATTACTGCATACTATATGTGCCCATGTATGTGCAGATGTCCGCCAACCCGAATTTCAATTGACCGCTTGTGCGCGAGCAACCGGTAGCGGCTGCGGCTGCCGAGGCAGTTGCCGCTACCGTTCCGCCTCCTGTCAGTGTCCATTGTGCGAGCGCACCTCACTCGGCAGCGGCCTTTCGCGGGTATCCGCGTAATTAATTGACACTGCATTCACATGTCCTAATTTCGACGCACAAAGCAGTCTATTACGGTGTTAGCACCGCCGCGGCAGAAGCGGGAGCGTGCACGCAGGTGGACGCAGGTGGACGCGTTGTCTGTGCTGCTGACCTCAATTAGGACCGCTTATTCCGGTCCGCGTGCCACAACCCGCCGCGTAGTCATAAACGCACATAATTCGCATTTTTCGGCGGGACAGCACATTGTTGGCTGCGCTGCCCGGCACCGCAACGCAAGCGGCCGAATGTTTGGTGAAATGATTTTCGCGGGCGTGGCCGGCCAGCACTTATGGTTACTGTGACGGTGTCAGCGTCGGTATTGTTTTGGTGAGTGGTGACCGCGTCCAGTGCATGTCCTCTGCGGGCAGTAAGTGTGCGCACTTTATGTGTTCTTTTGTGCGGCATACGGTGCTGGCCGAGCCTCTGGTTGCGCATGTGGGGGCGCTTATGGCTTCCGGGCACAGTGGGACAGTGGGCTGTGACTGCAATCCGGCCGAGGTGTCGAGCGAATTTACACATTTGCTACTGCCAAAAGAGCTTTTAGTGTAATTAAAACTGGACTTCTCCATGACAGTCGCTTTCTGTCAGACTTTGCGCAGAGCCTCGCTCGCCTTTTAATGTGATTTTTGGCTCCACAAAATCACACGTCCTACATACGGACATGTGTATGAACACATGTTTGTACATCTGTAAGTACGAGTATGTGTGTTTGTATGTGAGCAATTGGTTGAGTCCACTTAGGCGCTGTTAATTACCTTTCATGAAGTCACTTTGAAGCACGTCCACTCGCAGTGTCAACTGTGCCCATTTCCACAACCATCCCCGGATAATGGTTGCTTGACGGTAATTCTCACCGAGCCACGTTGCGCTTCCAACAGCTTTCAGATTCAAACAAACTGACCAAACAGATATGTTTTGGACTTTGCACGTGGGTCATACGTTGTGAAGCTGAAGGGCGTCGATTTTTGTGCGTGAACAAGCTGATCAATGAAAATAAATGTACACAAATCACTCTTGTGATTAAACTTGCCATAAATATAGAACGCACATATATGTATAATATTGATCGACGTTTAGAATCGCTGTATCAATTATCCCTAAAACAATCGAGGTCTGACTTAGGGCCGTCAATTAAAGACGTAATTTCATGTCGAAATGCTAGAAGACTTCTTATTGTTTGATCAAATTTTATAGACTAATTTAAAAGCATTTCAGCATTTATCGCCTTTGCAAAGTTTACCACATAAAAAAATTATGAAAACTTCCCCATAAATTTTGAAGTTCACAATATTTTAGATCAATTTATGAAAACAGAAATGAGTATTATTCTGTCGCCTGGCAACTGTCATTTGAATGCACCGTGATAAAGTAAGTCAACTACAATACTGCATGAAAATTACAAAGTTGGAATTTTAAAGTGTCCAAGCTGCCGAGAAAAGCACTCAATCAGAAATGCATTCAGCAACGCTGTGGAGAGTCATTCCAAATGAATGGCTACGAATATCCAAATGCATCGGTCATTGTGGGAAAATGTTTACGCATTCGAGCCATCAGCTCGACTCCCACTGGCCGCACCGCGTACAGCATTTGCCCGAGATGCGGCAATGTGAGCGGCTTGCCAATTCCCCGTCGAAGGCTTAGTAGACCTGCCGTTGGTTGAGGTTACAACAAATTCATTTGGCTTTTTTGCCGTCACCGTGCAATGCACCGACTATAAAAATTATACTCACGCACGCAGATGACGCGCGTTTTTCTCGGATGTCCAATGGTTGTTTCTGTTTCTATTTTTGTTCCTGTTTTTGCTGGTTTCTGGTCATGCACTGCTGCACGCGCTGCAACAACAAACAATAAATAAAAATATTAAGAAGGGAAGGGCAGCATCAGCCGCGATCGCGTTCTTCCAGCCGACCTCTTGCCGTCACAACAGAAACGTATCCATACCGGAGCACTGAAAGATGGCCACTCTATTGGCGTGTTGACCTTTGAGCTGCTGCCCGGTCGCCTGCGCCGCCGTCCGACCGCAAGCGGGCTGCCGTAGCCGGCCCAACAGGTTTGACGTCGCTGCGTTCGCCCTCTGGCTGCCGTTCTTCAGTTGTTTTGACTGGTCTACACAGACGCACACTTGTTGATTTTGTTGTTGTGCCTGTCATGGTTGTGGTTATTAGTATGGCTCTTGTTATTGTTATTTGAGTTGTAGCTGTTGTTGTTGTTGCACATTTCATTAGCGTGTGTATTTTTTTTTTCGGACGGGGGTTGCTGTTCAGTTTCGGTTACTGCTCGAAAATATGTTTTCGATAATTTCACTCTACGAGCGACAGTGATGGATACACCTCCGTGTTGCGTTGTTGTGGCTGCCTCACCTTTGAACCGCCTGCACCACGCAGCTGCGTCAGATGAGCCGTCTGCTTTTATTGATTGGCTACATTTGGGCGCAACACAGCCAGCCGCCTTCTTTTCGTACACCAAAAATATTTGGCCCGCATCGAAAATGTGCCTTCTTCTACTGTTATGATTTTTTCACACAGCTGAAATTCGACAAAAAATTCCAATGTATTTAGTAAAATTTGCTTGACCCCATTTCTTTTGGAGTCAGATTTGTTTGTAGCGATGAGAATCATATAGAAATTATAATCCAAAAATACAATCTCAACATTATCATTGAAAAATGAACACAAATTGAATTACTATCAGACTTGTCGGCGTTGCTAAGTTTCAAATTTGGTTCACATTTCTTTGTATTGAATGAGTCTTAGAAGCATTCAGTCGAAACACTGTGCGACCTAAAAGTAATCTTAGATTAAACAGACCTCTGCATGAAAGTTCATATTTTAGCTCTCATTCGAGGGTTGTTTTGATGGCGCCACTGCCCAACAAGCACTTTAGAAGCCATTCACATTCCGTAATGAATGTGACTGATCCCTCTGACTTGCTCAGTCAAACTAGTGAGACTAGTGAGGTATTAGCGCATAAGAAAGGAAAGGACCCCTACAGCAACAACAACTTGGACAACTTGGCTTACTATCAATTAAGCAGCGCACGGCAGGCAAATGTGGTAATAATGTAGTTACGACTGAGAGAACCACTGGCAACTGAGGGAAGCCTTGCCGTCGCTGATAATGCCTCTAAGTCCCGGTACCCAGTACATTTCCATTTATATGCTCTGATGCAGTAAACACTCCTGCAAGGGTGCGGTTGATATCCTATTCTCACAGCAATCGATGTCGAATGCCGTTTGCTACGACCTTCGTAGATACGGAACCGCATAGGGTGACAGTTCTGAAAAGACCTAAAAGTGCCCTACGCCAGCAGGATATGACATTGACTTTGACTGCAGAGCATCATAGAATTTGTTTGACAACTCTATAGGAACTCAGTTAAAAAAACGCAAGCAGTGCTTTTGTAGTTGTAATACAAATGAAAAATGCAATTTCTTCGAGCCTTTACGTTGCGTTAACCACGGAATTAACATTTTAACATGAAATTGAAAATGTTTAAGCCACTAACAACATGGTTTCTCTCATCTGACCCTAACAATATTTCACAGCTGTCGCTTCGTTCTCGAAAATATGAAACAAGAAATTATCATTTGAGTTTCTCCGGCCGTCAGTGAATTTGAAAAGCGTGGCTATTTTTCTCTTATTAAATCAACACTCGCAGGTGCTGGCCTCAATTTACATACAATACAAATTCGACTGCGGCACAGTGCATACCTGCGGAGATCGACTGACATCCCTCCTGCAAGTGTTCCTACAACTTGCTCGATTAATCAAGATTGAGGCCGCTCAGCCCAAGCACCACTCGGGCATGCATTCTCACGAGTCAATGAACTGTTTTCAGTTTTGAATTACCAAACTTTTCTAATGCAGCGTCCACTTGGATGAGATGCTGCCGAACAGCAAAACATTAACAACAAAAGAACAATAGCAACAGTAAGGCCGCGGTTGAAGTGTACCTGAACATGAATATATTTTTGAGTGCATGCCTTGTGACAATGATGGCAGGAGATGGCAGGAAGGGGGAGTACAGAAAACCAAATACCCGTTTCTGACTCGGCAGGTACCAAGCGCAGTTTGTTGTTGTGGCGGCGATGTCATGGCCAAGATTGGAATATTTTACGGCCTTCAATAGAGCACACAATGCCGGCAGGTTGCCGACTCGGCCGTCGAGAAAGTGCGTGGCGGCGACAGTGGTTGGAGTGTTTATAAATTCATAATGAGATGTTTTTTATTGAATTTAATTGCGGCCAAGTGTGACAAATTCGCTGCAGCGAGATATGCGTGCGATGTAGCGGAAGGCACCCAGCAGTGAAATATTAGCCAGAGATAACGACTACAAAGTGGGCAACGCCATTTCACTTGAATTGTTCACAAGCGAAGACTTGAACAATGTTTACCACACGAGCAGCGTCAAGACTGGTTATCTAGCAGATTGCCAGGTGTGAAACCATGCACACTTTCACTTCGTTCTAAGCGCTGCAGGAGCGTTAACAATTGAAAGGATCTAACGCCTGCGAATCCGACGCAGTGAATTTTTGCAGCCGCATTGTTTTGCTGCTCATAGCACCAACCAACACGCGCCGCTTTTCACCTGCACGAGTCCGGCCAGCTGGAACTGGCAGTCTCGTTCCCTAAATTCCCAAGCAGACTGTTGCAACAAGTAGCTGAAAACGCAAGCAACAACCACAACAACAACTAGAATGCCGAGCTATTCATACCCATTAGCAGACTGTCAAAGCGTTTGAGCGCAAACGGCTGAGATGGAGGCACCGGCGATTGCCCACTTTCGGCCTCGCAATTCAAGTGAGAAATATTCCCAACCAAATGCAGCCTGACGTCTCTACGTACGCGCACACACACTGCAGAGCACAGGACTGGAGTTGGGGCAGCAGTTGGCACACATGAGAAGTGCTTAGACCACTGACAGCAGCGCTTTATCGCCGGCTTAAACTGTCCGGCTGCAGGCAAGTGAACGCGGGTGGACAGCCCGCGTCGCTAAGGAAGCAACAGACCGGCTAACGATAGCGGGCGCTGTCACTCAGCAAAGCAAGAAATCCTGTGAGCAAATACAGACACCCACTCGCACAAACTGTCACACTTACACTTGGCCGCCAAAAGTCGTCGTGACTGGAGGGGGACGTGGCGACTAAGTGTTGACGCGCACGCACAAGGCGACGCTGCTAATCGCTGCGTCCAACCGATTCGCACAAATCCAACGGATTATTCGCGCAGACAACGCGCCGAATGCGCTCCGCAGAATATTTCACTAAAAGCGCTCATAAATAAGGAGATGTCTCTGCGACGCGCAAGTGATGTGCGACCGCACGTTGCGTTGGGGTGAAAGTGAATGGGATGACAGTGGCGGGAAACAGGGTGCGAGCATGGCGCGGTACTTGCGGCTCCTGCCTTTTGCCGCACACCCACTTGAGCGAGTGACGACAATAAATTTCGACAACCATTCGGCCTTAATTTGTGCCCGCAAGTGCTGGTCGCACACACCACGACCATGGAACGCGCGGCTTCAATTACACCAAAGATTATTGAATGGAAGTGTAAACATAATTTGGCTGCTTTAAGATGCCGCTCTGGGGCGAGTCATCGCAGGGGCGAGTGTCACCACAACACCCCCAGCGCTGGCAGTCGAAGAGGCAACAATTTTGGCGTTGGCTGCGTTGTCAGAGGGATGCAGTGCGCCCTTTTTGCATACCTCGAAATCTCGGGCGGCACAGCCAGAGCCACGCACATTACATTAATTGCTACATATTTTCGCCAATTCTCCTTTACGTATTCTATAATTAAGCAAATGGAATTCGATCCCCAAATCTTGCGACCTTCTTTGGGAATTTACAGAAATATTTATTATAATAAGCAATATTTCTGAAAATCTCGAGTAACCCAACTAAATTGGTTAAGTTGGGTTACACAAAGCGCTGTACGCGATTATTTTATTTTACAAAAAATAGATAACTCATCCTAAAATGCCGCAGAAGAAAATTTGTAAAATAAAGATTTGGGAAAAGTAAGAAAAAAAATCAAAAAGGTAAGTAGCTAGAAAATGTATTAAATGCAAAAATACGGCACAAACCGTTATATTTTGCACTGAGTAGACAACATGAAATGCGCAAAATTCTTTTAAAAGTCCGCATTTTTAAACCCACTTCCACCCACTATTCTTAGTTATTATGTTATCATCTGTCATTACTAATCCTAAGCAGAATATACATACATACATAAAATATGAGCTTTTCTTTTTTGACTGTGTTTCATGTGAAAGCAAAAAATTGTGTGAACGCAGTATTATTATTATTATTTTTTCGCCCCAAAAGTTTAGTTCACAAAATTTTCTGACAACGCAACAAGTGTTTTATTTGCAAAAAAAAATTGTTAGGAAATTGCGAAACACATACATTATAATTTTTTATAAATAAAGTGTGTAAATATATAAATAAAGGATTTTTACCAAGTGAGAGTGAAAATATATAATATTCAGCTTTAATAAGGTGAAATACTGTGTGTAACATTCCTGTAACAAAGGACATTTTTTGAATAAACTATTTAAAATTCCCTAAGCAATATTAATAAAAAAGTTTGTTTAAATTAAACAGGAGCTATAGAAAAAAAACGTTTTGGTTTAAATTATTATATTATATTGATCGATAGAGGGTTAAAAAACTCTGAAATGAAGAAAACAAAGCAAAGAGGATATCTTACGAAATTTAACAGTTTGTCTTTCTGAAGCTGACGACAAAGGTAGAACGACCTGTGCAACATAGGGTTGCCGTGTAGTTGAGACTATAAAAACGCCATCGTCATATCCACTCCACGGCTCTGGATGGAGGGTTGTTTCGTCAGTTTTCTTCTTTAACATTTTCACGCTATATTTTCGTTTGTTCTTTACTCGGCGTTACACGTAATGTTGGTCTTGTACTCTTACTTTACGATTGACATTTTTGTCAGCAGACGAGATTCGCGGTAAGAGCCCAAACTGGGCAGCACTAAAAGCGGTTGCTGCGTTAGCCGGAAAATATACACAAAACCAAAAACATGAACCGCAGCACTTTGCCTTGTAAAACTCATAAAAGTAATAATCCACACACATATTCATAAAAATGTTTAGAAAAAGGGGACGAACAACATGTGATGACTTGAACGCAACGTGGAAGGCTTATCAGGGGCGTAGCCAGAATTTGGTCATGGGGTGAAAGAATGTTCGTGCGATCATTCAGTTTTACTTGAAATTTGGTAAAACTTAAACCGAAACATTTATGTCAATTGTTCATTCATGAGTTGCACATGCAACATTTAAAAATGGTCTTAAGAACACAAAAGATGGGCAACATGATGGTCAACTGATATCAGTGATGTGCTTGAATTCATAAAAAATCACCCAAAATCTTAATTAACAATTTTTAAGGTGGATTAGCGAATCTCAATAGCAACAATTCATTGCATTTTAACTGAACATTTGGCTGTGGAAAAATTTATGCATAGCTTGTTTCTGCAAAAGTTGACTGACGCCATCTCATCGATCGATACTTGTAACTAAATTTTTGACTTAAAGTAGCATTTTAACCATAAACGTCTCTCCGTAGTGGAGTTAGAAAGTTAAGTTATTATTTGTGTATGTTTAAAGGTGAAAATACTATTTTACTAGTGTGGCAATGTTGTGGTGATTGAAAGTGATGATTAATGATTGGCTATGGGGGCGTTGGCGGTTCTGACACCCAACCGCCCCCCTTGGCTATGCCCGTTAGGCTTAGAGAAAAATACAATCTTAGTGTTAAACATTTTTGGGTTTGAGTACTGCATTCAGACCTGTGCATGTACGTACGAGTA
Organism: Melieria omissa; assembly: GCA_963971225.1. Lineage (NCBI taxonomy): Eukaryota > Metazoa > Arthropoda > Insecta > Diptera > Ulidiidae > Melieria > Melieria omissa. The sequence goes on from OZ020267.1 coordinate 120,230,098, forward strand.
TGTGTGTGTGTGTGTGTGTTAGGCGCACAATATTTGTGTAAATTCGAAATTCATTGCATTGAAAGTGTGGTCGATGAAAAGCGCTCAAAGTTGCAGAATTTTATGAATATTTTCCAAATAATTTCCTAGCTGCCACTGTAAGTTTACAATTTAATCGCTCGTAAAGTTGAATTACCTGCGTTATCCATTGTGAATAACTATTGTATCTCTTATATGTGCATTTACCTCTTAGATATGCATTTCACGAATTTGAATTTGCAAGTTTTATGTTATTTTGGCCGAGTAATTGAAAAACTAAAATAATTGTAAAAACTACCTAACCTACTCTAACATACCATATATCAAGTAAGAGATTTAATTGTTTTTCCACGAAATGGTCAATTTCAATCTGAAAGTTACAATTTTTAAATTTGAAACTAAATCTTTTGACTTTTAATATGTACATCGTTAAGTAAAATATTCCTTAATCTCACTTAAACACTCATCATCAATTAAATTATCTAAAAATCGTTTTTATATAGATTATCCGGACATCATTTCTTGTATTGGAACATACGATAGAGTATTCATTACATTAGATTGCAACTATGTAATGAAAATGCGATCTCTTAAAAATATGAAAAAGAGTTTCGATAGTTTTGAATTAAATGCATTAATGCCTTCTTTAGTTCCCCTTTTGGTTTATGATTACTAGGTATCGGATTTATGTGCAAAACCTATGCAAAAAATGCGAAAATATGCAAAATATGCAAACATATGCAAATATGCAGTGCATATATTTTTCAATAAAAATAGTTTCTGTTTTGGTCCCGTTCAAATCGGAAGCTCCAAAAAAATATGCACTTGCATATAATTCCGATCCCTAATGATTACATTTCAGCAAACTCACTCAACTCAATCATGCATGAGTGCAGGTGCTGCAGATTTGCCAAGCAAAGAAACATTTCAAGGAATAAGTATTTAGAAGGTTGAGCCAGATTAATGAAATCCTCTAGACTTTCATTATAACATAGATTTCTTACTCTTTTGGATAGTTTTGACTGGATCCCCTGGGGACCAAACTGCTGTAAACAGCATGTTTTATGTTTGAAACGAAAATATAGTTTTCGTGTCTCCAAAAACACAAAATTTCCACCAAGGGAAACGATCAAACAGTTCAAATAATCAACTTAGTAGAATAGTAACCACTGTTTCCACACTTTTCCATAAAAATAGCCTCATTTATGTGTGAAGCAAAAATATATATTTGAAGTCGTCTTTCATCACAGTAAAGTGCAAAATTAGAACGATTTCATTCTTATTCTGATTGGACTACAAACTTCGTGTGGCAGTTTTCCTTTAGTTTTTTCATGTTTGTAGTGCGTCATTGGAACAAAAGATGCGAAAACCACTCAAACCGGTCTAATTAAAACGCATCGAACCAACTAACTGACTAACGTGAGCAGTGTTCAGAAGGTGGGTGGCGTGAAGCACTCCACGTATCAAGTAACTGCACTTTAGTGCATTCTTCGCCTTTGCTGTTGCCCATTCGGGCGCATTCATGACTTACTTCTTTCTTAAGCTATCAAACGCTTTATTGCTTCTGTTGTTTGTGGCAAAGTGGAGTGCGAAAAAATTGCACTCAGCTCAGTGCAAAATTTTCCATGTGGCGCAGAAAGGTCGACAAAGGTCGACTAAGAGTCGTCTTTTAGGGTGTCGGAGTCTGAAACTTCATCGCAACGTGGAAGCTGCGGACAACGTTGCGGTGAGGTGAAAATATTGCATTTGTTTTTGTGTGTTTATTAAAAGCCAAACAATGACAGCGGCAACCGCGTACCAACAGCGCAGCGGAGGAAGGTGTATTGGCGTCTCCGCGCGCCTGGGCACCCACAACGCGCTGCCGGAGGCCGCGCGCCAAGGTACGCGCAGCATTTGTCTCTGAGCGTCCGTGCTGTTGCGCGAATACAAGGCAGAAGCAAGTAAGAAGAAGATGATGAAGATAAAGAAGAAGAAGAAGAACAGAACACTGCTACGAGAGCAACTGGAAGCGGGCATGAAAAGGCGGCGCGCACCCGACAGCAGAAACCTGTAAGCGAATAAAGCTTAGTGCATGTGGTTAGTGGTGCGGGGCAGCAGAGTGTGGCGACAGCGGCAAACACATTCACAGCGATATGTGACGACACAAACCGGCTTTTGACTCGTTTCGGTCTGTTTTTGCGGTTGTTTATTTCGCTTTTGTGGCAGACGCTTTTGTACATGTTTCTTGTATTTTTACAGCGCTTTGTTGGTGTAGTTGGTAGTTTCTTTTTTCGGACGAGACAACGGCAACGACGAACTTGGATACAATATAGCCATTCTTCAATTTGGTTGAAAGAAGGTAAAATTGTTTTTAAATGTTTGGGTGCGGCATGCGCCACGACGGCAGCCGCAACAGCCAGCAACCAGCCGAGAGCGGAAGGCTTCGCTCCATGGCACATGAGACATAAGCAGCGAAGAGTGAGGATCTTCTGCGGGTCTGTTGGCAAAAATTGTTTTCTTTATCTGTATTCAGCAATGAAATTGGTTTTATATTTGATGAATAAAATGTCCTTAACTGTGGTGCAAATATGAAGCCGAAATCTATGTATAATATATCTAAATATATATACCGACACTTCAGCCCGTTCATATGAAAGCCGTACCAACATACTTATATTCTCAAAATACTGGAAATATTGCTGAGGAAGTTGTAACACACGTGTACATGGTTTCGAACACGAACAACTAAAATGTGCTTTTGTCTGTTTCTGCTATCTGATTTCTGTTTTTATTTTATTGGCTCCAGTTTTCAAATTATCGACATAACCATTTTTTTCAACGATTTTGTACCGTTTATGACATTTTTTAAGAAGTGACACACATTTCAGCAGTAAGGGGCGATTGATATGAGTCGTTTGTGTTGTTTAATACATTTGACGCAATAAAGACCAGCAGTCAACACTCATCATTCCCTCACCCCACGGTTTTTAGTAGTATCTCTTAAATTCTAGTCCAATATTATTGAACACTCACATTTACAATTATTAAATTTATTTTAAAGTGAAAACCAGTTATAGATCGAATTTGAAAAGTACCCCAAAAAACGATAAAAAGCAAATGTGTCTTCTGAATAATTAAACTCAACATTATAAACCTTTGTTTACTTAAACTTAACTTTACAGCAAATACTAAACCAGAAATACGTTTCTGTGAGACAAAAAATTCATCGATTTCCGCACATTGATTTAAATATATCGCACTCGCACAACAAAAGTGACACAACTCAAAATTTATGATTTTTCAGGAAACGCAAAAAACTGTTTTTGAGCTAAATAAAAATTTTTTTAAATAACGTATAGACCGTCCTTACAGATTATGCTTTATGATAAATTTCGAGAATTTTTTATTATTTTACACTAGAAAATCCAAAATTTTGAGTTGTTACTGTTTTGATGATATTTTAATTCAATAATTACGGAACTATTTCAAGTTATGCCACTTTTTCTGAATTTAATAATTATAAATGACAGTTAAAAAGTTGAAAGAAAAATTTTGAAAATTCATAAATAATTTTAATAATTAAAAATATATACAAAAATTTTCAGAATTTTGCTTAAAATTAACTTAAACAAAAATTTATTTCGTCAAAAGTGACACAATTTGAGTTAGGACTCTTTTGCATTGAGCTGCAGCAATCAAATAGCATCAAACTTCTGACATGAAAAGAGACCTAACTGTATTTTTGCAACAGTTAACAACAACAAAATATACTCAGCTTTTGCTTATTGGTAGATTGATGCATTGTGCACAGTATTAACACATAAAACCGAAAAGGAAAAATTTTGAGTTGTGTCACTTTTGTAGTGCGTGTGCGATATTTATTTATTTTTATTTACAACGTTTTTCGGAAAACCCTATTAGATTGTATTATATATACAATATTATGTACAAAGCAGAAAAATAATTATACATATAAACATATATAAACAAAAAACACTTGAACTAATAAAAATAATTGAACTAATATATACAGTGTAAGATTCGTATGTAGGTACGTAAATATGTACTTCTCAGCCTAGATGCTCTTTCAATTTGACGAATTACTTAATTTTTTATCACCTTTTGTCATCCAATAACAAAAACAACTCTTGCACACAAAGCTTTTTGAAATGTGACAAAAAACATTCATTCAGCCCAAATCCCTCGTCACCAAACCATTTCAAACGTGTTGCACTTCTAAATGTAAATATGTATGTATGTATGACTGCCTGCATGCACATTGCATTGCATATGTATGTGGCTGTGTGCGTGGCTTTTCTGTTCGTGATTGCTTGTGTGTTCCAAATCTGTATAATCTCCCATGCTCCACGGTCACAATTTCAGTAAATAAATATTCGAAACCCACTACTGTTGCTGCACTATCTTTGTGCAATGTCCACGGTCCATCAGTACATATGTACATACTTGTGTATAGACACAAATATAACGTCGTTTGAATATTGCTGCCCAAGAGCGCGTGTGGGTGTGTGCGTGTATCTATGTGTGTTTCCCTAACCTATTATGGCTTTTGAAGCACTTATCTCCAGCGCACCGGCGACACTCTCGGCCACCGAGCATCCAACGGCGTCGCAGACGTCCAACACACACCAGACAGGTACAGTTGCCAGCAGATACAACCGTAACATCGGGTACGTGTGGACTTCATTTCCAATACGTCTGCGCGCACTACACTCGAACGCACTGCTCACCGGAGACCAACAGTCATCTTGTCGCTGAACGCCATCACGAAGCGATCCGCTCTCTGGGAGCGGCATCAAAGCTAGCGCAACGTTTACGCTTTCGAGACTCGAAGCAGCCCGCCCACAGCCATATAACAGATGTTGCCAACACAGCTCATCAACATATGTTGACGACGGCAACATTGCATCGGGCGATCGTCGCTTTTTCAATTCCATAAGTTCGGGCATGCATTACAATTGCAGAGCTGGCTTCGCGCACCGAATTGCAATTGGCTCCCTGAATGCACATATATCACAGCAGCGGAGTGCAAGTGTCCCACTCCTACCCCCGCTTAGTCGCCACTTTTCGGTCCGAGCATTGGCAAACTAACTCAATTCACTGTAAAATACGTTCGCACTGGGATTCATTTAACTGTTGGCTCCTTTAGCTACAACATCTACGACTGGAACAACAAAAGCTTGGTGCTCACTGCACGCAGCAAAGCCACCTCAGGCCCCCGGCCATGTTGCAGATATGCGAAGCCACATGCGAAGGTGCAGAGGCAGTGCGGTGCCGAAATCCGAAGCATGTCTGTAATTTCGTTTTTTGCCTCTTCATCTTCTTTTAAATGTGAAGCACCCAGCAAGCGCCGGCATGCCACCGGCGCAACATGGCGAGGCCCTCATTACCAACTCCGATAGGCTCGTGCGGCCACCACCCAAACGCTCGGTTCCAGCCGCTGGCATAGGCTCCCTTGCGCCGCCCGCCGCCCAACCGCCACTCGCCGTCTCACATGCTTTATGTTTATGCATTTGTATAACCATGCAAATTCATTGTGTGTCATGCAATGTGCCAACACGGCGGCAACTCTGACTATTTGCAGTGTGTGATTTCATTTCACTTTGCTTTGGTTGCTCGGCTCGCCGTCGTTGATGTTTTCCATTTCCATTGCTGCTGTTGTTGATGTTGCTGCTCTTGTGGTATCTACCGCTGCTGTTTCGGTTGTTGTTTCTATTACGGTCACCGCTTCTCCACCGCCTCGGTGCTTATGCCTTGCTCGGCAGTGACTATCGCTGCTCGTGTATCTAAAATATAACGACCGCGTATTTTTCATGAGAGCACAGTGGGACCGATATAGCAACTGCAAATCGATCGATCGTAATTTTTTAACACAAATTACGATTAGGAAGTTTGGAAATTTGCCCACGACAACGCATTTCGGTGTCGGAATGTATTCACTGCGGCATGAAATTACTAAGAAAGAATGAAATCGAGGCTGATGTATTTGTATATAAGTTAGCGAAACCCACGCTGCCGACCATCGCTTCTGCACAGTTCCAGCTAATGTCAACAATAATGTCAACAACTTTGCAATGTTGACGAAGAACGCTGACAACGCGGCCGCGATCGTTGGCTTCGCGACAATCTGCACCGACCGCCGTTCTTAGCAGAAACGCTGACAATGCGTTTGCGAATATCGACTTCGCAGCGCGGGGCATAGTGCGGAAATGGTTAGTTTTAAGATCATTCTTAAGCTGATATTGAATAAAGGCAGTCGTGCTGCAATGAAAAATAAAAAACTTTAGTTCAACATAATTTCGATGCTTCTCTTGATCATCGACGTAGTCATGATAAAATAAACAAAGTAGACTACGGAAAGCCTTCTCCGAAATTATTTGTTTACATACGCCAATTTTAATGAGAGCTAGACTTTGCGTCTCCCAAAGATCATGTAGGAGTTCGTAGTATTGTTTTGCAGCCTTTTTGTTAGCATTGAAAATAAAATAGGCAAAATAACAAATATTGTAAGCGGTGTCCTATTTAAAATATAAATTTCAAATATTAATTATAATAAGAGGAATTTGCCACTATTTTGTTAGCAAATTTTCGGTTTCAACAATGAACTTTTTAATACTTGTGGCGAAATCTTCTGTGATCTGTGATGTCGAAATCTTATTTGGTTTAAATATTCCTGAAGCCCCGACTATTTAATACTAACTATAAACGACCCAGCGGTTTATGGATGTTCACAATTACAAATTACGTCCCTTAATTCCTTAATCCGATCACAACTTTTTCTAGAGCTATTGTGGTATGTCGTATCATTACCTTCCAGGGCTTAGGACCGCCAGAAGAGGACAAAATTAATCAGTGAAATGTCGCGTTGAATTTTTGCAGTCCTTCTGTTTGTATAAAGTATAAAGTTTTAAATGAAAAATATTTGCAGATTTAATTCTATGCAATCGATTTGAACGAGTTTTAATTGCTGATCGCCAGCTTTTTCTTAAAATATATTGACTACCGTTGATCAAGAGTCGAACGCCACCCGCAGTAATCCAATGCAATAACCACTGAGCTAAAATAAAAACAAAAAATAAATCTTCTGCTGACAAAACGTGCCGTTGTCGACTGCTGCCCACTGTAAAAGCCACCGTAATAATATTATTACCATCGCAGCAGAGCGACAAAACTCCCAAGAGAGCAACAAATTGAAATTACGCTGACGTTGAGCTTGCCGTAGGTAACGCAGCGATATTTATGAAAAGTGTACGAAAACCGACAGTGGCGTCCGCGTTGCTGCCGACGCTAATGTGGACGCTGACGCCGTGCTAGCAAACAGTCAACGCGCTCAACTGGCTGAGAGTGGGCTAGCAAGCAGAGCGGCTAATGTTGACGGGGCGGCTGGCAACATGTGGCTCGAAAATGTTGCGCACGATTGCACCATGTTGCGCTCCAACAGGCATCGCAGCGAGCAACGTATCTGTGTGTCTGTGCAGCACATTGCCGCATACTATAGGAACGAGCTGCGAGCGTGCGAGCGAATGGACAGACGGAATGTGGCTGAGGTTAGGTGAGCGCGTCGCTGACGTTTGTGCTGCCGGTGGTGGAAAAGTAATAATGGATATGGCAACGACGACGAGGGCGATGATGACGTTGCCGACAATGAGTGCGGCTGCTATGTGGCTGTGGACGATGATAATAACGAGGCCCGTAATAATGACACTGGCGATGACGAAGGCAACGAAACGAACAGTGAGTAAAACAACACAGCGCCGGCAGCAGCGACAGCAGCAGCGACTGCAGCTGTGGCAGCGAGTGCGCTGTTCACTGTCGTATTTTGTAGGGTAAAATGTTGGCAATCGTGTCCATGTGTGTGCGCTTGTTGTTGGTGTTGCCGGTGTGTGAGTGTGGCTGTTGGCTGTTTGTCGGTTTGTATTCCTATGTGAGCACAGCACAGCACAGCACAGCATGGCATGGAATGGCATAGAGTCGTCGTCGTCGTTGCTGCTGCCGTCGCCGTTGCTGGGAGTGCTGTGCTTGTGTGTGGGGTGCGGCGGTGTGGTGGTGTGCGCCAAACTCAGCCAAACGGGCAAAGTGCCTGAGCGCTGCTGAGCTGAGCTGTATGGCAACTTTATAAACACACATCGCTTCAGTCGTTTAGTAACTGTTGCATCGTTCGTTGTTGTCAATCCCATCGCCAGCAAGCAGGCACGTCGTCAGTCAGTCGAACAGGCAGCCGCACAGACACACAGTGACAACTCGTCGAACAGAAAAGTGGGAAAGCGTATGTGCGCGAACAAAGACCAAACCAGATTTCTGGCTTGCAGCGAGTCCAATCGGAATCGGCGAGCGCGACTAGGAGCCAAATAGCGCCCAGCAACCGCACTGCCCCGTTCAGGTGGCAACCTTCGCAGTGATTTTGTTCCGAGCAGCAGTGCAATAGTGCAGCGGTCCGCGCAACGCCCGTCGAAGCGGATTTTACGCGCGCATTTCGCATTTCGGCACCGTCTAGCCAGTGGGCGTGTATTTACAAAACAAAAGTGTCCTTCCAAACACCGGCAACCGTGGCCGCAGAGGTGGATTCCGCGCTCCATTCGTTCGCTCACTCGTTCTCTAGTTTCTGCGTTCGGCCATTCGCTGCCCCACTTGCGCGTGCGCCTGTGTGCGTGCAACCCAAACGAGAGTTCAATACACTCGCACACGCAACGCGAGCAACACCTACAGCCACAGCAACAACCACAGCAGCGGCGAAAACAAGTGCTTTCAGTTGTTAGTTCGCTGCCAAAATATTCGCGATAATATTGTCGTAGTTTGTGTTTCTGCCGATTCCTGTGACCTCGCACACGCAGAGAAGACGCAGCAAAGAGTCCGAAGAGAGGCTTCGTAATATTTAGTGCCAATTGAATTGTCGTTAGTAGTAAATTTCAAGTGCAATTTGTCGAATTAAAAGTCCGTTAAAAACGTCATTGAAACGCTCATTATTGCAATTATAACAGCAACCATAACAAAGTAAGCAAGTAAAATGAAACTTGGATTATACTCGGAGCAACTGCAGAAACCAACGATGCTGATCGCCGTCGTTCTCGTCGCAGCCATATTAACAGGTGAGTTCACCTCCCCCGCGCTGGCGCCAAGCGGCCGCCAGCTCGCCACTCGCTTCGCTTGTTGGACTGGGGACCCGAGAGTGTGCACTCACTCGCCGTTGTGAGCTCATGCCTGCGCTGCACAGTGCCACTGCTCCGAGGTCGCCGTTTAATTGTTCTTCACTTTCCGTCACTGCCAGCGTCAGTTGTGTGCTTTGGGCGCGGTGCGCGAATTTCGTTTGCACCAGCCAGATGGAAGCGACTCGTTTAGGTGCTTGCGGAGGCACGTTTAGTGGTCGTTGAGTCATGTTGCATGAGCACTGTTGGCGAGTGCGTCGAGGGGTCGCCGCAAACTGTTGCCACTTGCGCCAATTTTCGCTTTTGGCTCATGCTGCGGCACTGCGCATGTCTGCACGTTCGTGCTCCCACGAAGTCTGACGATCTCACGTTCAAAATCAAAATAACGTTTAATTTTGGCCATTTTACTTTTTGTTGGCGGGAGCATAAGAGGCAATGAAGAGAACTTTTTGCTGGTGTTTTGTGATACCAATTCGATGTCGAATCAACTGTTTGGTTGTATGCACGAAGACGGGCCGAGAAAGTCAGATAATGCAAATGCAAGCATTTGATTGCATTGGTTGATGGTTAAGGTGACAGTTAGCTGCTATGCGGGTAGGAAGGCAGCCATTTTGGATCAAATGATAATTTGTTTAGTTTTCCTTTTATTTATTTTTTTAGTTATTTGTTTAAGTAATCTCAAGTAAGCATTGCAAATATGAACTAATGAATGATTTATTCAAAGACCAAAAACCCTCTTGAGTGAAAAAAACTGAAATTTAAATAGGAAGTTGTTAAACAGTAAATTATTAAAAAAATACACATTTTTTTATTATTATCAGATTAGGATGTAATGAGCGTCAGAAAACGCAGGCAGGTAAGAAAAGGTTTTCCCTTTGTGCCCTGGCTTGCGTCTTCCCCTTGCAGAGCATGTAAAGGGCCCACTTCCGCTAGCGCCTCACACCACCAAACAGAAGGGGGCCATTTCTAAGAAATATTCAACTGCTCCCCTACAGTTGCCAGTCCCACGGCAGGACCAGTCAACAGTGAACTGTTGATGTCAGGTTGCAGTTGCCCCAAGAGGGAACCCATAAGCTCTGGATTTCAATCCGCAGGAGCGTTGCTATCGCAAATCTAAGCACGCCCGATAACCCAAGACCACGTAGCTCATCCTCCCAAAGGATCATGTTGCCTGAGCTGCCTGAAAGCTGGGCTCACATATAACGTGCGCCGAGGTTGCGTCATCCTTAAGGCATGTGTCGCATAAAGCCGAATCTTTAGCTAAGAAGAGCTTTAAAAATAAAAAGTATCCAACGTATTCTTTGCAAAGCAGGGTGATCCACCTGATTTTATATCATTTCGCTTCTTCCTCTTCACAACGACACAACTTTACTGGCTTTGCGTTCATACTTCCATCGCTTTGTCACATGATCTAACCACTAAAACTTTGCTGAGCTGAACTAAGCTGCAGCGACTGTAACAAACACGGAAATCCAAATAATAACAACAACATTTACGCCATAATCTGCCGCTCCACCGGCACTAAATACAAATTTATGAGACGCGATATGCTTGCAAAGAGTCTGACATTTCATGCGGTTGTCTGTTTTGGATGCTTTTGAAATATTTCGAAGACTATTTGGTGCAGTCGCTGCCACTGTAACCGAATACTTGCCGCGCTTCAATCCCAACATTCTTCGTACACTTTGTGGCGTCCTCCGCGCGCTTCACCTTTCTTTTTATTAAATACCGAAAACAAATTCCGAGCACTATAGTCGACGTAATGGGCTACGAATGTGCTGGGGACGAAGCGGGCGCAAAGTCGGTGCCCGTACGCCCGCAGCCGCACACGCACACGCACCACTACATACACATTTTCATGTTATGACGGATTTGAGTGCGCTTTGGTTATTTTCGCCGCGCGCTGCCTCCGAAAGGCGCTTTGCATACGCCTTTAAGCGGAAAAATAACGTGGAGAATGCAGTGCCCGCGGCGCCGTGCACCAGCCGTGCTTCATGCAATTATAAATATTTAATGCGCATCTGCATGCTGAAGAGCAGCTTCGCGAGTTGTAAAACTCTTTTATACAATATGCATTTCGCCAGCCCATGCACGCCTACGCGCACACATGCACACATCTGTACATACGACTAGGTACATCTACTTATAAGCGAGTATGGCCGCGCGCACACGACGGTGTGCAGATGGGGATCTCGGCGCACGGTTCGTTTACCTCGCCGATCTCTGTCCAGATTTCGGGCTAAATTGCACTGGCCACGTTTCGGCGGCAGGACGAAAGCACAGACTGGCGCTGTTGCGCCAGAATCCACACGCAGCGATTCCAGCGCTGACGCGCACTGCGCGCACATTTCGGCGCCGGGGCTTCGTTAGCGCATTATCTGCGCCATCAATGCCAATTAGTCGCCTGCTCGCTGCCGTCGCTAGCGTCTAGCGTCTGCCGCAGGGCCCTCGTCCATGACTTCATTAAAAATGCCGCTTCAGCTCGCAAATAAGCACACCTAACTGCGCCCATCAACGATGCGGGTAGCTGCGAATCTTGAGGTGTCAAACGCCAGAGTGCAGACGATGACAGCGACAAAGGTGCGTCCGAACGAAAAAACAAAAAGTAGATGGCTGCAGGAGGGGAAAATAGAGACAACATTGAATTAAGGAAAAAAGTCGTAAAATTCAGCTTTGCATATTTGAATTGTTGTGACGCGTCGGTGCGCACTTCAGATGATTTTTTTGTTTATTTTTCTTGTTTACATTTGCTTCTTTTTGCACTTTTGCTTCATGTGAATGTTCCATTGCGAGTGTGTAGGTTTGGGCTAAAAAAATTAAAATAGATGGCAAAGGTACGCGTAGGAGATAAGGAAATTTTTAAAGCTTAAAACTCATTCATATTCGCATTTGCACTCGCAGTGTCCGCTGCGCGCTCCTACTCGCCTCTTTGCCTTGTTTTTGCTTCGCTGAATACATACATATTTTCTTTCGTCGGTGTAGGAAAATGAAAAGAAAACAGCCCAAACAAGCGCTCGGCTAGGGAATGCGAAAAAATTGCATGAGCATTGGCGTATCGTGCGGAATATCAATTAATTTGTTTAAGGGCTTCCATGCGGGCCAAGTGCGGGCAGCTGGCCCGGGGCAGGGCGAGCCGCACACGCAAATATGCAAACATTTAATATTTCTGCACGCACGGCGATGGCTTATCGTCTCCCCTGGAACAGTGCCGCCGCGCAGAATGAGTGATTTGAGACCGCATTCTAAACGAGTGCGGGCCGTGCAGCGTGGAGCGGGCGCTCGTATCTACCGGTTTTACAGCGACTCGGTAATGTCACTGCGGTAATTGTAATGCACACTTGACGGGTGGCTCCAGTGTGTGTTGCTTCAGTCAGTTTGTTAGACTTAAGGTTTAACCAAAACCAATTTTTCGCACTTGGCTGCTTTCAAATCGCATTCAATTATGTTGTGTGCATTTAAAAAAATTTTTTACATTTATATAATAATTGTGGCCGTTGTTGTATGCGGCGAGTTTTATGGTGGAAAATATAAATTTTAGTATTAAATGATTATATCTTTCAATGTTTTTCACATGTCCTATTTTCATTGTAAGCTTTGTTTTAAACGTCTGTCTATGACTTAAAGATCTAGAGTGCAATATTTCCTCTAAAGCTTAGATTGTGGGTTAAAGCATAAAGCATGCCCTCCTTTCATTCTTTTAAAACGATGGTAAAGTTTTTTATTCCAAAAATTTTAGCCAGATTGAAATTAGATCGATGATTGGAATCGAAGAAACACACAAACAACTCTTCTGTATCTTTTCAGACCATAGACATATGAATGTGTTTGTTAAACATATTCGCCTTTGCTTAAAAGCTGGCAACTCAGCCATAAGGCGGGATTGCAAGTGTGTACTATGTACATACGTATGTAAGTACTTTTAGTGCGGCGCCGCAGCCTTTGCCTCCGGCAACGCTCGTTTGCTTGCATTCCAGCTCTCCTACTGTCATTTGTCTTCACATTTGCTCGCTCATTTATTCTCTGTCACTTCAACTGCCAATCAAATTCACAACAATATACATCGTGAGTTACTCATAAAAGTATAAATATCGCAGCCGCACAACTTGATTCGCGACCCAAAGCTAGAATTTCTCTTTTTCACACTAATTCCTATGTACTTCCGTCGTATAATTCGTAAACAATTAAGTGTCGCAAGCAATTCGCAGCCAGCGAGGGAAATTGTGTTGCTGCATGAATCATGCGCACGGCCAGGCGCAGGTCGACTATCTCAATGAATGTCTGAGCGGCCGCACGGAATGCGCCGACCACTCATGACTCACAGCGAGCGCTGGCCACAGGTGTAATTGCAATTCTGAATTCGCCACGAACACACACACGCCGTACGTGAAAGCTTCAGTTTGGCGCTATCACGTCGCTTAAACCTGCTGCCCTCATAAGCGGCCGCTGGCTGTGCTTCAGCGAGCTATCGGCGGCAAGTAATCCGATCGCTCACGTTCCGTAATCTGCACACAAAGCGAGCGCACAGCGACACTGCAAATGCGCTGAATTATTTTTATCTACTGACGTCATCGGCCGGGCCACTGTTTACATGCAAAGCCACCGATAAGCTAGTCGACGTCGTCGGAAGACGCTGAACGCGGAACGAGCGCCCACTTTATAAGCGAAGTTGATATTATTTATTGTTGTTGAGAAATTAATCGTTTGTTAGTTTCTTTGTGCGCCTTAATTGTGACGTTGTTTGTTTTTGTGTTTTTTTTTTTTACGAGAGAGGAGCTGCACTTTGCACACCTGCGCGCTCAGCTTACTCCAAAAGCATTCTGTCTCGCATCCAAATGAAGTATGAGGCAAACTGGGTCTGTTTGCTATCAAAACTGCGATAAGTTGATAAGATAAGCTTTGTGTACAGGGAATTCTTGCGGTGGTGAGCGGCCAGTTGGCTGCGTTCGAATCTGGGTCGAACATTTGCAATTGCAGTCAGAAAAGTGACAGTTCCTTTGGGAATAGCAACAGGTGCGATTGGATTCTCTAATCTGTTTAACGATTAATGATTACATATTTAGTTGTCACACTGAGATAGCGGCATTCATTTGTCAGCTGCACCCTCACAAACGCACCAAGGGGAAGAAACCGAAAGGTGGTTTATTGTTGTTGTTCTTACAATGAAATTTCGTTCCATTTACTTAAGAAATTTTTCACTGTAAACATTTCACAACGATAAAATACAAAATAGTATTATATGGGTGTATGGTTCTTTAAAAACTTGTAATAAAAAAATACAACATTTATACTATTTATGCGAAATTTGAGGTAACGTTATGCAAAATCTTTACTGAAAAAAGCATAGCGAAGAGTAAAATTTAATTCGCTTTTATTTCAATCTTGGCTGCATAACCTTGACAGATTGTAGTCACGCAATAAACAATTTAATACTCTCAGTTATGTATGTGGTATCAGCCAATAGTTTGTCTACTCCAGATCGAACAAGCAAAGAAACCCTTCAAAGAAGAAATTAGTTTTTGGAAAATATAACCACAGATAACTCATCATGATTAGTTATCTGTGATATGACTTTTGAACAAATATGTGGGAAGGAAAAAAGGAATAAATATATACACGAGTTATATGCTCGAGAAATTTATGTCTTTGGCTATGGAAGCCCAAGTATTTCGGTCAAGTTTTCATATTCTTATTTTCCCCTTAAATGTATCCAATTTCACTAATGATAACACTGCACAACAGCATGTCTGTTGCATGGAGTTTTTTACATGAATCTAAATTGTTTTTCCACGCTGTTTTCAAAACCATACTCCGTTTTTATGTAACAGCTCTAGTTTTCGCAAAAAACGGGCGTGTCACTGTTTGGAATTTTTCTCGACTTTTTTCACTTTTTCGACTGTAATTTCCGAACCAATAATCCTATCGACATTTTTATATCGTTGCACATACAACATTTCACGTCATCTTTTCTGACATTCATCAAATGTATGCGTTTTAATTTGGCGTTGTAATAAGATTTCAAAGTAGGAAAATATTGAATTTGAAGGCGTTTTATTTGATGGTCAAAAACATACAAATTTTTTGTAAATCAATTACAATTTTAATTTTAAAATTTATAAAAATAAATGGCATCGAAAAAGAAGCCGTGCGGTGTTGTTAATGCGATAAGGTCAATAGGTTTTTTGGTTTAGAAATCACGATCAAAAATATGGAAAAAGTAGAGGAAAAAACTGAAAAATTACACGGTACCTATATCTCACTAACTAGAGCTGCTAGAAAAAATCTGAGGATAGATTGGAAATCAGCGCACCTAAATTAGTAAGAATCAGTAGAAAAACTCCAAGCAACAGAAAAAAAGTGTTTTTTTTTTGTTGTGCTGTGTAATTGTTATTGTTATATTATATTTTATACTGCGTTGAAAATGCATAACAGAAAGTCCATATTTAAATTGACTGATTTGAAAAAGTTCCAACGTGAAAGAAATATTACACCTGAGTTTCTGAACTCCATGACGAATTGATTAATTGAGATAATTATATTTGTTAGAAGTGGCACTTTGGGCTGTATTTGAGAATGGTTTTTAATGTCTTTGAAACGTCATTCAGAACCCTTAGAGCAGACTTTCTTACTTAATAATTCAGAATATGTTACTGTTGTTGTTGTTAGAAGTGGCACTTTGGGCTGTACTTGGGAATGGTTTTTAATGTCATCGAAACGTCGTTCAGAAGTCTTAGAGCAGATTTTCTTACCTCATAATTCAGAATACTTAATAATCCTAACCTGAAGGATCCTAAAAGATCTTCGCTCTAAAGACGCAACAACAGTACGAAAACAGGAGTTACATACGAAAAATATAAACTTGATCGCTTTGGCTGGATTAACTGCACACTGCTTAATTTTTTTCAATGGAAAACACGGATTCCATGTTATGTAGTACACAACGGAAACACTAAATTTTTTAAAGTTCATGTTGCATTAAAACTGAGCTGAACAAATCCTTCCTTTCTCTCCATGTATGTAAGTTTGTGAAAAAAACTAAATACAAATTCAAATTCGGCTGCTTCAACATTTTAGTTTGGAGTAGTTGCACCTTATGCTGCAATTTAAAACCCAAAATCGTTTTTACATGAAACAGAATAAATACAAAATTCAAGTAAAATACCTGCAACACCACTACATACGTTGTATTTATGTATGTAAGTATGAACAACTTTGAACAATTTTACTTAAAATTGCGCTTGTAGGGAGAATTTGTTGCAATTTGTTTTTGAGAGAAAAGAATTTGTGCATTAAAAAGAAATACTTACATTTTTGTTTAATAGTTTTCTGGTATTTTGCGAAAGTAAAATCTTTTTGGACAAGTTTTCGTTTTTGCCCACTATTATTAAATAAAATAAAACTACTGTTGGGTGCTAAGCAACTTTTTCACCAACAACCACTTTCAAGAAATGCAGATACTCGCTTTCATACCGCCCCAGCATACTTGTGTATTGGACAAAAATATCAAAACAAATTCCAAAAACTGGTTGCATTTTAATTATTCTATAAAATTATTTAGCTACAAACAGCAAACTTGCACAAACCAGTCTTTTTATGTGCGCCCGCTCGACGCAAGTGTCCACATACCGAACAGTGCTTTGTTCTTCTCGCATTGAATTGCAAATAATTTAATATTCAACTAAATATTTAACGGCTGCTACTCACTTGAAATCACTCTCGCGCATACAACGGCCAGCCACTGCCGGACACACCGTCGCTATCGGTAACCGGTTTCGAGTTTATTTAGCTTTATTTTTAGTTTTATTTCATTTCACAATTTTAATTACGTTATATACCAAACAACAACTGCGAACAACAACAACAACATAGCCGCTTAAATACCCCAGACGCTAACTGAGCAGACGAGTGCGGGCACAATCAAACTTTATACACACACACACACACCCTCACCCAGTTGCCTTGTGGTATGCGAGTGTCTGGCGTATTGGCTCACGGTCTGTTAGCGTTTTTAACTTTTGTTGTTCTCTTCTGGCTGGCTGTTACACATTATGCGTTTCCACCTACTTCCTTTTTTTCTTGGTCTCTATCTTCTTCTTCGTTTTCATTTGTGGTGGTCGCATTTTTGGCTTTGTCGACTGTGTCTGTTCTGTTGTTTACTCAATGGGTGTTGCCCCCGAAAAAACGTAAAGCGAGTTAATTATTTGGCTTTCGGCGCACACCAACTAAACATGAGAACAGCAACGACAGCAACAACACTGACGGCACATGTTAAAAATTTAATTATTGCTATAATTTCTGAAGCACGCACGAAAATTTGTTGATTTTTAACTTCGCTTTTGGCCAAAAGCAAATAAGCCGTTCGCCGCACTTATTGAAAAATGCTCCGAAAACACCGCGAGAGCTGCGTGACCTGGCGGGTTGTTTGCGTTGTACAACTGACCCATTTGCAGCGGAAAGCTTAGTAGTGACGTGTCTGTACGTTGCACTGCGGTGCGTGGCTCGAAAGCAGCAACAACGCACTGATGCAGTGTGGCCACAATTTGTTAACAACGCAGCATTTTTAAATCAGCCATTGTCTAACTCAGCTATGCTGAAGGAGGCATCCTATACATTTCGGCATTGGCAGAGAAAGTGATAATGTGTTCATGTTGGCCGCAAGCACTACAGCTTTGTATAAAATTTCATAATGACGAGTTCTGCAGCTGATACGTGTTGCTGCCTTTACATCTTAGACGGCGTCCACTCAGCGCAATAACACTAATCGTACCGGACTCTTCAACGTCGATTGAGGTCAACCTAAACACCCGTTCATTAATCGTTTATAATGATCATAACGAATGGAATTTTCCTTAGCTTCCAAGTAGACACAAACAGTTCTTATGTATGTATAGATATGTGTGTTCGAAACAACTTCTCGAATGCGTTTGTCATGCCTAAAGGCCCAGCTATCAATGCTTAGTAAACCTAACTTGAGAATTCTTGACAGAAGACATATGAAATGATATCATACAACAGAGAAACTCTAAGCCGTACACAAAACCATAAATTGTATAAAGCAAAACCGGTTCCAGAGCCAACCAAAAGCATTCTTGTAACAACAAATTATTGAACGAACAAAGTGAAACGCCAAGTTTTGTTATTGGAAATTTGTTAACTTGGACAAAAATTACTAAGGCAATCACAGCCGATCCTCTATTTGATGTAAAAATGCATCACTGATTGTTTGCTACTTTCAATTGAAGTTAGTATTTAGTAGAAAACTCTCGGACTTCAAAGAACTGCACTTGACTATTGATTGTACAAGTAGACAGAAAGAAAGAAAGATATTAAAAAATTTACTATGGAGGAAATAAAGACGATTGAAGATTTTCTTTAACCCTTTCCGACGTGAAAATAAACTCGTTCTGTATGAATTGTATGGGCTGTAGTCCAATATGTTGGACATTGTGACTGAAAAGGTTAAGGAATTCCCTCACGAATGCCTTATTCCGCACTTCAGGTTTAAAATTCCTGTCTAGCCTGGAATAGTTTCTAAGACTGTTCCAAATTTTGTAAAAATCTGCTGAATTTTAGATAAAGTTCGTTTTTTTTCTGTTGATCTGTATGCATCTTTTTCTCCATAAACTTAATAAACTAAACAGAAAACTAAAGAAATGAAAACTAAAATGAGAAACTTTAATGAAAAGACACTGTATGCAGTCTATTTCATTTACTAAATTTAAAACAATCATTTAATAATTAATTTTTCAAAACCTTGGCACTTTGTTCCTACTTTTCTCCCCAAAATTAAAGTTTTTTTTTATAATTATTATAATCGGCCGCAGCAATTTCAAGCTATTTTCTATCCACATCAGACAATACTTTTTCCCCAAATGCTTGGGAAATAACTAAATTGCTCTCAGGTGCTCTGCACACAAACTTGTCAAATATTCAATAGCAAAAAATCTATTCATGCATCATTAACACCGATTAATTGAGACAGACACAATAACAAAGCATGTTTTTAGTATGTTTTTGATGCTAAATTTAATTAAATTTTCGTGAAATTAATTTGACAAAAAAACGCATAGAGAAATTAATATTGATTAGTAAATGCGTAGTCGGGCACAACTCGCCGCACGCGGCAGCGGAAAGGGCGGCATGCTGAAAATTAATATTTAATCGGAAAGTGAGCTGGTGGCTCACCTACGCGGCAATTTCTGCCATAAACAATGAGCTGCGTCTGACGTGTATTTGGCATGTGGCTGCGACAAGTCTGCACATTACAGGCGCGTCAAATTTGACATAGAAACGCACTCATAACTGTCACCCTGACACATTCTGCGCCGCCATTAAGTGTCAACTGCGGCTGATCGCTGGATATGAAATTCGTATGAAAAATTACACTTTGCGGAAAATGAAGTGAATTCGCCGCAGGCAAACAACTAGCGACATTCACCCGACTGCGCCAGGCGCGTAGGGCTGAGTGGGTTAGTTGTGTGAAGTGGTCCCCTGTCGCGGGGCTAATTTAATAAATGAACAAACACATGCGGCGTGACAGCCGCCGGTGCGCGGACGGGGGCCAGAATGCATGTCTGATAGTCTGACAATCTGACTGCGAACTGCATTGTGGCGTGACACCATTTTTCATTGGCGGAACACTGACATTACAAATTCGAAATTCGGATAACTAAATGGTAAAAGCAGAACGGCGGCCACTCAGCGGCGCAAAGAATGAGCCGAGAGGAAAGCGCAGAAATTGACGGCGATCGCGAAAACACTTTGAAAAGAAAACGCTAAGGGGAGCGTTGTTGTTGTTGTTTGGCCAAATGGCCGCAAAATTAATAGTTATTTTCGTTGCGCAGCTGCGGCGTTCGCTTTCGTCAAGTTCTCTGCTAATGCCAAACAATGAAACGATAAAAATAGCAACACTCGAATTTGAGAGAAGCCATTTTTTGTTTGACCAAATGCGCTTCGACCTTTTCTATGTTTTCTCGCGTTTGCGGTAATGCGTGGAACGAGACCGAATTTAGTGAAACTCAACATAAAGTCGAATCGTAAAATTTATAATTACAGCGCTTGTTGTAGCTGCAGCGTTGTAATGCCCCGAACACATAGACGACGGCAGCTACATGGCCACGCGACCGCAAGATGGTCGCGGTGTAGTTGGCAACGTGATTGCAATGATAATGACGACAGCAAGGACACAACAATCATCAGCATCAATCATGTTTTGTGACACTTGAATTTTCCAGTTTACCAACATAACAATTATTACGCATTTGGCTCATGGAGCAGCTGAGCAGAGCAATCGATGTTGCCAATTTTAAGCAGTGATACCAATTGCTTTGGTGTTGTCGCCTACGAAGTAGAGACTAACTCTAAGCTTGGCAACAGCGACATCTGTATTCGGTGCTCGTGTTCTCGTGCTGTCGTTGAAATAATCGTTCCCATACAATTGTTCTGATTGAAGGCGAATTAATACAGGTGACCTCGTTGAATCAGCTGATTTGGTTTTTTTGTGGTGGAAAAGTCCTAGATTGTCAAAATGCCTGCGTAAAAATGTGAGAGTTTAAAAATGAAAAAAGCAAGCTTTGTTCTGATTGGCTGATTTTGATAATCTAAACCCAGAAAACAAAAACAAAATACATTGAAATTTTGTTGCTGCCCTTACGCTATTACCTGCATGAATTCGCCTTGGTTCTGATTCTATATTTTGACAGATGCAGCCGTGTCGCTGCTGTCGTCTATGTGTTCGGCGCATAAGCAAGCGGCTTGCGGAATGCGTCAAGTGCGCTCGCATTGCGCACGTCGAATGGAAATGGCAACGGCAGCAGCGACAACAAAACACAACCAGCTACATGTCGTTTCTGCCCGCTTCTCCAATTAATTCTTTAACGAGCTGCAGCGACTGTTTACGGTTTGGCAGCTGATAAAGTCGCAGAGGGAGCGTTTCGTGGAAAACTTCATTAACGGTGACCTCGACGGCGGCTGACCGTCGCTGCGTGCGCGAAAAACGCTCAACGCACGACGCGGCGTCGAACAGTTGCCGCATGTCCGAAATAATTAAAAATTGCAATAAACAACGTTTGACAGCGTCGTTTATTGTTGTTGAATTAATTAAGCTGTCATTAAATTTTCATTAATTGTGTTAGAAAATAATCATAATGCATTACACTAATTACCGAATTTCGATGTTTGGTACGAGTGGCTTGGGGTGTCGGCCGTGTGTCGGCATGTATTCCAATTCACGGGCCGTTAACCGCTTTTTCGTTCCACACACGCGCGCACAAAGTGAATGCAACAACAATGGAAACCTATTTAAATATTACAAATTGACATATTTATTTGAAATTCGGTGGTGCTTATGGCGCCACCAAATTGGTAATTAACTCGGTTTAATTCGGACAATGCTTTCCTTTTCCGGCGGCGCGCGCGCGATTTTAGGCTTTTCAGCGCGTCCACCTGTGCGAAATGCATATCGATGCTGGCGTAATTAGGCGGAAATTAATTAAAATTCCATTTGCCGACAATAATGCATTCATTTAATATTTGTGGGTGCAAATCTATTAAATTATTTTATTTTAATACACATTGGTATGCCGCGCGAGAATCTCTGTGAATCGAACGTTACGTGCGTTGCGGTAATAGCCGGCGGACAACCCTTCGATATTGCGAAACACCAGTTGCTATATCGGAGATATAGCTATTTGATTTACTTTAAATTAGTTTCTCTTGTATGGAAGTTTTGCTCGTAGGTGACCCGATATTCACGTTGTATGTTGGGAAGCCAAATAACTGCTCTCAGGTACCTCAGAGAAAATGTTCTGCCCAAGATTGGGCAGATAGGGGAGGGTGCTGCATGGATCACACTTAAACTCCCGTTAAACCAATCAATCTCAATCCGGGGAAGCCAGTTCGACCACTTAATAAAGGAGAGCAAATCCCAGTTTCGAATTTTTGGCACCTGGCCAGGTCCGCCACGAATCTGGCCCCCAGTGTACGGAGTCAGCGTTCCTGCAGAATCGGGCCGTGGCACAGGAAGTGTTGAATCGTTTCTACTTCTTTTTCATCTTTAAGCATCATATTTGATAAGCATAGATCCAATTCGAATCCCAATTTCGACTAACGATGCGCTGTTAGGCAAGTTTAGATAAGGTTAGAAGATATATAGCTAGGAACAGTAGAAGTAGAAAGACTTAGACTGGACCTAAGTGGAAAGAGAACATAATCAAGTAAAATTAACCCGGGTAATACCACGGGAATTCAATTCCAATTAGGACTCAAACTATCTAGAATCTTTTTAATATGAGGTGTACCCGGCTTTTGATGTCGACCTCAGGCACGTCAACAAGGTTGTCTGCGTAGTACTATCCATAACTTTTTGTGTTCTTAGCAAGGTCCAGACATGTGCAAAGAAAGCGCAGAACCTTCTGCAACAGCTCCTACAACAGTCTTCTGGCGAGGAACTCTACATAAACCTAAACTTGAAATCGAATCGCACTTCAAGCAACGATCGTGTGACTATGACAGAGCCAGCTCCATAATTTTTTTTAATTCCAGATTGTTCTACAGATCAGAATCTATTTGCCAGGTATTAATTGATTCAAAGGTGAGCTGCGTAGTCTGATTTATGGGGTTATGGGGTTCTCTGACTACTGGGGTTAGTGTTAGGCTTCAGGAAATATTAGTTAATTAGTTGCTTTATAATAATCTTTAACTAAACATATATCAAGTCTAAATACGTTTGAAGACTATATTGGGTTTAAGCATCAAATGGCAAGTGATATACTGAAAAGCAATGGAAAATCAATTTGTCTTATATTTAAATCATATCTAGTGACCGCAAAGGGGATTCGAAAGCTACTGAATATTTATGAAGCAATGTGTCCATAATGTCCATATATGTTATACCAGCACATATGTATGTAAGTATGTATGTAGTTCTGAGCAAATAAGATTAAACGATTTATATTCAGTCTCTATAAATCACCGTGACTGTTTAAATCACTCAGAAATTTTAATAAATATCCATAATCCCACCTTTCTCAATCGAGAATTGAGACGTTTCATGAAATTTCCCAGAATCGATAAAGAATTCTCTCTCTCAGATTAGTTGGGGCGGCGGCATGAAGCGCGTGTTCAGTTCCAGCGTCTAGCAAATATAATAGACGACAAACAGTGCGAGCGTTGTGTGATTCATAGCGTTCAAGTGGAGTTTCACTGTCATCGGTTTATTGCATAGCGAATTCATAGTCACAGTCACCGTGCGCGACGTGAGTCACGCAGCAATTCATACTAAGCATCATCAATATTTCTGAAATGTGAATGCGGCAGCAATTAGGGGGCCAGATGAGTCGCTCGCTGCGTAAGTCGTCACTCGAAATATTGACTGACTGCACTCAGGCTGAAATTCTATATTCGCCGTGTCGATTTGAAAGTTTTAAAAACTCTTCAAAATCGAAAGCTGCACGCCGTAAGTAATGGAATCTGTAATTTGAGCGGGAACCACTCGAAACTTGGGGAAATCGTGACTGCAGTTCGGCTGCGTAGAGTGTGCGGCCAGTGTGTTGCACTGGCGTTGCAGCGGCTAATTGCGTCTATCGCTGTCGAAATGTTGCGACAGCATGGACGACACCATATGAGCAATGCCGCAGGAGGGAGCGCGACGGTGTGTTGGTGGTCGAGTGGGTCAGTTCAGAAAGGAAAGCAAAGCGCTGCACCGCACAGAAATGTTGCTTTGTTCACCACTCGAATGTTTACCACACGAATCTATACCTATGTGTGTGTGTGTGTGTGTTCGGTGAATGGGCCTTTTGCTTTCCTACTTATCGCAACCCAAATCAACTGCAGCGCACCGTAAATAATTCTGTTTAAATGTGTACCCACTCCGACGCTCTCGCGTTGGCTTTGAACAGTCAGCGCAAATAAAACGAAGAAACCCGAGAAAAGGAAAGAAGAAAGCAAGAAAAGTTCCACGTCGTGTTTACCTTCAGCTGGTGGCGCTTTGTGCGCTGGACATTCGAGGCACATGACCCAATTTTCCAAGCGCAAACCCAAAAGCGCGCGAAACACTGGCCCGGCGACGCAACGTGTCTAGCGCATTCGCTGACAAAGGTTTTCGTTTTCTTGTTGTTGTCCACAGTCGTTTATTGGGGTCAAGTTTGTGTGTCGCACTTTAGGCACACACAACGCTGCGCTGGAATGCATTTTCGATTAGGCGCGCTGCAATTTTAATTACTAACGCGATCACGTCGCTGAAACGCTCGCGGAGCAGAGGAAGAATTCGGCGCCAATCATAATTGCGCTTTTGGGCAGTTGTGATGATTTCTGTGACTTTCCGCGTGTCGTTAAAAATGCGCAGCGCGTAACCGTTCGCTGCGCACTCACCTCCGTGATTCTAATTAAACCCGCAAGTGGCTTCTTCACAGCTCGAACTCATAAACGTCACTTCTGCCAGCTACCGGAAAACTATTAAAAAAGAATTACCGCCTCGCATGTGTGGAGTGCGCCAGCGTTTCGCCGCGCCCAACTCCAAGCCGCAGAGTGAATGGCGTATTGCGGCGCGCACACATTGTCATTGTCGGCGGCGGTAAAATATTTCAAATTCATCGCCTCGTTTCGTGACTCCTCGCCGGCGCGGGGGATTGGCGCGCGCTTCGACGTAATGATGACACGTGAAATGAGACGCGGCGGTGACAATGCGAACGAGTTGAGGGAGCGGTGACAGGCCGCAGCGCAGCGACTGCACTTGCCGCCGGCAGCAGGCAATTGAACTCAAATATAAACAAAACGCTGTGTACGCAGTTTTCCTTCGTTTCCACCAAGCAGAGTTGGGGAGAACAACAGAACACACTGTTTTCGTGTCTGGCGTTTCCTATTCGCTCGTCGGTTGCTTTCGAGCAAATGTAAACAATGGCTTGTTGGTTTTCCGTGATGCATCGTTTAGCCCAGCAAATATCTTGAAGCACCCAACGCGCGGCAAAACGTAGGAGTTGTACAGACGGACAACGTTGTGTCTGCTGTGTCTGTGCCGCACGTGTTGCGCTCACAGCTGCCGCTGAGTAGTGGGAACGGCCAAGTGGAAAATCGCTCCAAGAAGTGAAAAAGTCTCGCACGATCCGGCGGCGTAGTCACGTTCAAACATCGATCTAAATTTTGTGGACTTTTATGGCATTTCGTGGAAAATTGAGCAGAGATGAAAAGTGCGTTGGATGGTAAAGCTGTATTATAGATTAGACGTCCGATAAGTCTAAAACATGCTAGAAAATTTCGTTTGAATTTGTGCCTAAGACTTGCTACAGCTGTACCTTCTAAAAAATATGTTTAGATTACTCCAGTGCTCACAGATATGTGTAATCTGATCGAGAAATAGTAATGGCACCTTCACTTGGACGTTTTGTTTATGCTATTTCATGGCTTATTTAAATGCAATGACGACGGCAATGACTCCGCAAAATGATTGAAAACATCAAAGAGCAAGTAAATACATTCATAAAACTGCTTAACCACTCACTATCCTATAAAAATATAGCACAGCAAGAAGAGTAGGTAAAAAGAATTGTCAAAAAATTTATGGGAATTGTTACCAAAATTCAAACTTTTCTTGTTTAAGAATATTAATTGTATCGTTTTAAAATCCATCCAGCCTTCATTTGTTGCAACACAAAAAAGGCAAGGACAAGATGGGCTTCTACCTACTTGAATAGGTTGCAGCGGAATAACAAATTTCAGTCTTGGCAACATTAAAAAGCCAGATAGAGCCAGATCGAGTGCATTGTTGGTTGACTTTACGTATTTTTCTCTGTTTCTTCACTCAAATGCTACAAAATATTCTCTACTGTTCCTGTCACTCTGGAATGAATTGATTAATTAAACCACAAATATCACAGAATACAATAAGCCCAATCCTAACTTTAAAGCATGTCTTCAGTTCTCCATTGCAATGGAGAAGGTTTGAGCCTCTCGGTATTTTCATTAGCCGTCGCTCGCTGGTCATCAATGCGGTTTTCACGTAGTAAGCTCGTCGCACATTTGACTGACTTCAACCACATAAGTATGTTAGTTTGTTTTCTTCGCGGTATTGTTATTGACCTGTAAAACCGCATGTATTGGTCAAATTTATCGAACTCTTCTAGAAAATTTTGCAATATTGAAATCCTCAAGCAAAGTCCAAAGATGGTTTTGTTTAAGCCACCAAAGTCAATTTACTTTTATAGATTGGCTGATGAAAATGAATGTTAGCAAAATGCAATGAGACTCGCTCTACCCTCTCAATTCTTAACATCCACTACCTTTTTATTTGGTATAGATTTCAGTTGTATGAACGGTGCCACGCCCTCTTGTCCAATACCTAGTCTATTTTTCCAATCGAATTGGGTGACTATATAATAAGCTTGTACCAAGTTTCATTTATGTGCCACGTCGTTAACAAGTGCCACGCCTATTGTCCAACATCCTTCATATTCCAATTGTTTTTGTTTTTTAAATCGGTGAAGCCTAATGCAGGTGAGACTAATGCACGGCAATTGATTTTATCTATTTAGTAGAAGAAGATATAACCAATTGTTGTCATTTATGATAAAATCTAATGTTTGCTTTTTTCCGTGCAATTGCTGCAGATTTTGAAAACCGTTATTGTGACGTTGAACTTACATATCGCAGAATCAAATTCAAAGTTTTCCGGGTGTGCTTTGCCCCAACGCACAAACGAAAAGGTGGAAAGGCGAGCTGTCACATTCTCTTAATCATTTTCTTTATGGTCTCACGTGTGCCAACATCCATTTTGTGTGCCTGTGAAAACACTTTGCATACGTGTCTTGTGTGTCTGTGTAGATTGTGGGTGTGTGTATTGTGCCCAGGCCGCCGGAACCAAACTCCTCTTCATCATGATTCCACAAAAATAATTCGAAAATAGGTGCTGTTATTTTCGAATTACAACAATAAAAACAACAATACTAGCACTTGTGCACAACAAGTAAACAATTAAGTGTCATTGCCCCTCCGAAAAAAAAACACAAATACATAAAACAAAACAAAACCGAACTAAACCAAACCAAACCCAACAAGCAGTCGAAATTCCACATTGAATTCGTCAGTGACGCACTGCGCAACACGGCTGCGTGTGACTGTGGCCCACATGCGCGCCGTGTGCCCCTGAAATGGCGACGGGGGGACACGATGCGCGTAAGTGCCGCACAATTTACCCTTCTGCGACGAGCGCTAAGTGTTTTTCTCACGTGAGCGTGTTTTCGTTGTGTGTGTTTGTGTTTTTTCGTGGTTTTTGCTTTTTAGTTTTCCTTCTTTCCAGGCAGGTGAGCTAACTTGCACCAGCCGTGCAGCGCCTCTATGAAAAGTTCGAATTACGCGCCGACAGCACTTTAGCCGAGGTCAAATTAATTTGGCCAAAGTTTTCCAAACTCAAAGAACAATACGCCGCACGCACACATTTGCGACTTGCGCGGTTGCCGCACGCACACAGACGGGCGTCGACACTCCAACGGTTTGCTGTTTCAGCTGACTGCGCGGGTGCCGCTGAACCGGCCAGCGGTGGCTGTGCACCGCTTGATTTTATTTGGCGAAATGCGTCGATTGAAATTGCAATTTGCACGCCAACGACCAGTTGCTTCCGGTTGGGCGGCGCTTTGCGGCCGCTGTTTGTTTTTAATTTGGTGCAGCGCTGCATGATTTATGCACTGAAATATTTTAATTATGCAAATTTCATGTAATATTTAATGCCAAACAGCGGCGAGTTCAGCCACAAAGCCGAGCACACTCACACACATAAATACATATTAACATATCGAGTATACACATACAATACAATGGTGCGCTATGTATGTATATGTCAAATGGCTCACAGCTGAGCGCTTTTCACTTTGGGCCATCACAAAGCGTAACCAACTTTAATTATAATCGAAACAGCTCGAATATGCTTTGCACGCTTAATCCACTGTTATGAGCTTCCTGTGACAGCATTTCACTGCCAGTGGGCGCCGAAAGACACACAGAAATCCTTCAATTAATTACATTCCACTTCAGCCGCCCTCCGCAGCCTGCGTCCTGACCGCCACTGTAGTTAATCAAATGCATTGTGCACTCGCCACGCGAAACGATAAAGTGGAATTCGGCAGAATTTGTTCAGCTCACTGCCGAGCTGATAATTTTCGCCACTTACGCAC
The DNA here is from genome assembly GCA_963971225.1 of Melieria omissa. Taxonomy (NCBI): domain Eukaryota; kingdom Metazoa; phylum Arthropoda; class Insecta; order Diptera; family Ulidiidae; genus Melieria; species Melieria omissa. The sequence goes on from OZ020267.1 coordinate 120,258,413, forward strand.
TTCAAGCGGTTCGAGTGGCTTCGTAACTTCAACTTAAACTTCATTGACTGCCAAACGTCTCTGCGTATGCATGACAGCTAAATGTAAACTTTAATACGTTCGTCCATGCAGACAATGAGCAGATTTTAGCCATTGGGTGTTTCTATTTATTTTCATGGGTTCTCAATGTGTTTCACATCCAAGAAAAAAGAAAATAAGCTTAGAGCAACAAACATACCAAAGCGACGTTTTGTACTCGTTTAATGAAGTAAGCAAATATTTTCCTTGTCAAGCGTTTGAAATTATCCATTTGAATTATCCGGAATCCAAATGGAACCGAACCCAACAAAGAGTCGAAGCACACAAACATGCGACACTCTAGCGATCAGGGGGCGTAGCCAGAACTTGGACAGGGGCCTAGATTTTTAGACAAGTTAGTATTAAGTGCTTTCCAAATTAAACTGCGCTTTTCAAATTAGGCCTTTTATGGTCAAAATTGACAGTAAAAATTGCTTGATATTTGGTAGACTTAGTTATTACGTCTGAAGTTAAAGAAAAAAATGTTTATGAAAAAATTAGCATCGAACCAATATTAAGTTTTATTTTAAATTTGGTAAATTTTAACCAAACCAAACCCAGTTTATGTCGATGATTGTTACGGAGTTTATTAGTTGTATTCTATACGTGATTTAAAAACAGTCTTAAGAACATAGAAGATGACCAACATGTTCAACCGAATTGAACTGAACATGTCAACTGAAATCAGCCGTCAACTGATCACCGCAGATTCCACCAACACTATGCATGAATTCATCAAAAATAGCACAAAATCTTAATTTAAATTCTTGAAGGTAGATTTAGACATCTCAATAACATCAATTGATCGTATTTAACTGAACATTTAGCTATTGAAAAATGTGTGCATGGCTTGCTCTGCGCAAGTTGACTGACGCCATCTCATCGATCGACACTTGCAACCGATTTTTTTTTTACTAAAAGTCAAATTTAAAACTATAATCCCATTTTCGCCTGATGCGGCACCATGCAACTTTCATGTTTTCGATTTACCTATAACAAGAAAGAATTATGAGGCGATCCAAAAGGCTTGCACTAATATGCTGAAAATCTCGGCCGACTATCTAAAACACTCATTAGACATGCAAATCGCTTAATGTGTAAAAGCTTTTCTAGTTGCCTTTTCGTTAATGTGTCAATGTGTTGATAAATAAGAGGCTATGAGGGGTTTCTGACACCCAAACGCCCGTTTGGCTGCGCCCTTGCTACAAACATTTAACCAAACACCGCTCGGTCGGTATTGACTGTGCAGCGTTCAAGCCGGAATCGTTTTTGATCCAAAAGAAAAACCACAACGCCCAGACCACTCCGTTGTAACACAAGCGAAAGGCAACATTCCCTTTTGCCGGAGCATAGCAAATCTATGAAGACACTCTTGAGATCACAAGGAGGCCATTATCCATCATTCAAGTGAAAGAGTTGAGAAAACTGAACGTTTGGCGGGAGCCATATGCCGTCGTGTGGCAGTTGCCGCAAAGCACGCGTGTTTCATTTCAACGAATACTCAAAGTGTGCTCCACAAATTGCGGAAGGCATAGCTCGACCACGGACTAGAAGCCACTTGAACGCCATTGAACAACACCCTGTAACATAAACATATGTTCACACAAATTTACATACGTACACTCGGAAAGTATTGTTCCAAAGTCGTGGGAGTCATTACCAAAGAATGCGTTATACCAATTTAAGGAAAAAAATTTGAGGAATTATTTTAAGTGTTTTTTGATTGAAATAAAAAGTCGTTGACAAATATTTAGTTGAATAGTTAGTCATTCGCATGAAAACCTATTCGTGAAGAATACTAATGAGTTTTCGTGTATAGAGCCACAGAATAGTTATTATATATTTAGGGAAAACAAAATGATTTTAAACTCATCCAACTAAAATAAAATATTCATTTTATGTTTACAATTCGACAATTTATTCGATACCAATTTCGAAAGTACTCACATTGTATACAAAGGAATTTTTGTCAGATTGTCATTGACCGAAATTACTCTTCTCATAAAGTTCCTTCCTAGTTTGAACAGCGTTCTCGATGACCAGATTTGTTTGGCGATGTTGCAGGGTGTTTTACACCCAGCAATGGTGAAGGAGGGGAAATTTCACCGATTTGTGTTGCAAAGTTCGCTGGTTCACTCACTAGTGTTAACTTTTCCTCATGGTTACGCCCACTAGCAGCCGTTCTTTTCTCCCTCCGACAATTTTGACTGATTTGTATGAGTGTAGGTACTTTTCAGAGCGTGCGCCTGTAAAATGGCAGACAGCCAGACTACTTGAGCGCCCGGCACATGGATCCGCAGGGTCTGTCCGCTGATGCATACAAAATCCCAACAATATTTACGCAGGCTGGCACACACTGTTGCACATTCATTTTCCCAGTTGCACACATCACAAAATCAACAGCAACGCAAATCCACTGCAGCGAACCAATAAAGGCCGCCATCCCGCCGCACATCATTCAATCATGACTAATTAGGGCGCAATAAATAAAAACGCAGCTACTGATTCCTATTGCTGCGCTCCATCCGCCGCCCTGTCAGCGCCGCAAGCCAGTGCGGCATTTGACACATTGCCGCTTGTGCCGCAGTGCACTTGTGCGGACGGGTGCAAGCGATGCGTCGGGCGCACGCGTGTGTGTTGTGTCAATAAGCGCGGCCGAGTGCGACTGCAGCTAACGGCACAATCGTAATCGCGACTTCGATACAAAACAGAGCCAAACAAACACGCAGCCAGCCAATAACAACAATAAACAATGGCAAGCCCCAAATCAACAACAGCGAGTGAAGTTCGATTGAAATGTCGAGATTTCAACTTTAAATTGCGTAAAAACAAAGAAGCGTCTTGCTTGGAATGCCTTTGTTGTGGCTGTTGATTATTTTCGGAAATCAGGACGCAAACAACACAAGGGATCCAATCGACTTTTAATCGAAAGTATAAGTCAATTAATTGCGTAACTGTACTTGGCTGGAATGTGATTTAGCAGCTTTTGGAAGCGACCCAAAATATCAGAGAGGTAAACAATTATTCTTAGACTGCCCTAAATATGCAGAAACTTGCATTGTTAGTTTGTCAACAATTTAATTTACTGCAATACGGATTTTATGGTATCACGACGAAATGACGCCTGCAGATTGCTTTTGAGTTGGAAAATCTTCGTGGACTGTTGAATGCGTTCGTTCGACAACATAATTCGTTTTTGTTGTATGATAAAAGGAACCAGCGGCTTCGTCGTGCTTTCTATAAAGAGCTGATTCTTAATATCTGATCTTTGATATTAATGATCTGATCGGTTGATTTGATCTGATGATTAATATTTTCATTTCCATCGTTGCTACGATGAATGGATGGATGGATGTGAGGGTGGGCAGGAAGGCTACAAGCCTTCCATAGCACTCAGTCCATTTCAGACCATTGTACTCTACCCATGGGGGATAGGGAAGGAAAATAAGAGTAATATCTCATATTTTACCCGTTTTTGAAATGCGTATGCAACACTGTCTTTCCAACATATGTTACAGCACACATTTCAAGCGGATGGGGAAAGGGGGAGGAGGCCTACAGTTTAGCGCCGAATCCGAACGGCGATTGGCAGTTTTTCGTTCACACTTGGAGGTTTTGCCATTGCTTGCCAAGAGCGCACTTGTGCGATTCTTGTAATTCTCATCTGCTTCATGTGGATAGCGATAGAAGTAGATGAGCGTTTCACCAGCCCGAGCCAGGAATCGAACCTGGAGCATTTGGTATAAGAAGCCAGCGCGCTACCCGCTGGACTATCGAGGCCGACCAATTTGCTACGTTGCCACAATACTGGAATAATTTCCTGGCCTAGATGCTTACTTTGCAATCCTTCTCTCAATCGAGCAGTGCGGGTATAATCTATAAAGTATCTATTATTGTTGAACACACTGTAACTCTCTGAACTGGGATTAATGATGCTTCGAAACGTTTATTCTTCTATTCACAACTTTACTGTACTTTTTGTCTTCAATTTCAACTTCCTTTAAGCTTCATGAAGATTTTATCAAAATGTTGACAACTCTCAATTTATGCCGATTACCGCTATTCATCGGTAAATAGTTAACTAAAGTAAATTTAACTAAAGTGTACAAGTATGAGTACCTGATAAAATTCAAGACTGAACTGCATTCTGAATGAAGCTTTGCACCATGGGTTACCACTCTTAGTACAAAGTTTGGCCCCACTGACTCTGCGTACCACGTGGCCAAAACAAAAATTTCCGCATGCGAAAACTAAAAAAAACATCGTTAGATAACTCGATATGGGGAAAACAGTTAAACGAAGTGTTAAACAATGAAGGCAAAAGCAAAGCATATGTAACAGGCAAACAAGTTTATAAAACAGAAAATGTATAAAGCAAAAAGCCAACAATTTGAGTTAATAACGCGTAATGGTTTTTCTTCGGCATCTGTCTGTTCTTCGCTTCTTCTTGTTCACTTCGTTTCCATTTTTGCATTTGCTACACGTCAACCTATATACCTATAAAAATACAACAACAAGAGCAATGAAATCTATTACCATCGCAAGTAACTGCTGCCGTAACAGCAGCAACAACAACGGCCACCACAAGCAAATACGAGTACAAATTGCACTGGCAAATTGTGCTGAAAATTACAAACGTTTGAAAAATTCACATGTGAACCGTGCAGTTATGGCGGCCGCTCTTTACACAGTCGCGGCTGTTGGCATCGTCTCGGTGCCGGTGTTGCTGCGGTTTCGGCAGCCGCTGCTGGTGTCGCTTGGCGTTGGTAAATATTTGTACCCACTTGCCGCACATACCTAAACACACACACACACATGCATAGTTGCATAGATATGTACTTAAGTTGGCTTGTTCTCTTCGCCGACATGTCGACGGATTTTACCTTCTTCGTTAATTTGACACTAAATTGCCGCGTTTGTTGTTGCTTTCATTTTTCACATCTGATGTTTTCCCTTTTTCTGCGGCTCGCTGAGGGAAAAACGTAAGTCGTGGCAATGTTGTATACCGAAAATGGGAGTGAATTATGTGGTAAATGTGTGTCGCTGCTGCTGCTGTCACAAAAGTTGCGCCACATTAGTGCAAAAATGCGTGTGTTCGGCTGTTCCACATTGCGAGCGACGATAATTGCCACGACAATGATCGCTGTTGCAGACATTCGCAGTTTCTCGCATCGCGGCGTCTATGTGTGTCCGTCCGTTGTGCGCAAACGTTTCACTCGTACGCACCACACGCAGCCGCTGCTTGGAGCGAGCTGAAATTCAATTAAACACTCCAGCACAGACGGCAATTCGCTCCAGAAGCGCCTCTTCATTCGGTGTTCATAATTTTGCCGCAATTTCATGGCATCTGGAGCAGAAAGCATTAATTCCAATTCGAATTTCGAACATGCGAAATGTTGGCCCGCTAATGCCGAAATATTATTCTTCAATCACACACAGTACCTGACAAAATAATTCTGAATTTTTGTTTTTAAAAAAAAATTAAGTATAAATTCTAGCAATAACTCAGCGGTGTAACTGTCCGTCTCTGACCAGGAGAATACTTCATTGACTTCAAGAGTCAAAGTTACCAATCTTTGCCCAACATACGACAACTTTAAGGGGCATCCGCCATCAAATCTATGGCAGTACAACAGGCCTTTTCTGGCCTATGAAATTCTCCCACAATTCAATGTATAGAACTTCAGGAAGATGCTGAACTTATTTTTATTTGAAAACTTCTGCTCTCTGTGAAAGGATCTGAAGATCACTGCACTTTTGTGCCAGTGTGTGTGTGGTACGGATTTTGTTATTTTGAGACATTTTCGGAATTTTGTTACTAATCAGGAATTCCAAAATCGATTTAGCTCTAAAATAAACAAATATAGAAATTACTACAGTGGTATCTGGATATAGTGAACTAATTATTGCAAGGCCTGTTCACTGTATTGAGGTTGTTTACTATATCAAGGTTAACATTTTTGTTCAAAAACTCGTTTTATTTGCTCAAAATACACTTTTTGTTCTTTGCTTGAAAATTGTTTTCTATATTTTGAGGCTCGATGTGAAAATTTGGGTGTTCACTATATAGGGAGTTCACTATACCCAGACACGACTGTAATAGCAAAATGGCTGCGAAACATGAGCACTCTTATGCAGAGTTGCCATATAATGACAAAGTACTTAATATAAACAATTTTTTGCCCTGGTCAACATTCAGTTGATGTCGCTATACATAAGTGGCTCTAAAAGTACACCTGAGTCATCAAGATAGACAGTATAGACAAAAACAAAAATAAAATCGAATCTTATTAAAATGTTATGGTTATGGTTAATATTGCACACTGCACACATTGTCAATATTATCCATTTATGGGTGTTTAAACCGAATGTGCCGCAATTATTTTGTATCGAACATTGCGTTTTAATCGATGTAATGTGAATCATAATTGAAAAAATTAACTTTTTTTTTAGTGCATCCGGATTAGTCAGCACAGTTTATCAAATTTTATTTGATTTATTTAAACTATTTTTTAATTGTAATTTGTTTAATTGTAAACAGAATGCAATTTAATTTATTTGAACCAGAAAAATGTTCAACATTAGCTGAAACCGTAATTTTTTTGGTGTTAAATCTAATTGTGACACAAACTTTTACTAATCAATCAAATTATTTTTCATTTTGATATGCAATAATGGAAATTGGAGAATTTCATGAATGCGATCGGGGAGAAGAGAGGAAGCACTAGTAATCCCCGCGCGACATAATTAGTCTGGCAATGAAATATAATCGCCGCCAACTACCCACACTTTGCATTTCATGGGCCGTTTGCCTCCACATTAACTTCACGCTGTCGCGCGTCTCCGACAATTTCTCTTTAATCGTTTCTGTTGATGTTTTCCAGAGCGCCGATTGTGTACGAGTGCTCAATGATGGAATGTCATTGTTCAATGCGCCGCGTTCACACTGCGCGCAGTGCATTGCCCGTGTGACGGTTTCTCCGCAATCATCTGGGCGCTCAAATATTTATGATTTTTTAGTATGTTTTGCTCGTGTGATGGCGTTTCTTAATGCATTTTCAAAGTTGCGACTAAACGATGTAGACGCATTTTTAATTATAGTATTTTCATTGTTAAATTTTCTCTAATTTTTTTCATCTTTTTTATTGCAGGTAAATTGACTTGAATTTGCATCTCTATGCAAGCGGAAAATATGTGTGGTAAAAGATGTAGATTTTAAGCAACAACAACAACAACAAGCATTATAAAGCAGCACATCACATCGATCCATCGATGCAGCTTCGGCCGGAAGATTGCTCCATTCTACAAATGTTCTATCTACGCCACAGCTGGCGAAGCTGGCTGCAAGCACAGATATAGCTATATGTATAATGTCTACATATGTGTAGAAGAGTACACATATGTATATGGGTCAATTGAACTAACGGCAATGTTAATTAAGCGATATGCAAAGCAACAAATTCACTGAAAGTGCAGGTTTCAGTCTGCATGCATCGAGCACACGCTGGAAAACAGGCTGGCAGCGAGCGCCGCTCGCATTCGCCTGTTCTGACATACAAACATACAAATGTACATACATATGTGCACATTGTAAATAGTTTGAATGGTAAATTGTAATAACAGTGCAAAATATGCTCTCATTATTAATTTTCCACTACTATCAAAACGTTTACCATTTGCTCCAAGTCAAATAAGTGGTCCTCAATACGTAAACATAGAAAATTCATATCAATTTATCAAATCAGTTTTTTAAATTCATACCAGCAAGGCCTGCAGGCATCCAAGACGAGTATGTGGGCCTATTCTGGAGAGCAATTTCTTAGCAGCTATGGCAAAGATTGTTGTTTTCATTGCCCTTAAAAATCCAAGCAACGCCACTTACTCCATTTCTGTCCATTTATTTTTTTTTTTATCAAACCTCACAATGTGAAGGACGAATCGCCACACAACAACAAAAAACATTTGTACTAACCATTACACATTACCTCAGCCGTTACATTACGATTTACTGATAATTATAAACTTTATTTAAATTTACTTTAGATTTCGAAAAAAGTTCAATTCATATTAAAAAGTTATGTATATAAAAACTTAACGACTACGCGCCTAATGAAATACAAATTACACTTTTCCAATTTCACTCAAGTGAAGTGGAGCGAAACTCGACGAGCTCGACTCCATCATTAACACCCCACGCCCCAGGTTCAGCGGTCAACTAAGGTACGCAGCTCGAATCGAACAGGGTGTGGCTGCAGCGAGCGACGCACGGCGGTATGGTCGATGCCATAAATCACCACATTAAATAACAATTTATAACCTATGGCTGCAATTTCACTCTTGCGCTCACACACACGCAACAGAATCTCTCCAATTAGCACAACACAACGCCAGCCAGCGAAGACGACTGCACAATCACAGCCGGCAAAGCAAATTTGCGAGCTGGTCAGGAGCGCTTTTAGTTTGATTTTTTGCGCTTTACATATTGCCGCATTTTGGCCCTTAGGGCTGCTCGAGTGCGGCCACAACCAACAACAACAACAAACAAAAAGTCAACACAGCAACGCAACGCTTCAGCATAACTTTTTCGCTGCCTTTCCGCTGATAGTTGGCGCGATCGAGTAAAAGTGGTAATTGCCAATGTTGCAGCCGTTACCAGTATTGTTGTTGTTTCACTCCGCTATGAAATCATAATTAAGAGCACTTTTGCGCTGCACATTTGCAGCAACGGTTCGGGGTGAGTTGTTTGTTGTTTATGGCGTTTCTGCGCTGTTAAGTGCGCATTGCCGTCGCGCTCGACAATGGGTCATTTGTTGGCAGCCACCGGCGTGCGCCTTGAACACTTCATTGTGGCTTTTTATGTTTCGCTTTTAATTTTTCCAAATGTCGTTCTTGAGCGGCCACAGCAGCGCAACTTCGCGCACAGTCCGTTAGGGGAGCCGAAGCCGTGAGGGCGGGGCGAGCGCACATTAGCGGTCAAGCGGCGCCCACTCACTGCCACTGTCGCTGCTGCTGCTGTCGCTAATGCGTTCAATTACCCAACACCAGACTATTTAAATTCAATTAGTCGCGGTTGGCGCAGCAAAATTGTTTTTGTACGAAATTTCCAGTCTCCAATGCCCGAGAGCCGCGTCGGCTGCTGGCACTATCGATTTGTTGTTGGCTCTTGGCCTCATTGGGTACGCGCGCGCGGAGTTTCTAAACCGTCCATCAATTGTTGCGCTAGAAATACGGTGGACTCCACCTATTCGCTGTGCTCCTTGGGGTCCATCATCACATTGGTATTCTAATGCTTCGGATTTCAGCGGCGGCCAATGCAGCGAATGCATTGACCGATGGCCGCACTGATTCATGTCTCATGTGCACCAAATCAACGCAGCGGCCCCAATGCGACTGCCGCTTTCCCCAAATCCGATTGTTTCTGCCGTCCGCTCTGACTCATTGGCGAGCGGCGCGTGCCGCAGCCCCACTTCAAAAACTCTCGTCAAGCATAAGTCCGTCCGGCCGACAGTCAACTAATCAGCCAGTTGGCATCTTCCGCCAACTTTGCCTGTGTTTCGCGGACTTGCTCAATTATGAATTCAGTACACTTGACCTCGTATCTGAGTGTAATTACGTCGTATTGCATCTGCTTTGGGGCAGCGTTCTGAAGCCGCAATTATGCCCGGAATGCGTTGTTATTGGCGCGATGCGATGTTGCGCGGAGTAGCGCACTGCTCTGCTTTGTTGCGGTTGCGAGTAGGCCGAGGTGCGGCGCGGCGTGGCGTATGAGTAATTGGATCAATTATTCACCAAGTGCTCGTTAAGTAGCTCAGCAATAACTGCTCACTGTTTACTGCGTGCGTGCCGGCAGAGCTCTGTGCATTGCATCGACTTGAATTTGAGTTCATGGCTGCTGCGTTGGGTGGGTCCAGACACAATGCCGGCGCAACTGCTAAAGTCGCGCGCCGAACAAATTTGATTGTTTTAGCTTTGGTTGATTTGTTTGGCATGAAGCTTTCCGTTGCGCTACCTGAGTCAGCTGTTGCCATGTTATGTTCGGTTAGTTCACGTCTAATTCGCTTTGTCACACATTGGAAACTGCGAAAACTCAAAAACGCACTAGTGACTTTTCATCAGCGTACACGCTCGACAAATTAGAGTGGCGGCTGCCATTTCCTGCTCCAGCACAACTCGATCGCACTGGCAAATTTGCCGTTTCGTTGTTTCATATTTGTCTCATTACAAATATTGCAATTTGTCACGTGCCGGAATTGTTGCAGTTGCCGCTGCTGCAGGATGTAATTAAGCGAAACGTGGTTTAACGAACAGCAGCGCTGCCGGCAGCTGTAAAACTCCACTTCACGCAACTCGCTTTGTCAAAATGCAAAATGTATTATTTCGGAATAATTTGTGTTTTTTTAACCAAAGAGAGAGAAGGCAGTTTGCTTGATGCAAAGACAATTGAAATTAACACAAATAACCAACTTTTTAGAGCAATTAAAAATTGTAATTCACCATTAATGTGTCTACTCACTTACTTTTTAATTAGAATTTGATATTTCGAATTACGGTTTTCAACACTCAGAACTTTTGTTTGTAATGTTCTTTTGTTTCATTAGTTAAAGATGATGTAAATTTTCAAAGCTGCGTTTAAAAATAATGTCTATAACTTTAGGCTAATATGTATCTAAACTGTTGTGTGCATATAGTTGAGGAAAATATTTGCTATGTAATTAAATGTTTAATCTTTCCCAAAAAGCTAGTAAGCTTTCAATTTTCTCATCATTGTATTTGGTCAACTTTGAATGAACTCCTTTTTAGAAATATTGTTCATTTTTGTTAATGTTCTTCTTCTTGACTGGCGCTAACTCGTTTTGTTAATGGTTTTCGTTTAAAATCTAAAAAAATAAATAATATAATATAAATAAAATATATATAAATACATAAAAAAAGTCAGTGACAAAGTATACTAGCTCGTTCTGAACCAAAAATCGTCTTTCTTTAAACAAACTTCTATCTTTTTATATGATTTTTATATGATGCACTGCTCACAACTTTTTTGTGGATGTAGAATGTAGTGTATGTAGTATGTAGCAACTAACTATAAGGACGGCAGCACTAATTAGCTCTTATGGAAGCTCGTCGTTGAAGGCACATGTTGGTTGGTTGGTTGGTTCAAGTGGCGATGCTCCAGCATCCAATTAGCGCGTTAGCGCCGTTTTGATACCACTATTCCCGGTAGGTCCTTGTCCTGTGCTGAAGAAAGGCGACCCAACAATATGCGCCAACTACAGGGGTATCAGCCTACTTCCCATTGCATACAAGGTCCTGACGAGCGTATTATGTGAAAGACTAAAGCCACTCGCCAAGGCGCTGATTGGACCTTATCAGTGCGGCTTTAGACCTGGTAAGTCCACCATCGACCAGATATTCACTCTACGCCAAATCCTGGAGAAGACCCATGAGAACCAAATCGATACACACCATCTCTTCATCGATTACAAGGCAGCATTCGATAGCCCGATAAGGGATCGCCTATATGCCGCATTGTCTGAACTTGGTATCCCTGCAAAGCTCGTTAGACTTTGCAGAGCGACGTTGAGCAATACGCGCAGCTCCGTCAAGGTTGGAAGTGACCTCTCCGACCCCTTTGATACCGTTCGAGGTTTCAGACAGGGTGATCCTTTGTCCTGCGACCTCTTCAACTTCACCATGGAGAGTGTTCTGCGCAAGGCCGGTGTACATCGTAATGGCACAATTTTCAACAAAAGTGTCCAGCTCCTTGCTTACGCTGATGATATTGATGTCATCGGACGTAACAAGCGAGATGTCACCGCTGCCTTTGCGGCTATCGAAAGAGAATCTGCCAAAATGGGTCTGGTGGTAAATGAGGGCAAGACGAAGTATATGCTGTCTACACGCAGGGACTCGCAGCGGCTAGGGTCTCACGTCGAGGCCGACAGGTATGCTTTTGAAGTTGTCAAGGAATTCGTCTACCTTGGCACCGCCATCAACAGCAGCAATGATGTCAGTCTGGAGATAAAGCGAAGGATAACTCTTGCCAACAGGTGCTACTACGGTCTCGGTAGGCAATTGAGAAGTAGAGACCTCTCTCGACCGACAAAACTTGCACTCTATAGGACGCTTATCTTGCCCGTGCTCCTCTATGGCGCTGAAGCATGGACAATGACACGAAACGACATAGCGGCCCTTGGAGTGTTCGAGAGGAAGGTGCTTCGCAAAATCTTCGGCCCTGTTCGGGTTGGTGACGACTATCGCATACGAACCAATAACGAGCTGTATGAGCTGTATAAGGACATGGACGTAGCGCAGCGAATTAACATCCAGCGGCTACGCTGGCTCGGTCATGTCTGCCGCATGGACGACGAAGCTCCGGCGAAAAAGGCATTCGATGCGATGGTTGGAGGTCGACGGCGAAGAGGGAGGCCGTGTCTCCGGTGGAAGGACCAAGTGGAAGAGGCCCTGGTATCTCTTGGTGTGACCAACTGGAGAAGGCGCGCGCGAAGCAGAGGCGCCTGGAGAGAAGTTTTGCGGCAGGCCGTAACCCGATAACGGGTTGTTATGGCCAGTTAAGTAAGTAAGTAAGTATTCCCGGTAGGTACCCTAAGGTATATTGTGTGGTGTCATCTGGACCTATATGTATTTATCCGTACATATCTTTATATCCAGTCCGAGAGGTTAATGAACGAGAGTAGTGAGTTTACGCTGCACTTCGCTATCTCCTCGAAACTTTGAAATATCGGTTTTCCCAGCGTTTTCCATCTCCTTCTTGCTAAGGCCGGACAGGCGCAGAGGAAATGGTGAACGGTTTCTTTCTCATCCGGGTTTTCACAGCTGTGGCAGCTGGTGTTGTATGGTATCCCCATTTTTGCCGCGTGCTCTCCAATGGGCCAGTGGCCAGTGATGACTGCCGTCAGTCTTGCCACATCCCGTCGGCCTTTGTTCAAGAGCTCCGCGGTCCTATTTTTATCGTATGTTGGCCACAGTGATCTGCTGATCCTGTAGGATTCCATCCTCTGCCATCTAGTGTTGGCTTTGGCGAGGAAGTCCTTCGAGACCCCGTTCTTGATAGAGCCCATTGGGGCGTGAACCGTCAGCGCCTCGCTCTCATCAAGAGCGGAGCCTCTTCGAGCCAGCTCATCGGCTCTTTCGTTCCCGTCAATGTTGTTGTGCCCTGGCACCCATATCAGGGTAACTCTGAACCGCTGAGCCAGCTCTATCAGGAGATTCCTGCATTCCCGCACTAGTTTTGACGATAGAGTCGACGATTCCAGTGCCTTAACCGTAGCTAGGCTGTCGGTAAGTATTGTTATGTGACTTTTGTAAGATGTGTCCACCAATGCCATCTTGCACGCTTCTCTGATAGCGAGCACTTCCGCCTGGAAAACGCTTGCTGTGTTGGGGAGGCGGAAAGACACGTTTATCTTTAGATGTTCGGAGAAAACCCCCGCTCCTACTCCGCATTCCATTTTGGAGCCATCAGTATAGATTGTGGTACTCAGGTTATTTAGGATGTTCCCTCTCCTCCATTCTAGACGAGAGGGGGTACGGATATCATAATTTCTCCCAAAGACCATGGTAGGAATTGTATAATCCGTCGTTGTAGGTAGGCACCTTTGCCCTTGTGATAAAAGACTGCCGTGGCCATACGGTCTGTCCTTCCAGCAACCCGTTTCTCTCAGTCTCAGAGCACTGAGCGTTGCGGCCTTCATAATATGCAGATCGACGGGGAGCAGGTGCGTCAGCACGTTTAGTGCCTCTCCAGGGCAGGATCTAATCGCTCCCGTAGTTCCGGTACAAGCTGCTCTTTGTAGTCTACCGAGTTTGGTGGTGTTGTATTCCCTCCTGAGGGCTTTCCACCAGACCAGAGCTCCGTATGATAGTATTGGACGTACAACCATCTTGAACATCCATATCATTAAATTTGGTCGGAGGCCCCACCTCCTCCCTATCATTTTCCTGCAGGAGTATAGTGCAAATCCTGCTTTGTTTATTCTGTGCTCTATGTTAAGCCTCCAGTTCAGCTTAGGGTCTAGAATTACCCCGAGATATCTGGCACTGGACGAAAGGGGTAGTGTTCATGTAGTTCAGGTAGGCACATGTTCAAAAACAAATTTATCCGGTAGAGCCTTGACAGCTCTTTGAAAGTGTCATTAACGACAAATTAGCATTTTGTGTCAAAAATCGTATTTGCCCGAATCAGCATGGCTTCGTACGTGGCAGATCAGCTGTTTCCAATCTATCGGGAAGCAAGTCGATACGATCTACACTGATTTTGCCAAAGATAGAATTCGATAGAGTGTGCCATTCTGTTTTGATTTCAAAACTGCCTTCCTGCGGCTCCATTCTTCATTTCTTCGATCGATAAAATCATGTTTTAAGAATCGGCACTGTCTTGTCACAGTTGGACGACAGCTCTTCTAAAACTTGTTTGTTGCTACTTCTTGTGTCCCCCAAAGCAGCATATCAGGTCCACTGTTGTCTGTATTGTTTATAAATGGCATTGGCTCCTCCACTTACTAAATATGACCTTAAAAAGACCTTGAGGTATATGCGGTAGTTAGAAGCTAAACGGATTCTTCTGCCCTGTAATCATATTTTGATAACGTTCAAACTTAATGCAATCAAAATCATCTGTTTCACATATTTTCATATCACGTACACTAGAAAGCTTAACTCTCTGCGTTTTTTGTATCTCATTTCTGATTCAGAGCTGCAAACGTCTAATATAATTTAGGATTTGGATGTTTTTTTCAACGAAAAACATTGTTTTTCAAGCCATTTTGACTTCATTTTAGCCAAATCATCTTTTCCGGATCCTTACACTTTCAAACTTCTATTTATGGTTTTTGTACGATCAAGGCTGGAATAATCTTCATTTATTTGGAGACCTTGTCAGGCGACCCATATCAATCGATTAGAGCGGATCCAAAAGGTTTTCATTAAAATTTCCCTGCGGTCTTGAAATTTCTCTGAGCCCTTGCCGTCTTACAAGTCTTGCTGTCCAGGCGAACGTTCTTTGCAAGGTCTTGTCTGCTAATTTTTATCTTTGGGCTGCCCTGCTGTTCTTGCAAAAATCGGGTTTAATGTTTCTATGCGGTAACTGCAGCTTACAAACCCTTTTTTCTTTGCTTATGCAGGTCAAACTTTGATTGCCAGGCTCCGATTGTGCGCGTTCTCTCGGAAATATGACTTCGATGCAGCTCCACCAAAGGAAATTCATTTGAATAGAATAAGATCAATCACTCAGGCCATTTGTTACAACTCTTTGTTTTTGTTTTTTTATCGTTATCTTTTATTTTTTTTATTATTGCATATTGTTTACTCTTTTAGTCAGTAAGTTAATAATAATGTATGTAATATGTAATAATAATAATAACGCGTGCGAATTTTTTACAAGGTTGGCACAGTTTTGTGCCGATTCCGAACGGCGAGTTGGGAGCTTTTTCATAGGAACTTTTACTCTCAGAGGTTTGCCATTTCCTGCTGAGAGGACAGCCGCCGAAAGAAAAATGTTTGTTTTTCTTTTTTTCGGTATTAACGCAACGTAGTCTTGAACCTGGGTTCGAGCGTCGCATTTGACGGCGGCGCTGGCTAGTGAGCTTCGACGGCGAAGTTTCTATGAACATTTGACTAATAAATCAAATCAAATCTTCGTTTGAGAAGAACTAAACGCCTGTAAAAGAGTCAGAGCTGCTCTCACTTATATTTAGCCAGCAAAGTTAATGAATTAGAGAGTGAAAAAGAAAAGTCGAGACTCGAATTATGATGAGAAATTACAAAATTGATGAATGTTTTTTAATAACTTTCCCTAATGACGCGGTTGCCATACATACATACAAACGTGGCTTATGATATGTTAAATGTTTATATGTAGCACGCAGACACCATACCACATAATAACTTTCCCACATTAAAACAACACTAAACTTTTATCGAATTGATTGCATCGCCTAAAAACTTACTGTCAATTTGTGAATATATTGTGGGCGAAACTCGTCTTCTTCTTGAACCTCATATTTTTCCATATGCGTTGATCAATCAGTTTTCCTAAGTAAAAGTAGTGTTGCAGTAATTGATTGCAGCATTTTTGGGGAACAATGATCGAAAACTTTCGAAACAAATGAAGAGGGGCGGCGGCTTACAACTGAAACATCGTTTTTAATTAGTGACGCGGCGAGGAAACACCAACAGCTCGCTTGCATATGCAGCCGGTGAGCGGCCACTTGATTAAGCTAATACATGATGCTTTCAGCGGATTATTTCACATTTTCATGATTTAATTTCCCATTTAACAGGTGAAGCTAATTATTTGAAAATCATATTTTCTCCACCAGACGCCGAGTCAGCGCGACGAGCGCAAACTTTCTTTCCAGCGCGGCTGGGTCCACACACCTCACATCGACTTACAGCAAAACTCTGTACAGCCGACAACAATCAGAAGAAATCACAAGTGATTGCTGCTGCTGTTGTTATTGCTGCTGCTGATGATGATAATGCGATAATACTTGAAATTCTTGTAAACACGCATTACAATGATAAATTGCCAACTCAGGGGCGTAACTCTCGGCTCGTGAATTACAAATCGAATCAGCGACGAGCGCTGACCGCGGCCTACTCACGAAAATGAAAGCGGACCGCAGCCACTGCAGCGCGGCACCGATGCGTTTGCGCCTGCGCGCGTTTGTCAATTAAATAAACAAACACACGCCGCGCAATGGACGCAAATGAATAAATAAAAACAAATCACTGACAAGGCGCTTTCTCCAGCGGCGTGTAATTTATGGAATGCCAACAGGCGCCTGCCAAACGTCAGCTGCGCGAGTGGCAGCGGGCGCGCAGCGAGTGCGACGCTCAATCAATTAGCATCCGTGGACTTGTGTGGACAGAAGCCTCTAAGCGTTCACTCGTGTGGGTACACAGGTGAGCGCAGCTCTCTGCCCGGTGTTTGGCTCAGTACACTCAGAGCAGCGCGGCATAAACTCTCGATTTTCAATGCGACCTCCAAGAGGACGAAACAGTCACACCGCTTTGTTGTTGTCAAATTGCAGCATTTCTCATTAGTTGTCTGCCTTGTTGCAGCATTTTGATGTCTGGCCGCACAGCAACCGAACGAAATTGCCTGAAATTCAGAGTTCACGCCCCATCGACACTCGATTCGGAGCTCGGTTACGGCTTCTCTCATTACCACTTCTTAAAACTAATCGTTGTGTGTTTGTTCTGCCACTGCCATCGTTGTTGTTATAGTTTTTGTTGTGCCGTTACTAGTTTCAACACTTCATTTTAAAAATCCCTGGAACGGCGGTGAAAGGTTTTCACAACTCAGCGCTGCACTCATGCAGACACACACACACACATACATAAACACAACAAAACACACTCACACAAATTAACTTTTTGAGGTCAGCAACCGAGTGCACGTTTTTCGCTCGTTGCTTTGCGCAAAGTCGCTTAGATGGTTTGCCCCTTCCCGTTGCTGCCCGCGGATGCGTCTTCTTTCTTTGCCGTTGTTGTGTTTTGGTCCTCGTCTTTGGCGCGAAACGCATTGCGGCACGCAGCGCAAAGGGCAAAGTGAAGGACAGTGGAACCGGGGCGTTTTATCGCGCGTCAAAGGCACAAATGCACTTTGCGTTGCAGCTGCATTTGTGCGCTGGCGAATTTTCAATTTGCTCGCTCCCCGCTGCCCGGCGTTGCCCTTTTCGTGTGTTTACTCATGCAGGCGATAGCCAAAACAACAGTGCCAACAACAAAAGCAAGCGCACAAAACTAAACTGACGGAAAATAAGAAACGCGTTGCGTTGAGAAATGCATGTTGTCAATCGCGTGTCCTTGCTGGCTAATATCGAAAAAAAAACAACTCTTATAAAAACAAAACAAAAAAACAACTTTCATAAAACTATCCCCTCTTATCTCCAGCCCCATAAAAAGGCACGTTGTCGTATTTACCTTTCCACCATAGTTCTGCATTTCCATTTTCTCCATTCTCTACTTACATCTACCACTTAAATTAGCTTCCACTGTGCTCACTGTTTTTTCACAAGGATCACATTTAAGGGGGTCGTCTAGTGTGAAGGCCGTATTTTTATGCCTTTTTTGACAGTCATTATTAAAAAAACCGTTCAAGTAAAATAACTTTTGAATTTTATTTCTTCGTTGAGTACATTTCGACAAAGTTTTATAATTATTTGAAGCCAATCTATTGATTAGTATCGGAGTTACACCACTCAACAGGAAGACGTAAAAAAAAAAGTTGCTCCACTGCTGCCATGATTCCGGGCGTTGTGATTATCTGAAATCAAAAAACCAAACGCCATTTCATTCCTGAGACTTCAAACTGCAAATTGAGCTAAAAGAAAGTTCGAATTCCAAAAAAAAGTATTTTTTTGCCTAAACATAAAAAAAATATGAGTTTTTCGACTATTTTTCACGTGCATATAATTGAAGAAAAAAAAAAGTAACGAAGCAATCTTAATTCTTTTAGCTTAATTTGTAGTTGGACATGTACTCAAGATGGTGTAAAAATTTGAGCATTAATAGTTAAATAGTTTTTGAGATATCGTGGCAGCAGTTTTGAAAAAACGTGTTTTGAGAAAAACGCGTTTTTAAGTTGGAAGTTGGAGGTATGCGCTTCGCATACCTACTCCGGTTTACAAGTGCAACTTGATAACGGCTTCGAATTTACAAAAATCCATTTATACACGTCTTCTAAACATGTTTTAGAAGTGATTTATGAAAAAAAAACAAAAACGATTTTTTTGACCCGTCACACTAGACGACCCCCTTAAGGCCGAATTACTCACACATTTCTCTGAAACACTTACAAATACTTGTTCAACGTATTCTCTTACAAAGGTTTTCCACGAAAAACGTATCTGAATTTGCCTTTGACTCTATAAAAAATTTACGGTTTTTGGTCAAACGGGCATCGTACTTTTAGTCAATAATGACATTGAAAATTTCAAAAACTTCTCGACCAACTCCAATGATGTTTCATTGTTGCACAAAGTTCTTCGCGGAAAAATAAGCTCAATTAAGCTTTCCTAATTCATGTCATGCAGCTATTGTACAGTGGCGGATTCAGTGGAGAAGGGGGTTCGGGGTTGAACCCTCCCCCCGAAATATTAGGATCGGCTTTAAAACTAAATTAACCGTAGATCGAGCTTCAAGGAGAAAATTATAAACTTTTAAATTTTCTCAAGACCTCTTTCTTAAAAAAGTATGAAAGAAGGTTTTAAACAAACATAATCCCAACACAAACAAAGTCACAAGAATGGTTCAATTAATTATATCCTGAAAAAAGTTATAATAAAACAAAAAACCAAATGTATCATTTTTGATACAAAGCTCGATCTACGGTTAAAAGACATTCCATAAATATTAAAAATTACTTTTTGAAACCTCCTCGAAATATTTTTCTGAATCCGCCCCTGTCTATGTAGTCTTATTAACCAAACCATTCGACATTTAACTGCAAACTTTTCCTTTTTAGTATGTTTCCCAACTTAACCCAATAGCGCCTAGCATGACCACTTCATATTGAATGTTTCCGCAAGTTTCGAAAGGAAAAGAATTCCAGCACATTCGGGTTAAGCCAACTGTTGACATGTCAGTTTTAAAAGAAAAGCCTCACTGCGGACGTTTGAAAGTACAGCAACGAAATTGAATTTTTTCGCTCTTTTTCAGAACCATTAGATTGTTGAAGCAGTTTCGGGGAATCCTTTCGGCACGCACATCTCCACATATCTGTTGAGTCATTGCCATCGTTTTTACATTTGCGCACTTCACCATCGCCCGCACTCGCGCCCCCTTCTGCCTCTCGCCGCGCCACCGAACGCTGCAGAAAAGCATCGAATGACACTTCAGATGCATTCGATAATTCCCACTGCAATCTTCATCTTCTGGTAACGCCGTGATGGCACCTGCGATTCGCCGCCGGGAATTAGCATCGCCGCAGCAAAGTTTACTGCAGGGGAGGGGCGGTCGGTTGGTAGTTGCAATATTCACTTACCGTACGTAAATTCCGCCGCCTGAGCGAGCAAGTCGATGTCGCTGTCAATGTCGAAGCGATTCTTCTCGCAGCTGGGACTGCGTTTGTGCCTGCGATTGCAGCCATTCAGCCCTAAACGGTTCGCACATTTGCTGCGAGCTGTTTTGCCGCTCCGCCCAGACGACTGTTCCCGTGTGTGTGTGTGGATTTTTTCAAGAGACAATCATGTGTTGTGGATCTGTGCGCGAAGACACGCTCCCCGCTTTGCGATGGCAACGACACATGTAGTGACGATGTGGATTGCCTCCATGGCCAGAAGCCAGCAGCCGCAGGAGCGCAAAAAGCAGCCATAGAAAAACAATGTGCACTCAAGGCACGCTTGAAGAAGTTTATTGAAAAGCTGGCAACGGCGGACAAAAAGCTGCTCGCTGCACTGTCATCGGAACAAGGGAGCAGCGGCGATGGCATCTTCATGCTTCAATGCAGCGAGACGCATTGAGCCATTTTGCATTCTTAAAGGGTTTCTCGCGCAGCCCACATGCCAGCGGAACAGCGCTTCCCGGCAGCTGGCGAAGTGGGATTTCTGTTGTGATGGAAATGATTGAGAATGCGATTTCTTGTGACTAGCTGCAGATAAGGCAAGGTTTATCTGCTGGCAGCCGCCTGCCGCAGATGCTCGTTTCGGGAAATGCTGCCATAATGTGCAGCACATGTGAGAACTGCAGACGTTACGCACAACGGAAAATGTAAATCGCATCGCTTGAGTTCGAGCCAGATTGGCATCTTGCAGATTTTTTTTTGTATGTATGAAAATCATCGATTTCCAAAATCACAAAAAGTTGAACCACTGTCAAGAGCTGTTGCACACATCCAGAAACAACAGCACTCAATCTGTAGCAAGAACCCTAAAAACAACAAAGCAAATCGGTGGCAATTTCACTCTTGAGCAACATTTGACTGAGCTTCTTCCAGACCAATGTTTGCACAGACAGAGTGGAAAGTAGACACGAATCAGTTGAGTTTGCCGTTCTATTGCTTTGTGGAAGCGTCCACTTAAATCGCTCCCTAACCTTATTTACGTAGGCTACTCCAATCTTTGAACACAAGAGTAACCACATATCGTGAATGTCCCCAATTAGTTGTATTTCTTTTTGTTGGGCGCTTTAGGAACTTGGTGATTGCCTTTGGTTCAGGAATGCATTTGTCTTTTACCACATATAGTTGAGAAATTGTGAGCTGAGATATCTCCAAGAATTTCACTATCGCTACTGAATGTTTTCCTCGAATGTCTGGCAGTATTCTCTGAAGCGCTCAAATCGCACATAATTACACCCAAGCGACGCATCAGAATTTCGTGTAGTTAAATATTTGTCCTTGAACACATCAATCATCCGCCGCGCGAATATCGGAGGATTTTCGCAATTTTTCGCTTCCGTCACCCACCACTTCAAGCCACAGAATGGCACACAGCAAAGCAATAACAACTCTACGGCGCGTCACGCACAACGAAGGAAAACTCCTTTGAGCTCAGTTCCGGCCGAACGTTGGTTGAGCGTCTCCGCTGCCTGGCGATTATGATTGCAGCGCAAAACGCCAACGGATGAGTCGATGATATTCTCGCATTTGCACAATGGCACGTATGCAGGCGCATCCTTTGGCGTCGCGACCGCCCTTCCGCACCTGGATGTGGCCATCAACCGCTGCCGGTTACGCTTCAGCAATATCCTCATCGACGCCAGCATCAACATCAGCAACAGACAGAGCGAAATTGCCCTCGTCACCGGCAGCCCCGCTGGCTGTGGCCAAGTCGGATTTGGCTTTTTGCGAGTCGCCTGCCGCTGCTCATCACGCAGAGACACACCGATGCGGCCGCCCCGGCACACCATGTGGCGGCCATTGTCGCGCAACATTTTGTGAATGCGAGCCATTCTGTGTCGCAATGCCATCCAACCGACCGCAAAGTATTTCCTTCTGCTTTATGTGCGTCTGCGAGTGTGTGTGTGAGTGTGAGTTTGAGTGGAGCAAATTCCAGGTTAGATGCTTACTGTGCCTTTTTCCACAGGTGACGCTGGCGGCGGCACGTATCTGCGTGTCTCGCATGGGCGGTGGGAACGATGCGGCGAAAACATAGAAAAAAGCAAAATAATTCAGAACAATCGATGGTTCCGGTTTCCTGTCGAGTTGACAAATTTCACATTTGCCATTTACCTGCCATTTACCATTCGCGCTGTTGACGTTACGCAGCGCCAGCCCGTCTGTTGTTTTATTATCGGCGCATGGCGCACACTTTTTCATATCGATGCTACACACACCCACGAGGCCAGAGTGCTGTTTGTTGTTGTTATTGTTTTAGCTGTTTGAGGTTTTTTCGCTTGCAGCAAATGTGTGTTTGATATGGTAATCAATTGATTTATTTATTTTTTTCATTTCAACTTTTTCAGGTACGTGCTCGCTTCTGGGTCAACGGCTGATGCGAATAAAGTTGAACACAAACAGAAAAACTTCAGCAATTGGGAGAGTTGTGAGTCGACCGACCTAACGTTCAGCTATTAATGTTCATTCGCCAATAAATTGTATCGATCTTTAGCAAATACTCATTCAAAATTAATTTCAAAAAAATTATACATGTTCGTATAACTTTTAGTAATTTTATTTTTATACATAAATATTTACATAAATTACGGAAGGATGACGACTAATGTGTATGAACAACAATAATTAAATTGATTATTAAAATGGTAAAGGGAATGCAAAAGTGTGTTGGCCTTTTGTGTAGTAGTTTTCAAAATTTTTTATTTATAAAAAGGAGGGAAACACTTTATTCAGTGTGTGAAAAAATTCGTTCCTTTGAAGCGAATCAGTTCTTTCAAGTATCCATTGAAAAGTGCTCTTCTTATAAAACGTCTAATATAGATCCCAACAAATATTAATTAGAATCTTAAACTTTAACAAAGTTTATTTAGTACTTGATACATTGAACAACTTGTGGTGGCAGAATTAACCCTATTAACCCTTTCAGTAACAATGTCCAATATATTGGACTATAGCCCATACAATTCATACAGCCCGGTTTGTTTTCATGTCGGAAAGGGTTAAAACATTTCTTGATCAAACTATACATCGTCTCATCCGAAAAAAGCCCACGAGGTGATCGACTTCGATCAATCTCCTGGCAGTAAAACAGAAGGTGGCTTGGACAAAGTCTTAGTCAAAGTCTTTTAACTTTGACGGTTTCCATTTCCTGCAAAAAATTTTATACTGAACAATTTGCGATGCGAGCTTACTTTGAAGCCGATAACTATCGATAGTGTTAATTTGATTCGGTTGCTGATTGCCCTACACTTTTTTGACGAAGCAAAAGCATCGCACCACCACTGAATGTTCCATTTTGCTATTGAAGCATATTTTTTATATAAAATGTATTTGTTATTTTGAATAACAATTCCGTGAATCCCAAAGTCTGGGAGTTTTTCACAAGGAATTATTTCGTTCTCAGAGATTTCCTACTTCCTGCTGAAATGTCCTCTATGTTTAATGTTTTCTGAGTCCAGAGCTCAAACTTCGAGCCGCACCAACCACTGAGCAATTACACTGCACAACAAAATCAAATTTTTTTTGAAATAACAAGGTTCTGAAGGGGCAAAAAAAATATACGTGTGTCGGCGTTTTGAAAGTTTAGTATATGATGTGTTCAGCAATTTGATGTAAAATAATACGAAGAAAATTTTTTTGGAGCATTTTAACCCTGTAGCTCCTATTTGTATGAGTCAATTTGACCTTTTTTTCTAAAATGGCAAAAATGTCCTGTAAAACAGGATTTTTTAAGGTCAAAATGTACGACGAAAATATTCGCCATGAAATTCTACGAAATAAACACTTAAATACATTTTCAGTTTTGGCTTAATACTGGCGTTCAAGTTAATTTCTGAGCTTTGATGTATTCAGAGGCCTATACTAGAATTTTATGGCGAATATTTTCGTTGTAAATGTTGTCCTTAAAAAGTCCTTTTTTAAAGGACATTTTTGGCATTTTAGAAATGAAGGGTCAAATTGACCCATACAAATAGGAGTTACAGGGTTAAAATGCTCCACAAAAATGTTCTTCGTAGTATTTTACATCAAATTGCTGAACACATCATATACCTAAAATGTGAGGTTACATGGTTTTCGTATGC
Source organism: Melieria omissa (assembly GCA_963971225.1). Lineage (NCBI taxonomy): Eukaryota > Metazoa > Arthropoda > Insecta > Diptera > Ulidiidae > Melieria > Melieria omissa. The sequence goes on from OZ020267.1 coordinate 120,282,632, forward strand.
CGATTAACCATAAGAATGAGCAAAAATTCAGACGTAAACTTTCACAACGCCGATACATGTATATATTTTTTTTCATCTCTACCAGAATCCGTTGTCAGAACCTTTTATTTTTGTTGTGTTGTGCAATGTTATTTGCATCGAAATGTTCTTTCTTAAAGTTCTTTGTTAAGTTTGGATAAAATGGTTGTACGACGATGGTCACAGTTTCGCTCGTAAGCCACACTAGCCTCCTGGTGAATTGATTTATTAAAGTGGGATCACTTGAAACTACACTAAAAACTAAGACCACTTTGTTCTCACGCTCTACATTAGTCGTTCGCTCTCGCGTCCTTTTAAAGTTGTCTATCTTCCTGCCAGCCATAGCCACGCCTTTCTTGATAAATCTATCAGTGAAATCAATTCGAAAATTAAGCTTTATTTTCAAAGAAAAAACTCATTCGAGTTTCATTTGGTTCAACTAAACAAACGGACTCGAAATAATATATACGACAAACTGTACCGCAATAAATTCATAATGTTGTTGCCCTTCTCTACTTCTTCCTTTTAGTAGTTCCATGAAACTATTGCTTAGTCCTGAAATGGTAATATGACTGCTGCGCCCGCTAATCCTTGCTTTAGATCCCAAATCCGTGTTCCTGTGTGTCCGCACAGCGACAAAGTTTTCCATGCGACTTTTACGCCGGCCACTCTTAGTCACTAAAAGTGCTTCGCGCCGCCACCCAGACGTGCTTTCCGTTCCACACGCGCGCGCGCGCAATGTGGGTCATAAAAGCGGCGTCTTCCGCCGGCCGACTGCCGTCCGCCACTGAGCGAACGTATTAAAGTGTCACAATGGAACTGAGACAATAGACGCAAAGCGACAAATGCCACGAACGCTGCACGTAGTGTAATACAAATAAAGCGCACAAGAACAACAATTAAACAAGTGTAAAAGTAGCAAAAACCTTTGCAAAAATATGGCGAATGAAGTTTTAGTGTGGCGTTGAGAATCCATTGTTGGCGGCGTGCAGTTCTTTGGAGCGGTGCACAAGAATGACGGTCAGGCGGCCAATCGCCGTAAAAGCGCAGCGCAGTGTAAAAAAGACACGGCGCGCAATAAAAGAGCGCAACTTTAAAGTGGAGCTTAGAAAACGTCAAGCGGAAAACTCGAGTTTATGGCGCTGACACAGAAACGTGTCCACGGCCGCGCACCTCGGACGCCTCACCTGCACGACTGCGCCTGTTCGCGCGTTCATTTAAATTTTGCTTCGCCGGCCAGTGAAAGCCTGACATTTTTACAGCGCGTTCTCAGCTGAGCAGACGATCGGCCAACCGCCAACATGCATGTGTCCGCCAAGTGTTTGAGGATTTTATGGGCGTGGAAGTGCGGCGGCGCGACACAAGTGCGCATTAGTGAGTCTGTAGAGGGTCAGTCCATGCTGCTCATCACCGTCGCTCTGTCCGAGCATTTGTTGGTGCAGCAGTTAGATTTGCCGTGTTTGCTATGCTGCGGTCCATGTGGACGACGTGTGCTGAAGAATACAGTAAACCTGATTTTGCCAGTTCCTGAAATGGCGCATCATTGTTAACCCAGTTAATACGCTGACGCGCAGCTAGCCAGGTGCGGCGTGTGTGTGCGTGTGTGTGCGTGTGTGAATACGTGTGGCTCGATGTTGGCCATAAATCGCTGAACGACGATGCGAGGCATTGCGTTTTGTACTCCACTGCTCGGTGCTAAGTCGAACTGATGACGCAGCTTGTCGGCGCGCTGCTCACTCGGAAGGTGTGGCCCTGAAGCAGAGCTGTTAAAGAATGCAATCATTTGCGAATAATTAGTCAGTTGATTCTTTGGCAAAAGAGTGCATTCATTTTTTGTATTCAATGAATAAGAATAAAAAAATGAAGTCATTATTCAGACTAAACATTTATGAATAATTATTCATTTTTACATTCATTTTTTGCTAGTCACTTGATTGCAGTCATTTGATTGCAATATCAAAATGAAGTCAATTGAAGTCATTTGAAGTCATCTGAAGTGATTTGAAGTCATTTGCAGTTAAGCTAAAGCCAGCGACTGAAGTTAATGATATTGTAAAAAATGTAATTTCAAGTGAATTTATCTCCGACGATGCACAGTTAGGATGCGGTAGTCAATTTTTTGAATTTTCATCAACAGGTGATATCAAATAAATCAATATATTCAACAGGTTTTTACTACAGATTTTATATAATTTTTTCTAGATGAGTTATCGCTGGAAACTTCTCGTTCTTCCATTAAAGATGAATTCATTTCATACGTGGTTGATAAGTCTTCATCGATAACAATGCTGAATCGCTATCCAACAATTAAAAAAGCGTATTTAAAATATAACACACCGTTACCTTCTTCATCTGCCGTGGAACGGTTATTTTCGTTTGCAACACTATTAAATACGCCTCGTCGAGGTTCCCTTTCGGACAAAAATTTCGAAAAATTATTATTGTTAAAAGTAAATCATGTCGTTTGAATGAATTTACATTCATTTGATTGCTACCTTTTGTTAGAATGAATTATTTTAATTTTAATTTTGTTAATATATTAACAGGGCTATTCTGGCAACTATCTTTCAACTCACCTCAATCTTTCGAAGTACAAAAATCTTTCGAAAGACAATTTGCTATTCTAGCAACTATCTTGAAAGCTTTTTTCCGTAACATGAAAGACAGTTTGAAAGATGTGCTTTTGGGGTCGTCTTTCAGCTTGCAAAAAGTACGTGCGTTGTGTTTGTGTTATGAAGAGAAACGATATACGTATATATATAATATATATGGACATATTTTATAAAAGAATGCAATTACTTTTTTAATTTTTACTTCAGCTTGATTTCTTCAGCCATTGATTGAAATTTTTGAAATTTTGTTTGAATTTTTCATTTCACGACGGACGGTTCGTTTGCCAACAGTATTGCCAGCATCGAACAGAGCACTTGGTTTACAAATGTGAGATTTTTATGAAGGCTGAAAGAAAACGTAAAAATACACCAATTAACAGCAAAAGTACATAGTATAAATTGGCCGAAAGTGTTTGTCTTCATGTGCTGTTCATTGCCTTAAGGATAAATCTGACAACATCATTAACATCACATAAAAAATAAAACAATTAAATTGAATTCATATTTTTACACCAGTTCTTGTCTTTTCTAAAAATAAATACGTAACTGCAAAATAATCCTGATAAACACATCTGTAATTAAAAAGAAAATCATAACGAAAATTGGAAAAATAATTTTCGTTCATCATTGCAAAAATGCTTCAAATTTCACAGAAAAAGAATTGGCTGGCAATGCTGTTCGCCGAAAACAGCTTTTCAACTCGAGTGTTGAATTTTAGAGCTTTTTCCGAAAGATTTTTTCGTTGGAATAGCCAAAATCTTTCATTCAGTCTCTCAAATTATCTTTCAATAATCTTTTGAAAGTGTTTTAACAGTCTTTGCCAGAATAGCCCTGTAAATATTTTTCAAAAAACGCTGATCTTAATTTAGTGACTTCACTGAAAAATGAAGTCATTAAGTGATTTCACCAAATGACTAATTAGTCAGAATAACAGAAATGACTTCAGACTTCAAATTTTTAGTCTTTAGTCAAAACGCTAGTCAAAGACTGCAATCAAAAATTGAAGTCATTGATTGTGACTTCAACTGATTTAATTCGCATTTGATTGCATTCTTTAACAGCTCTGCCCTGAAGTGGGCCGCAGCAGCTTATGCAAGTATTATGAAGCGCTGGATTGGCATTAATTTTTTATATACAAGTTGGTTTACGGAAAACTGAGGTTTGAATGTCAACTGAAGAGCTAAACAATTTGTTGTAGCATTTTTGACTCGCACGTCATTTCTTTGAAATGCAAATTGTCTGAAACGATTCCAACTAATGTGGCACTTGAATGTCTGCAATCAAAGCCGCACGTGCGTTGTTGTAGTTGCCAGAAATATGCCATCAATTATCGCAAAACCCCAAAGCCAAACAAACACTCCAAAGCCGGCGGCACGCAAGCAGCGAGCGGCAAACCAGTTGCATGTTTCTGGCGTGACTTGTTTCTTTATTTTGCGGAGTCTGTTTTTGAGCGCGCAATGGCTTTGACCCGAATTTCGGCCAGCACGATGCACGCAGCGCACAAAACACAACCACGTCTACTAACGCCGCAGACGCGGTAAATCGCGCGCCGACTAGCAAACGGTTGCGCAGCTGTGGCGCTGACTTTAAACTTTCGGCATTTCGGCTTCGCGACGCTGCAGCCGTCGAGTTGCCACCGCGGGCGATTTGTGGCGCGCCAGCAAACAAACATTGCGCCGGCTAAGCTGGCGGCCCCATTTGCCTCTCGCTGTGAATAAAGTTGGCCTTAAGCAGCCGCCTCTCGGTATCGGTCGCGGGCACACACCGCAACGTTTTGCCACAAAACGCGTACATAAAATGTCAAATTATAGTCGCATGTTCGACTCGTGGATATGCCCCGGCCGCCACGAGTGCCGCCATCTGTTGCATGTTGGTGCAAATTTAGAAAGTTTCGGCTAAATTTGTTTATCAACGAAAGAAGTGCGAAGCTGTGTAAGTTTATTTGAATGTCCCAAATTGCTATTCGGCGTTCGTTGCACGTTCGCTTAGCGACACGCTGACTCACTCATTCAGTCAATGCACACATCAGCCGCAACTTTTGTTGTAGTCGATTTGAAAAGTCTACAATTTATGGGGACGTATTTAAGGCTGCTACACACAATTACTAATATATACCCGAGAAAGTTGATTCGCCTTCGTGAGTCTGAAGTCATGGCCATCGCTCTTAGTGGTCATCGATAAAGCGTCGCTCTTTATCCGCACAATGTGGCAAAGCTAAGATAAACGGAATAAATTGTGTAATTATGTAACTAGGACTTGAAACGCACAGTGACCTGAAAGGAAGTTCAAAAAGTTCCAGCTTGAGAGAGAGAGACGCCTAATGAAAAAGTTCAGCAAATTTCTATCGCTGTCATAGAGTTGCAGAACGTAAACAGTTAAACTAAGAAAGAGTTAAGCTAAATTTAATCATTTTAAGTCAAAACATATAACCAGTCCCCAATTTTGAGAATCAATTAGAAAGTCTACATTAATTTTTTTATAAAAAATTTATTTCTTAACTAATTTTGTCAGTCGGTATGTGTTGCGCTACTTCATTTTCCTAAAACTTTACAAAGTAAAAAAAATCAAAACAGATCAAAATTTGTGTAAACAGTTTTTCTCAATCACTCGTTTTGAATATTATTCTAAATAAGTTAATACACCATTCAAGCCAATTAGAAAAAGCAAATTTTTTGTTTCCAAGGTGATGTGAGTCCTAAGGGGTCTTAAGACTGAGCGTTGCGCAATTTTCAAGTCCAATGCATCTATAAGGCAAATCCCAAAGGCGGGCTTCAAGCCTTCTGCATGCTGCCGCCCAAAGAAAGGTTTTCTTAATTTGGTTGAGCTCGATTTGTAGTTCGAGGACACAACTTTCCGACTTTTGGGCCACCGGGACCACCGCACAATCGCAGCATATTTATTGTGGGCCTTGCAGCTCAGAAAATCTCATTCGCAGTGCAGCTGCAGCCACGAGCCGTTAATCAACAAAGTCGTTTAAATGCTAGAAATAAATATTAACATTTATTTTCAGCAACTGCAAACTTTTCATTAGATTAACGCTCTCGAGTTGTGCACATGTTCCCTGCATTTCGAGTAGTTTCGGCGGCAATTATGCGCGTGGCCCCCGCCACCGAAAACTTTCATGACAACAACTTTTGCGAAGGGGACACAACGCCAACGGACAATGGCCGCGCAATCGACAAACAGGCAGCGCAACTATTTGCGTGTGCAACCTTCCTTCGTGCGAACGAGTGCGACCGGTTTGGGCAGCGCGCACGCCAGCATTCGCTTTCGTTGGACCGCGGCGCGGCAGTGCCCGCGGCTGGGTGCATGCAACGCTAACTAAAGCTGCGGTGCCACTCCCATTTATCGCATAGCCGCACAAATGCTCATCAGCAGAGGGCAGCGTTAGGGGAAGGCAGAAGAGCACATCGAATGCAATGAGCGTAAAAGCGAGAATGCGGGGAAATAGCGCAACGGACACAACAAAAGCACACCACTGAAATGACACACAACGAGCGAAGGAAGCTGAAAAAGTGCCAACAATTGCTAAGCAGCCGCAGATATGAAGCTCGACAGATACCAGATACACGCTGCTCGAGGGAGCGGAGAGGATGAACGGCGAAATACCTGAAGCGCATGCAATAACACTAACAACAGCAGCCACCTCAACAACAATAGCAACCTAATGGACGAAGATAAAAAAGCCACAAATGCAACGCCAACCAAAAGTGAATGGCAGCGGGCGGACGGACGGACAGGGGAGGGAAACAGCGTCAACAACAACGCTGGCCGGAAGCGGTTGCACGAAAAGAAAAGGAAAAGAGAGAAATGACCGTGGCAATGGAATGGAAAGGAAAGGAAAAGGGGAATCATTACCATGGTTGGTTGGTGGCAAATTTTCAACTTATCTGAAGTTGGCTTATAAACCGCCAAACGGGCCACAAAAGTGCAACGACAAGGAAAGTTCCAACACACACACACACACACAAACATGCGCTCAGCCAAGCTGCTTTATTGATGGTGTTTGGCTGCAACAATTTTTACTAATGACAGAATTGCAGGAACTCGAAATATTTCTGGCTTCGTTGTACTCGAACTTAATAGCAGAAGAACAAGAAGAAGCTCGTGCGGACGCCAGTCCAAGTAGCGTGTGAAAGACAAATGAACGCCATAAACTGAGTTACCTGTTGCCATTAAATAAAAATAAAATATACGCAACGCAACCCAGGTGGCAACACCAACACCAACACCGACAACCACCGGGCGTCGCAAATGACTTCGACGGCGCAAATAGCCGCATTAGGAATCAGCACTGGCCGCGCATTTGCCACTGAACTGCGCCACATTTCTCATCCACTGCCGTCCAGTCTTCTGTGCAGCTTTCGGCACGTTGCGCTCTCGGGACCAACGTTCGTGGCCTGGAACTGGTCATTCACATGCTGTGCCCTCTGCAAAACTAATCAAACGTCGCTCCGCGGCCGCTTCAGCTGCTTATCGCTGTTCATCGGCTTCAGTTGGTTGCGTTGAGTACGCTCATTGTTTGCTTCAAGTGGCGCATCCGCCGAAGCAGCGCAACTCCTCGCCGCTTCGCTTTCAGTTTTCACAATAGAATTTTTTCTTTACTGGCATTAAGTGGGAATGAAGCAGACAACTGCGATCATTCAATCCTTTTGGCTTCCTTATGAATTATGTAAAACCGCTGCATAGACCACGCACTTCTGGCTATTGAGCGATCCAATTTTGAGCTGCCACATCGAATTAACCATTGTTTTCTTGTGCGTTACCGCTTTTTTAACCATTTCCATTCTTTACTTTCGTTTCACGTCATTCGACTACCCTTCCGGTCTTTCAGCCCGCACCAATGTTGATCATTAATGCTCGTAAACGAGTTTTCCTATCAAATACAGTTAATCGCCGCCATTATGCATCCGAGTTCCTTTCATTTCACTCGCGTTTACTAACGCTTTCGCTCGCTACAGCCATTTCACTTCCGAGGCGGTGCAGCCCAACTGCATTGAAACGATCAGTTTCAACTTGTGATGAGACTCGGAGTTTAGCCTTCTGCCGTCGGCGAAGGGGTATGTCGATTCGCAACGTTGACGGAAACGTTCAAGCCTTAACCCTTTCAGTCACAATGTCCAAAATATTGGACTAAAGCCCATACAATTCATACAGAACGGGTTTATTTTCATGTCGGAAAGGGTTAAATTGATTGCAGCTAAACGGACTCGCACGAACTTTGCCGTCCGAAGCGTGCTGAATTTCCCCTCCGCACAGCGGCAGTGGTCGTGCGCGAGTGCACCTTCCGGGTGGGTCCTTAACATGAAAGGCTTGGAAGACAACGAAGCGCACGTACTGCGCATGCGCACGTGTTCATCGACTTTAATGGGCAGACTGCGGGGGCGATTTCAGCGCGCTGTGAGCCTTGAACATAATCGTTTTAATCGACCTTTTAATGCACCGCAACGTAGGCCCCAGAGCGTTGTCTTCAATTACTTTATAAAGTAGTGAACAACGTTATAAATATACATATCTCGATATTAAATAAAGAATTATGCACTCTGCTGTTTCGTTTAGCGATGATGATGATATCCATCATCCCTTCGTTTGTAAAAATTGGTTTCCACCAATTGGAAAGAATTTCTTGAGGGTCCCAAAGTCGATCTTCAAAAAATAGAACTTGAGTTAACTTATTTTCGCCATAATCAAACCCCTCTTGGGTAAAGATGAAATATGTTTATTTCTGTTTTTTTTAAGCCACTTCATTTCACTAAGAACCTTTGTATCGAATTTTGCAATATTTTCCATTCATTGTTTGACCAGTTTGGAGACAAACCATCAAGAAAATTCCCTTTGCTTCTAAAAATATTGATGCCATAACATTTTCTTTTGTTTGTTGGGGCTTCACTTTGGGGCCAAAATAACAGGTTTGGTTAAACTTTTAGCTTCTTATTGCTGTTCAGAATTATAGATCTATACAAAAATCAGATCAATTGTGAAACGTTAAAAACCTTGTTCGGTGTCAAATGGGTTTTTGTTAGATTGCTAATCAATGCGGCACTCATCGTGCACACAACATTTTCGAAGCCAAGACTTCAGTAAATGAATGGTTCATAACAGTGGCGTACCCAAGCGAGGTTTTGGGGTTCAAACCCTCTAATATCTGTTTGGTACAAAATATGTAGGCAGCAAATATGATTGCAAATGGTATTAGGCTCCTCCTATGTGCAGCAGTGGTTCGCAGTATAAGCTGATTATAAGCTGATTGAGGATTATTCTTGGTCAATCGTCGATTTCAGAGCAATTTTTTCACATCTGCTGAGATTTTTAGTGTTTGCGAACCTTAACCCTACGAATTGCCGTCGAACACGATGAACCTGTCGGGGAAAAACTTGAATACTGTAGAGGTCGACCAAGTGATCGATTGACTGATTGATGAGGTGATGATTCCAGACCAAGGAGAATTAAATTTAAAACTAAAATTTCACATACTTGACACTTGGTCAATGGCATTGTCGTTGAGTTTAAAAAGAAATCTTCGTTCAGACGCTCAACACGATGTGAACGCGTCAAAGGGCTCATGGCCAAAGCCAACTAATGTCCTCGAGCATGAAAATATTCAATAAGCCTTCGGGAAATAATTAAACAGAGAGCGTAAACAATAAAAGCAATCACAATAAACCACTTTGTTGCACAGACAAAGTGAAATAAAAAGCACATTTTGCGACAGAAGTTTGCCAAGACAATGCCAACAACAAATTAAGTGCAAAGATATTGCAAGCCTTCAGCTTGAATGACCAATTCCAATAACACTCGACTTTGTTTATTCGACTGCAAATAAAAGCTACGAGCAAACTATCAAGTGAGCCTAATTGACATCGACAGGGATAACGACGGCGTCCAGACTGAGATACGAGCAGTGATTCAGGTTAAGCTCAACGGCTCACCAACATTTACTGAATGCGCAAATGACGACTGATTAAGGCAGAGACCGTTACTTGGCAATATGTTCACTATTATTGTATTTGTTCATAATTGGTATTTCGTATTCCGGGTTCGAGTATTTGAAGCGTATTCACACACTTGACACATTTGCCGGCGCAGATGCAAAATCACTTCACGCTCCGTGACAAACGAATGCAGAGGCAAATTTATAATTGAATTTAAAGCATCTGCTTCCACGTAAAGTTAATTTATTGAATTTGTTGAATTCACTCTGCTGGCTTCATACCATTGCGAAATATTACACTGAATAACTTCTGCCGTACCCAAATTGATGTACGACACAAAAAGTAATCTACATGCAAAATATAATTTGCATGTTATATTTGATTACTATTGATTTGTCTGAGATTTTTTGTTATCTTTGGACAAGCGTGCAGAGTGCATACTCTGGAATCAGTAGAACCTGAAGTGATGGATTGGCGTTGAAGATAACTAAAAAGTCTTTACAAACCATGAGGTGGTAGTACATCAGTCAGCTCGAAAATTGTGTTTAAGCACTTACATTATTTAGAGGACATTGTCGGGGACTTTATCTTTAAACTTGCCCCAAACTGCACCAATCACGGCTGCTATGAGTGTCTTTCAAAAAAATAACACTTTTTGGAAACAATTGACGCAATGGAGCATTTGTTTCATCTTTCATTTCACATTTTTTTTTCGTGAAATCGTGTTGTGCGTATTGTGCTGTTTTTGGTTTTCTGCAATTTTCTCGCTAGATCTCACCAACCTGCAAAATGCTGCCAGAGAATATGCAGAAAGGGCCAAATTCCAAAAAAATTTTCTTTAGTGAATAGCAATATATATATCATTCAATGGCCAGGTAACTCCTCCGACCTAAACCATATTGAAAACGGCTGGTCTTTCTTTAAATCTGAAGTATATAACCGGACAAATAAGTACAATAGTCGGTATCCCAAAAAAAGAACAGAAATTAGAAGAATAGGGCAAGTCATAAAGAGAAATATTACTAGATATTAATTTTTAAATTTCATGTTGATTTCTATGAAATAAAACACCAAATAAAATTACTTCATCTCAATAGTCCTCTTATTCTTCTTAAATGCCTTAAATTCTTCTTAAACGTGTTTCAATAATTTTTGACGACATACTGTTTACCTGACCTGATCGTCCGTACACAAGGAGCACGTGTTGGAGTTTTCAATTTACCAACTTGACCGAATTTCGTTCGGATTTATTGTTTAAGTCCATTAAGACTGTGCAAGAAGACGGTTAGTTGTGAGGGAAAGTGCAAACTATACCTGTCTCCGCAATATTTTCATCTTTTTTATAACAAGTTTTCGCTATTCCGATGCGTGCGACGGCACTCCTTGTTGAAAGACTTAATTTGTTGAAAAATGTAATTTCCTGCAAATTTAAGGGTTTAACCTAAATACATTAAATTGTATTATAATTTTCAATGTAGAAAATATCGAAGCGAAAAATCGTTGTTTTGAATGAAAAAAAATTAAATATCGGATTTCAATTACATTTTTAGGAAACTGTAACTCATATACCACTAAGTCGGGTAATTTTCTACAATTCACGTTAGGCCAAACTGCCACCGTCATTAAAATATTAATTAAAATGCATGTTTCATCAAAGGTTTTACAAAATCAAAATCCGTCTTTTGTGAAAATTTGTGTCCCCACATAAATATGCATGTATGCAAGCTCGTACTTTGTTTGTGTATATGGATTAGAGATTGCAATCTCGGACCAATTTTACAATCCCAGGAATTTCGGGATTTAAAGTGGCAATACCGAGATCCCGGCATTTTTTCGGGATTGAATATATTATTTTAAGGAACTAATTCAGACATTTTTGTCAATCAAATACATTTAATTTTCATGTTAAATATAACAATTTTATGTTCTTACCTTAAGAACAAAATATTCATAACAAGCAACATAAAATAAGAACAACAAAATGCACTTAACTGTCAAACTACCTGGCAATTCTAGTAGGTGAGATCATGTTTAAATCTTTATATACTAACGATTTGGATGTTTTCGACACGATTTCTGCCATTTCGGTGTGAGAAATATCAATAACTTATGATTGCCTATGGCTTTAAACTTCAAATGAAACTTTTGTATCAGCCGTTTCTTTCTTTAGCCCTCTTATTTACATCCTTTTCCCTGCGTGTTGTGAATGCTACAAGTCTCACTGGTGTAAACTTGCAAGTTTTTACAAATTTATTTTAGTTTACTTTTTTTGATGGTTGAATTTTTGGGAGCGTAAACTTACTTACCCCCAAATTTTAGCTACTGGCAAATGTTTACTGGAAAAGTATCCAAACAAAGCTAGTTTGTGTACATTTAACCGTAGATTGAGCTTCAAAAAATTTAAGGAATCCTATCCTATGTATACAAAGAAGAATATTATAAACTTTTCAATTTTTTCAAGACCTCTTTCTTAAAAAAGTGTGAAAGATGGTTTCAAACAAGCATAATCCCAACACAACAAAGTCACAAATAATGGTTAAATTAATTATATACTGAGAAAAGTTATAATAAAACAAAAAACCAAATGTATCATTTTTGATACAAAGCTCGATCTACGGTTAACAAAGTATTGTATATGTACACAAACAGAGCTGTTGTTACATTGAAACTTATTCAAACGTCACAGACAGTATGCAGTTTATTTTAACAGAAATTGTCCAAGATCCCGGGATTTCGGGATCACAGGCTTGCAATACCTAACATGTATGCATTTGCGTTGAAAAACTGTATTCGCAAATTAGAAATGTAACAGTCGCTAAATGAGGTGATACGAAATATGATATTTGAATTATTTTTCACGTTGGCCAATTATTTGGGATTTTTTGCTATAATGAGCGCCGTAACTAAAGCGGTATTTATGTTTTTACTGACATCAATGAAATTCATTTCAGTAGTGAAGGGTATATGAAATTCGAGTTTAGTTGTAAATTGGCGGCTTAGTCCGCAGATGGAATTTTCCACGCTCTCACATCTGATTCGTTTTTACCATTCAAAGTGGACCACTGCAATTCAGTCATTTGCAAAGTTTTATGAAATTTAATTCATTTATAAAATTGCCTTCTATTTGTAAGATTCTCGGCGTCTGCAAACATATCTTAGCTTAAAAGTCCCTCGGTCGTGGAGTTGATTTGGCGCAAGGATTGGCCTTGATAATGAACTTCTGCTCTGAACCTTTGTTGAATGTTGTATGTGTGTGTGTGTGTGATGTGTTACGTGTTGTGCGCCTGGCGCTTTGTATCCATTCTATTAATATGCACGCTTATGTAAACACATTGTTGGCTTGGTCCGGGACCCGCGCTCTGTACTCGTGTTTAACGAAGGCGCACAAAGCTTTGCGCACAAACGCATCGATTGCTGCCTGTCGAAAGCGCCAGGATAATCATTTCGTAGAGAGCAAACATGGCCACGAACACGCTGGTGCCGTGCTGTTGACGGAACAGCGCGTTGCACAGCAACAGCGCCGCGGCACCAGGCCGCGCCATAACAACGGCCATACACACCAACGCTCCCACCGAGCGAGCGAGCGAGCCGGCGCCGCACATCGGCACATGCCCGGACGGCGCGTGCTGCGCCCCACCGGCAGGGGCCGTCAATCGCGCTGCCCGGCCGCATGGAGCGCATTCAGACAAATAGAAAGTGAACACAAGTAACATAATAAACATGGAAACTGCTCTCCTGGAAGTAATTCATTTTATGCGTTAACAACACTATCAAATCTGACAGGATAATGTGCTGGGCGAGCAGGCGGCCAGGGGCGAGGCTTACACAAAATCACGCAGCAAAAAAACAGCAACAGCGACGCGTGGAATGGAAACGCGGCTGGGATTAGTGGCGTGGTTGGTGCTGATGCGGCATTAGCCCGAATCGAATGAGCAACGACCGCACAAAGGACGTCGACGCGAGATAGCGTGCGGCAGATAATTTTCGGAGGATGCCAGCGAGCAATGCGACCAACGGCTGGGAAACCATTTGTTGAGCGCAAGCAAAATAAATATTTGCGTACGCACAAGCGCGTTGCTTCGATTGTTGTTGTTGTTGTTCGGTTGTTGGTATTTTTAGTGCCGCTGTAAAATATTACGGATGCCAATTGCGAGAGGACGAAATGTGCACATTGCGCTTCGTGATAGTAAAACTGAAATTAAATCCACTTGCATCAAATTGTGCGCGCCGCTCGCCGCTCGCCGTTCGCCAACAGGTCAACTGCCGCATGCTGCTTTCCTTTGCGACTTGGTGCTCTTCTTAATTTCGAAAAATTAATTTTGCGCCACAGATAACAACAGATGACTTTCACTTCGCCTGTAGCCAGCATTAGCACAACAATGACAGCGACAGCCCGCAATCGACACCGGCACAAAGCGCATTGGGTACGAATGCGTTGGCCCATGCTCCGTTGCCACTGCCAGTGCCAGCCTGCCTGCCTACCAGCCAGAAGTCTTAATTCAAATTTGAATAAAATATGCACAGCCGGAAAAAGGGTTCAATAAATTGCTTCGCACCAACTTTGCCAGCTTAATGAACTTTTCGTTGGTAATTTGCTCGTCTTCAGCGCACCGCGTGCCGTTGCTGCCTCGGTGGCCGAGTCCTTTTCTCAGGAGCTCGCTTAGCTCGATAATGCAATTAAAATCTGAGTGTGCTGCGTCCGCGTAGCGAATTTTTAAGAATACCGCATTCTCGGCACGCAATCGCCGCGCCAGGAGACTTTCCTGCCCACTTGTCATCTGTGTTCGCACGTTGCGGACGCTCACGTCGCTGTTGCTGCTGCTGTTGGTGCTTTATGTATTTCACGTGTCCGTGAAAATTTTTTGGAAAAGATACCGACTCGCGTCGATTCGATTCCGGTGGGCGACACAAGTTTATTTGCATTGGCCCGCACACCCGGCATCCTGCAGGAGTTCAGCTCGCGTTCCACTTGAAAGCGTAGTTTTCATTGGAAAAGTTTTGTTCTTTGCTGAACGTTCGCATTAAAGGTCTTGCATAATGTTTCGAAAGGGTCATAAATTAACTTTGGTAGGAATTAAAAAAGGCGAGCACCCAAATGAAATGAAAAAGAAACGGAATGTTGAAAAGTGCCGCAGCAACAACAACTGTCAAACTTTGTTTATTTTCATAGTCGTTGGCGTTGTTGCGAGAGTGCCAAGAAGTCAACATTTGCGAGCTTTTGTGCGCAGAACGTGGAGAGACGGAGGACGCGGAGGTGCGGCTCGTAACTTGAAGTCACGTTTCGGATGCACCGAATAACACTTCAAAAAAGCCAAACGGTTCAAACACTTCAAATCTCCGTATTTTAAATGGACTGAACAAATAAAATAAACATCTTTCCCCAAGCATCCCAACTTAACAGATCATTTTAATTAACAACAACAACATTGAACAAATGACTCTTATACGGCGACCCCGCCCTTTTGCAAAGAGTGAGGCCAAACACTCAGACACGTACTATTTATTTGTTTGTCTTGCTGGATAATCAAAAGTTCAATTTAATTTTTTCTAAACGACTGGTTGTGTGTTAACCCACTCGCGGATTCAAACTATGAAATGCACTTCACCTTCAACTTGTGGTGCAAGCTCTCTGTTCTCTCCAATACAAAACTCAACGACACATCTGAAAAAAGAGCTGATCACAAAAACTAAAAGCATTTGAAGACTTGTGTAGTCTTGAGCAGAAACAACAATAATTTAGCTACAATTTCGCTGCGAGTACGAACTAAGTAGTTGGACACAACTGTACTGTACAAAAAATTCTCACATAATCAAAATCGAACAAATCACCGCGTTTGGAACTGGAACGACCAGTAAATTCAACAAAAATTGCGACAATTTCATAAGATAAATAACGAATTATTTAAATCCCGTCCACATCGAAAAGCAGCAAATGAAGCTAAGCAGAGACTGCAATAACAAAAAGCAAAAATGCTCTGTGGTTGAGGAAGAAAAATTAAAATCCCGCAAGTTGTCAGCTGTCCGCGCAGAATGCTTCGTTGATCTACAATGCGTTTGCCAGCGAAATAGCTGCCAGTTGCCTGGCAAACGCTGCGCCTCCGCGCTGCCCCTGCCAAAGGAAATTAATTATTTCAGTCCGGTCGCAGTCGCTCGGTGACGGACGACTTGTTGCTCCGCTTGTCAATAGTGCGTTGAGTAAATTTTCATTCACTGTACTTCTCCTCGTTTGCGATTCTTGTGTTTCTAAGGTCATTATTGTTGCTGCTGATGTTTTTGTTGTTATTCTTAATAGTTTCTGCAACAGTTTACTAAAATGAAATACGGTTTGCTTAAGAAAGCAGAAACTCAAAAGAACGAAATAACGAAAAGCTGTAAGCAGCATTAAAAGTGTAGAATTTTTCAAGATTTTCCTATTCGCTGCAGCTGGACGTCGTCGCACCGACGCGAGCCTTGAGCTGCACTGCTGAGCGCTCGAAATGTGTTTGCACTTTTTGCGCAAAGACGAAAACAAAACAAGACGGAGCAGAAAATTGTTTATTAATTGGAATTACAGTGCACGATGCAGGCTACGTGCCTTTGTTCACCGGACAGCAGCCTTTGATTTTTTGCTGCAACAATTTATTAAACAAACATTCAGTTCACAGCGCTGGCTATTTCTGTGTACTGGATTGGCTGCACATGGACTACACAACTTCTGGCAAAAAAAACAGGAGTTGAAGTCTCGCATTGTCAACACGACGAGACATCAAAATCGATTCGAGGCACTAATGGCATCCTCTGCCGCAGAGGCACTTTCATAAAAACAACAACAACAAAAGTCATCACACAATTGCGGCGTCGACTGCACGATGGCTAAATAAGTGAAAGGCTCATCAATGCGCCACTCTAGGTGCCACTCTAGTCCATTCACCACTTTGCCGAAAGCGCGGCTCACAGCGTTGCCAGACTTAACACACTACCACGATTTGGTTAAAAAAAAAGATTTTATTTTCGTTGCTTTTACTTTAAAAAGAACGACCTTTTAAGTTGTGTGTTGTTAATTTTGTAAGGTGGATATTTGAAAGTGAAACAGAGCTGTAAAAGGATCTAAGTTAGTCCAAGTATGTGAATAGTGTCTGTAAAAAATATACACCAGGGCCTAACGGCGCACGTTTCTTTAACCGAACCTGCTCAAACCATGGATATGAAATTACTACTGTTGTTAGTTATTTAGTTACATTCAAATATACGACACATGTACATTGCACAATGATTCGACTCCATACAACCGCGGGACAAAATTAGGAGTGGTCCGTTCTTCATAAAATTTGGTATACTAGTTAACCATGGTCTGCTGAATTGAAATCTTTGTTTGGTTTTTCTTAAACTGTTGTAGTTTGGCAATGCCTGAGACTCAAATTTGAAAATTTCGTCATTTTTGGAGAGCTATAGTGTGTTTTGCTATATAGCTATATAGTGTTTTGGCTAAATTTTTCAGATTTTACATTTAATCAGTAACGTCAACATTGATTATTCCAAAGAGTCACAGAAATAGTCTTAGGACCCCCTGGTTTTACAATAAAAACGATAATAATAGATGTATGTTTTGAATTTTTGCAGATTTGATCATTTTTCATGCTGATGCATACTTTTAGGCATAAATAAAATAAATTTTCTCGAAAAATACGTATTTAGACCACTTTTCAAATTGAACTATTTTCTGCGATCGGAAGATATCGAAGGATGTAATTACATTATCCGACAAAGAAAGAATGATTCTTAAAATAAAAAAATCCAGGAACATACTTTTACATACTTTTTAGATATTTTCCTCTAAGTTTTGCCAATTTTCAGATTTTTAATTTAGAAACAAATTTTGAATTAAAAGTGAATAAAAACCCTACGCTTTGCAAATTTTGAGAAAACATTAAAAGCGAAAATGGCCACATCATTTCTTATTCCATATAGAAAGTTTAAGGAACTTCTTGGTAACCATGTATTTTTAAAATATTGTTTACTCAATAAACTAAAAAACAGAAAATATGAGTTTACATTTTTTTGAGAAAAAGGTTTCAACTTTGAGCCGCTTTTGCACACACACTAATTAATTTTTTACACAGATTTTTTGGGGTTTTCTTTGTTGGAGTTTTATCTTTCAAATTACATCAAAATCGTTAAATTCTGAGACTATACATTTTTTTAATTTTGTCTATGGAACGAATCACTGTGCACTGTGACGATGATGCTCTGCGCAACTGGGGCCCCTAGCATAGGCAACGCCACCAACACTAAACAGGCATTTTTCGGCAGCAGCAGCATACTTTTAGGGGATATTGTATTTTTGAAATAATTGTTGCAGAGATGGTTCAAGGTGATGTTAGAACGTTCCAAAATGAGTTATGCTCCAGGCAGACAAGTATAAAAGGCAGCAATAAGTATAAACGTGCAACACGGATAAGAAAAGTGAAGTAAAAAGCAATTGACTTTGAAATATTGTAAGTAAAGTGAGTACAGTGGTGAAGTGCCGTTAAAGAATAGTTGAAATAGTGAAATGCGTTAAAGGATTAGTGAGTTTTATTTTGAAACAATCCAGCAATACAAACTACATACAACTACTATACATTTCTGAAAGGAATAAACATTCTTTCGACGACTGTCTTATCAGCGGGAAATTGTAAACAACTGGCACTGAAATTGTCTATGAAAAAGCTTCCAACACGGTATTCGGAATCGGCATAAAAATGTATGTCCATTTTTATCCCGAACACATTCACACACAGAACACAGACGGTCACGGAAATTTAATCCGGCTGCTGTGCCAGTCATAGTCATATAAAACAGTCTTATTTTGTTGTTCACTCCTCTGTGGAATACAGGGCCTCAACAAGGCGTTTCCATGTCAATCCATTCCATCTTTGCTTTTGAATTCGGTGTGTTCGTATTTCTTGAACGAACATATTGTAAACAAAATTTTAAACTATTTATTTATTTATTGAAATAATCCATTTATATTATTTAAAAATATAATTCAAGTTTGTCGATTGAATTGTTGGTTTTATTTTCATTACCAAACATCGCTGATTTTATTATATGCAGCAATTTAGATTTTTGTCTAATGACAAAAATTGTTCGAAAGTCCTGGCAACGCCGACATTTCACGTTGCACTCAATTATGTTAAGCGCGCAATGGCTGCCTTCCGCCCCACGGCTGGCGCCAACGGCTTTCCAGCCACCAGACACTGCAAGCGGCTCCGAGTGCGCCAGCCTGGCGCGCTGCAATTACAAAGTGCCTGCACGCTTTTGTTGTGCGCGCGTCCCTCAAGTGTGCAATTTAAATTCCCCTCATTTATTTGTTTCGTCCTTATAAGAGGCGACAAATTTCACCGAGAATCAGAAATCGCAGCAAATAATTTTCAGTGTATTAAGCGTTATTGCGATGTTGTTGTTGCCGCTGTTGTCGTCTGGCTGAAACTGCCGCTCGCGTACGTAATTACAATAAAGTCGCCGTAAAAAACAACGAGCGCGCTTCATATCGCAATAACTGCAACAATAAAATCAACAGCACAACAATAATAGTACAGCAACGCCGCGACGCGCCGGCCCGAGTGCAGGCAGAAAAACATGAGCGCACTCACACATACACACGCATAGTTCATACATTCTGCAAAATCCTTTTATGATTTTTGCATTTTGGGAACGATTTTAATTTTGTTGCATTTGACAAAACATTTTTTATGTAATTTATGTGTGTGTGAATATTTTTTTAATTTCATTCGCATTATGTTTGCGAGCCGCCGGCAGTTAACACCACTCGCAATAAACATCCAAACAATGTTCGCACAGTGGCGGCGCTTCAACACATTTCTATCGCTTTCGAGGCCTTTAATGAAACTTACCGAAAGTGCCCAGCGCGTTGTTCAATGTTCGAGGTTAGGCAATCAGTGCGAATGTTATCGAAGCAGGCGAAATCCAAACATGACAGCAGAAATACGCAATCAGACACTGAGCCGCCTTCGTACCTGTACTTTTCTCTCGAATACTACTTACCCCTACTACATACTTATCCTTCTTTCTCAATTCTATTAGGATCAAAATAGCACCACTTGGCAGGAATTATATGGTAGATTTTTTGGTGTTAATGGCGGTGCCAAGGTATTTGAGCTCCTCGACTACTCTGTCCCTACTTGTTGTCGACATACTTACGTCGTTTAGTTCTAATCTATCGCCGGTTCTCGGTCATGTATACAAAAAAGAGTAAAATAGCTGTCATGGAAACCCTCATCCTTGTTTCCTTGGCCATGAATCTGAACCGAACCGAAATACCGACACCGCTTTTGGCCAACTATACGTTATCTACTACTGTCGCCAGTAGTAAATGTAATTACACTGCACAACACAAAAAAAAATAACAAGGTTCTGACAACGGATTCTGGTAGAGGGGACCAAAAAAAAGTATACCTACGTGTATCGGCGTTTTGAAAGTTTACATCTGAATTTTTGTTTAGAGGGGTCAAAGTTTCACCCCCTTTTGCACATTCTAGGTATATGATGTGTTTATTTCGTACTTATTAAAAAAAAAGGGAAAAATGTTAAAGCAAATATATCTTTTAGGTCGTAGTGCACTTCCTAAAGTAATGGCGTTGAAGTTAATTTCTGAGCTTTGATGTATTCAGAGACCTATAGTAGAATTTTATGGCGAATATTTTCGCGGTACATTTTTTCCTTAAAAAGTCTTGCTTGTTTGTGACATTTTTGGCATTTTAGAAAAAAAGGGTAAAATTGACCCATAAAAATAGTACCTACAGGGTTAAAATGTTTGACAAAAATATTCTTCGTAGTATTTTACATCAAATTGTTAAACACATCATATACCTAAAATGTAAGGTTACATGGTTTTCGTATGCCGATTCACCGTAAGAATGTGTGTGATGTAAACTTTCAAAACGCCGATACACGTATATTTTTTTTAGGTACCCTTTACCAGAATCCGTTGTCAGAACCTTGTTATTTAAAAAAAAATTTTATTTTGTTGTGCAGTGTTATATATGTAAATACAAATAGAAGCTCAGACAGAAGGATAGAGTCAACAAGTATTATTTTTCAATTTTCAATGCTAACAGAGAGTTCGCAAAAATCTCTTCCAAGCTGCAAAACTACCCACTATTGAGTTCGAATAAACATTGACTGGGGCCAAAAATCATTTGAAGCAGCACGACCATCAGATACTACAACGCATGCCTTGAGTTAGCAACGATGAAGCGATAATGAGGGGTTCGTAGGTTCAAGGCGCATTGGAATTTCACTCGGTTCCCGTTGACGGCAGCTGGCAAAGTGAAAAACAAAAACGTCATCGCTGGCGCCGCCGCAACCAGGAAAGTGCAAGAATGTCAAATGCCGATAATGAATGGCTTCATTTGTGTGCCGCACATCAATAGCGCCAGAGATGCCTTTACCTGTTTGCCCGCGCACGAGCACACAGGACGAACAGAGGCGACATAATAAACGTGACAGGGCGAGTTGACTGTTTGTCTACTTAATTGATTTAAATTTTCCTGTTTTTCGACTTTATGTCAAGAATGTTCCTGACAACACACGCTGTAAACGCTTCGAAGCGCGCAGATGAGAACGTCAGCCGGCCGCCAGCAGCCTAAATTGTGTGAACGGACAAGAGCTGCCGGGCAATTCTGTACCTGAACTGTGGCAAACGAGCAGCCACTGTTGTGATAGTTGTTGTGAGACTGCCAACAGCACAACAGCGCACCAACTGATTAGCCAGTCGAGCTGGTGGCTGGTGGGAAACGGTGATGCTACTCGCAATCAGTGAACAGCAGCAGATCGAAGATGAAGCCTCGTCGTTCGGGGTCTCTTTTCGACTCACTCAGTGCAAGGCTGGAGAACAGATATTTAGTATCTACGACTTTAAAGGGATAAGAGCCATGGTGAAGGAAAGGGATAAGAGTCGAATGCAATTTTAACGCATTTTTGCTAGTCGTCTATTAACACTAGAATGCCCGAGGAATTTTAGGTATGTCAGATTTTCGGGCATTCTAGTGTTAATAATTGCCATGTTTGAATTCATAACTACTGTACAGTTATTGTCAGTGGCTTTTGCTGTTGAAATTAAATTACAGTGTAATTCTGGTACGTATAGTGTTTTGAATAATTTAAAAAATAAAAGACCTCAATGGAGTCAAAATGGCTCCCTCGGGCATTCTAGTGTTAAAAGGGTTCAGCTGCGTCAAACACTCAACTCTCGATAGCGCAAACGGCCGGCTGGCGAACACGCAATTGAAAGCGAAATTGCTGCAACAATTTACATAATTTGAGCGCTGCCGCACGTGCATTGGCTATGCTTTCATAAAGAAAGTAAAATCGCTTGCATAATGCCCACCGCTCCCCGGACTGGCGTGCAACTCCGGTCGAATGTCATGAGAGCGTCTCAGCAATTTGCGGTGCAACGCCACCTCCGGCAAAGACAATGCGCCGCGTTTGAAACTGTGCGCTGCATTACTGAAGCCGCATTCCGCATTTCTGTTTTCTCATTGATGCAGCCAGACGTGTCGCCCAATACGTAATTATGATTGTGAATGTGCATGCGGCTTCCTGCTTGCCGCAGTTTCTCAGAAGAAGAAAAATATTTATTTTGTTGTTATGTTTATTTCATGAACTTTGTTGACTCATGTACAAACATATACATACATTCCATGTCAGGGAAATCAGAGATTTGGTGCATTAAAATCGACGGTTGATGCTGTTGACATTTCATTTGGATCAACCCAGACCATTTTAAAAGATGGTTTGTGCCTCAATCTCGTCAATTCACAATTGGTTCAAAAACCAGTATTTGGTACATTGGCTCCTGGTGGTTCTTTAGAACTTTTCGCCAAAAACTTGACCCATACCATTCCACAACCACCGTTTTTGTCTGATTTAGCGTGGTGCAATTTCTGGTTATTTTTGCTATGCGATATGATTTGTTCAAGCAGTTCAATTACACTTCCCATGAGGTGGTTGATTCACTCTCGAAACTTTATTTACAAAAATTTAAACAACACAAAAACAAAATCAGGTATTAAATATTTTTATTTCTTTGCTTTCATTTCAGGTATGTAACGGTGTTTTCCGTGCGTCAACTTCACCGAGCCTTTGTAGCCTTTCTGCGTTTGCTGAGTGGGCAGTTTAATGTGTACGCATAATTTTTAAATACACTTCAAAAGTGACAACAACATTTGGGGGCCGAGCCCATGTGAACAACAACGACAACCACTGCACGTTGTCCGGCAAGAGGAGAGTCGGTGGTGGTGGTGGTGGGCCATTTGGTCATTGTTGCAAACAAAAAAAAAGCCCCACTTAAAATGCAAATACGCGCACTGCCGCGAGGTAACGCGCTGCGTGTCACACACGAGCAGGTGGACACGCACACACACACACACACGCTGACCGGCTAGAACGGAACTGCACTCACACTTCCGGCCGCGCAGTGTAACCATGCAACTGTTGCCGTTTGATGCGGCAATGTTGCTGCCTCGCCCGCCACCAAACTCGGTGCTTATCACTACTGATGTTGCTGATGTTTTTGACGTTGCTGATGTCGTTGTCGCTGTTGCTGCTGGTGCTGGAGCGAAGGGTACGCAGCGGAGCCGCGACGCAAGAGTCCTTGTGGCACTTTTATGTGAAAATAAATTACTTTCGCCTGCGGTTGTCGCTGCTCGCATATCAAACGGAAACCCATTATTTTTATGTTGCACATGCATTCGTAATTTCCTGCTCCGCGCGCAACTATTTGCGTTTACTTGAAAGTGCGCTGCATGCCTGCAGGATGCAGCCATGAAGAGAGATTGAAAGTTGTCGCATTGGCGCGTTGCGAGTGCGCAGGTGATGTTGTTGTCGGCGAGTTGCGTCTGCCGGTCGATGAGTGAGGGAGTTGGGGAGAAGCATTAACAACCAGCTTAAGTGCGCACTCATGAAAATCAACGCGAGTGCGGCGGCTTTAACTGTTTTTAAATGCAATTCGCGTACGCGTGCCAACTGTTGTTTGACAACGCGCTGCGGTGAAAGGGGCGTCGAATCAAATTACACTTACTGGCGATTTAATTATGACAATTGGACGACGTAGGTGCCACCGCAGGCCGCAAACATGTGTCGCCTAAAGGACGTAACAGCCGAAGGATATCGGCGATTCATAAAAACATTTATGAAATAAATTTGCGCGCTTTACGCATTTTATTTAAATTTACATGCACATTAACATATTTTTTGACGCGTTTCGCGTGCGTTTAATGCGTTTTTTTTGTAATGACATTGCGGCCTTTGCAGCTGATTAATTCAATTTGCGTTATTTGCCACCAACCAGACATTGCCCGCCCGCCCCTTCGCAGCGTTATTGCGTAATTCCAGGCATTCAATTATTTAAAGTACAGATCCCAGCGTCAAAGGGCATTGCATTTGGACACACTGGGAGTCATTGTGGCGTTGGCGCCCACTGACAACGGCGACGCACTTTGCTATTGGCCAATCCGTGGTGTCACAATTATGTTTGCATACGTGGCAGTGTTCGAGATGCACGCAACATTGCGGCAGCGCCATCAGCGCTTGTTGATGTAACAATTGTAGCCACCGAGCCATGTCTTTTATTGTTGTTGTTTTTAATTTCCATTACAACGTCGAAGCCGTTGCACAGTGTGAACGATTGGCAGTCATACGGTCACTCTAACTGCTAACTTTGAGGGTTCTTCTGTGAAATCCGTCAGATGTGTTGGCACGGAGTGAGCTCTGGACTTCATCAACGTATTTTCTCCAAGAACAATACCTCAGTTTAGAATTTTTATAAATGTAATTAGTTGAACAATTTCGTAATTTATAGCATCCATAAAAAATTACTGATTACACAGTGCAACACTGAAAAAAGGGACAAGGTCAAACCCATCTCATTCGATAGAGGACCTCAGTAGATGAAAAAGTGCCAAGGGATTTTTCTCGGGATGTTCGAGTTTTTATTTAATGCAGTTTAAAGATGGCGACTTAATGTCCCTTACTGAAACTTTTAAAACATCATCTTGACTCAAATGTCAGAAAGGAATAATATTTACGTCAAATGAAAGCTAATGATATGAAGTCGATGACACAATATCCATTTTGGAAAAATGTCATGAAAAGGGATATGAAGGACCTCGATTACATTTTTATCCTTGAATATCCTGGAAACCGTGCGAGCTAAACTTATATAAGTGACTTCTAGTGGAAAAGCATTCAAACATCTATACTGCTCATAAATTTCATGTAAATAACTTTTAAAGTTAAGACTCTACAACGATTAAAAAAATTTGCTTTGCTACATTCGATGTTTTTAGGAAGCAGCTACGAGATATTCTGTACAGAAAAATATGAATTCAGCAGTGTATAATTTTTGAAACGCTGTAGTGGCTTAGCAGTTAAAGTGATTGAAATAAACTTAATATGCAGTATAGATCTTTGAATGCTTTCTTACCAGAAGTCACTTATATAAATTTAGCTCTAACGGGTTTCAGGATATTCAAGAATAAAAATTTTGTTGATGTCCTTCTTCATAAAATTTTTCAAAAAAGGAAATTGTTTCTTTGACTTCATATCATTAGCTTTCATTTGACTTGAAAATTATTCCTTTCTGACATTTGAGTCAAAAGATATTATGATTTAAAAGTTTCGAGAACTTGGCACTTTTTCATCTACTGAGGTCCTCTATCGGATGAGACGGGTTTGACCTTGTCCCTCGAAATTTTTTTGAATTTGTTGCACTGTTTTATTGATTTTCGACGATTCAAGTCTGAAAAATGTACAAACTATTGATGAGAAGTGTCGACACTTTTGGTAATCAATGTTCTGATACGTTAGGTATTTGCAGAAAGACTCGATACTTTAATAGTCAAACGTTGATCCTACACTTTGATATGCATTTTCGCTGATCTGTAACAGTAAACTATTAAAATAAAGTTACAATGGTTTTGGTTTAGTGATCAACAATCGAGAAGACTATTTTCTAAGTTTCATTGCAAAAGTCGACTTGAATATTGTTTGAATATTGTTTTTACTCGCAAAATGTATGCGAACTAAGTATGACTTCAATATCTATGTGACGCTTGATCCTTATTTACGTTTGTAGTGAACATAGGCTCTAAACCAGCTTTTTCTATCCAACTTGATTTGAAGTCGCCATTTCATTCACCTTCAATAAACACAAATGTCATTCCTCTTATTCTGTTCTGTGTGGTTTGCTTACGTTTTGTGTAACTTATCCATTTTCGATTTCCCGTTTTTATTTGTTCAGTACAACGCTGGCTTCCAAAGCTCGTCGTTCCTTTGGCCCGAAAAATCCACCCACTCCTTCCAGGCACTTGTTGATAAATTCTTGAAGTTGTCAACAATCCAAATCCATGTGTGATTTGTGCACTTTAGCCCACGGTACACTGCTGTTGTTGCCTTTAGTAGGAAATGAAGTCATCCTGAAATCATGGATTAATGCATTAATTCGCGATAAGCAAACAAACAAAAATTGCATTGCGGTGTAAAGAACACAGCAACAGCAACACAGCACATTGAAAACAAAGCCAATGCAGCCAAACTGATGCGACTGCAGCAGCCAAGTTACGCAGAATAAAAACAAAAGCGTGGGATGACTGAGTTCTGGGCAAATAAATTTTAATACGCACAGCAATTTCACACATTCTGACCAATAATGCAGCTTTTATTGCCGCGCCGCTGGTGACA
Organism: Melieria omissa; assembly: GCA_963971225.1. Lineage (NCBI taxonomy): Eukaryota > Metazoa > Arthropoda > Insecta > Diptera > Ulidiidae > Melieria > Melieria omissa. The sequence goes on from OZ020267.1 coordinate 120,308,916, forward strand.
ACTCAATCAGCAGCGCGAAAGGCAAAAACCAAATGATGGAAACTATGCGCCGGCCACTATTGAGTGTTTTACACGACCAACGACGGCCCGTTGAATGTGATTAATGAATATTGATAAACAACGCGGTGCTTCTTCCGCACAGACGCAGTCACAGCCGGTGAGCGCTGGAAGCGTGGTAGGGGCTCGCGGCGAGTACACATTTGCATTTAATTTCATTATCTAAAACTGGCGCAATTAATCGAATGTGTGCTCTGAGGCGCTTATCGCGCATCATAATGGCTGATTTCTTGCTTAATTGCATTAACGCGCCACGTCGGCTGGCAGCAACTGCAGCAGCGCCAGCCATGACAATGGGCAACTTTGACTTGCGCCAATAATAAACTTAATAATAACAATAAAATGCGTAAATTCAATTAAAATCGCTGCGAGCGCTCATGGCAGCCGCCGTCGCTATCCCTGTCGCTGTCTCCGCCATTATCCAGTCTGCCTATCCAGCCGTCTATACGCGCTGCCACAGCTGCCAGCTGCCGCATCGTCCGTATTAATTGTCGCGACGGCCGCCCAAAGGGCGCCTCGGCGCGCTCACTTGGGCTGGTTACCTAAAAATATGCTACGTACGTGCTGTGCGGCACGTGAACGCCAGCAGTAAGCAGCGCACAGTATCTAAGCGCCGGTCGCTAACAATGCAAATACTTGCGAGACTTTAATTGGTTTAACGCTTTTCTAGTTAAGACACCAGTCGACAACACAATTGCCAATTGGCATAATTGTTTTTGGCTCCATCGCGGCTGCTGGCTATGTGGAGCTGCGACTACTGTTGTCTGTTGTATCGGTATTCATGATTGGCTGAGTTCGCGGCATTTCGGCGTTTGACCTTAATTAGAAAATATTTAAATTAATCCCTTGAGCCCTTCCCATCGTTAACCTCCGCCGAGCAGCGCATTTTAATTGTGTGTGTGCATATTAACATTGTTGTTATTGTCATTATCAGTTTTGATGGATGCAGAGGATTATAGAGGAGAGGATGACTGCGAATCATGGGCAGCGAAACGTGCTGCACATTGTGGTTGAGCCTTAATTGAAAATGTCTGTGTAAATTTACCACGAAACTGCCAAATCCATTTCTTTTATTACATAACCAGATGATTATTATGCAGCGAATTTCGATTGATTCGAGATAACAAGGTCTAGTAAATTGATACTGTCACTGCGATTATGGTTTATATGTTATAAAACAATTCTCAAAAACTCGTATTTAGAATGCAGTATTTCAATAACTGAAACCGCTGAAACTGTAGTTTTTAATTGATTTGGTTTTGAACGTTTGAAAACTAAAACTAATCTAACTAAACTAAAACTTTTGTTCCATTCGATGAAATGACATTGATGAGAAATTTTTTTGGCTTTGATGTTTAAATAAAAGAATAGGTGAAGAAGGCACAGAAATCGTAGCCTTACTCAAGAAAATATGTGCCTTCGAGTACAACCTCATCTACCAAACAAAGACCATTGTAAGCCACACTTAAGAAATAAACTGACTTTGTAAAGATCTGAACTCGAATTCACTTTTATAGGATCATACTCGCAAAAGCTTGCTAGGGTTTTAAAAAATATTTTCACATTTGAATTTGATGAGTCTTATACTCATTCGAATTGTAAAATTTATTAATTTTTAACCACATATGAAACAATAATGAAAATAATTAGAAAAAACATATAAGTAATAAGGAAAAATATATGAAATAATACGGAAATAATTGGTGACTGATTTCAAACGCCAGAGAACTGTTAAAATCATTTACAATGGTTGATAAATTGTCCCCAAATGACAAACAAGTTCTTGAAAAACTTAGAACTTCCAGCCAATATCGTTGAGTACCGCTCTTGTATTTTTGTATTTAGTTTGCGAAATTGCAATAAAACGAAAAGCAGAGAGACCGTGTAAAATCGTTTGTGCTTGTAGTACACAGTTGTTAGGTTAGGTAGACCAGGCAGCTTGCTGGAACCTGCTTAAGATTGTTCATCTTTTCAGGGCTCGAAGTAAAGTATTAAGCCTCTTTGGAAATTTGTGTAGCCCATTCACTTTCGAAAGTATTATTACTTGAAACACTGCTTAATGGAAATTGACCTGGCATTGCTAATGACCAGTGTCCGTCCGAAAACACTTTTTTGGGCCGAAACCGAAATCGAATATCGCTTTTTATTTTAATATTTGGCCGCAACCAAAACTTTCTAGTTGAAATAAAAAACACCATATCAAGCATTTCTTTCGACAAACGAATTTTACTTTAAGTAAATAAAGAACAAACAAACAAATATAACATAAATAAATACTTATTAATAAAAACATTTCATTCATTTTTAAAACCTTACGTACCTTTTTCGCTAATATTCAAAATTAAATAATTTAATATTATATGCTAAAAAAATAACTTTATCAACACTGGTGGCATCTAAACTATTCCTCCTATCTGCTACACAATAAAGTGTAAAAAATGTTCAACAAAGTTTTGATTTCGGCCGTTAGGACATTTTTTGGCCGAAACCGAAACCGTAACCACTTATTTGGCCCGAAACCGAAACCGAATATTCGGTCGGACACTACTAAAGATCCAGTAGAATTTATGAGCGTTCAGCAGTACTTAACCTACGCTACACAAACTTCAAACTGGCATCCTAGATGAGTTGGGAGTGTCCTTTTGTAAGGGTTTCAAAAAGTTGCCACCAGTGGCTCACACAAGATTTCTTTTGGGGGAAACCATTTGAAACCATATTTTGCACAAGCAATTTTTGAATTTGGGAGGAGGGTTTGGATCCCAAAATCATGAACATTTTCAATGAACTGAATCTGAGTGGGAATTATTAATTATTACAGCATTTTACAAAATCTTACTAATCCATGTTCGAGCGTTATCGCTCCACACGGCAAGCAGCAAATGCTCCAATACAAATTTAATAACTCGTATATTATTAGAATCACACTCAATCGCACAATATTAACACAGCGATTAAAGTGCTTTGAGGCAAATGCGACCACCGACGCACCGACACCACCAACACAAACTTTGAAACGCCGCCGCCCTATTCCACATCTCGTATTATGCAAATGATTATTCCCCAAACGCTATGTGTATTTAACCTCATTTTAACCTTCAGCCAACCTCGCGACATTTTGCGTTTTTCGAAGAGCTTTCGCTCACCTAGTGGGCGCCGCACCTCTGCGCCACCGCTCCACAAGCCGGAGCGAAAAAGAAAACATGCACAATTTTAATTTATGTAATGAATTTAAAAGCCAACCCAACAACAGTCATAAAAACAACAGGAACCGCACAAAAAAGCAACAACAGAAACAGAAACGCAGAAACAAAACAAACACGACGCCCTGCTGCTGTGGCAGCTCCCTCCGATTATTGTTTTTGTTATTATTTTGCGTTACTTGTGACTGGGCAGCGCTGCCGACATATTCGTAATTTCTTAATTACATTACATCAGCAGCGCGGGGGGTCGGGAGGGTGTCGGCGCTGCCCGCGTGTGACTACGCAACACGTATGCGACTATCACAGCAACCACAAGGGCGGGAAATCGCTAGGGGGCGCTGCCTCATATCGGGATTGCCGTTGATTCCACGTTACTAGGGCCGTGGTTTGGTCGACTGCGCGCACTTTTGTTGCTCTGACGTTTGTTGTTTACGGAGCTGTAATCGCACTTTGGACCCAACGCCCAGCTGCCACCGTTTGTTTGCGGCACAATTGTTGCTGGGCCGATTGGCGCTCCAAGTGTGAAAATCTGCAAATGAGATCCGCTGCTCAAAGGGAAGCGAAATTGTAAGCAAACAAGCAGCAAATTTAAATTGAATCGTATGCCAACTTCATTGTGAGCGCCGCTGTTCCGCTTCTTTCTGCGCAACGGTTACAAACTGTGGCCCGTTTCCATGCATTTTCACTTGTTTTGCCACAAATGAAATGCGCCGCCCGCGCTCAGTGCCAAAGACAAAGGACCAACGGCAGCAAATCTGCACAAGCAGCACTAAAGTCACTTCCGCGCCCGCGGCCGGCCAACACCGCAGGCGGCGTGGTTACCATGCTCCGGCAGCGGCAGCGAAATTACAATCGCAGCACAACTGCAGCGGCATCCTTGACCCACTTCAGGCGCAGTCCGCGCTCGCTGTGTCGCACCGCAATCGTTTTTACTTAATTTACTTTTGCAAAATGCGGTCTTCTGCCTACCTTATGGCCACCGCTAGCGGTTGGATGTCCGACGGCAAACGGTGGCTAAGGGCTGGCAGAATGTGACTAGACCTCCTCGTGGTGGCCGCTGGAAACAGCCACCCGGGTGTGGTCATGTCTCCTCCCGGGTGGCTGGCTAACTAGTCACGCTTTCCCCTCCATTTCCCCCACCTACTATTATCCTCTCGTACCAACATCCTTACCCCCCCCCCCCCCCTAATCCAGGGTGTCATGTGATCCGTGCCCATTGGATGGTTTGCAGCCAGGGGTATACGGCTGTATTCTAACGGAACCTATCCGATACCGGTCCGCCTCGGATAGTATGAAGGACTTACCATGATACGGGGCTCTGTCATGGCTGACCTTTCCCTTTCCCCTATATTGCCATAGGCCACCGAAACGCCTCGTCGGAGTAGGTGGCCGAAGAACCAGATGATGATGAGCACCTTAAAACTCGCCTCGGATGGAAAGGACGAAGGACAGACCGACGTCAATACTCAGCGTGACGCTGAAAACCAGGCCAAGGGCGGTTGGAGAGACCAACCGTGTCAAGGTCACATGGACAGTGATTGTTCACAATCAAGCCTGACCACGGTGTCCACTTTGGTAGCCGAAGGGGCCATTTCGGGCGGATTACCATCGCTGGTAGAAGCTACCGAAGCCGTCTCACTTAAGAGAAAGCGGTTGACGACTTCTCAAAAGAAGAGACTTCGGAAGCTGATGGCGGGTGGTAAGCCGTACGAGGTTGCTCTGAAGGTGGTCCTAGAGGACAACACAGAAGCAAAGACGGACGGCAGCAGTAGCAAAAAGGAAGCGGCACAACCCGCTCCCAAAAGGATGAAGATAGGTCCATCCTACGCCGAAGCTGCTGCTGCAATCAAAGTAGGTATTCTTCCAGAAGAATATCCGACCATCCATCTCGATCTGGAGGGGCAGAAAAATGTCGAGAAGACCATCAAGGAGGAACTGCATAAGCTCCCCGTTGATGGTCCTCAAATCCGATTTCTAGGCTGCTCCTTCAAACCGGGATGGATCACCGTGAACTGTGCCGATGAGGCGTCGAAGAACTGGCTCAAGGAGGTGATGCCAAAGATTCAACCAGGAAACAAAAAGCTGAAGCTGGTAGAGGGAATTGATATTCCCAAACCCAACATTGCCTCGGCTTTCTTTCCTGGTTGCTCCCTCCCGGCCGATGAAATACTTCGAATGCTTCGAATGCAGAACCGCTCATTACCCACGGGCAACTGGAAAGTAATGAACGGAACTGTTACGGCACAGGGATCGGCGCTAACGCTGGCCATTGATGATGTGTCGGCCCGCTTGCTCGCTGAGCTGAACGACCTCCCTTTCTTTGAGCTGGGAAGGATTCAGTTCCGGGTGCGGCGTGAGCAAGGGACAAAACCATCAGTGACCAGTGATGGTGGGACGACGACGAACAGGACTCCCCAGATTAGAGTGGATGACGAAAGACCGTCCACAAGCCGACAAGCAGCCCTAGTGGTACGGACAGACCGGACCGCGAAAAGGACTGAAACCCGAACTGGCGACAAAACGCCAACAATGAGACCTGTAAAGAATGCCTCAACTAAACCCGTCCGGAAGACTCAATTGTCTGGAAAGGATAATCCGTCCAGGCAACTAAGCCTTTTGGATAAGTCTGCAAAAACCCCGAGCAGCAATGAACGGGTGCAGACAAGGGGTAGAGGGGGCAAGCGAGCAGGTACTCATACCAAAGGCCCCCATGAATAATATGGAGATTGTCCAAATCAATCTCCATAGGGCACAGGCAGCGTCAGCTGTCTTGGCTAGGACCATCAACACCTACGGTCCTAGCATAGCTTTGGTGCAGGAACCGTGGACCAGCACCAACAATGAGATCCTGGGCCTCTCACAGTCAGGTAATGTACTGTGGTGTCAATCTACTGATAGGCCTAGAACGTGTATTGTGTTTAATGGCATTTCTTTCTTCCCGTTGACAGATTTTGTTACGCCAGATCTGTGCGCGGCCAAGATCAATTGCAACTCCAGGGAATTGATCATAGCGTCAGCATACTTCCCTGGAGATGTACCCGAATGTCCCACGACGATAGCAGAACAGCTTGTTGCTTATGCTAGGGACAATCGTCTGGAGCTGGTCCTAGGGTGTGACGCGAACGCCCATCACACTATCTGGGGAAGCACGGATACCAACGCTAGAGGTGAGTCATTATTCGATTATATACTCTCACTAGACTTAAGTATATGCAATGTCGGAGGTAGTCCGACGTTCATAACTAGAACTAGGGAAGAGGTGCTAGACCTTACCCTAACTACTTCTCTATCGAAATCACTTGTCAGCAACTGGCGAGTATCCGAAGAGCCCTCATGTTCTGACCATAGACATATAAGGTTTAGGTTAGGTGACAAGTCACTGACTGCCGTGTCCTTTAGGCCAAAAAGGCAGACCGACTGGGACAGCTATTGTCACCAGTTAAGGCACGACATCACTACACAACTTGAAAACAGAGTTGACACAATAGATAGGCTGGAAAGGGCATCCAGGAAACTCCAGGAAGTCGTAGTGAACGCCTATGAAGAAAACTGTCCCTTAAAAACTAAAACTTTTAAAAGACAGACACCTTGGTGGAGCAGTCATCTTAGCTTGCTAAGGAAGGGAGTACGGAAACTATTCAATAGGGCCAAGCGGAATAACGACTGGCAAACCTACTCCGATGCTCTCACCAAATACAATAAAGAGATTAAGAAAGCCAGGAGGGAATCTTTTAGACGCTTCTGCGAGGACGTGAACGACGCGAACTCAGGCTGTAGGCTCCAAAAGATTCTGTCAACCGATAAACCATGTCCGATTGGATCCTTGTCTAACGAACAGGGTGAACTCACAAATAGTGCGCAGGATACATTAGCCCTGCTCACTAAAGTCCATTTTCCGGGATCAGAAATAATAGACGACCCCGACCATAATAACTATAGCGGCTGGCAGTCACACTGCCCCAGTAGGGATGATTGGAGATTGGCCAATCTCATCTGCAAACGTTCGATTGTAGAATGGGCGATAGGAACGTTCTCCCCGTACAAGGCGGCGGGAAAGGATAAAATCTTCCCGGCGCTGTTACAAAGAGGACCAGACAGTCTGTTGCCCATTCTTTCGAAAATATACACATGCAGTTTGGCGCTTGGCTACGTTCCGGAGGTGTGGAGAACAGTGAATGTTGTCTACCTTCCTAAAGCCGGAAAGTCAAACAAAAAGGATCCAAAGTCCTTCAGGCCTATAAGCTTGATGTCATGTGTACTTAAGGGTATGGAGAAGGTAATAGAGAGATACCTCAGAGACGAAGTCCTTATCCGAAATCCTCTAAGTGCACACCAACATGCTTACCGAAAAGGCAGGTCTACGGAAACAGCCCTATCTGCCCTGGTCAGCAAAATCGAAAAATCCCTTGACGAGAAAGAAATCTGTTTAGTAGGTTTCCTAGACATAGAGGGGGCTTTCAACAACACCACCTATGAAGCTATAGGATCTGCTTTAGAGGTATTTCAAGTGCCGACTGCACTTATAAGGTGGATCTCCACGATGCTCAAAAGCAGACTAATACAGTCCGACTTAAATGGCATCAAGATCCTAGCCAGAACGGTCCGGGGCTGTCCCCAGGGGGGCGTACTATCTCCTCTACTCTGGTCCATGGTCATTAACGGATTAATCCGCATCCTCTCGGGTCGAGGCTATGACGTTATTGCCTATGCTGATGACCTGGTTATTGCGGTTAGAGGCAAAGACGGGCAGACCGTCTCTGATCTACTACAGGGTGCAATAAAAATTGTAGAGAACTGGTGCGCCCAGCAGAATCTATCGGTAAACCCTGATAAGACAATCTTCGTACCGTTCACACTGAAAAGGAAATATGACCTGAGACCGATAAAGGTTTTTGGCAAAGATGTAGGCTTCGTAAAAGAAGCCAAATACCTTGGGGTAACTCTAGACAGTAAACTGAACTGGAAACCTCACATGAATCGTACTATTCAGAAGGCGGGCAACGCTCTCTGGACTTGTAAACGAATCTGTGGCAAAAACTGGGGAACGAAACCGATATGGCTTCAAAAAATCTACACCCTAGTCATCCTCCCCATTATCACCTATGGGGCGATAGTATGGTGGAAAAAAACCACAGAGAAAACGACTGCGAACAGACTGGAACGGTTGCAAAGAGTAATTAACTCCTGCATCACTGGCTGCCTTCGCACGACGCCAACAGCTGCCCTCAATGTACTATTGGGAGTTTTGCCGTTGGACCTAACCGTACAAATGAATGCGGTCATTAGTACACATAGACTGATGCATAGTGGATTCATACCACAGGATCTACATGCAAGCGGTCACCGCTCCATTGTTAAAGAACGGAGGCGAGACGGAAGCTTTTGGTTGCCTCTTGACTCAATGCCTCCGCGACACATCTTTGACAGGAAATATAAGACACATATTCCTAACAGAATAGACTGGGACAATTCAAAAATCAGTCTTACCTGTGATGACATTATCTGGTACACTGATGGATCCAAGACTGGAGAAGGCACAGGATCTGGGATATATAGTTCCAGTACCCAAATGTCAGTCAGCCTTGGTAGTTTGGCAACCGTCTTCCAAGCGGAAGTCTGTGCTATCAATCAGTGTGCCAGAGAAATTCTGAACCTTCACCCTCATCGGAAAAGGATTATCATAATGTCAGACAGCCAGGCCGCAATAAGAGCCTTGCACGCGTCGACATTTACCTCTAAGTTGGTATGGGAGACAGCTAATCTTCTCCAACAACTATCAACAGGAAATCGAGTAATAGTACACTGGATTCCAGCACATTGCGGCTATGACGGTAATGAGGATGCAGACAGATTGGCAAGGGAGGGAGCTGGAAAGCGACCATTTGGACCGGAACCGATCTTAGGTGTCAGCAAATCTCATTACAAAGGTTGTATTAAGCAAGAATACTTGATCAAAGCAAATGCAAGATGGTCAAAATCAATTGGTATGGAATGTACCAAAGCCTTTTTCCCGCGATACTCAAGCAGAAATGCAAAGTTTCTCCTACGCTTGAGCAGACCGGAACTAAAACTCATGACAGGAGTAATCAGCGGACACTGTCTGCTAAACAAACATAAGACCCGTCTGAAATTAACAGACAGTGAAATATGTAGATTTTGCATGGAGGATGACGAGACTTCCATACACCTGATAACTGAATGCCCGGCCTTAGTCCATGCAAGAAAGCAGGCACTAGGCAAGGAAATATTACAGACTACTCATCTGTCTGAAATTGATCTCGCAAGAATTAAAATGTTCTTTGAGAAAATAGGAGGAAATAGTCTCTTCCAGTACTGAACTCGGGCAAGGCACAATAGTTCAAAATGAACGCAGTGCCATAGACAGCCAATGTCTAGCCCCAATCAATCTTAATCTTAATCTTTGCAAAATGCTCTCGTCCGCGCCGAGTGGCGTTCGAGCGTGATGGCATGTTGCTGCGCAAATGTCAGCGACGAAGGAAATGCTCCACCCCAAGCAAAACCCGCCCACCCCGCCCTGCCTTCGCCAGCTGCGTTGTCGAGGGGTTGCTACGTGAAGCCATGACTTTGCAACTCTCAACTTCGGTTCCGTTTCCCTCGCGTCGCCTCATCCGTCCAGAAGCCGACAATTGCAGTGGTTGGACTATGTTGTTTAGTGTCTCGAAACGGCCTTGCAGCACTGCAAGCTAACAACAGCCACACCAACAACAACAGCAATTGTTGCAAAGACATCATGCAAAATGGGCTTGCAACAGTGACAGCAACAACGGCCACAACAAGCAGCAGCGCCGCTCTCAGCCCCGCAACACAGCTTGGAAACTTCAATGTGGCCGCTGTCGCTGCGGCCTCTGCCGTCGCAGATTAAAACAATGGCAGCGCGGTGGAGCGCAGGCAAACGGCTGTCGCTGTCGCTGTCGCTGTTGCTGTTGTGCTGCCGTGTTGCTCACTCTGGCGACATTAAAATTGAAAATGGTTGCCAGGGGACGGAAATATCGCAAACGACTCTTAAAATATTTATTAGCCTCGAGCAGTCGCAATGAAAGTGAAAAATGTTGTTGACGAAAACCGTTGTCGCTGTTGTTGTTGTTGTTGTTGTTGCTGCGTTGCTGCTTTGTCTTTGCTTCTGTTCCCGCCGTAAACGTTCTTGTCGTGCTCGCCTTCCGCCGCTGTTTGATATTTTTGTTGCCATTTGCAACTTGGTTCGCGAGCTGTTGCCATCGCCTCCGGACGGAGCAAGGCGCGGCTGTTAGATGCGATGCGGCTGCATTGTTAACACTTCATGCTCGATTCCCGCGCTGGTGCGCAACAAATTAACTGCGGTTCGGTTTCGCATTCTGCGCGATTAGGGATAATTGGAGGAACGCTATTAATTTGATATTTTCACGCAAGGCAAATATTTGCCAAGAGAAGAGAGAAGAGAAGTTGCTTGCGGCGAAGGTCGCCAATTCGGGCACATTTTGCGCATTTGCTGCTTTCTAAGGAGAGGGCTGCCTAATGGTTGTGCCGTGTAACATATGATGTATAGAAAAATAGTCACATTCTGTAGTACTGATTTGCTTTTGCCTTCAATCTGAGTTAATTTATAGCGCGACCAACATCCATCCACCTCCATCGATCAACAGTGTAACCATTTCCAGTGACCACAGAGACCACTTCAAATTTGCAGGCTGACAAAACTAACCAGCGACTGAAAACTAAATTAATAGCCGAATCTCGTGCGGCCTTCTTTGTGATAAACTAAATTCCTATATAAAATCTAAATTCCTAAACAAAATCCTCTACAGTCAAACTTCCTTCAAATATGTGAAAGAAACTTTCAGTAGTCGAAACATTCGGCAACGAAGCAATCTTCCCTCCTCTTTCCCATAATCCGAACCCATTTCAGCTATTTTCATATCTTCCGTCAATGTTGTTGGATTTTCACGGCACATGCGAAACAAAGTCAAGGCCCGGGCGGGGCGTACTGGCTCGGAATCTGAAGGTGTGTGCACCACCTGTTTGGGCGGCGCCGTGAACTGCGGCGGAATGTTTCTCACGAAGCTGTCACAGTCGCAACATGTGATGTCTTGTCGCTACAGTCATCTGTTTTCATACCAGACACTAGACGGGCATTGTTCTGTTGTTGTTGTTAGCGCGGCAGTGTTGTGGTGTTGCTATTGTTGTAGTTTCGGTGGCGTCTAAACCGCATAATAAGCCAAATTCCTCATGCGGAATGGAAAACGCCAGGCCACGGCACACAACTTCGCCGTCAAATAAACTGCAGACGGCACAGGTTTGCGCGCAGCGTTTTTGCCTCCGAATTCCCGTAGCCCTGTCAGCGACGCGAGGAATCTGCATTGCTGGTAACGCAAGTGGCTGCCCGGCCGTCCGACGCCGAGCTGCGGTATTCCCTGGGAAGCCATTACCGGCATGCACACAGATTACAGCACCGCCTAGGAAATATTTATTTCGCTCGCCATTGCTGCGCTGCCGTTGTTTCTGTGTTTCTGCGTTTGTCGTGGCTGTTATTGCGGCTGTTGCTGTCCCACTAATTAGTATAATTTTCATAAATTTTGGGTTATTTGCACTCGCAAGCGGTAAGCCGTTTCGCGCGCTGCGTTGCAAGTTTTGGATTCCGTGTGCCATGTGGCCACGTCGGTCTGTGAACTGACCGCGTGAGCCCCGTCTGCAGCCGCGTTGCCACCGCACAGTTCTCACATTTATTGCGTCACACGAGTGGCTGGCGAGCGGCTATAGTTTGGCGATTTTTGCGCTACTTGTTGGGGTTGCTATCATTGTTGTAGCTGCGGCTGCTGTTTTTGTTGTCAAGTCAATAAATTTCCATTTTGTTGGCTATAAATCAAGACGGCCCGTCGCTGCCGACATATTTTTCCACATTTCATACAGAAATTGCACTGCCCCCCTCCGTACATGCCCACCTTTACGTCTACTCGTACCTGGCTCAGTTGCCCTAAGCCATGTCATGTACACTTCACGCAAGGGCTGTTTTTGGTATGCAGCGGCTGCTTCTGCAGTCGCACTTTTGCGCCCCTAATTTAAGTTTATTTGGCCCGGTGCGTCCGGCTTACCGGCGCGCATGGGAAATACAATTTTCGCACTTAAATTGCTTCCCGTGATTCGCTTACGGCAGCCCGAGCCCAGCGCACTTCGAACCGGGGTTGGAGTCGTGGTCTGAGGACGGACTGTGGCAGTGTATAATTTTTTTTCGCAGACAACGTCTGTGATTGGACGCGGCCGTGCCATCGTGTGTCACCCCTTTTTCGGGGGTGCGTACGCGAACGAGTGAAAATTTAAATTAATGTTGCACGGGTGATCGCTGCGCTTGACTGAGTTCTTCATCAACATGTTGCAGAGTCGAGAAATAATCGGCAGCGACGAAACATGTTGACAGCGCGAGGAAGAACTTCTCAACAATATCTTTCGAAGCAGCGCGTGACAAAGCTAATCAAAATTGACGCAGCTTTATTGGCAGACATTTCCAGGCGAAACAAAACAACATGTTGCACAGTTCGCTTTAGAATTGATTGATTTGATTGATTTCATAGTTTGATTGATTTCATAATTAAATGTAGTTGTTTTTAAATAGACATGTGTCTTGGCCTCCCCAGGTTCTTATTTTCTTTACATGAACTTGACTCGCAACACATACAATACAAACATATTAGGGATTGAAATCCCGGACAAGTTTTACAATCCCGGAATTTCGGGACTGAAAATCACAATCCCTAATACATATGTTTGTGCTGGGTATCGCAATTTTTGGTCATTTTGTGATCCCGGGATCTTCGGAATTGAAAATTCGAGTCCCGGGATCCCGGGATTCATATAACAAATTTTTTAAATAAAACCATTTTCCTAAATTGCATAAATACATGTTTTTCATATTTTTTTAATAATTGACTGGCACGACAGCCCGCTTACGTGAGACTAAGACCTAGCTTCCCGCAACCACCCGTGTTGATCGTGTGAATTTGTGCGCAGGTGGAAGGGACCTACAGTTTTATGCCAGTTCCGAACGGCAGGTTGGGAGGTTTTTCATAAGGAATTTTTACTCTCAGAGGTTTGCCATTTCCAGCTGAGAGGACAGCCACCGAAAGAGAAAACTAGTTTTCCTGTTATTTTTTTAGGTGTTACTACAGGCAGTATTGAACCTGGGGTTGCTGCTTTCGACTCGCGGTCCAACGCACTAACCAACTTAGCCACGGCGGCTGTTTTTCATATATTCTCCTTATTGCAATTAAACCAAGAGAAACATCTTTCAGATTCAACACTTACAAAAGACTCCCATTGCAAAATAGGTAAATTTGTTATCAAAGTCTCAGAGAAGGAATGGTTTTTTTTTGTTTAATTTATTTCTTCTGAACTTTCCAAAATTTGTTGTAATTGTAATTGTAATCATTACAAGTTAACAATTTGATTTAAATGCAATCCCGAAAATCCCGGGATTAGATAGTTTGAATCCCGGGACTTTCGAGACTGGAAAATTGGATTGCGATATGTATGTATGTAGTATGTACATAGTTTGCGAGCGAAATTTACAGCCAGAACTCTGACCACTAAACCCGCGGCTTTTTCGCGTAGGTGTTGCCACCGCCTGCTCAAAACATGTACGAAAAGCGATTCTTCGGTGTGTTCGGCTTGTGGCGGCTTAGCCAAATCGGGCTTCTGCCGGTGTTATTGTCAGGTAGTGGTGTAGGTGGTTTACGATTTCGATACTAAAATTAACAAAGTGTGCGACACTGTGACTTCCGCCTGCGCGCGTCAATATTTGCAGACACACTCACACATACCCACACAGAAAATGTGACTGGATATGGTAATTGCAGCTGCATTTCACGGCCCATTGGCGACCGTTTTTGAGGGGCGTAATTGGCCGCTTCACACAGACGCAGCGGCTCCACAAACTCCACAATGCAATTATTTGGGTCTTTGATATGAGCCGTGTGGGCGTAACCTATTCCAATTACCGAAGCGGTGTAAATTGCCTTTAAGCCCCGCCACACTCCCGGCTGGCCGTGCTGCCAAGGCACCGAACACGCGAACTCCTGCGTTGGCTGGGTGCGACATGTTTGCGGCACAGGTTTGCGTGTGTGTGTGTTTGCTCACTGCAAATGTGCCAGTTTCGCTAATAACAGCTTGTGTCGTGTCCAGTTTGCGGTTTCAATTCATTAGAATCGATATTAAAATTACAATGAAAACGCATAATTGCCGTCCGCCGACTAAATGTTAATCAAATGGGCGGATTCCGCCAGCTGCCTGTATTCATGCAACATATTAGCAAATCCTTTTTACCAAACACAACGATGGGCGGTAGCGATACGTGGTTATGTATCGGCAAATCAGGTAATATCGCGCACGCAAGGTCGTTTCCACGCTTAAAGGCCGCAGCGCTGCAGTGCGAAATTTAACTGCCCACTTGCCGAAAGCCCTGACTCACACAAAGGTTGTTCACCCAGGTCAACTACATAAGTAAACATCCTAAAAATGACAAAAATCTAACAATATGAACTTTAACAACCATGCTTTAAATTTTGCTTGTGCTGCCAGACAGTCTTTTTTTATTAAATACATTGCTGACATTCTCACTTCCACAGTACAGAAAAACGTTTGTTTTTTCACATTAGTTTTTTTCAACAAAAACATTTATAAAGTTTTTTCAGTATTTGTTAAGTTACTCTACTTTAAAAATAGCTTTCAATTACAACGCATAATTTTACTCAAATGAACACAGAGCCGTGAGAACTGAAAAAATTCGAAATTACAAATTGACAAACAGTGCACTGTAGTGTTGTGATTGCTGTTTATGCTGACTGATTCTCAAATCGTATCGTTTGCTCACGAAATAACAATCATATTTATTTAATGTTTTTTCGCGCATGATGTTCTTCACATTAATAAAAACGATTTAGTACTGAAAAATGGGATGCAGACAAATTTTGTTCACGCTTAACACTATGCCACAAAATGAACAGAGAGTGCATCAACTTGAATTATGAACTTTAAATTTGCCCATTCGTCAGCTGTCACTTTCAAACTTGAAGCTTAACCCCTCAGTTGTATATGAAAAAAACAAAAGGGCGTAATTGAAATTAATGAAAACATAGAATTTTTCACAATACTCCTTTTCAACATATATTATGTGTGAAGATATATTCAAGAAAACCATTCATCGCATCATACTTATGTATATGGATTTGCAGTATTTAAAAAATTCACAACATTGTTGAACAAATATCGGTCAAAATTGTAATCAAAATGAATTGCTCCCATTCACGTATGACATGGACGGTTCAAGTAAACGTAACCCTGGGCGGTTGGGTCGATGTTCAGTCCGAACTCCAATGCGTCCGGCCTGGTTGCAAGTTCATTCGTTCTGCCGCACAATGTTATTAATTGATTTGCGGCTTAAAAGGACACGCACCTCTACATCACACATAAACCAATCAAAATTTCACAGCAGTTTCAGTAAAAATTTTCGAAAATTCATTTAAAAATGCGCCCTCCGCCTCCCTCCGTCAACTGGGCTCCGTTTTTTGCCGTTTTTAAAACTAAACGCAAATTGGATTTCACTAAAACCAATTTATTTGCGAATCGGTGTTTAGCCTGCAATTTGCGCAAATTGGATCCGCTCACTGACAGCGGCTGTCAAAAACGACGAACTCGCGGAGCAAAGCACACGGCGCGCGCTTCTCGCGCGAATTCAAAGGGAAACCAAAACAATGCAGGAAAACATAGTTCGGGAATAAAAATAGCATTCGCGCGAATTGTTTACACACGGATATATTTATTTATTCGGCTGCTGTTTTCAGTGCCGGTGCAGTTCGCATTTTACATTTTCAATTTTGCTCCATTTGCGCCGATGTGCTGCAACTGCTTTGTTGCTGCTGCAGCATGGCTTCTGTTATTGTTGCAGTTTTTCTGTTTTTGTTTACATCGAACTTTCACACGTGCGCGACAGAACAACAACGCACCTGCTGCCGGGCAGTCGCAGCTTCGAGCTCGACAATGTTGCATCGGTTTTTGTTGAACAATTCGCCAGCACAATAACAAAGCAGCCACGCCCAGCGGACATTGCCGGCTGACATTAATTAAGTGCAAACGCAACGAAATTTGCAGTATTTAATTGGACATTAAACGCGTTCAACGTAAACAGCCCAACCAGCCGACTTCCCGAATGTTTACAGAGTGTTGGATTCAGGCAAATACTGAGGTGACAAGCGTCAACATTGGACAGCGCCAAAAAACAGCAGAACAGCAACAGACTGCCAGCATTTCAGGCACTTGTTCTGCTGCCAACATTTCAAATTGCCGAAGGATCACACTCAAAATTTTCATATGGATATTTGTGTGAATTTGAGGCTTCTCGTTTTTCCATACAAACAAGAAGGAATAACAACTTTCCTATTGATAATGCAGGATTCCGACAGTCGTTAATTCGGGACGACGATTTTTTTCGAACACGGTCCCCAGGAGCGAAAATTTTTTTTCTTTGTATTGTACACAGTAAAACCAATGCCAAATTTTGTTTTCCTGTAATTTACAGATTTCATTAGTTCCAGAAAAATCTTATTCGCCAACTAGTTTACTGAGAATAACTGATAATGCACATTACTGTCTTATAGCCTCGGAAATCCATTGCATACACGGTTTGCAATCGGTCTCGAGTCGAGTCGACCAATTTGTTGTCGTATTCCTGGGGTGATTAATTTAAAATGCTGACATTAGAAACGTTCTTCTGAATATGTTTTGTCGTTTCAAACTATTCAGATACATGTACCAAAAGTGGCTCCATTCTTTGATAAATTGCCAATCGACTAACGATTTCCAAATTTCTTGTTGGTTGGGCCGAAACCTGGACCACTTGGACCACCAGGAGTACTTTCAGGACGAAGGCAAGGGAACTTGTTTTCATAGTACTTTCGATCCAAATGGAACTCACTCTTCTTAAACCGGGAACCAATAGATGGTTGCATTGAACCACTGCCCCATTTCCAATTTAATGTACAGCAAACTTAACCATTTGCATTGGACCCAATTCTAATTCAATTTTCACTTTTTCACTTTTTCTCACTTATGAGTTCATTATTGAAATTCCCAATTCTTAACCCCACTTTATTTTCTGGAACCAATGCTGGATGCTGGATGCACCCTGCACGTTGATTCGTATTAATTTCATAAATCGTATGACTAAAATATATTAATTGGCTGTTGGTTCGTATTTGTTAAATTCGAAAATTGTTGTAATGAAAGAAAGAAGAAAGAAGGAAGGAAGAAGGAATTTCATTAAAACAATTTTATTAATGAAAGCAATTTAACAAACAAGTAATTCACCATTTTTATTTGTTTTGCAGGTAAGCCAACATTCCAGCTTTGGCCATGGCACAACTCACCAGCAGCCATGAAAAGCCATGTGACCTACAGAGTCACGTGTCAATTTCTCTTTTCTCGTTCTTCGTGCTATTTTCTTAACGTTTGCTGTGAGTGGCACTTGAATGCGTCCAATTGGCACTTCAAAGGCGAAACGTCAAAATGCCCGATTGTAAGTACAAACACAACAACAAACAACAATCCGAACGAACAACAGAAACGAAAATAAATTGAAAACACAAACAGAAATCCAAGACGCAAGCGCAAAAGTGGAGAAAACGAAGCTGCCATAACGCACAAAGTCAACATAATTAAACCAATTAACAGTCGTTGAAGACGCAGTGAGCCGGTGGGCCGATGGGTTGTTGGGCGAAATT
Source organism: Melieria omissa (assembly GCA_963971225.1). Lineage (NCBI taxonomy): Eukaryota > Metazoa > Arthropoda > Insecta > Diptera > Ulidiidae > Melieria > Melieria omissa. The sequence goes on from OZ020267.1 coordinate 120,326,935, forward strand.
AGGCATTGGGCTGCACGTCAATGGCTCGATGGCACTTGAGCCAAGTGTGCTTGGGTTGCATACATCTTCGCAGCCGGCGGGGCAGGCGGCGCGGCGGGGAACCTCATCAAAGAAAATCAGAATGCGCGGAAAAAATCAATTTTCCACTTACACTAACACTGAAGGACCATTGAGAAAAATTACGCCGAGGGTCGATTTATGGGGCAAAGTGAAGTGATTTTATAGTGACGTGCCCTCTTGACGCGAACGAAATGTGGCACGCAAGTTTCGCAACTTTGAGAACGTGCGGCAACTGTGTGAGAGGTGAGAGCTGTTAATCGGCAGTGACGCAAGTTGCTGCATTACTCGGACGTGATTTGCATATGTTTTGCGTGCCCGCTGCCTTTGCGTTAATTAAGATTAATTTGAAAAAACACATTCCTGCATATTCGCGCAGAGGTGGCAACGCCGTGATTCGGGCGAGCCATAAATGCTGTAATTGAACTTCAAAGGGGATTTAATGTATGAAAGTTATTGGCATTGTTGTTGGCACTACAATCGACCGCTCGCGGCCGAGTGCGCGTAAGGGCCGCTTTCGAAATTGCCACAAGTAATAAATTCGCATTCGCCATATTCACCGCATCCACTTGTGCGTCCAAAGTGTCAAACATTTAATTTCGCATGAAATGACAAATGCCGGCCGGCTGCCGGCGAAAAAGGTCCCGCACGCGCGAACGCAACGTATTCCACCACTTTGCCAATTGCTTCCGGCGCGGCTCACATCCGGCCGAGGGCTGGCCCGAACCCTTCAGCACCGCAGCGGTAATTGCCGCAGCAACGCATATTAAGTCAAATTATGGGTTTAAAAATAAATTGCCGCTGAGGGCCAGCAGCGCGCAGAGAACCCAATAACAAAAAAAGAGTACTCACAAAAAACTGCAAATGCAATGAGTAATTGAAAACCGTTTGATTTCGCCGCGGCAGCTAAGGGTGTCGCAATTCTCGGGGCGTTGGCAACCCAAACCCACCGGAAGACTAACAAAAGTTCTAAGATTATGACAAGACGAGATATAATTTTGTTCTGCTGATGCGGCGTTAAGGAGTTAGCGCAACGCTAGAAAGGTGTTACTGAGGAAAATAAAAGTAATGACAGTGCGAATGCAAGGCCCACGTAAACGTTTATTTCATAAGGAATCCAAAAAACAATTTTTATTGTGTACATTCACAGCGGTGCACAAAATGGTTAGAACATATTTATTTTTTACATAATGGTACTCGATGAGAACATACAAAATATAGCTACTATATCTGTTAGATCAAAAAACCACGGAACAATTTTTAAGCCAATTGATTGAATCTTGCGAGAGTAAGCGTGCCCAGCGTTTTGCAAAACATGATTTCAAGAAAAAACGTGTAAAGTTTCTCATCATGTCAGAATACGCCCAACGTGGTTTCAGAAATTTTGTTTCGAAACATTTTTTAAATTTTTTCGCATTCACAATTCCATTTGTTATAGTTATCAAGATACCTATTAGTATTAAAATTATTTTTTTAAATTTATTATTATTAAAAATACTACTAGGTACCTATTAGTATTTTAAATAATAAAAAGATACAAAATGAAGTTAGAGCAATCAAATTTTGACACGTGATCAAGGAAATTTTGAGTTTTATCATACTCACTTTTCAAGAAAATTCTATATAAACTTTTTCAAGGATATAAAGGATTGAAATTTTCAAAGGATCTTTTTTATATCCTTTTTTTACAAATAGATAAAAATCAATTTTATTTAAATTCTTGAGACTTTCCTCTTAAATTTGATAAACATATCGCCATATTCTAACGAGGTTAAGTATTTTTTATGTTTTGTTTTCTTTTTTATCCTCCTATTTTACTTAAGTATAAGCAATATCGAAGCTCTCCTGAATATTGGTTACAAGTGGCTACATATTGCTCTTCACCTTATCCAAAGTAAGCCATTAGTAGTATGGGACATGTCTCATCTTAATTAAGCGTTTTAAAAAACAAAACTCTCAATCAGGGGTTAAAATATCAGCCGCAATATTCGAAAAAGTTGTTCAAAACTACATTTCTCTTTACATGATAACACTTCGTTCAATAATGTGTGTGACTGACACATAGATGGCGGCACTAATATTTACTAAATCAATATTTTTTTTTCGAAATTGTGAACCTTTTTAGGCTTACTGTCAAAATTATATGTCAATCCGACCATTAGTTTACAAGTTACAGTGCTTTAAGTGACACTACTTTTGAGTTTTCAAAAAAAATGAATTCAAAGCAATTCCGTGTGCTGATTTATCATTGTTTTTTAATGAAAAAAAATACTGTTCAATGCCAGGAATGGCTTGAAAAACATTATTCGGACTCTGCTCCATCAAAAAGAACCATTTGTTATTGGTATGCCGAATTCAAACGTGGTCGTACAGACACCGATGACATTCCATCTACTGGACGGCCAAATGACGCTGTTATTCCGGAAAACGTTGAAAAAACACTGAAAATCATTATGTCCGACCGGAAAGTGAAAGTGGGGGAGATTGCTGACATTCTAAAGATATCAGCAGGCAGTGTACACACCATAATACACGAACATTTGGTTATGAAAAAGGTGTTTTCGAAATGGGTGCCGCGTTTGCTCACACCGGAGCAAAAACAACAACGAATCGATGATTCAAAGAGCTGTTTGGACATGTTTACGCGCAACAAGTCGGAGTTTTTGCGTCGGTACATCACAATGGATGAAACATGGATCCACCATTTCACTCCAGAGTCAAATCGGCAGTCTGCTGAGTGGCATGCAAACGGTGAAAGCCGCCCAAAGCGTCCAAAGGCACAAACATCGGCTGGCAAGGTTATGGCGTCAGTATTTTGGGATGTGCACGGAATAATATTCATCGACTATCTTGAGAAAGGGAAAACAATCAATAGCGACTATTATATAGCGTTGTTGGAACGTTTGAAAGAAGAAATCGCGATTAAGCGGCCCCATATGAAGAAGAAAAAAGTGTTGTTTCACCAAGACAATGCACCGTGTCACAAGTCGATGAAAACGATGGCAAAAATGCATGAATTGGGCTTCGAATTGCTTCCTCATCCCCCGTATTCTCCAGATCTGGCCCCCAGCGACTACTGGCTCTTCGCAGACCTCAAAAAGATGCTCCGTGGTAAGAGATTTGGCTCAAATGATGAAGTAATCGCCGAAACTAACGCCTATTTTGAAGGCAAAGAAAAATCGTTCTACAAAGGCGGTATCGAAAGATTGGAAAAGCGTTGGAATGGTTGTATCTCCCTAAAAGGGGACTATGTTGATGAATAAAAACGAATTTTGGCAAAAAAATGTGTTTTAATTAGTTAGTCACACACATTATTGCACGAAGTGTTATCTACATGAAAAATTTATCGACTGGTCATGATTTATCGATTTTATTAAAGAGTAGCAAGGGCCCACGGCTTTGCACGCACGTTTGAAATCAATGGAGCCAATAAATCAAGTTCTTCTTAACCCGTCAGATTTTTATGAAAAATACTTGTGTAATTATTTCATGTGTGTTTTTAGCACATTTGAAGTCAACTGGCGCATTAAGTCATGTTTCGTCATACGAACTTTTAACACTGAGTTCACCCCTTTAAGTTTTGATTTTTCAAAAAATGGGAAACACGTGTTAAATTATTTTTGATTTCAAGTGTTTTCACCAACTTTGAAGGCATCGGTTCATGTTTTTTTCGTAAGCTTCCCGCGTGATTTTCGAAGAATTGAAAAAGACGTGTCGAATTATTTTTGTTTTGGAGTATTTGCACCCAGTTTGAAGTCAATAGGCATATTATATGAAGTTTCTTCATACAACACCTCAACCATTGTTTTGCTCCTTTAGACTCCGAAATTCAAAAAATCCCACCTTAGCGAAGGTTCATTCTTTAAGTTGTACCTTTTTAGTATATTTTAGTATATAGACGACGTACACTCTTGCAATAGTTCTGTTATTGTTTAATCAAAACCAAACTTTTAACAAATCACCTGTTACACCGTGCGACAGCATTTTTCACACTGGAAAAAATCCATATGGGTGTGAAACTAGAGACCAACTATAGTAATACTGCGTACTCACTTTTTCATTTCTACATCCTTTGTCCTTTTAAAAGGACATCAAAATTTTGAAGGGGATAAAAAATAAAAAAAATATAAAAAATACTTATCCAAGCTAGAATATGGCGATATGTATATCAGATGAAAGAGGAAAGGCTCAAGAATTTAAATAAAGCTGATTTTTTATCTGTTTGTAAAAAAAGCATATTAAAAAGATCCTTGGAATATTTTAATCCTTTATATCCTTGAAAATTTATAACCAATTTTCTTAAAAAGTAAGTATATTAGAACCCTAAATCCCTTTGATCACGTGTCAAAATTTCATTACTCTAACTTTATTTGTTCGAAAGTTATTAAAAAAAAGGTGGGAGCTGCAAGTCTAATGCAGTACAAATATTTTAATTTATTTGCGTATCAGTATTTTAAATAATAAATAGATACAAAATTAATTAAACGAGAATAATCGAATTTTGATACGTGATCAAGGAGATTTTGGGTTTTAACATACTTAATTTTCAAGAAAATTCTACATCAATTTTCAAGGATATAAAGGATTAAAATTTTCAAAGGACCGTTTTCATATCCTTTCTTTACAAATAGATGAAAAATCAATTTCATTTAAATTCTTGAGCCTTTCCTCTTTCATTTGATATACATTTCGCTATATTCTAACTAGGTTAAGTATTTTTTATATTTTTTTTACTTTTTATCCCCTTCCAAATTTTGAAGTCCTTTTAAAAGGACAAAGGATGTAGAAATGAAAAACTGAGTACGCAGTATTACTATGTTTGGTCTCTAGTTTCACGCCCATATGGATTTTTTCCAGTGTGAAAAAATTTTTTTATTTTTGTCGCACGGTGTTATACTTTGGGTCTTCATACTTTAAAATACAAAATATCGTTTGAAAACAAAAACCAAATTCGCCAGTTTTTCACCAACTACCATTGTCATTGTCGGAAATATTGCGTGTTTGAAAATATTGCAAGCGATTTATTCGCGCAGCTCGGATGGGTATTCATTTATCCTCGAGCTGTAGTATCAACAATTTTGGATAGTTAGAATGAGTATCGCCTGAAATACGCAAATGCCTTTGAAATCAGTTAAACATTTAATTTCGTGCTCGTTATACTCGAATTGAAACTTATGGCAGCTTTTTTAACCAATTAAATTACTTTCGAACCCAACCCGGCGCTAAAATTAAATTGATTTTGGAACGTAAAGGCGACTCTCGCGATTCGCAGGCTTCTCCGCAGACAATGTGCATGTCGCACGGACGCAACACGGTCCGCGGCGCGTCATCTCTGCTTGCGCTCAACAAACAATACCAGCGCAGACCGAAGCGACGACTGCCAGCCAGCGAACTCTGTTTGTGTTTGAGATTTGGCGCGGCTTTTGAGTTGCGTTGGGTACTTGATTTATTATTGAATCCCGAACACCGCTGTGCACACACATTGCACGCTCCGACTGCCGAGCGGCAATGCAACCCCGACGGCTGTGCACATTGCTAATATTCGCCCGCCTCGACGCAGCGTGCGGCACTTAGACAGACGCGCCCCTGTGCGACTTCCGCCTGCCTGCATCGCTCTTCCTCCGATCATTTTAAGCAATTGTAACGAAAATTTGATTTATTCGCATTTTTTGCCATGCGCGTCGGCCTGCGCGAACGCGCTTTTCTCTAATGCATTCAAATATGTGCGTAATTGAGTTATTACGATTTCCATGCGCACTGGAGCGGAGCGACCCAGCAGCCCTTCTCCGCCCTTCGTTGCATGTGCGACGCAGGCATTGGCAACTGGGGTGTGTGAGTGCCCACAAGGCCGCCTTTGTGTCGCTGCGCCGCCGGCTATTTGTCGAGGTTTCCTTCACTCAATTCTCCCGAAGCAGGAAACGTGAGCCAATATTTGGCAACGCTGCCGCAGGAGTCACCTGTCAGAGCCGCCGAAGTCGAGCACTGGAAAGGGAACGCAAATGAACATTCGAATCGCCGCAATGAAAAATGAGCAAACAATGCCGAACGGGCCGTGGCGAACAATGGGCAATTTTGTTTACTTTGCTGCTCGCTGCTGGCTGCATTAATCATAATCAGAATCCACGCACTCGTCATGGAATGGAGTAGCGTGAGGGCGCTGGTACATTGCAGTTTTAACGCCGCAGCACTTCAATTACAAATCCCGATTAGCCGCTTGTCGGCCAAAACGAAAACCAATCGAATGCATGTAAAAAGCTGAAGGCGAACGGAAATGCGCCTTGAGTTTCCCGCATAAGCCGCTTACTGCGGAATGTCCTGAAGAAATCGTTACACATTCGACGCTCGTTTACCGCGACAAACCAACAAAAGCCGACCACTGCCAATTCAGCACAATCCAGGCGCCGCATGGCAGCTGCACCGCACCACGCAGGTAACCCGATTCGGCGTTCGGCGGCCCGCCAGCGGGTTGCCACACCCATTCTCCCATTGAGCCGCTGATTATTCGCATTACGGCGACAGTCGTGCACATTTTTGTGCGCGCCAAAGAACGAAATGCACAAATCGCACAAAGGCCGTTTTGTGCGCCGGTTAAATGAAGCCATCACTGGCGCGACCCTCGCTGCCGGCGTGCGCGCTCGCCCATTCAGCTGTACGCCGCGTGACTTTGACACCAACCGCTTTTAGGCGGTAATTAGGGTTTGTCGTCGCCGAACGACAGCACTTGTGGGCACAGCTTGACGCGCTGTCCCTGCCATGTCGGTGTGAGTGGTGAGGAATACAACACAAATTACAGTAATGAAAAGATAGCAAAACCAGTTATCCGCATTTTGACTCAATTTTGATGCTTTCTCTGATGCCACTCGAACATAACTGAAGAACCGTCAATTAGCTGCTGCTAAGCGCAAATGCGGCACGAAACTGTGCCGAAGTCAAGTAAGGCAACAAGTGTTGACTAGACAAGACATTTTAATCACACATACATACATATATCTCGTGCCCAACGTTTATTGAATAATCAAGTCAAATGCTACGAAGTTGTTTGGTTGAGATTTTGTATCTCAACACAGTGTTTCGCATTAATTGAGATACCTATACCGTTAACGGCTATTCATAGAAAATATTAGCAAATCCTTTTGAGTACTTTGCAGGGTTTACGCTCACAACTTTTTTGTCGATTTGGATGCAATTTGTCACCAAAAATGTTTGCAAGATACTTACGAATATTTTCGACAGCTTGAACGCCCAAAACCCCCTCTAGCACGCGCCACTGGTAAAGATACATAAATAGATATCGAACAAGTAAATACAAATATTTAAACAAATCAAATACTTCACAATATTCTTAACAAACCCATCTGTAAGTGAAAGCACTTACATTACATTTTTGAAGATATGCAATTGCAGGTAATCTATCAAAACTAGAAAAAACATACTTTTTGCAAGAAACAAAAAAAGCACAACTCTGTCATACAAATGTCGATATTGACGAGTTGTTTACTCGTGATTTGCTACACGGAAGTCAAATTCAGCCAACACATTTGGCATCAAACTTTTATTTAGACGGATTTTCATGTTTTGGCAATTAGATATATTCAATCACACTGAACGTGTTTGTATTATTCTGAAGTTGCCAAATTTTTATTGAAATATCAAACTCCAAATTCCACCAATATAAGAAAACTTTTTTAACAGCTGTTTTCCCCATAAGAAATGAAAACCTCGTAACAAATAATGGCGTATGGAAAGGGCTTACAAAAGGTGTTGCTCATAGGACTACGGTACCTGGTGTGTATACATATATGTACTTACATATGACATATGAACCTTTATATATGTCAATAAGCATACAGAGAACCTTTAAACTGGCGGCATCAGTCTATGTATAAATAATATGGGAAGAATGGAAACATGTTCCGAGACGGTGTCATTTAAACGGCGTTCGTGCCTTTGGTTGCAAGTCTCGATCTTAAAGGCCCGTATTTGTATGGCTCTGTTGCAAAAGTCAGCCTGAATTCACTAAGCTTAAACGTATACGGAGACGCAGGCCGCACAGCAAAGAACAGGGTATCGCGGTACAGATGAAACTGTGTGACCCAGAAAATATTTGAATATTTGTATGTATGTACGTATGTTCTCGTAAAGCCAGACCACGTGTGTCGTATTTATTCCATAGACTCAGCAATATGAGTTCTTTGTCTGAATCAGACTTTGAAATAGAACCTATATAAGCAATACGTGTTTACACTTCGGTGTAACCACAAAAGCAGAGTCATATCAAAAGACAAACTTGACAGTTAAAACATTGGCGATATGTCAATTAGGGAAAGAAAAACCAGTAATGGTTCACAACCCAGCCCTCTCCCTTATTATTTATAAAAAAAACTACGCTGTGCTGAACTGTATTGCCCGCACGGCTTGCGTCTCCGTATACGCTTAGGCTAATAGTTTGAATGATGTTGTTCCCAGATTGTTGCCGTAAACCAGCAACCTGACGTACCCAGCCAACCCAACCCAAAAGACAGTCTATAAGCTTTAAGTCTCACGATTTTAGAGACCATTTAACATCGCCTCAACTACGCGCTTTGGGAGCTGGCTATACAACAGCATGCGACGAACTTGGAGATATCTTGTCTTGTCTTCAGCCACACTTTCAGCAACAGCATATTCTGAAATATTCTTCAATATATCGACGTTTGCTCGATAAGATATCGAACCGTTTTGTTCGAACCTCGCGATAATTCATTAAAGTGATTTTAAAAAATTTTTGTCTGTAAGCGCACTGCTAAATAATGATGCAATCCATAATAAAATAGTAAATTGACAAAAAAAATAAAAGCGGTTCCACGTCAGAGCAATAAGCTGTATAAGTAAATGAATGTGTGTGTGTGTATTGTATGTTGTTGTAAATACGACGGCTTTCCCCAGTGACCATACGACGTGGTCAAGGGTTTCTTATATTTTTGTTTTAATTGTGGTTAACGATGTGGCGTGAACAATAAAGGTGTTGGCTTTGTCGCCGTCAGTCGCATCCAGCGTGTCCAATTCAATCAAATCATTCACTGCCACTCGCCGTCGCACACAGCTTGCGCCAGCCGGCTGACACGCAATCAAAACCCGATCACGACCGCAGCGCCAGCGAACACCTGACAATTGCCGCAATCTATTAGTGCACAAAACGCCCCAATTTTCCGACAACAAAACACCGCGAAACGGCGAATTCAGTGAATGACTGAGTGCCGGCGAATCATTCGATTTCAGACGCGAACGCGCCAGTGCATGCACTCAGCGCCGCAGTGGCGCCACTCGCCGCGCATCCAGCCAGCCAGTCAGTCAGCCGCAGCGTTGGATAAATCCGATAAATGAATCAAATGTGTACTTGTGTGTGCGAATGGCTTTTTTGTTACGTATTATTTGCGCCATTGCATTGGCGGGCTTTAAAAATTTGAAGGTGGCCCGCCCACACCAGTGCGAGCCATCAGAATTCGACAAACAGGCGAACGGTTGCGCCTGCTGCCAAACCACACGCTCGGCGGCGTTGGCGGCATTGGCGACGTGCACGTCGTGAAAGACGTGGAAATCATTGAATTGTGAAGAAAATAATGTTGCTCATCCTTGGCGCAGTGCGTGAAATGAATTAAACTGAGGACAAGCGAGCGAGACGTCGCCGAAAAGGGACGCTGCGCTGTGCTCCCATTCAGCCCGCCCGGCCCACGGCTCCGGCCCCGGCGCGCTGCTCATGCTCCTCGATTTGAACGCGTTAAATGACGAAGAAAATTCAATGAACAATTTCTGAATTAAATTTTTCATTTCACTTTTTCCGCTCGCACTGCGAGCGCTGTCGCGTTACGCTTTGCCCCTCACGTTGCGCCTTTTTTTGGCATCCGCAATTTCGTTAAACGCCAAAATGTGCGATGCGCAGTGCGAGAATATAATTACACACACTTTTTTCGCGCGCTCCGTTATGCGCCTGCAGCCGACTTTTCGCAGTCTCCCCACCGCACTGCCCACTCGTCCCCACCTTTACGCCGTCGCGCCTTGCGCTTTTGAATGCCACTTCACCAGCACGATAGCGAATTGAATGACGCTGGAAATCGAAAACACCGAGAAATGGAAATTGCAAAGATGTAAATTGAAGGAAAATATGTTGACAATTGTTGTTGCTACTTTTCGATTGAATTACCGCCGCAATGCCATGACAGCCCTTTGTTAATGTTATTGTTGTCATTGTCGTTGGCGTTGGCGTGGTTGCTGGCGTAGCTGTGGCTGTGGCTGTCGCCGTTGATGTTAATGTTGTCGTCATCGTCATCGGCGCTGTCATCGTCATTGTAATGGCCGTTAAGTTGAACGACGATGTCAAACACTCTGAAGCGACCATTTTAGCATTTTTCCACGCTGGCCGTCGGCGCATTTAACACAACAGCAATTTATGACAGCGATGCACACGTAAACGAAACATTAATGAGTTTCTTTTACGAATAAATCAAGCATTGATACTTCTTTAAAATTACATCGCTGTTTTTGTATTCTGAAATCGAAGCAGCAGGGAGAGAGAGTGGAAAGTGGCGAAGAGGAAATGAGCGTGTCCGCCCTCAAGACAGAGCGTTCTGAATTAATTTTCGTAGAATATCATTTCCGTTCATAAATTTAAATATGAATTTTGAATATCCCAGGAAATATCAAATATACCTTTCGCAATAAATAGGAGTGCCAGAAGTGGCTACAGTCAAATGTTTGGAATAACTAGAATAACTTGGCCTAGAATAACCTGAATGAATAGTTCTGGCACCTAACCGCCGACAGTTAATTTTCGCTTTCATTAAAATCTGATCTCGCGATTAAACCAAAAACACTTTAAATTATAGGTTCCAATTATTGGAATAAGTTTTCTATAAACAACTTTTAAACATAATAAAACTAACTTCCTCAATTTGAGAATTCGAAATCATTCTCATTTCCCTAAATACGGCTTAGGTCAACTTGACGCAATTTATATAGAAACTAGAGATGAAGCACAAACAATTTTCTGCTAAGCAGTTCAAATTCATGATTTCAGAAACTGTTTCAATTTGTATTTGTGACTGCAAACTGCATGTGGACGTGTGTGTGTGTGTGTGCGTATCTGGTGGTAGTTGCCTGCACTGCCGACGTCAACGACCGACAGCGAGAATCTCATGGGGGCGGCAGACAAAGTGTCAAAAGTCGAGCACCTCCCCGTCTGAAGCTTGAGGGCGTTTGAAGGGGGCTTGCATGACGACGGCGCACTTTTGCACAAAAGCGGCTGCGGTAAGCCGTTTATGCGGCAGCAGCTGCTGGCATCGCTGCATGCCAGCCCGCTGACCGCGCTTGTTTGTTGCTGCGGTTACTCTTGACATTGCTGTCATCGTTGTTGTTGTCATTGCAGCGGCGACGACTCCAACTAAGCACAACAAAGCTAAATTCCAATGATTAACGCACAGCGAGTCAATTGCTGTTGCCGCTTTGGGACACACTCCAACACGGGCTGACAGCGCCCCGGCAGCCGCAGAATGAAGCGTGCGCTGAGTAGCGCGTGGAGCCTGGCGGCAGGCGCCATAGGCGTAGGCGTGAGCGTGGAGTTGGCGGTGGGTGGGCGCGAGGCTGTTAACGAGCGACGTTGGCCTGGCAGCGCGTACACACATGTGTAGTAGATACACGACGTGGCAGTGATACGCTGTCGAAGACTGCCGGAGGACGCCTTGGCCGTTGCACTGTGGCTGCAGTGGCGAGGCGCCCGCTGTATTTATTGGCCTTCACAGGGCGCCTCGTATGCATTATTCAGCGCATTAGCGTGGTCGGCCGTCTTCTGGCTCGGCTCGTTGCATACTTTCGGCAGTCAGTGCGAGCGCACTTCATGTTGCCTGTCAACGCTGCTGTTGCGGCGCTCGTTGCGAGTGGTTGCCTGTTGCGGGCTGTTGTGGCGGCGCTGGCTCGCCTGCGGGCGGAGTTTTGTTTACTTGAACTGACATGAATTATTCAGCATGAATATTTTATAAATCGGGGGAAATTGCGAAATTTATGGCACTTTCGTTCCGCTCAACTTTCGTATTTAGTCGCAGCACTCGGCGCAGTTAAACTTTGTTCTGCATAGTTTACGGGGATTTTGGCTTTGGCCAGAAGGCGGTCTCGCTCGTTCGCAATTCTATTTGCGGGTTTAACTAAGTATTTTATATTTTTCATGACATCGCAAAAACCAAACAAACTTGCTCTGCTGCGGATCGAGTAAAGAGCAGTTCGACAATTTCCAACTTCGCGCCATTGCTGCCAGCCAACGCCCACAAACCATCTAACTTACAATTAGCATATTGCTTACCTTTTTCCGCAATCAAATTACACAAAGTCATTGCAACAAAGCCGGCCATTCTCACACCTTCGATTCGATTGCCAAATTGATGTTTTCAATTTGCGCTCCAATTTCCCGCTCTGGGAGCATTCGAACAAATGAATTGCACACAAAGGCGACAATCGTTGCTATTGCAATGTGTCCAGTCGTTGTTGATGCCATCTGTCCCGCAGTGCGGTCTGCAGTTGGCGTCAAGGCGTACAAACGGCGTTGAGTGCACCGAGTTCGGGCATAAAAAATTCATGTGGTTTGGGAACGATGGCCGTGTGGCTGCTTGGACGTGTTACGTTTTCCAATTGCTCCAGAAAGCGCCAAGCATTGGCGCAGATTGGCTGCTACTTTTATATTTTATGAGCAGTAGCGCAAATCTGCCAGAGGTGCCGATACAAAATTAACTGAAGCAAGAAAAGATTCAACTTTGAGTTGCCCACTGGCCAATCGGAAGGTTGTGGTCATGTTGGCACATATGTAAATAAATAAGAAAGTCTATATGAGAAGTGCTAAAAATCTTGCTGCAGTGTTTTATATATGAAATTGACGTGAATCCGACTCGTACGGTTGAAAGTAAGCAACAGAAATACTGCAGCGTGAAAACTCTTAGTATGCATGGGTGTGTTATAGTTCGATTTTGTGTGTCATCGCTCACACCACTTAAATTTATAGTGTGATGGCATAGAAATGATTGGAAAGGCTGTTCGCCAAAGAATAATTTGCTGACCGGTACACCTCCAAACGAAATTTCTGACGTGGTAAGTCATAGGAACCAACACTAACGCGAGGGACATGGGATTTAGCCAGGCCCGATTTTTAACGTCGTGTGTCATTTTTTGATTCATATAGGGTGAGGATTCGTGAGTTCCGATTCCTGGCCCGGGATTTGCCAAAATGTCTGATAAGACCACAAATGGACTTATGTTGAACTCGCTTTGACTCATCAAAGTAAGCAAAATGCATGTAACAGTTGAGTTCGAGTTGAAACTTCAAAACGCCATAAAACTTTCGAGAACTTTGCTATCCAAACCTTTTGCTTATTTTGTGTAGGCTTCAAAAATAACTCTTATAAGTACAATTTTTGGGTACTAGGTCAATAGAATTTTTTTATGAAATGAACGTTCGCTTAGTTTTTAACGATATTTAAAATATCAGCTTTTGATTTCTTGAAAAAAAGAACACAAAACTGAGATATTTTGAGCGTTTTTATTAGAGTAGCAAAATCCATCACAATTACTCACCATCGTGGCAACGTCATTCAATCGCAGTCTTCCGGAGAGCTAAGCTGAAATAAGTTTAACATACGAAAAATTTAGTATTTACGTATTTAAAATATGTCTTTCTACATATTTGCCTTCATATTTGCGCAAGATGAAGGAACCAACTATTCAATGCTGATTTTGCCTACCAAAGCTTTAACATTGCCTGCTGAATTGGCGAAAGCCAACAGTGTTTTAGTTTTTTTGCTACTTGGCTATTTTATTTACGTCAGTTCTTGAAGCCATGGCCGTCTTTTGTTTTGCTCGAATCAAACACCTCAATAATGTCATGCACGTCTCGCTCTCCTGATTAACGATTCTTCCGATTATTATTGAAATAGCGCTCCGCGAGCACCCTCAGCCGTCGCCTGCATCCACCTTAGCACGTGATAATTAATCACAGCACAATGCCACCGCTAATTCGGATCCCATGCAGTCCCGCGGGCAGCTGTCGCAAGCGCAGTCATTGGCATTCCCGCTCGCGTTTTACCGCTGCCATTCTTTAGTTTACTAATTTTGGTTTTTTCGCAAAAACACGAGGTTTCCGGGCACACATTAGTCGCCCCTGGGCCAACTACTAAATTGGAAATGTTGGCAACGGCAAAACGTGAGCGGGGGCGTATGAGTGGCTGCCTCTCCCTCGCCGCTTACTCTTTTCAAGTTTGTGCACAGAGTCCTTGTGGCAATTTGTCCATTCACTACGTGAATTCGATCGCCGCCGTTCTGTTCCGGTTGCCATGAGCTGTGCGCTGCGAACGCTTTGAGCCACAGAATATTGTTCTGATGAGCCGTCTTGAGTGGCGCTGTCAGTCAGTCGGTGCGGTTGAAATGCGAATTACGAATAAATCAGCCGTGAACACGTAACGGAATTCAATGTTTGAATTCGATTGACATTAATTAATGATTACAGTAACGCAGCCGATTGCGACGAACTGTGCGCAGTTAATTTTGTCGCGGCTGCGGCCGCTGCACGCGTCTGCAACTATGGCAACAAGCGCAACGGTACAACACTGCAATTGACGTTGACAACAATGTCGACACGGAAGACGGCAACAAGGATAATGGCAACGGCAGCAGCTATGCCGCCTGCGAACCATCCGTTCTGATTGAATTATGAGCTCGATTGAAAGTTTGCTAATTGGCCCGAACGTGCCTAAAGACTCACTATTGCTTTTAAAGTTACATCAGCAGTTGACGTTCTCGCTAATTAAAAATTATTATTTGTTAATTAAATTCGGTAAAATTTGTTGCATATTCAAGTCATGTGATGACGCACGAGTTGGTTTTTTAGTTAGTCTATTTAAATGTAAGTCTAAGTCTCACAGCCGAAATGCATTTATGTTGAGTTTATAACACTGTTAAATTTGCACCTCACCTAATCATGAAGGGAAGGAACAGTAGAGGCTTAGGGCGGGGCGAAGGGCGGACCGCCCCGGGCCTCGGTCTGAAAATGAATTAAAATTATCGCAATCTCCGAGATTTTGCTTGCAAACTAGTGTAAAGTAAGGGAGAGGGCTGGGTTGTGAACCAGGCTGGGGTGTGAACCATTGCCGTTTTTTCTTTCCCTAATTGACATATCGCCAATCTTTCAACTGTCAATTTTGTCTTATGATATGACTCTGCTTTTGTGGTTACACCGAAGTACAAACACGTATTGCTTGTGGAAGCAATCGAGTTTGAAAGACATCGTGTTTGAAAATCGACTGCGAAAACTTGTTGGCTTTTTTTTTAAGTGCTATCTTAGTGACTGAGCTTATTGCAAAAAGTCTGTGTAATACATGTTTATTTAGTGTTTTGATTCTATTTTACGATGCAATATTTGTTTATGTCGAATTATGATTGGAAGTGTCGTTTATTTTAAAGTTTCCAAAATGGCATCGTGGTTGGGCTGTGAACCACTGAGGTGGCTGGGTTATGAACCACCTGTTTTTCGTACTACATTTGTTCTAACACTGTCAAATATGGACGGATATATGAAAATAAAGTCATTTTATATAATTTCACTCGATTTCGTTGTGTTCACTTGAAGTGAGCCAATACGAGAACACGTTCGTATTTCACATGCAAACATTCCGACACAGAATAGGATGAAAATTAAAAAAATTGAGCAGTTTCATTCATTGCGATTTTTTGGCCTAAGAGGCGTCATTATAACTTTTTTTCACCTCTTGAGGCTTCCTGATTAAATAAATTCTCAATGTACTTAAAAATTATGGGTGTTTTCTTCGTATTTTCCGACTTTAATAGGGATTTTCCAGATGGTTCACAACCCAGCCACTTTTTTGAAAAAGCGAAAAATCACGTTCTTAGAAAATTGGACGTAGAGAGTTAAATTTCAATCAAAACGGTAATCTGTCTTCATAACAAAGTTGCGTTATATATTCACCTTTCCAACGGTATCTTCGATTTTTCGATATCTTTATTTTGTGAAAAGTTAGAGACAAAAAACAAAACCCCTGTTCACAACCCAGCCCTCTCCCTTACATAATTACTTAACCTCATTAAACTTTGTAGAAGTCAAACAAATTTACAGTTAATTATTAATATTATTTTTTTACTTTATAAAGATACGTTGAAATAACATGTGCATACATTTTACAAAAAAATGTCTGTTACTGTCCGTCGAATGTAAATAAGAATTAGAAAAATTATGAAATTATGAAAATTAATGTTCCTTTAATTTTGTTAACTGTTAGTGACTTTCTGATTTGTTGAAATATATTTGTGTGCATACTTTTTAATATGCACAAGACTGCCAACAATTTTTAATTTTGTATGTATGTATGTCGAATGCAAGTAACAATTAGAAAAATTACTGAAAAGGTATGTTCCTTTAATTTTGTCGTCTAGTGTTAGTTAACGTTTATTAGTTTACAATTGCTGTTGTCGTACAGATATATTTTCTTTTTTACGTGTGCATTTTTATGCTATTTTATTTGCATACTTTTGAGTAAAAAAGTTACAGCAGTTTCATACCTTTTTTTCAATTTCATGAAATTGAAGAATTCAGGGCCACCCACCACGGGCCACCGAGCACCTTAAGCCGGGCACCTCAAGAAGGACGAACAGTCATGCCGTTCACTTTACTTCGCACTTAACCTAAAACTAGAGTATTTTTAGCTTTACAGCACCGAAACCGTACAATTGGTATTTCATTGTAATATTCGTTCATTGACCTAAAATAAGATAACGAAAATTCACATCACCACACAATCACATCAATGCAACGAAGGAACAAACGCTGTAAGCACCGGATGAAATTGGCAAATACTTAGGCATAGAAAACAGAACCGTCAACAGAGTACAAATACATATAATACCACCAGGATTCTCAAATCTATATTTAAAAAATGACCCACGAATTAAATCGTCATTACTTCGCTCAACCCATCTATCAATACGAAGAGCATTTTTGAGATAAAAATATCATACTTTCGGCCAAGAAACCTTGTGCTGATGTTATTAGTATCTTTCTAAAAACGAATTTACTATGTGTAAGATATATTAGTTAGAAAGAAATCTTTTTCTGGATAACTGTAAGAACCAATTTTTGAACACTACCCCTTGGTTCTACATGAACGTACTCGGGTATCTCCATATAAACTACACTAAGACAATACTGTTTCAGCGAAAAATAACACTAAAAGTTAGTTTTGAAACAACTTTCGGAGCACACACACTTTTAAGTTCGTTCAGCAGCCGGCTAAGTCCAAGACTGGTGCTTTATCTGTTCCGATCAAGCCACAAGCCACAACGTAAAACACGAAAATTCGTAAATTATTGCACTATTAATATGTGGTTCATGTCTTAAACTTGAATTAACAATATATTACGCTTAATTTTTGAAGCCAACAACGATTTTTTAAGATTTGTGCGCCATTATTTTCACTTTTCCCATACAATTTGTATGAAGGTGCCCGGGTAGCTATTGTTTTAGGTGTATGTATTGATGATAGGTGTAAGTTTTTCATAGGGTTAATCAACTTAACTCGGAATGTAACCAAAAGGACTAAGCAGTTATTCAGTTGGGAACAAGCCAGAAACCTAACAAAACCCTCTGTGTTTGCTTGCGAGCCAAACGTTAGTCTCTTTCTGAGTAGTCAAAACCACTCGGTACCGATTCTTGTACTGAGTGCTTAGTATAGAATCAATACTTGTACTCGGTATCAAAAATTAATCACTATCAACTTTTAATCACTTCGACACTTGAGCTCGGTATCGAAATTAAGTACTTATTGTATTTTTATACTGTGGTATTGATACTCGAGGAGTTACATTACTTTGAAAAGAATATTGGTAGAAGTACCCATACCGCAGAATACATAATTCACACCTCAAAATTGCCTCAATATCTTCGAATTTATTCTAATCGTTCGATTTCTTTTCATTGCAGGTAAATAGTGAATTCCAAATGGTTGATGCTTTCCGCGCCGTAAGTAGCTCACTATGCGCATCAAACACTCGTCAAAAGTGTACATAATATATACATACGAGTACATAAATACGAAATAGGCCATTTAAAGTGGAAGAATCAAGCAACCCTATAACTTTTGAACCTGCTTTGAAATTGACTAATGACGTATCGCGTTTAAAACGTCAGTCGAAGAAAATTAATACTATGGTACAATATATTTGGAAAGAACGAGCTGAAATTGTTCACATTCAAAATAACCTTCCATTTGGGAATACTAAACGTGCATTTCGTAAAAAAAAAAGTTAAAACTACTTCAGCCAGGGGCGTAGCCAGAACTTGGTCATGAGGGGGTTTTGAAAATTGTTTTTGCCAGTTTAGTATTACGAGTTTACCAATTGGGTATTTTGTGGTGACTTATGTGACTTACTGCATTGGAAATTAATATATTTCCCGATTTTTAGTAAACATTTCATGAAATTTGGTGCACTGAAAGCGAAGTTATTGCATCTGAAGTGAAAGTATGTTTGTGTCGTCGTACAAAAATGAGCATCGAACAAAGATCAAATATTAACTTTTGTTTTAAAAATGTTTAAACTTTAACCGAAGCATTTAAATTAATGAACCAAGTTTATAATGATGATTGTTCAATAAATAAATTAATAAACAATAAATTTTTTTTTATGTACACTTAGGTGCAAAATTGAGTCAATAATACGAAAATTCATAATAATCGCATTTTTGTACCGGTCAATCGCAAAATTCTGATGCAATTTTTCGCAAGTCTATTAGATTATACCTTGATTAACCAGGATCCACCATAAAAGATTAAAAATTTGGCAAATATATATGCATTTTGTCCAATATTCTAAATTAACACATTGACTCAATTTTGCACCCTACATAATTTCTATGAAGTGATATGTTAAGCAACCTGTTTTTTAACTGTTAATGGTTAAAATGTTTTTTGTAACCAAAAAAATTTTAACCATTCATTGAATAAATACGATTCGGAAACTTAAAGTGCAATGAACGCGATTTCGGCGAGCATTAAAAAAATTATTATTGAAAAAGCCATTAATGGGCTTTCAAGTCGAGATATCGCTAAACTTACGCGCGTAAGTCAGTCGTCCGTTTGCCGAATTGTAAAAGGTTTACAATTTAAGAAAAATGGTGGAAAAAAACCCAAAATTTCGGAGAAGGAGGACCGCAAAATTGGCCGTTTAATTTTTTCCGGGCACATATCCACCGCAAAGGAGGCTGTGGGGTGCGTTACTGGGATGTAAGTGTGCGGAGTGTGCGAAGAATGCTGCATAAAGTTGGGTTTAAGGCGATGGTTAAGAAGAAGAAGCCACTTCTATCGGCCAAGAACGTAAAACTAAGACGCGAGTTTGCAGAAAGGCACATTTTTTAGACTGATTTTGATTGGAGCCAAGTATTAATGCAGTGTACCTTCGTTACTAACTTTGCGCTGATTACATTTACAAATAGAGGTTATTTGGTCGGATGAGATGAAAATTAACCGATTCCAAACAGATGGAAGGACCTGGTTCTGGGACAAAGGCGGAAATCCTGTAAAGCCTTCAAATGTTCAACAAACAGTAAAGCATTGAGGCGGCTCAATTATGGTCTGGGGTTGCATTACACCAAATGGCGTTGTACCCATTGTGCTAATTGACGGCATAATGCGTAAGGAACAATACGTCCACATTTTAGGGACCAATTTGCCAGTGGCAGTGGACATGATGCTGCGAAATACAGTACGAAATATTTTTCAGCATGACCATGACGCCAAATATACTGCACGTATCGTCCGTGATTGGTTGAAAGAACAGCCATTTGGTGTAATGCAATAGCCCGCCCAAAGCCTAGACCTAAAACCGATCGAAAACCCGTGGGCTTACTTAAAAAGACAATTAGCAAAGAGTTCTGTCCCAAAAGGGCAAATCGATCTCTGGCTTGCAGTGGAAGAAGAGTGGTACGCCATTCCACCAGAGTTTGTAACCAAATTATATAAAAGTATGCCAAACAGAACCCAAGAATTAAGAAAAAATAAAGGATATTGGATAAAATACTAAAACAAAGTTACAGTTTTCTTATTAAAATCATGTGGGTGCAAAATTGAGTCAATGTGTTAATTTAGAATATTGGACAAAATGCATATATATGTGCCAAATTTTTAATCTTTTATGGTGGATCCTGGTTAATC
Organism: Melieria omissa; assembly: GCA_963971225.1. Lineage (NCBI taxonomy): Eukaryota > Metazoa > Arthropoda > Insecta > Diptera > Ulidiidae > Melieria > Melieria omissa. The sequence goes on from OZ020267.1 coordinate 120,347,220, forward strand.
AAGGTGTAATCTAATAGACTTGCGAAACATTTCATAAAAATTTTGCGATTGACCGGTACAAAAATGCGATTATTATGAATTTTCATATTATTGACTCAATTTTGCACCTAAGTGTACCTAATTACCAGGTATGCGGTAATTATACCGGTAACGACATCTAGCGGTAAATAGCCGAATATTTATAAACTTCGGAACCGTACCAAATATCATGTTTACTTCTTCTGTCATATGTCAACAATATTCAGTTCACAATTTGTCAAGTTTCATCCAACAACGCATTGTTTGACGCTCCGGAATATGTCGGATTACGTGCCTACAAATTACGATTTGCGGACACAGTTAATTTTGTGTTACCATTTGAAGAAAAAAACCTTCTAAAACCTGGTGAAACGGTTAACGGTGAACGTTACCAACAACAATTGGCCGAAAACGCCCAGAATATGAAGCCAGGCAACACAAAGTGATTTTCCTCGATGACAACGCACCACCACACCGCACTAGAGCCACCAAAGAATTGGTTGCATCGTACAACTGGGAAGCTCTTGCTCATGCGGCTTACTCACCAGACTTGGCGCCTTCGGATTATCACATGTTCGCATCGATGGGCCACGCATTAACGGAACAGCGATTCAATGCTCACGCAGAAGCCCAAAAATGGATCGATGATTGGTTTCAGGCAAAAGACGAAACATTTTTTTGGCGAGGCATCCATAAATTGCCTGAGAGATGGGAAAAATGTGTAGCTAGCGATGGCCATTACTTTGAAGAATAAAATTGTAATCATTTCCTCACAATAAATGTGTTTTTTCAAATATAATTACCGGTTTCATAGGCGCATACCTGGTATATATACATATATATATATATATACGTTCAATAAACACTTTGGAAAGAAATCTTCTAATACTTTTCATAGTCGCCAAATAAATCATTAATCGTTAGGCCTTTTTTCGAAAAACGAACTATCACCAGAGGAAGATCCTAAATATTGAAGTATAAAAAAAAATGTATATATTACTGTATATTTATTGTGAGTTTTACTCAAAATAGCGGCGGAAGTGCCTGGGGTCATTTGAGTGAACGACATTGGTAAACGACGTATACAAAAATCTTTGGTAAGGCGAAGGTTAAGCATCTCAATAGCATAAATTTATCACATTTTAACTGAACATTCGGCTATCGAAGGATGCCATCTCATCTATCGACACTTGTTTTGACTGTTTTTTTTTGTTTACTAAAAGTAGAATTTTAACCATCAACCTCTCCTCGTTTTTACCTGATGCGGCACCGTGCGACTTTCACATTTTCAAAAAATGCATTTGCCGATGAAAAGAAACCACGTAGACGTAGAAACCATCCAAAAGGCTTGTTCAGACATCCTGAAGGACATTTTGGTCGCCGAACTAAACTAATCTTTAGACATGTTTTTAGATCATACAAATCGCTGTATTGAGCGTAAACGAGACTATTAAAAAAAAAAATTAGTTTCTCCAAAAATTTTCTTTGTTATTATTCTTTTAAATGTTTAAAGATGAAAAGAGATTTTTGCTAATGTGGGAACGTACATACGATGTATAGTGATTGAAAATGTTGACAATTTATAGGCTATTGGGGGGTTCTGACACCCAAAACCCCCCTTGGCTACGCCCCTGACTTCAACTGATAACGCTACAAGACGTTTACACGCAAAATTTTTGAACTCTGGTTGTTTTAATAATGCCAGCCAGTCATCCATACAACGAACAAGACGTTCCGATTAATATATCGAAGCCATACGAGCCAGTTTTGAGGAAACTCCAGTGACATCGAGTTGTGGCCGTTCTTAGGAGTTAGGCATCGCTCGGACCACTGGCCAACGTGAAAATGATATCGAAGCCTACTGGTTTCAACAGGATGAATCAACAAAAAATCAACTTATTGCGGCCATTGCTCCCAGGACGACTCATATCAAATATGGCGATTTTTCTGCCCTCCTTGATTACGTGGTTTGACTGCATCAGATTTTTAACTGTGGGAATATTTAAAGTCCAAGGTATATAGGCTCAATTTAAAGCTACCGTACGACGTGAAATCACCGCTACATCGACCGAAACATTGGCAAATATGATAGGAAAATGCTGAAAAAAGAGTACATTCGGCCGGCAAGACAACAAAAAGACAACAACAAAAAAGATTGCCATTTTTTTGACATACAAACAGGAACATACATACATACATATGCACGTACATATTTTAAAAAATTTTACCAACGTGCGCCGTTTAGTTCTTTAACTTGTAAATTAAGTACGAGCATTTTCAATTTGTGTGCCCGTCGCAAATTTTTTTATTAGTCCATTATCGGCGCGAAAAATTGACCACTGGCGCGCGGAAAGTCATTGTCCTGGCGCGCTGATAATTGCCGCGAAATTAATTTTAAAAACAATTATTCTGTAAAACATAAATTGGCGCGTGCGACTTTTCACAGCCGGCCGTTGCCGTTGCCTAGTTGCGGCGCTCAACCACACCCACTACACTCAACCACTTCCACTCCCGCCGATCGCCCGCGCTGACAATAGGCACGAAGCGCAAAAAACAATGAACGCTTTAAACGTGGACACAGTAGCGATGCAGCGACAACGACCACACAAACAGTGACCGCTTTAGAATCGATTAAAGAACATACACAGTCAGGCACCAAACATTTCCATGTCCACGTGGACCTAGAAAGCGTTTTTTGTTGAATGTCGGTAGGCTGCCATTAAAACATAATGTCGCTTAATTGCCTGCAACGCATACAGAAGCACTGCTGCGATTGTTCAATTTTTAATTAACTGCGCATAAAGTGCCCGACGGCCAATTATGTGTGCCGGCAACGAGTTTTATTGTCATGTCAAATTGCTGCGTGATAAGGATTTCATCGATTTTAGGCCTTCGACACATATCCAGCGCATTTAATGGAAATCAAGCCACGGTCCCGGCACAAAAATCTGCTTTGTTCTCGTCATTGTTTTTTGTATATTTGTATAGTTATAGGCTCTTTGATTTTACGCCGGCCGAACGCATCAGCCTGCGGTGACAGCCTCCTAGTTTCAGCTGAGCGGCGACATAATTTAAATGTGCGCGATGAATCCCTGCACGTCATAAACTTTGCTGCCAAAGCCATTCAATCATAATAAATTTAACCTGCCGCTTCCAGCGCCGTCTTTTGCATAATTAGGCTGCCGCTGTGCACGCCGCACGGGCACGGCCGGCCAGTTACCACCCACAGCCCGGCTTAACCCGAGCACGAGCGCGAGCGAAGTTTAACACGCCATTTTTGCCCTTTTCGTCGCTTTTACTTTGCAACACTTTGCAAGCCGACTGCCGCCCCGAGCTCCTTGCCTATTCACACTACCACAAACGTAGTGGGCGCCTTATTTATGTCTTCAATTAAGCGGCAACAACGATGGTTGACTGCAGCGATAGCAGCACAAAAGGTTAACTTGGCTTGTTACAATAGACGCGTGAGGGGAGGAGGCGTCGCGGCCCACTTCCGTTGCCACTGAATTCATGAATTCATCATCCGACACTGGCACTCGCGCTCGCACGGCAGGTGACGGTGACGCTGACGCTGGTGGCACTGTTCCTGCTGCTGCTGCTGCCAGCTCAAGTGTGGCCGATGTCACTGCTGCGCTGCGGCCGAGCGGGGTCGGAAGCAGTGCATGGCGCGCGACTTTGTGGAGGCCTCATCATAGCCGTCGTAGCCGGATCACCGTCCGCTTTTAATTACACATTCACAGTTACGCTTCATAATTATTACCGTACTTATGGTGGCGCGTAGCTGTGACGGCCCCAACCACCCGGTCGCAGCCCGAGGCGTCCCCCGCCAATCTCGGCCAGGTATTACGAACTTTAATAGCGCTCGTGATAAATTGCCCTCTGGGCAGTTGACATTTGTGTGCGATTATTGTCAACTTTGCCGTCTGCGCTCAAGCTGAGAAGCTCTCAGCGAAACTCGACACAGTGAACGGACGCACGCATGCAAATTGGATAACAGGCTGGCCAGACAGACTTCTTGAGAGTCTCACAGTTTGCTGTGTCTGGCTCCTATTCAAGACGGCACTCAAATCCCTCTGAACCAGAATGCCGACGAAGATATGCAAATTAGTAAAATCCTGTAATGCCGTTTAATTAGGGTCACCAGCTAAAATGTTTCAAACCTGCATACATGCTTCAGCCAGTCACACTAAGAGAAGACTACGTGCAGTACTCGGAAGCAATATGACGTAACGACGCCTTGACATTATTCTTATAAAAAGGTGCGGGAGGTGTCTCAAACACCACTAAGTTGTGTCGCTATTTTAGCAAAACGAAAAATATTGAAACTATGAGTCACTCTGTGCTGTGATATTGAAACGATGAATGCTTTTCCAAGCATACTTTTAGGCACGCACTTCAGAGTGTGCAAGTGAAGATACAAGCGAAGTGTAAATCTGTAAATAAAGTGACTGTTAGTTTCTGACTACGTTTTGCGCTGAATAATTGAAGTTGTTTTATTTTCAAACACAATCCAAATGAACTTGGAATTTTCGTAACAATATTCTCACAGTTCAACTTTCTAGAATTTGCTGTGAATGAACAATTTGTTGGAACACTTAAATCTGAATTCATCCAAAACCAAAGACTTCGTTCTGTCGACTTCTTTCAGCCACAGCTCTTCACGGCAGCAGAAATTTCCATTCCAATTCGACTTGGGTACTAATTCAAAGGGGTGAATCTCGTTACCGGATTCTTTAAGTCGCGTTGTCTTAGACCAAACGCAGTGCCTTGCCAGTAAAATTCGTGATATCATTTTGCATTAATTATTTCTTTGTGCTCATAGTTAGGTTTACATAACCTGTGACTCTCGAATTTCTTACAAGACTTGCTGAGAACACTGGCTTTATTTAGTCTTTTTGGGCTCAAATGCAAATGCAACTCAGTCGCTACTATGGTTTTTCCAATCCATCATTTTAACGTATGTTTGAGTAAAAGCTGACAGATTTCGTACATTGACAGAACAGAACTTGATCCGAGTGTCCAAAAAGCGGTCTCTGAAAAATATTTTTGTAGAATCCATTCAGGATCCTAACAACCGTTTCTCACACCAACAAAACTCCAACAGCACTTATAATTAACTTAATTAACTTTTTATGAGAGAGGGGGAGGCGCTTATAAAAGCTCGTAACTAAATTATGACATAAAAAGTTAAATAATAATAAGTTAAATTTTTCACTTTTTCATTAAAGCGAAATCATCAACGTAACTTTCAATAAAAACCACATTTCACTTTAACACCGAACAACAAAGCAGGAAAAAAGCATCCTTCCGTATGCATTTGTAACAACATCACAGCAAATTAACGCTGTCAACATGAGCAATGACAAAAAATCAAAATGTGAGGCTCACGCAAACGTGCATCAGCCGGCCGGGCTGCGCCACACCCACACACACACACACACACAAAGCGCAGTCAAATGGAAGTGGTGCAATTGAAATTAAATATTAAATTTATTTGTAAAATAATTCATTTTTATGGCACTCGCAGCGAAATATTGCGGCCCCGCATGACAACTTAATTAAAGTGAATGAAAATTTTCGCATAAAAAAGCTATGTGAAATCTGAATATTTTCGGAAAATGGACCTCGGCTAAGTGCAGCAGTATGCATTGATTTAAAACTAATCACCAAAGCCTGCACTCGATGTTGCAGCTGCAAGGAGAGTTCAAGGTAACTGCCGCACAAAGACCCAAGGTCGAGCATTTAAGTGCATTTAATTCTTTGAGTTAGTTTTTTCAATTAAATCTTAAAGATTTCCATTAAGCGTTGAACAAGCTTCCCACGTTGATTGTGTCTTAGCCACAACGACGCGATTAATTTGCGGCCGAAAACGTGGGAAATCGCGTAGTCTTGAAAATTTAAATTCAACTGCAAACAATGGAGAAACTTGACCGACACGCCGAGCACCGGCAAAACGTGCGATAGTCCAGTCGAGTGAGTGGATGACACGTTGCCGCACAGTGGGCACAACAATCGATCGGGTTATATTCGATAGTCTCAATCTGCCATTTTCATTAGTTTGTGATGGCAAAATCTCCAGTGATATATCGACCTGCAGTCGTATTTTCTAAAATTGTCTCTAAAACTGTAATATTTCTTCGCATTTTGCTTATTTCCCTATCTACAATGACGAATATTTTTGAATGCAATAGTCCCCCTCTGGATTTTGTTCTGCCGTATAGTATATTTAACGAACTACTATATGTTTGACCCGAAAGCCGGAACCTGATTCCATATGAAACCTGTGAACTAGGCGAAGAGAGGATAATTACAATGCTGCAATGTCAACGTTCAGTTAAGAACTGCTTAGTTGAAATCTGGCAGCACTTCACAAAGCACAATTTTGTCATATATTGGACGATCAGCTATTCCGTGGGTCTGCCCTTTCAGTCACAATGTCCAATATATTGGACTACAGCCCATACAATTCATACAGAACGGGTTTATTTTCATGTCGGAAAGGGTTAAAGAAATATTGTTCTCGATCAGAGTAAAGTTTCATGTGTGTACCTTTAAAAATATGGACAATAGAGAGCAATGAACTTCAGGAAAAGAACTGAATTTTAGACAAATATCTGCAAAATTGAAGCAACTTTAATGTAGTTTAGGAAGAATGTTGGAACTTCAATAACAATGTCAGCGTTGAAAATAAAGCTAAGTAGATGTAACAGAAAATCGGGTATGAACAATAAAAATTGTTTCTAAGCCCTTAGCATGGCTTGCAAGAGGGATCCAAAGCTTCTGAATGTGTTGTTGCCGCTAAAGTTAAAATATCAGTAAAAATATTAGCATCAACTGTTCACAGAATCAAAAGTAGATCAAACCTAACAACGATTAAAGTGCAAAAAGCTCCGAACAGAAGTGATACAATCCTCGCTTGAAAGTTGTACATTGAATTTTCGACAAAAATGTATTGCTTTGTCCTGGATGACGGGACATATTGCTTGTTGATTTCAATCATATAACTGCTTTGGAGTTTTACACTGCAGGAGAGAAAAAAAGTTTAAAAACTCAAAGCATCAAAATATCGAAAGAAGTATTTAGTTTGGAGCAACGCAATTTTACGCAACCAATTTGGTCACTGAAGCGTCGACAGAAGGCAACTCGTGAAGTTGCCCGGAGCTATGAAATCCAAATTGAAAGAAAACAAAGACCTCAGTTCCGCAGAATATGGCGGTCCAAGTACCGATGAAGGGCGTTAACTCAAAAGTGCCAGATTTTTAGTGTGAAAAATAATTATTTTTTTTGGTGTAAAAAACAATTATTTTTCACACTAAAAAATAAAATTGCTAGAATTATAATTCCAGCAATTTTGGTTGATCTTTGGTTTGAATGGAATTTTATTTGGAATTTCTGCATAAAATGTAATTTCTTTGTTGCTGTTGCTTTGCTGTGTTTATATTCGAAATCAACCTATTTTATTCCATTTATTGTTCATTAAGAAACCCAATTTCATCGAGCTGCTCCTCTTTTTTGACCGTTTTATGTATGGAGACAGAGCACTGTGCGTCGTCGCCATTTAAATTCACATTTAAACGAACGAATGAAAACTTCTCCAAATGACAACAAAATTACGCATTCCGTATTAGCATAGCATAAGCTGTCCTGCATTAATATTTGGAGCGAACACTTAAGTTGCTGCTTGCGAGACATTCGGACCGCCCACGGCAAGCGGCAGTCAAACGGCCTGCGTCGGCGTCAATTTATGCTAATTGTGCGCAACAAAAGAAAAAGTGAAAGCCGACAAAATCTTGAAATGCGTGCAAGCAAAATTTGCTTTGAACTAAGTTGGGTGTGTTGTTCTTGTTGTTATTATTCTTTTAAAGTGCTCTTCGTAATTGCACTAGCGCCCAGTGCCAGCGGATGTCGACGAGGAAGTGGAAGTGGAAGTGCATGGCTGGCCCACATCACACGACTCGAGTTGACTTAGGTTGACTTAAGTTCAGTTGAGTGTAGCTAAGACAAGTAGAGCCGAGTGGCGTTGAGTGAGTGCATCGAAGCAGTTGCGGTGGATGCTGCTGCGGCTTTCTCGTTATTATTATTGCAAGTTGTAGTTGCTGCGGCATGTTGCTGCTGCCACTGCATGCTATTTTAATTTGAAGTTAAATGCTCGGCGAAACAAGCAAAACATCGCCGCGCTGCACCTTCGCTCGCCTCTCTGCAGGCTGGCTTCAGCTCACAAGCAAACGGGAATTTTCCTCTGCCATGCATGGCAGCTGCTCATAAAAATGATTACACAATCTAATTGCTTTGCTCAGACATAACAAGTTACTCCCGCACCGACGGCGCAAGCGCACAAAACCAAACAGACATTATTTAAATATTCAGTGCGGTGGGCGGGAAACGTGAAAACAAGCAAAGAAAGCAATGCAGGGAGAAGAAATGCTTGTGATTATTTCAAAAGTGTTGCTTCTTGCTTTGTTGTTGTTTGTTCGTTTGTTTGTTCGGCTCTCTTCTGCTTTGTTTTGCTTGGTGTAGCTTTGTTTTGCTTTCGATGCTGCTGGCATGTTTAACTTCTTCGTACAATACATAAAATAAAGTAAGAAGAAACAAAACGGCCAAACAAAATAATTTGAAACTATAAATTATGCGCTGCCGCACGGTCGGTCGCCGAGTGACGCTGCCGCCGCCTATGTTCGGGTTTCGCATTAAAGTCGCAACTTCAGTAGATATTTGCGGCAGGGCGGCGGAAAACAACTCGAGGAGCAAATAACACGGACAGACGTGCGGCGAGACTCGTAAAAATGATTTATGAAAAGCGTTAAAGCTGAAACTGCTGTTAAATTCGTAACCTAAATAGCTAAACTGCGCGAGAGGCAGCGGAGGTAGCCCATATGTAATGCAGCACGGGCAACAAATCAAACTGAAGGCGCGAAATACCACAAGGCCCAACGTAAATCACTCACGGGGCTGCAGTTGTTGGCCGAGTTCGGGGACGAGACGAAATTTTCCCAAAAGTGAGATTAAGTTCATTTGCAAACAGCCAATGAAGAGCAGTCCTTGATTACTTTGCGGGCGGTGATTACTTTGACCTCTGCCACACTTTAATTTACAAAGCAACAATCCACCATTTCGAAAGATCAACGATGAAATTCGCGCACTGCGCTTTCTCAAGTTCTCAAAAAAGTATTTTTGAAAGAAAGCCAAAAAAATGCCCAACTTTTAGTTGTGTAAGTATTTAACGCTTATGAGCTCACAAAATTAAAACTGTTGCCACAAAAACAAAGTATTCGCCTTTGAGGTTGGGAGTTCACCTGCGAATTTCTGGGCAAAGTTGATTCCACAAACACCAAAGTGCAACGTGGGCCAACCACTCGAAATTTGAACAGTAACAAGAGCAATGAAAACCATAAAGACTGACAAATATTACCGAGACAGCGCGTACGCCACAGAGTCAGAGACCTGACAATAACTTTGCTCATCTGTGGCGTTGTAAATGTGTGTTCATCTGACGAAAGCACTGACCAGCTGCTCTAGCACCGAATGTGGGTTATTGAGGTGTTGGTCATAAACATTAAATTCGCCCAAAGCTGCAAACTCAGACGGAGCAAAAAATGTCGGTTTTTCTCTGTTTACTGAATTAGCGCGCCCGCATTTGAGCGCAGCTTTTTATCGTGGACAAGATTTACAATGTTTGCCATGAAAATGATTTACGGTGCAGAAAACATAGGAAACATAAAATTCATAAATTCCCCCATACAAATTAGTTTTACAGAAAAACCGAAATTTTACAGCCGCGCGCACTTTTCGTCGCTGAATTGAAAATTGGATTTCTTGCATTTCAACGAACTTTGACTTCAATGCGAATCAATCAAATAGGCAACAACACATTACCATGACTCTCAGGCTTAGAAATCACAAAATGCGAAGCGACAAAACTTGTTATTATGTCATGTTTCGAAAGTGATTGGAAATGGTTGAAAGTTATAACAATTTCAAAAAAAACAATACGAAACATAAAAATGTAGTAAATAGTTTAAAAACAGTGTCTCCAGTGTTGCCAGATCAGGAGATTTCCTCCTAGATTTAGGAGATTCTTGGCCTTTTAGGAGAATTTTTAGGAAGAGGAATTGTTTAGGAGAAAGTTAAGGGGATTTATATTTCAGGTTAGGGGTTTTTTTCGGATCCTTAGTGGATTTTGGGAGATTTTTGGATAAGGAAGATGTATTGGAAACACTGGCAAAAGATATTTTGGCAACTATTTTAATAATCAAAGCACCTAAGCTCGTTCTATCTCGTTCTCACTTATTGATGTCACAAGGAAATCCCCCCAAAATTGCACTTTTTATTTAATTCATTTGTGGTATGTGTTGTTTTGTTGAGCTGAAGATGAAACAAAAGGCTGCAAAAAAAATTATATGTAGGTATATATTTTTATTTTTTTATGAGAAGTTCAATTCTTCAATTCTTCTTCTTCAATTCTAAAAAAAATGTTAGAAGATTTTTTTTTACTTTTGGGAGTAAATTTAAATTTTTTTTAAGATTTAGGAAAAAGTCAGTTCAGATATCTGGCAACACTGAGTGTCTCCCTCCTTGGTGTCAGCACACAAGTATATATGTACCTGTAAATATGTATATATAGATATATAACTGGCGCAATAGCCCGATTACCAGCACCGCGAAATCGACGCCGTGAGGAAGGGGAAACTTTTCAAAGCAACATTTTTACGCTCTGAGAGCCATTAGCCATTTCCTGCTAATGTTCTCGTAAATAACCATTTTTTATCATACAGTTTGTCAAGTAAATGTTTGCAAACTTAAAAAAGGTAGAAACATTATTTTGAAACGCTTATATTTTAAACAAATTTCAAAATATTGCAATTTCTGTTATTTCATTGTATATATGTATTTTCAAAATAATTTTCTACCTTCTTTAAATTTGCAAACATTTACTTGACAAACTGTATATGGTTGAGCTGGATTGGTTGAGTGAAGGCTGAAACATTTAGACCCGCGCTGACCACTGTGACACATAATTCATACAATTCAATTCATTTCTTGTAGCCTATTCTCTGACACGTTGTGGTTAGTACGTTAGTAGTAGTAGTAGTAGTAGTAGAAAAGGCATCTCGTAGCCGTAAACTCCAGAGACACACATAGCCTACAATGGGTCGCCATGCTGGAAGAACTTGAATTTTATTGAAATTTGCAAGTTTCACTAAAAAAATAGGGCAACCTACTGTAGGTTAACCCATTGTAAAACCACAAATCTTAGTCCTGCTTGAAATTTGAACAACCTGGGACTTATAACAAGGCGTATTAAGCCATTTATGTTGATATTGAAAATGTCGGCGGGGTTTTCTGAATATTTTCAGCTACATAGACCAGCGACAGTTTCGTATTAGCGCAATTTTTGTGTCACTTTATTAAAATGGAAATTTATAGATAGATAGATGTTTTATTAGAAGAAAAAACTCATTACAAAACTTATGCACAATTTACAGATATATGGTATTGACACCTTAATTCTATGACATTGTCTTAATTGTATTATTACAGTTAGACTTTAAATTTAAATAAGCAGGAGCGATTTCGAAGGAAAAATACTTCTACTTAAATGGAAATTTATAGTTAATCTTTTAATCCTTTACCCATCGCTTTTTGACTGGAAATAAGTTTCTCATTTAGCACATTAGACATCGAATTCAGCTTGCAGGTCTATGTGAATAAAATCCGAACTTAACTTATGGCATCACAATCCTTTTCCTATGAGTAGCCACCTAACCTATCCTGTTGCTGAGCTAAAAATATTATTATTTGTCATATTTTCGAAAATTCGAACAATTTGGTTAAGCAAAAACAATAATTAATTTCAATTAAACTTTTCCATTAAAAATAAAACAGCCATTTTTTAAGAACTCTGAGTCATTTTATGTGTAATTTATGTCTGTGTCACGTTCACATCCAGTCGGTCGTATTTTCACGCGGCGCTGCGTAGCGCACACCAGGCGAGTAAATGAAAACACACCAAATCTGACGATTATCCTGCGTCAAGTCGTCCCATGCGCACTGCAACAGCAGTCGGCTGCCATCATAAATCCTTAATATGACAAGCAAATTGCATGGCTTTCAGAGTGGGCGACTACAACACGGCCGCATCGGCGATGACAGTCGTGTATCAACGCCACGCCACGTCACGCCACGCAAATGCCGCCAGATGCCAATGAAAATTAATTAATTGATTTTCTCACTACGGTCGCCTTTGCGCACAAAATGGCAACGCCAATCGATTCGGAGCGAGTTGCATTGAATGAAACGCCAAGTTCGCCTCATTAATGCTTCGGCGACACACTGACAGCCATATTTGTTTGTTGTTGTCGCTTGTCGCCATCATTTGTCAAAAATGTTCGCACATAAATAATGAACTGATCAATTTATTCATGTCAATGGAATTGGTGAATGCGTGTCGGGCGCGCACCGGCGGATGAGACGCGCTGCCTGCAGCCACTGCTCAACGCTCTTAAGCTCGAGCTTGCAGCGTGGCCGCCTGGCCGCCTGGCAACGCAATTACGGCGCCTGATACAAGTAGTGTTGCGACAAGTCGCGACCATAAGTGCGGCCATGTCAGCGGCTGCGGAGTTGAAGCGTGCAGAGAGGCGGCGGCTCAGAACACTTTACAATAATAAATCACTTTTTGTTTTTCAAAGTTTGCAATCTAAACATGACGGCCGGATAGCGAGCAAGGAAAATTTCATTACTTGCAGCGGCGTGTTGCCGCAGCGACTACAAAATCGGACAGCCAACAGCAAAATAAACACATTTAAATCCATCCTGGCAGGTCCTGGCGGCGCACACCGCCGCGTTCTACCTGCACGTCGGTTTGCGGCTTCGTACGCCGCCCGCCGTGTACGCAATCACGCGCTTCTTTGTCGGCGGCTGCGGCTGTGGCTGCGGCTGCAACAGCATCGCGCCGAATCAAGTGGTTTTGACAAATGCCGCAAATACAGGAAACTGGCAGGACTGCCTTCAAATTGCGGTTGCTATTGTTGCTATAAATTTGTGTCAGTGCGACGGCAACAACAATGACACGTTGACGACCGCATCAAATGTGCGATTAAAATTTTACACTTGTGGTCAATCAACTGTGGCCGAGGACATGTCCGGCATGAGGCCATTTGTTATTAGGGATCAAATTTTGGCAAAAAATGTCCAAAAATTTGGCATCTTGTCGCACGAGCGTAGTATGTCGTAGCAAGGCAAAAGAAGCGTCGGCAAATGGCAGCAAATTAAAAGCGATGAAAAATGCCCGAAAACAGAGGATTCTCTAGAAGTTGAATTAAGAAATCGGAGGCAATAAATATCTCGATTTCACTTCAAAAAGCCACTTTCACGTACATTCTCGCTGAGAGAACTCCTTCTCGCGATCTGTAAAGCAAACTTGCAGAACTTCAACGCAGTCGCGTCAGTGGAAACGTCGCTCAATCGCTGAGTGAAATTGAAAAACGATGAAGCTGGCAGAGTTTGTGTGGCAACAACAAAGCTGGCTGCCAGTAATTGCGTCGAAAGCACGTCCCCTGCTGCACCAGAGACAGTCACGGGCAGAGCGCACCGTGTCCTGCTGGCAGTTCGACTGGTGCTCATTGCAGATTGCGACGAATATGCTGGTTTGCCAGGAAGATGCGCCACTGATTGCGCCGCTGATGCTGCAGGCGACGATGACGGTGACGATGCCGATGACGCTGCTGCCGCTGCTTAAGTGGCTTTGCCGTTGGTTGTCGCCTGTCGTGAGTTGCAGCAACGAGTTGGAGGTGCAAAAGATAAAGTGCACCGTTGCAGCCGAGGCGAGAAAAACAAGTAAGCCAAAAACAAAAAAAGTAACGTTAGCTATGACTGTGCAGACCGCACAACCGCCAGCATCGACTTACTGTGAGCTGTTGCAATGTTCTTGCAACAAAACCGCACTCGAAGTAATGTAATTAAAATTTGTTTGAAAACAATCGAGAAGAGAACTCTGAGTTTTATTCAAGTTAAATATCAGACTTGCAGCGGGTTCTTAAAAACGGTTACGGAATTTAGCGCAAACTCTAAAAACTTTGTAATATTATTAACGCCAATTGTCGCAGAAGTCAATGGCCACTGAAAAAATTTACCTAAATCTGACACTAAAGCTGGTTTCTACATCGGTATGGGTGAACATTTCATAACAAGTTAAAAATGGACAACAATTGATAATTGCTTGGCTAATTTTCGAATGTTAAAATCAAAACAAAAATTAAAAAAATGGTCCAAAACCAGAATATGTTTCATTTATATTTGAGACCTTTTCAGTTTTCAAAAGTGTTTCACTTCCCTACAGTCTCGTATTAGCCGCCCAAAAAATTCAGTTCAGTTTCAAACCACAGTTTAGCGCTTGTTTCAATCTGGCACCTGCGCCAGCTGCCGTCGACATTTGGAGTGCGTGCAGCTAAAACCCGAAAGCCGGCCTTTGAACTCTGCATCGGGCACCATCTTCTCGGCACCTAATCCCGTTGCGTTGCCGCTAAAACTTTCATTCGGATGCGACTTTCCATGCAGCTGCAGCAAATTAAAAAACTCTCAAGCCGATTTGCGCACAAAGCACAGGATGCGCCGCTGCCGCCGCGCCCTCCCAAACAGGCGAACTCATGTACGTACACAAAAGTGTTATTAAAAAGTACTTTGGCAACTTTAATAGTTTTATTTTCACTATTCATCGTTTAAATGAAATTATTTTTTTAACGCAAAGCTAACGCAAACGCAAGCTAGCTGCCAGGGTTGCCAGGGTAAACAGGGCCAAGTGAAAGCCGGCACCAGTGCCCGATCCTACGGTGCAGTGCGGCTGGGCGTTTGTTTGCAGACGGACTGTGTGAGTGGAAGTGCGCGCCCGGCGGGCTAACAAACAGCGTCGAATGGGCCCCACCGCCACTCAGAGGAAGCACAGCACAAGGCGGCGAGTACCGAGCGTGAAGTGCTGGCCACAATTGCCCGCACCGATTCCACATACACAGATATCCACGCGCCGCCGCCCACTCCGCGCCGGCGAAAGTGCTTTAAAGTGCCAAAAAGTGTTAACGATTTTGCTAGTGGCGCGCAGCAGAGAAACGAAAATGCGCACGAACAACTGCGAGTGCATCAAATCACGGCGCGGTACATACAAACGCACACGGACACACACAGCTCGCATGGTTGCGGATGCAAGATCAAGGATGGCAGCGACAACGACAATGACAGCAAACACAACAAAAACAACAACAGAGAACAACTGCGGTACACAAAGTTAAATGCGAAGAATGGGGGGAAACTTGTTGCTCGCGGCCTCCGGTTCCCATCGGGCCGGGCGCAATCCGCCGCGACTGCCAGCCCACCGATGTGCGCTCGAATTGGAAAGGCGTTTAAGTGTGCGGCTGCTGCCATTGTGCAGCTCCCTTTCGCATTTCACGTCTGCTTCGCTGATAGCAAATCGATAGCCTGACATGTCTATATTTCAGCTCTCCTGTGCGCGGGTGTGT
Source organism: Melieria omissa (assembly GCA_963971225.1). NCBI lineage: Eukaryota > Metazoa > Arthropoda > Insecta > Diptera > Ulidiidae > Melieria > Melieria omissa. The sequence goes on from OZ020267.1 coordinate 120,362,744, forward strand.
TCGTGTGTGTGGGCTCAATTGTGCCAAAGTGTTTTCCTTCTGTGCCATGTTGACAACTCTGCATTCGATTTAGCAGCTTTGTGTGCGCGTGTGTGCGACATTTGAATGCAACAACACCCCAGCGTCCGCTCCTCAGTCCGCACGGAGAGCGGTCAATCGAAAGTGAAATGCAATTTCGTCCTGAATTGCAATGTGCGCAATGAAATTTTATGCGAAATGCATTTCAAATACTCAACCGAGTTGGCAATATTACTGCAAAAGAACGGACATATAATTTTAAATTTATTTCTACAGGTTAACCCATATCGGCCCAATGTTAATCGAACAGTAAATTTTAGCATTTTCCATAAATTTTTTTGGACTCGTTTTTAAACTCTAAACGCGAAAGTTTTGCATAATATGATGGTCTGATTTGTAATAAATAATAGCAAAAGTTAACATGGGATACTTTGTATAGTATGGGATAAATATATTCAGTTCTCGCATCTCTTCCTAGTTGTATGAATTCCCCAAAAAGAGGTATTTTTTTACATAATTTCAAAAGCACCGAAAAACATTAATAAACAATAATATTTAAAAAAGTAAGTAACTATGCAGTCTTGTTAGAAATTGATCAAACTCTCGAAAATATATTTACACTTTTCCCATAAAACTAATATTATAGCCACAATATATATTTATATAAACACCAAATATCTCGAAAACCAAAAATCGAGAAATTTTTTTGATCCCAAATTTGAATTGTCCGACTCCATTTCACCTAAAAAAAAACTGTTTCATTCGAATATTGACAAAAAAAATCGCTGGGCTTATATGGGTTAAACACAACAACAACGTCATTTACAACAACATGTTGCCACCGATGCACATTTAAAAGAAATCATGGGGGCGCCACTCCTATATCCGAATCACTGTTTCGAGTTCTGTCTCTGGGTCCGCGGCCCCTCCCACAGCGACAATAAAAAAACCGGCACTGCCCACAAAACGGCCGCGCCAAGTCGCGCTGCTAAACGTTCCCATTTGAAAAGCAAAGCAACCAAATAAAGTCAACAGAGCAAGCCGAGCAAAATTCCACCTCATAATTTGCCGTTTCACGCAACTCAGCCCGCCAGCAGTCAGCAGCCGCTCGTCCTCTCGTCCGCTGCCTTATTATTATTGCCATTTCGACTTACGCGCTGACTCGGCATTTTGAAAGCTCCATGAGTTTTTTAATGATTCGCCGGCCTGCACACCACACATGCGCGCCGCACTCGCGCTGCGCCCACAAATTGCATCGAGGGGCGACGAGCTGCTGACAAGGAAGGGGAAGTCGGGCCGCAGAAAACGCCGTGTCACGCGTGTAATGGAAAATTGATGTAAGATTGTTGCTCACCACAGAATGGCTCTGCCCAGCTTTTTTCGTTCGGCGTGGTTGTAATGCTGCGATTATCTGTCAACAATTATGTTGCAAAATGTAGGCAATAAAATAGTAAAAACCGAATTCAGTGTGAAGGCGCGGATGTGCGGAGAAATTCCCACACACTGCTGGCAGCTACGTTAACAATCTTCCAACAAGCGATCGAATCAATTCGCGCTTTGTCTGTACCTACCGTGTCTGTCCGCACAGATGCGAACAAAACGAACGCAGCAGATTTCGTAAAGTGTCAATGATTTGTGTTTGCGCTTCCTTTCGCCACATCCCCGACACATCAACCGTGTCCATGTGTTGCAAGTTGCAACGTATCGCTTCTATCACACGATTGCAGCCGCACTGCGCTTGACGCTTAGACGACGTGTTGAAAAATGTTCAAAGCCAAATCAATTGTCGTCTGTCCGCAAGCGCATAAAGCGTCGACTGCTGCAATGCGATACAGCGGCGACGCTGATGCGTCTTGCTACATGACAAGCAACATTTGTCTCTGGCCGCTGGCAACGTTGGCAACAGCGACAACAACTTGGTCGCCTATATACTTAAAGCGTTAACGATTACATTGTGAAGTCAGCTCAGCGGCTGACGCGTTGAAGTACATTCGGCCTCCATTACATTCCCAGCTCCAGTGCAGCTCACCATTCACTAAGCGTACAAATTACCGCAGCAGACTCTAATCCGAATACGGATAAGTACTCGTCATTATGATAATTCGTATTCGTGGAAGGACCTCGCAAATTTCCATTTAAGACTCGTATTTTTAATAAAAACATAATAAGCTGGTACTATGCGTTCTTTAATGAAATTATAAACATCAAATTCAACTTTTAAATTAGCTATTAAAGTTACAGCACTGCCTCCGCATCTTGTCGCTTTTACTTTGCAACGTTTTCGTCGGGTTCAAAAAAATCTCGTGCAGCTCCACAATTATTCATACGCCCCGTCGGCCTGCGACGATTTTTAACTCTCCTACACGGCCTGTTATGACTTATTCCGCTATGCAAATAGCTGTCGCGGTAAGTGGGACGCAAGTAAATTTAATTACACGCGCAAGACGCGAGCAGCGAGGGCGCCGAGAATTAAGTACGGCCAAATGAGTGTCAGACTGGCAGTTGCGCTTCCTTCAGCGCGGCCTCTCTGCACTTTTGCCGGCAAGAAGCAACAAATGCGCGAGGTCGGAAGCGGTTACAGGATGTGAGTTAGTGTTGTATATTTCTTTGTTGTACTTAGTGCACGCGCACCGAGGACGCCACGCGCACACCTACAATAGTCGCTAATAAGAAGCCTTATGGCGATTATAGTACGCAGTCCGCGTACGTAGTTCGTGGGCGAAGTAATCATATTTTACCGCTTAAAATTAATAGCTCCATTGCAGCAACAAAGACACACCCTCCGTATGTACACAATATGGAGTCATCGTCTGGTGAAAAAACGCCCGGAAAAAAGTAGTTTCTAGCACGTAAGTATGCCTTTAAGACGTTGTAAGGGGCACAGCTTACGAGTGGCGCGTCGCGCAGCCGGCGTCTGGGTAGGACGTGACGAAAGGCGTTGCCTTTTGTGTCCTTTGCCCTTTTGCTGGCTGCTGAAATTTAATTAAAACGCATAATAAGCTGCGAAGGGATTAGCAGAAAAAGTGCCAGCAGCAGTCGCTGATCGCTTTAGAGGTATTAACATGAAATTTGCGGTTTTTATTTTCGCCACAGATGCGTTCGTGATGTCGGCGTGTGACAGCGCCGGTTCTTGGCTTTTCTCCTTTGGGCAACAGTGTGCCGTCGTAGTCAAAGTCGAAGCGACACAAATAATTGACAAATCACGCTCACTCCTACCAAATGAGGTTGCCACATTTTTTCAATTAATAGCAAAGTTTCCACTTTGGAAACCCTTTCGAGCAGCGACCAACATTTCTTTGCCCTCTCCCTTTCACCCGACCGTTGCGGCGAGTCTGAATGTGTGTGTCGGCATGTAAATGTTTGTGAGTCGGTAATTCAACTCAATTTTCAACTTTTCATTTTCATTTTAATCTCTCTGATTTACGATGACTATCAACCGAATTAAGCGTTCAATCAGCCATCGATGCAGCGCGGGCCACGTCGGACGGTCGCAGCCGTGGACAGCGGGACCACTTGGCAGTAACTTTTACCTCGCGTGCGCTTTAAACTTTCCAATTTACCCGCTGCGGAAAATAAGCCAACAAAAAGCCCGACAAAAAGCAGCGTAAAACTGCAAAACTGTAAAATGGAACAAGCAGTCACAGCAGCAGCAGCAGCGGCAGTCGCCAGTGCACCGGTCACAAATGTTGCACATGCAGCAAACAGGTAGAAAGCTAGCGAAATAAATACAGCAACAGCAGCCGCAACACCGACAGCATCAAAAACAACAACAACAACGGCAAAAAGCTGCTGCTGCCAAACTAGGAAAAGGCAGTCACAATCGCCGCCAGCCATCAGCAACAGCAACTCCACTGCCAGCGACAACAAAACTGCTGACTCAGCCGAGTCGAATCGAGTCAAGTCGAGACCGGTGCAGCCCAGTGGCACCGCTTCATGTCGCCTGTATTGAACCTGAACTTTTGCAATGCGCTGCTGTGGCTGTGCATGATAAGGTTAAGTCTGGCCGAATCGATGCTGATTGCCGCTGCCGACGCACGCGCACCACAACACTCACTTACTGCCCTTGTTGCCGCCAGGGACTGTGACGGCACCGTGGCCGTTGCTGTGGCTCTTGTTTGGCTTTTTACGCCATTATCTTCCGATTTTTTAGGCATCTCTTTTCGTTCCTAGCAAAAATTGAAAATTGGCCATAAGCCGTTGCAGCGTTGCACTGTTTTTGTTGCTGCCACCAATTGTGAAACAATTTTGTTTGTAGATTTTTTTAACTAACAACGAAAGGCAACCAAGTCGCTTGCTTTATTCGCATTCGAGTTTGCCGTTGCCGTCGCTGTCGCTGCTGCTGCTGCTTCATGTTTGCAACTCGATGGCAATGTTTCGACCTGCTTGTGCAGCGTAGCATTATGCCACAGTGGTAAAAGCGCAGCAGCAACAACAGCCACCGCGTCCCCGTCGCCATTGTCGATGACACGCGCAACAAAAGCGACTGGCAATGGACGGAGTGCGAGTGGAAGTGGGATTGCAACCAGCGGCACCGAAACAAAACTGCAGCAGCAGCAACAAATGACTCGAAATGGTTTATTGCATTCACTCGCCACTGCACACCTCTCGCCGCTGGCGACACACTCCAGCTGCTGCGCAGCTGCCGCAACAACCAGTGCCAGTGGCAGTGTCACCAAAGTTTCCATTAAAGGCTGAACACACTTTACATGCCAATTGCTACGCAAATGGAAAAGCGATCTAAGTTTTGCACAGTTTCGCTTCATAACTGTTGACAGTTTTTTGAAACCTGTCAAAAACCAACTCTTGCCAACAACCAACAAAAACTTAAGTATCACCAACAACAAATTGTTCAAATAAAGGGTGATGCAAATTTAAATAGTTTTCTAACTTCCCATATGTGTCCCATCTGTTGGTTGCATTTTGAACTAGCGAGTTAATCGACTTGGGCAGCACTTATTCTTCATTCTTTGACAGATAATTAGTTTATTGTTTACTGTTAACGCCTTCTTAGGCTTCTATGTGGTTATATTAGCAACATTCCATAAAAAAATTATTAATTTGTATACTCGGACCCTGTATTTACGAGTGTTTTTCTATGAGAATTCTATGAATTACTTAATCATAAAAATGTTTACGCATAATGAAAATTTAAATATTTCTTCATTTACTTCAGCCAAATTAAAAAAAATAAAGTATCTAAATTGAAAGAAAACGTCAAATTAAAAAGTTATCTCAAGTTTTCTGCTTCTTCTTCCTTTACTATGTTAAGATATACCATTAAAAAAACGTGTGTACTTCTCTTCTTTAAACTTCAATATTCAGTTTATTAATTTCGTATTTTTCCAAAAACTTCAAACTAATCTAAGGACCAACAAAAAAAGGTATTCTTGCAACCATAGAGGATGCAGAGGTCCACAAAGTAGCATGTGCCAAATGGCAACAAAATAGCGAAAGGGTTAACGAATATGGGTCGCTTTGTGCCCGAAGAATACTGGAAAATGTTGAAAATTTACTTTCAAAGTGAATGTTTAGTCGCCTTCAGTTTGAAAATTGTGGTTTCAGCCGTTTTTAAAATGTGTGCTCTCTTTTAATAAAAATAAATCATAAAATCAAAGACGATAAATTTTATTCATAAATTTTATACATTTTTAATCATAAAAAATGTTTAAAATATACATTTTAATTGTAAAATTAAAGTTGAGATTATTTTATTTTAACTAATTCATATATGTTATGTATGTAAAATACAAAAATAACTTAAAATTTTTAAAAACATGTGCAAAAATTTAATGAGCATGTTTCACTTTATTTTGTAACTGTTACTTACCATTGAACATTTCCAAGTATTACTCCATGGCTGGAGAACCATCAAAACCACCACAACAAAATATCAACAAATAACGTTTTATTACGAAAAAAAAACAAAAATGTATTTTACTTACTCGACTCTACAATTTCGTCAGCATATTAGTGATGAGCAAGCCGCACACAAATAGATAGTCGATAGTCTCACTATCTGTCGATAGTAAAAAAAAATTTAACTATCGATACTATCGAAGGCGCCATCGATAGTTTCACAGCTCTACTGGAACCACATGTCCTTCACATCCGTTTTCATGAGCAAGAATCGTTCACAGTTAACTATTACAGTTCGAGCTTCACAATTTTCATAAACTCAAAGTCTCAAGACCTCTTCGTCCACATTTCCCAAGCTTTTCCAGAAATCGTTGTATGGTAGTGCAAGTGCACAACGCATTGCTTTGTGATAAAACCTTCTACTAGTCCGAAAAAGAGTGTAGGTGGTAAAAGTAAAGATAGGTAGTGGAATCAGAGGATCGACTGCTTGTTTTGTTGCTGTCATCTTTACATTTACTTTTTTTACATCTTTAAATACTTGGCTTAGATTTGCATCAATTTCCGCCAAATCTAGCCAGTCGCACTTGTCGAAGCTACAAAAATGTTGCATCATCTCACATTTCAGTCACACCACCAGCAGACATTGGCCCATACAAAAACAATTATCTGCAATACTTTTATTTATTGTGCGTAAACATACATAACGACGCCCATAAATTAGCGGCAGCAGCCAGGCTACAAGTAAATCACTGCAGCGCGCATTTCTTTTAATAAAGTGTCAATTACATGAATTTACAACTCAGCTCAGATCACAGCTGCCGTGACGCAGGGCCGCTGCCCGCCAGCGGTCAGGTGGCGCGCGCGCAGACACCAATTAAGATGATTTAATGCGCGCGAACGCGCCCTGATATATGGCAAATAATTAGTATTAACGGCAGTGCATTAATTGATTTTAATAGCAGCCGCGTGATGACTGCGCCGAGTCCATAAACCGCCCAAGACTTATTTCGCCTTTCTCTCTTCTCATTACAGGTAATAACGCCGTTCATTGCGCAGGCAAATTTTTTAGTGCGGCGCCAAAATGCGAAGCGTTAATCGCCTTGCCGCATTTAATTAACCGTTCAGCGCGTGGAACTTTTGCGGCGATGCGGCCACTTTGCGAAGGTGTTAAAGCCCATAAACCAGCGCAGCAATGTGAATCAGTTTGTGGCTGCTCGCCGCAATAAAATCGACTTTGAATATTCCGCTTCAACTCCGCCACCCTCACGGACGCTGCATATGGTAATTACAGTATTCTCCTTTCGTCCTGCGCGCTAAACGCTATGCCGAACCATTATGAGCGCCACTTTTAAGACTGCAATAAATGTGTAGCAAAGCGACAACAACAATGAAAACTGTGCACAACTGGCCCGCCGCAGTCTACTTACAACTGACGGCCGAGGCGAACTGCAGAACGCTGCCCATTTCCCCAAATTCGGTGAACGCAGCGTCGGTCACGAGAAATATCGCAGCGCGCCGCAACGCGCCAAGATCTGCGCGCAATCAAATTACAAAAATCAATATTGATTTGGCGCTTAGTTTCTAGTTCACTCTAATTCAATCACCTCCAATTAAAGTGCACACAAAAGTGCAGGAAGATTTGGACGCACTGTAAAAACCGGCGAAGCCAAAGTTGTTGCAGAGACACGAAGTGAAAACTGGCTGCTGCTGTTCCCGGCCACAACACACAGCCACACATATGAATATTGACTTAGATGGATTGGGGAATGGGGAGGCGAACGCAACGTGCTTCCGACGGGCATTAGTTAACTACGACTGCGTCAGCGTGCACAAATGTTGCCAAAGATAAACGACGAAATAATTGAGCCAATCGATCGGGAACGCAATGTTTGACGGGCGGCGCAAAAACACACAAACGTAATTTGCAATAAATGGAACCGTTACCTTTTCAACCGATATTTGACGTTCGTCGTTTCTAGGAATGACTTTTATTATTATTTACTTTTTATTATTTTACTTTAACTCTTCCTTTCTCTCACTCACTGGGTGGCACGATCACGGTTTCCACGGTGGTTCGTTTGGACCAAAAGTGGGCCTTTTTATTTCAGTTGGGCCTTTGGACCGATTCTGTGTCAATTGGGCCTTTTTTAAACAAAACTGTATAAGCAAAAAAATTACGTTTTGAGGTAAAAAATTCGATATATGTAAAAGTTATGTTTTGCTTATGTGTTAAAAAACCATGTCGAAAACATAAAACGGTCATTTCGTTTTGACTTTGGGCCTTTTTTGGGTAAATTTTGGTACAAAATGTTTTAGTTGAGTGGCAACCGCGCGTACGATATGAATAATTGGAGCGAGTTGAGCTGAGATCTCTCCGCACTGAATGGTTCGTCAAATTTATTTTCCACAAAAGACCGATGGGGCATTCTTATTTACAACTACAAAGATATCAACAACTACAAGAAAGCCAAACTAATGTGCATCAACGTAAGCAACATTCGATGTTCAGTTAATGTAAAAATCAACATTTTTTCCAAAAAAAAATTGCATACCTATGTGTCAATTTATTCTTCACCATAGGGTTGAGTTGGGAGGCTTCATAGAAAATGTGTTCAAAAATAAATTCTATATCAACTGATGCCGCGTCCTTTGACTTTGTTTCTAACAATCTCTAAGGATCAGTTCGTTGAGCGAAAGTTTGTGAGTAGCGAATACCAACTGCGGGATTTTTCGGCTCCAAAACTCAAGATCCATGGACAGTTGTCGTCTTACAAAACGAGCTTTTAACGAGCTTGTTGAAAATGTCAGAAAATGCGGCGATGCCGTCGAAAGACCATAAATAACTTCATATTGACAAATATTTAACTATATATATTTTTTTTTTCTTGCTGAAAGCAGATGTCCGTTTAACAAACAAAAGGTGAAGAATAAAAGTTCAATAAGGATGAATAGAGACAAATAGCCAAGCGAGCCTTTCCCCAAACACATGTAAGAACCCACAACTCCAGTTGGACTTGTTTGAATTCTCTGAACCGCCTACCATCCTTACCTCACTTTGAAAATTCGTCGTACTGACCAAAGTTGCTCAGAAGCAAAACGCAATTCCCATGAAAATGTAAACAATCCTCGGTTGCCTCCTGGCTCGCGCCTCCCATCCCTTTTGATGTTTTCGTCCTAGCCAGACTGTGAATTGCCTACTATGAATTACCGCTGGCGACATCCTGCTCGAATTTGCTCCCATAAATTCACTATTAAATATTACATAGCACACAGAAATTTGCTGGCAAAACACGCCGATCCTCTTGCCACAGACCGCAGTACCAACGATGGCCAGTGTCGCTGCCAGTGTCGGTGTTGCTGTTGTTGTTGTTATTGCTGTTGTTGATGATGAGTTTACAAAATGCCGCAGCGCTGACCGATTTTATGAGCAAAAGCTTTTTCGTGTCTCACAACGATTAACCCAAAAATTCTCATTTCGGTTTGTGCAAATTTGCATGTCCTCCAGAATTCTTCATAACTAATTCATTTCATTGGAAGCGCCGGTGTATGAGTGCGCAGCAAAGCCTGATAATTTCAAAACATTTAATTTTGGAGCAACACGCCACACGCACACGCCCACATCCCCAAAGGAGTCCCTACATGCACACAATTCATAAATTAACTGTGAAACGGAAAGGATTCGTGTCACTGCGTGCGAGTTGCTACGTGAGTGTGACTGGGTGGGATGTGTGTGAGACGAGGTCAAATGCTGCATTATTAATCGCAAAACAAAACAAAGCTTCGCACAAGCAGACCTCCTTCGTAGACGCGCCGTCCGCTGGAGCCCCAATCACCCCGAAAGTGCAAATCCAAGAGATTCCCAGCTTCGGCCACAACCACATGCACACGCACATAGCATACGGCGTGCCCTTCGATCTTCGCCCTTGGCCCATGCCCAATTGCCAGCGAATGCTGCGTCGGCATTTCGCTCGACCGGAGCAATGAGTTCCCGTCCATTGCGCTCGCTCCATCTACGGGCGGGCCGTAAAAAAGTGCTGAGGTTTATGCGGCCGCCTGCGAAACGTGCAAGACAAAAGTTCAAAATAATTCAATAAACAAGAAATACATTTTGCAGCCGCCGCCACCGCCGCGCGAACACCAGCGCCCTCAGATGTGGCGATGGCAGCGCGCCAAGCGGTGCGAAGAATAATTAATCATTTCTGCACGGCACAACATACCGAACATGACGAATGTTCCGACAATAATTGTTCGGTGGCCGTTCAAGGTCGCCCAGCCCAAAAGACGCCTCCCATGGCAGCTGGAATGCGCTCAAGTTGCACGGCGGCGTTTTTGTTGTTGCTACGTGTTAGAAGCTGCAAATCGCATAGAGCGCGAATTCCGCAGCAGCAATGCGAAATGAAATGGTAAAATGTGTGCTGCTTTAATTGAGGCGTCAACGAAAATTAATTTTTTAATTATTTTTGCTGCAGCAATCGCAAATCGCTGCGTAAATTTTACACTGACTGCAAGTAATAGAAGTTGGGTGCTTAATGGTTTTTAGACTAATGGGACTTACGAACACGCTGGCGTTTTTAAATATCCAATAGTATAACAATTCTCAATTTGCAATATAACAATTACAAATAGTTGCGAATTGGTTTTTAGAAAATTACTGAGTACAAGTCAAATACCAGTTGGCCAATTTAAATACATGAAAATGCCAACATTCGGGTCTCTTGCAAATTCAGACAATTTCCTAATTTCATATTTCAATGCGATTTCCCCGATGAGCCCCGGATGTAAAACTCCTCCATAGGGGCTCAACAATGTTCGGTGTCGTGTGTTGGTTCTTATGTCAAACACAAGATACACGATTTGCTATTTATGCGAATTACGGACTAAAGATATATTAACCCATTTTCGGCCGCTGCACACTGGGGTAATATATAAATAAAGTGGCGATTAATTCAAAAACGAAAAATAAAGACACAGATACGTTTTTGGTACCGGGTTAAAGTGGATAAAATTCTGCATCACGACGTGAAAGAGTTGTTGCAAAATAGTTTACCATTTTCCCACAAAGCACTCTGAAAGTTGACATTTATTTTCATTTGACGTGCGCACAGCGTGAAACGTGAATTTTTCAATTATTTAAATCAAATTTGTTTTACAAGTTTTTAAAGTAGCATAAAACTGATGTGGAGGCTTCTTGTTCAGATATTTAAGTATTAAAATACAAATTTTTTTTTTTGTTTTTTAAGTGTTCGTAAATATTTTTGTTATTTTATTTTTAAAAAGCCTAAAAATTGCCTTATTTTGGCCCTATTCATAAACATATAGTTGTTTGTTCAGTGATGTTCACCTAAAATATTGTCATAGTCGTAATCTGTGGATATTCTAGCAACTTTCTATGAAAAAAAAAGTTGCGCTATTGTTGCGCACTTTTGCAGCATTTCGATTTTTGTATGTGAAGTTTTGGCAAAATATGCACGCGGTCCATGAAAGGAAAGACAAAAAATAAATGTAAATGCAAAAAATATGAGAAAAGCAACAAGCGATATGTTTTATGTTAGTTTTGTTGTTGTTCAATGTATGGTTTTTAGTATTTCTTTATGCTTTTTAACCTACATTACGGGGGGCCGGCATGTTAGATTTATATTAACCAGCATATTAGACGACATATTAGGCGGGATATCGCGACACGTGAGGATTTTTGGTTTTTAAGATATTTATGAAACACAATACAAAATAATCTCAAATGATGCAGAACCAAATAAAGTTTCAATATCTTAGATTATTTAACTTGACTTTGTTGTACGGTGTGTGCAAAACTAGGTCAGCTGACCTTATTTATCAGAAGTTGCAGTATTGGGCATTGTTATTGTTTGTATTACTTATGAGTAATCGATTGAAATAACCGCAGTGATGTGCATTAAACTAATTATGTAAAAGGTAACTGCAAAAGACTACTTTTTCAAGATATTAAAAAAGGTGGTTGTTTTCATTTAGGAACAAAATCCAATGTTATTTGGTATACTCGTTTAAGTCTTTATTACCTAATGACCAACTCTTTGCCTTAAATTGTGCCAAATCTTTCGTTGAATACTATCCCTGGTATAACATGCCTACGACTGTTCATAAATATTTAATTAATGGACCATAGGTCATAGCTCACGCCTTGTTGCGAATCGGTGAATTATTTGAAGAAGCGAGGGAAGCGAGAAATAAAGATTTTAAGGCTTTCAGGAAATATTTTTATCGAAAAAGTAGCCGAGAAAAAACCAACGAAGACGTTCTAAAAAGGCTGCTTATAAATTCTGATCCCATTATATCGACAGAAATGAAATTGCCTCATAAAGCAGTTACGCGCATGCCAAGGGAACCATTATATTTGTTGATAATTGCGGAAGAAGAACGCGAATTATGATGATGATGATAACAATGGATGCGAAGGTGAAAGAGTGGGTGAATACGATGATGATTCCGATAGTAATTAATAAAAAAGCGAGGAATTCTGTATAATACCCTTTTGTAACAATTTTGCATTTTTGGTCATAAATAAAAAAAAATCCACTAAAGTATGTTCAAATACATTTATTTTCTACTTCTTTATCTATAATTAACTAAACCTAATACTTTTTTGATGTCTTAGTAGTCCGGGTGAATTAATCGCCAAAATCGGCATGAATTACCCCAGTGTGCGCTGGTCGATTTTTCGACCAACCACTTTGAAGGAGAGTAGCTCTGCACTTAGTAGCTTTGGTCTTTTGGTAACCCCTGGAAATAATAATTTTTTTTAAAAAGATCAATTTAGAGATGTTGACGGAGGCACGAAAAAAAGCATTGTTTTTAGTCATATTTTGAATAATCTGAAAAATATATAACCTTTTCAAATTATCGATTTATTATTGATTATTTCCGAAGCCTAAAGACCAAATTACCACAATAAATTGATATCCATAAGATTATGCAAATATTTTTACCTCTCAGCACCGCGTACTTTTCAGACCAATGGCCAGAAGTCGTTATGTATGTACATATGTAAGCCAACAATTGGTTGTTTTCATGTTTGATTATTATCTGACTAAAACTATGTACATATATATTAGTATTTATTTGAAATTCAATTTTTATTTATTTATAAAAAATTTTGTAAAACAAAAAACACAAAAAAAATCAAAACATATTCTTGATTAAGGTCCTAAATGTAAGTCCTTAAAAGGAATTAGAAAAATATTGGCTATTTCTGGTAGCGGCCGAAAATGGGTTAACAAATGCTTAGGAACTAAAAGAAAATTAATGTTGAACGATTAAATATCAAATTGTTTATAACACTTCGTTCAATAATGTGTGTGACTAACTAATTAAAACACATTTTTTTGCCAAAATTAGTTTTTATTCATCAACATAGTCCCCTTTTAGGGAGATACAATCATTCCAACGCTTTTCCAATCTTTCGATACCGCCTTTGTAGAACGATTTTTCTTTGCCTTCAAAATAGGCGTTAGTTTCGGCGATTACTTCATCATTTGAGCCAAATCTCTTACCACGGAGCATCTTTTTGGGGTCTGCGAAGAGCCAGTAGTCGCTGGGGGCCAGATCTGGAGAATACGGGGGATGAGGAAGCAATTCGAAGCCCAATTCATGTATTTTTGCCATCGTTTTCATCGACTTGTGACACGGTGCATTGTCTTGGTGAAACAACACTTTTTTCTTCTTCATATGGGGCCGCTTAATCGCGATTTCTTCATTCAAACGTTCCAACAACGCTATATAATAGTCACTATTGATTGTTTTCCCTTTCTCAAGATAGTCGATGAATATTATTCCGTGCACATCCCAAAATACTGACGCCATAACCTTGCCAGCCGATGTTTGTGCCTTTGGACGCTTTGGGCGGCTTTCACCGGTTGCATGCCACTCAGCAGACTGCCGATTTGACTCTGGAGTGAAATGGTGGATCCATGTTTCATCCATTGTGATGTACCGACGCAAAAACTCCGACTTGTTGCGCGTAAACATGTCCAAACAGCTCTTTGAATCATCGATTCGTTGTTGTTTTTGCTCCGGTGTGAGCAAACGCGGCAACCATTTCGAAAACACCTTTTTCATAACCAAATGTTCGTGTATTATGGTGTGTACACTGCCTGCTGATATCTTTAGAATGTCAGAAATCTCCCCACTTTCACTTTACGGTCGGACATAATGATTTTCAGTGTTTTTTCAACGTTTTCCGGAATAACAGCGTCATTTGGCCGTCCAGTAGATGGAATGTCATCGGTGTCTGTACGACCACGTTTGAATTCGGCATACCAATAACAAATGGTTCTTTTTGATGGAGCAGAGTCCGAATAATGTTTTTCAAGCCATTCCTGGCATTGAACAGTATTTTTTTTCATTAAAAAACAATGAAAAATCAGCACACGGAATTGCTTCGAATTCATTTTTTTTGAAAACTCAAAAGTAGTGTCACTTAAACCACTGTAACTTGTAAACTAATGGTCGGATTGACATATCATTTTGACAGTAAGCCTAAAAGGTTCACAATTTCGAAAAAAAATATTGATTTAGTATTAGTGCCGCCATCTATGTGTCAGTCACACACATTATTGAACGAAGTGTTACGTTTATACTTTAATGATTAAATTCTAAATCCAGTCCGAAAAATTTCGCCACCCCATTAAATCCCATAATTCTAGACAGAACATTTAAAAAACACGGTTTTCAATTTGTGGTTTCAGTAATGCTTGAGACCGCCTAAGGTGACCAAGACGATATACAAAAGGTACCCGAAACAAAGTTTGAAAGCCGCTGGTTACCGCTAAAATTTACCCCTTTTGCCTGCCACTAGCGTCGTTTATCAGCCAATTTATGTAGCTGATCGAAAAAAATTACAAGCGTCTCACATGTCTGCGGTCGCAATCCAAAGTTTAAATTCGTTTGTCATTCACATCAAAACAAACTTTACGCCAATTAGGACCTCATTAGATTCGTCAAAAGGCATTAAAGGCGTATCATTTCTTCCGCAATTCGCCCCGGCCAATGGCCCAACCGCGAAATATTATCTTTGAGCTCGGCACGCTCCGTCAAGTTCTAAAGTATCGTCAACCGATATTTATGCTTATGGCTATATTAACCGCAGCAAACCCCATCCCAGTGAGCGGCGAGTGCCACGCGCGTACTGCCACCGCTTGACGCTCCGTCTGTCTGCCGGAATGGGTTCGGTGGTGCGCTATTGGAATGGGATGGCGAGTGCTTTAACAAGAACTACGATTATTAGTCTTTGCAAACTTTCGCCGATAAATTGAGCAATTCCCGAACGGAGGGGAGAACGACAACGGCTGTGCAGCATCGCCGCCAACGCAAATGGCCGCAATTATGCGCATAATGGCCGAGACTACAGCGAAATCAATTGCTGCTCCTCCATGACTCCGCCGGCAGCTGACTCAACTTGCCACTTGCGTTGGCTGCTGTCGCGGCCACCGCCGCCATTGTCTTTTGCTCGTTCAATCGATTGTTTTTGTAATAAAATAGTTGTGCACCGTTCCGCCTTGCTGCCGCTTTCGCTTACACATGCTCGGCGCCCGGGCAGTTTAAGTTTCGGAGGAATTTTATCTTCTCAGCAAGTTAGTTGCATGGGAATGTTCAAGTGTTGAGACGCTTAAGAGGCAAAAACTTTGCTAAGTTCCGCAATAGTTTTAAAGATGTTTTATTAATTAATAATCCGGCCGGAATGGTTAAGTTATCTCAACAGAGCAACGGCGATGCTCAAAAGTCTCTCTACGAAAACGTTGATTGCTAGACTGAGTGAACAAAGGACGAAATGGTGAGCACAACGCTGCTGCTGTGCCAGCAAAGGATAATTAATAATGTACATAGTGGAGGACATTAGCAAATTGTCACTTAATCTGCGATGGCCGATAGTGCGCAATGGAGCCGGATTCTTGTGTTGGCGCACACTTCCAGCTTGGACTTTACTATATTTCGGCGCATTTGTGCTTCGCTGCTTAGTTCTCTTGGACATTTTCGCATGCTCGCCGGCAGCGAGCGCAATCAAGTGCCCCAATCATTTTCATTTCGCCTAATTCGTAAAAAAATTAGCAAAGAAATTATTGCAAATAATGCTGGCTTTCCCATTACGATTCATTGGATTCAATTTATCAACTCTTTCTTGCTTGCTCGCCCCAATTACCGCATTTCGCTGCGGTTCGATTTTCCACCTGGCGTTGGTAGCGCACACAGCCAAACCAACTTCCCAACGAAAAAGTGAAGAATAATTATTGCCAATTTGTGTAAACTCCAAGCTGCCAGCACACGCTTGAAGCCTCCGTGAGCAGCCGTCTCGCTGGCTCTCGTCGGCATGCGTCTTACTTGCGGTGTCCGGTATCTCTGCTGGCAATCATGGCGAACTGAAATGTCTTTGTTCGCCCGCAATTTTGGCTCCTTGCGTTCGTCCGCTCACCATGCTGGGCGCCTCGCCGCCCGCTGTCGCCGCTGATAGCTTGCGTAGATATCGTTTTCTCTTGTTGTTGTTGTTGTTGTTTACAAAACCAACAAGCAGCGCATGTCATAAGAAAACTGCTATCATGTGTATTGATAAATAATGGTAATTTATTGAAAATAAATTATACACCCAACAAGGAAAGTTGGCAACAATTGCTCAATATCATAAAATTAATGATTCCATTTGCGTATATTTACAATTACAACAAACCGCTTGCATTGCTTCAACCAGCAATCCTACTGAAAAATATTACACATATTGACAGCTTTAATCAAAATCCCTATTTTGATACATGTGGCCATAATTCGATATTATGATTTGGTGCTGTCTACATTTTTGCGGTAAGCACAAAAATCCACGACTACATGTCGGGATTTGTTTCCGAAGCAATCACATCGGCCTGGGGGCTTGGCACCACCAACTCTCACCCCTTTCCCCTGTCAAAGAACACGACTAAATAGTAAGTTCGTACCAAGTGTCATTGATGTGTACAAGTAAGACAGAAAATTTTGCTTGGAAGAGGTCATACCCAACGCTTTTTAAATCAACAGTGAAATGAGACGCTTAATACTCCTTTAATACTTAACGATTTATGATGTCAAAGCTATTTCATATTAAAGATGTCATTCAGAAACGTAGCCTGAACGAAACACACATTGCCATTGTCGACAATTCAAATCAAGCGGTAGTTTCCGTGTTTGCATTGGATTTATTCATGTAGAGATATGTTAGTGCTCAGCGTCAGCTGGCTGTCATTGCCCAAGTGCAATGACGCACTGACATCTTTCAAGTACGGAAAAAATCGAAAAAAAATGCGTTGTTGTTCCACTTGTCAACGAGTCCTTTGATATCGGCGACATGGCCTCGAGGCGCTAAAGCGGCTTCCGCCTTAGCGGTCGCCTCATCTGCGGTGCGTTTTGGGTTAAACGCTCATGTTATAATACAATAATTTCACTCATTTTAATTAATTGTCACAGCAAACGGCTTTGTCCACGGCTACGCCCGTCCCCTGCTCTTATTGCCCTAAATATTCATAATTAAACTGACAGTTGCACGTCCAATTAACATTTCATGCTTTTAGTTTGTGTGAAAGTTATGCTCAAAGTTGTTTGCAGCACCTAAAAGTATATGGCAAATTTAATTTATACAAACATATGTATATGAACACTTGTGTACATACATATATTACATATCCTAGATACATAGATGTATCGTAGAAACAAAGCACGCTCGAGCTGACAAGAGTTCGCCATTCTCAGAAGCAAATGAAGTGCGTGTAGCATTGATAGTGACAGCAACTTAATTGACTCACTCGCAACGCTTTGTGTGCAGTGAACTCCCTATCAGGCTTGTCGAAATAATAAAACATAATTTGCAGACGGCAAC
Source organism: Melieria omissa (assembly GCA_963971225.1). Taxonomy (NCBI): domain Eukaryota; kingdom Metazoa; phylum Arthropoda; class Insecta; order Diptera; family Ulidiidae; genus Melieria; species Melieria omissa. The sequence continues at coordinate 120,380,487 of OZ020267.1, forward strand.
TCGGAAGTGTCAGTGCCTCGCTTATTGGCTCGAAGTTGCTTCAAACGAAGCAACTCATCAGAGCTTACATAGCAGTGAATTTCATTCAGCCAACACATTCACTCAGTTTTCATCACATTCAACTTAAAGAATCTGCAAATCAAGGTTGTGGCATTTTGATTTGAACTTTTAGCTAATGTAAATAAATCTCAAATTTCGAATGTATAACTAATTGATTTTGATTGCTGTGAAGGTGTGAGGAGTGAATGGAACAATAAATTAAATGTTTTCTTTAAGAAATTTATTAAACTTCATTGTGCATAGATTTTGGAAGAATCAACCCACCACAACAAAGTACTTTTATTCATTCGCTGCAGTGTTGCATCCAAAAAGTTCGTCCGCTCTGCTAATCGAGTAATGAGACTTAAGTGAGAATTAAGTAATGAGACTGATTTTATTGCTGTGCTTGTGGTAAACCTGCGACCTTGAAACTCCCTCACCCTTCCCCGGCTACTTTCCCCTAGCGTTGCGTTTTGATAGCCGTGGAGTCGTCCACAAAGAATTTGTTCCATCGGGGTAAACCGTAAATCAAGTCTACTATCGCCAAGTACTCGAAAGATTGCGTAAACCAGTCAACAGGGTGCGCCCAGACATCGCTCGTAACGGGATCCTTCATCACGACAACGCGCCGTGCCACACCGCCCTCAGCGTGTCCCAGTATTTGGCCTTTAAAGGGATCGCCGTGTTGCTACAGCCGCCTTATTCGCCCGATATGTCCTTGTGACTTTTTTTTGTTCCCTAGAACAAAATCGGTGGTCAAAGGAACCCATTTTGAGTCGATTACGGACATCCAGGCGGCCGTGACGAGGGTACTCGCGGACATTCCAGTCGTTCCAGATATGTTACGAAGCATGGAAAACGCGCTGGCATCGTTGTATAGCTGCCCAAAGAGACTACTTTGAAGGGGATGGCAGAGTTGTAGAATAATTTTAAAATATACGGTTATTATGGAATCAGTCTCATTACTTCATTGTCACACCTCGCCTGTTATGTCTACCCTTCAATGTCTTTTCTATAAAATTAGAAAATATTTTCAATTGTAATTTAATCCGAAGACGCGAGTAACGCCCGTTTTCTACAATTACCCATGTTATGAAAGAACATGCACGTGTTTCTACTTTCGAAGATCGTCTCTACACCGAATAAATGGATTCCGTAGCATTGTGATTTGACGACAATGCAACCGAAGTGAGACTCCAACGAAGACTTCTAAAGGACGAGTCAGATATATTCAGTTTTAATGACAAAGGTTGAAAGAAATTTTCTCCTCCATCGCCAATGTCTCTTGGAGTTGCTCCTCTAATGGGATCAGTGGACAGTATTTTCAAGACTGACCACTCATGTCATCGAGACTATTTTTATTTTTGCGTAGGTTGCTGGCGCAAAGTACGGTTTCAAATGGAATTGGGTATGGAATTTTCTCCCCCCCCCCCCCCAAATGAAATTCTATGTGGCCACTGAACACATCTATTAATTTATATCTTAAAAAATGAACTGCTAACCTTTTTCCAACCAACAATATCACATATTGGTGGTTTCGCAGCATTTCATATTTAATTTCATCTTCAGTTCTGCAAAATGCATTTTGCCAAATCCGAATGTTCTTGCGCAAAATCAACCACGATTTCAAATTGCTTTTCCTTTGTATGCGCCTTTTTGTGTTTAAATTCCCTTAAATTAAAACAAAACAAATGTGTTTTTTCTTACAAAAAGCACAGAACGAATTGTTCACTCACATTTTCCACTCCTTCCGATTGCCTGTTTATTATCGAATGGCATTTGCTCCTTTCGAATAGTTTTGACATACGCATTCAAATTAAATAGTGGCAATGTCGTAGTATCGATTTATGGATTTTGAAACTTTTTTCGTTGGTGTCGTAATACGTAGGAGAGGCCCAGAGTTTACATTTTTATATATCGACAAAGTCCATTTAGGGAATTCGATATTTTCTGCAAACTGAATTCCAGAACTTAATCCCCCTAGCCATGAAGCAGAATGTTCAGTCATAAATAAAGCCAAACAACTTTTTATAGCAACCTTTAAGCGTCATTAACATCGTTAAAACTATATAAAAAGCAGCAACATGACCGAAATAAAAGTAAATTTGAACAAAAATCACGTTTCAAATAAAAGACGTCATCAAACTCAAGCAACAGTAACGGCAACATCAGCACAAACAACAACTACCAACAAAAGCAAAAACACTTTAGCTACAATGCTTGAATGCATTCGGACGACTAAAGCTCGAAGCTTAACCCACTACATGCTGTGCATAAAATGACCGAACCCCAAGTAATGGACACTGGAAAATGAAATAAAATCAAGTCCAATGGCGAAATTGCTGTTGGGAATAATCATATAACAAATTTTTAGTGCCACTAAGTAAATTCTGAAAACGTCAATTCAAGGATTAGGAAATATTTAACTTTTTCAACGTGTGCCTAGAATTTAGTCTAAGGCACTTTAAGAGCACTGAAAAACTATTTATATGATGTTGTCTGATTAATTTGTAAAGGATTAATTTTGTGTGATTCACTAAGAAAAATCTTGAGTACGGTACAACCATACTTCAAGGCGACCCACTGCTCACAAAACCAGTTTAAGCTTTTAAGGCAAAAAAATGTACCCGAGTGTGTCTTCTTTTCTCAGGGAGTGCAAGACAAGTAAAGGTCTTTCATGGATTTCATTAACAATTCAGAAGTCAATCAAAGATGTCAGCGTACCCAAAAACTTTATCAAAATGTCGACGAGTTTTTTGTTCTCGTAAAAATAGTAAAGGAGAGGCCTGGGTTGTGAACCATTACCGTTTTTTCTTTCGCTAATTGATATATCGCCATCTTTCAACTGTCAAGTTTGTCTTACGGTATGACTCTGCTTTCACAACCCAGCCACTTTTTTGGAAAAGCGAAAAATCATGTCCTTAGAAAATTGGACGTAGAGAGTTAAATTTTAATCAAAACAGTAATCCGTCTTCATAAAAAAGTTGCGTTTTATGTTAACCTTTCCAATGGTATCTTCGATATTTTCATACTGTGAAAAGTTAGAGCCAAAAAACAAAACCCGGTTCACAACCCAGCCCTCTCCCTTACTTAATAAAGTTTGAGAAACTCAATAAATATTTTGGAACATGTTGGACGCCAAGTTCCCATTACAACAATGCAACCCAGTCGATGAATGGGTTAACTTTTGTACAGCACGAGTGAGGCAAAAGTGAAAAGCGGACAACGCAAAATTGGTTTAGAAGTCCACCGTAGGCTAGTGGAGAAGAGCAGCAGGACCAGCAGCCGGCAGACGCGCATGCAGCCGGACAGACAGGAACGCATGGCGGGCAACGGACAACGTACCGCGTACGTGAGTGCGAGCGCACAGCGAAATGACCGCCTGAGCTCTGCAGACGCAATGGTTCAGTTAAACCGAATTAAAAGAAATAAAAATTAAAAAAATATACAAAACAAAAAGAAAAAATACCGAAACGCCAGCGCTTGAACACACACGAGGACGTTCAATTCCGTGCCGGCGACACGGCCAGACCAGCGCCAACAATTCCCATAAAATACGACGGCACATCCGACTCGTTCTATATAAATAAATGCCACACATTTTAAAACTGTTGCCGTTATTGGGCCGTTGTTGGTGCACGCGCGCACGTGCGACGTGCAGTGGGATCACCGCGTCTGCGGCAGTGCGGCCAGGAAATTTAAAAGTGCTTAAGGCGGCGGAGACAGCCGCACACACGGTCTTGACACGGACCAATGAAACTTTCGCAAAGCCAAATAAAATCGCCAGCGTCGTTTATTGGTTTGGCGCAGAGGCGCAGCCTGAATTTCGCCGTGAGGGGCGGTTTTGCTTTTAGTTTATTCCTAAAAGCGACAAAACCGATTTTTGTAAAAATTTCGGTATACCTAAAATGTCTAAGGTGAACAAAGTCACATGCATTTTGAAAATGAAAATATACAACTAACGTTTTTTGATCATAAGGGCTTGTATCAAAATTTAATATTTTCCAATACACTTCAACAAAAAATTGTAAAACAAAAAATCATAAGAAATATTTTGTGTCATATTTACTAACTCAAATTAGAAAATTGCGTTATAGGAACAAATTTAGAGGTACTTAAGCGGGTTTTACCACGAATTCCCCTTTTTGGCTGCGTCCTCAAATCGAAGCGCCGAATTTGCAGCGCCTCTAATTGCTGCTGTTTTAAAAATACAGTCAAAAAGTTTTTTCCCGCCGAAGCAGGTCGATGCGAACGAAGCACGTTTTGATTAAAATTGGCCAGCAAACACTTGAAACGTTTGTTTTGCAATAAACTTTATGAAGAGAAGGAAGGAGGAGGAAAATTCATACTCTGCAATGTCGAGACTTGAAACATTAAACACTTCAATGGCTATTCGATCTATTCAAAAGATCGCGAATTCGAACCACCAGCTGCTGTTGTGAAAACCCCTTTTGAACATCTGCATCTGGCTCCAGTCGCATCAAAACGAAAACGCCGTTTTTCATTACTTTCTCTCAAAATTAGCAGCAGACAGCACACGTGTTCGCTGCCTGCATAAGCTACCTTATATTTCTGCGCAGGAAAATGGCCCAATAAACAAAACGCCAAAGTCGTACACAACTCTTCCCGCTAGACACATGAAGCCCATCAAAAGTAAAAGTTGTGCCCGACCCTTTCGGCTCCAATTTCGGTTGATTGGCGCTTTTCCACCAACACTGGCCGGTGGCCACTAAACGTTCGAACACGGTAATGAGCAGCCGAAGTTTGCTTTGATGAGGTGCTGCAGCAGCAGAAATATGAGTGCAGCGTTCGGCCGCTTGTCTAACGTCAGCTGCATCGTTCGCAACACCACATGTGGCGGCGACAAGCAGCTATCTGCTGTTTACATGGCCCTCGTAGCAACTGCCAATGCGCTTTTGCCGTAGCCAACACAACAACAAAACAGTGGTTCCGAATCAGCATAATCGTAATTGCAACTGCCGCCTCATCGGCACCGCCCTTCATCTCACAACGAAATGCTCGTCTAAGCAATAATTGCAGCATTGGGTCGCCGGAATAGCCGCTCAGCTGCGCTTAGCATCTGCATTGTGTCTAACTGCCAGCCGTGTCTGTGGTGGCGGCGGCGGCCTGCGGTCGCCAGTTTTGCAATCAGCCGGCCGGCCGGCTGTGTGTCGACTGAATTGGAGCAACCACAGCGGCAATCGTTTGCGCGCGCTGACCAGCAACGGCCGTGGCAACCGACGGCGGCCATCGTCTGTTTTCTCCAGCACCGACTGCCAATCGCATTTAATCTCAATGCGCCGTCAGCACATTTGCCGGCCGAGTAGCACACATCAGTCTGGGCCCTGCGCTGCGCTCTGCAGCTGCAGCTGCAGCTACTTGTCACCCGTCATTGGCGATTGCCTTTCGCTTCCTTCGTGCTGGTTTATTGCGAATTTTAATTTTTCAAAATATGCTTTTTTTTTGTGTGCCGGTGTCTGCAATTAGCGCTTGCGCGGATTTTCATTTTCAGCATCGCTCGCCGCAATTAACACCATTGTGTGCGAAATGAAAACTGCCAGCAAAGTCAAAAATAACGGTAATGACGACATTTGCCATTATGATGACGACAATGATTACACGAGCCGAACGTTCGTCGAATTTCGCTATTTTCGACTGAAGTACTTTGACTCTTTTGCTTTCTTCGTTATCGTGTCCTCTTTAGGTTTGTTTTGTTTTGTTTTGTTTTGGGGTCTCGGTGCAGTTGCCCAGAAAATGTGTCTGTCCTTATTTTTTTGTTAACGATTTTCTTTGGTAATTTAACGTAGCAATAAAGAAGCAAGAAATTGTGAAATACTGGTGAAATACATGAAAATACATGATTCAGAGTGAAAAGAAAACATTTTCAATGCCAATGGGAGAACGCTGGTATACAAGAATATGAAAAATTCATAAACATTTCATTGAACAAAGTCTTAAAATCAATCTTAATGTAAGTGCAACTTCGCGGGTGTCACCAAGGAATCCTATTTGATTCTACTACTGATGTATTGTCTCTTATAACTGCATAACTCAACTGCGCTTTTCACCGCATTACCTCATAAACTTTACTTAATTTGTATCTTTTGTTTAAATTTTCGACTTTTGTCGCTCTCCACACAAAAACTTAGACAAGGTTCGATCTGTTGGTAGGAGGCAACAGTCGTCCCTGATACCAACTCACAACAAATCTGTTACTTGCACCAATTGGTTCTCAATACTGCGTATGCAAAATAGAATTATGAAACTTCTAAGCGAGTTTTCCGTTGGCCAAATATATATAAAATTGCAGCCAAAGTGACGGTCGCTTTTCTCTTGCTTCTCTGCTTTGCTGCAGCTGCAGAACTGAATCAGAAACTTCCTCACAATAACTTTTGCCGCTTTCTTCGGCTCAATGCCACTTACCAGACTACGTGGTTTTGAACTAATTTCGTTTAAATGTGGTGTACTCTCGGATCGAAATTTCGCGCAAAACATATTCATTCGACTATTGACAGAATACAAATGACGTCGGTTTTTGCTATTTTCCAGTGTGTTTCAACTTTAAATCAAATTAAGAACATCACGAAAAAATAAACTTGCATCACACATGAAATTCGCGCCAACTTCCGTGCACGTGCGAATATGATTTGAAGCACTTTTAATTACAGCTTTTATGAAGTTAGCAACTCGTTTGCTGCACCTTTCGAATCAGCATTACGACAAGAAGCCATCAAAACATTCACACACACAAACACACACACACTCACTAACACTAACGCAGGCATCGGGAGCCGCTAATTTTGTGCCGTTGCATTCGAAAGGAAAAGTGTGTGTATGTACTTGTCTGCTTCTCAATGGAGACGGCTGCCTTCACCTTTTGAAGCTTTCAATCACCCAAATTGGAAAACTTGCATAACGCTTGACATGCTCGCGACAGCATGCATGACGCTGGTGCGCTCGCTCGCGTTGTGAAAACTATCGCATTTAGCATTATTTGCTGCGATGCGCGAAATTTCAATTAAATTTCCCCAAGCGCACTTTTGTTAATGTTGCAGCAAAGCGCCCGCGTCCGCGCCGCGCCTCGCCAAAAAGTCACTCATACGTCCCGGTGTCGAGTTGGCTGCAAGTGAGGCGCGTTGCACGCTTTTCACGGTCAGTCATGCTGAAGCGAGGCGCTGCAAAGTCGCCGCGCAAAGCCAGAAATGCAAATGTCGCTTTCATCGTGCTGCCAAAACTAATAACTGTAATTGCGTGTCGCTGCATTTACGTATGCGCCGACGACGCATGCACTCACCGTCGGGCATGTGGGCGCGGGCAAGTGCGTTGGTGTGCAGGTTGGGTGCGTTTGCGTGTGTATGTTTTATTGCATTTTCCCATTAATCTTCAGCGCTCTGCAATCGCCATAAAAAGTATCTCCGCTCGAAACGGGCACTCGCGCTCCTGACGGCACCATGTCGATGTCTGCGGCAAACGATGATGTCGCTAACTGGCAGAGGTTGCGTAAATGGGCACTTTTCGCGGGATGGAGTAAAATAAAGTGCCGCTTAAGTGCACCTGTGCCGAACCGTTGAAGAGCAAAAACCATACAAATGTAAAATGTTGCGAACATTTTAGAGCAACTTGAACGGCGCCAACCTTTAATGCTTTAACATTGTCAGCATGTTTAATATTTGTTGATCATATTACATACATATGTACATCTTGAATGGATCGCAGTTTAATTTTAGTGGAGTAAAATCATGAATCGATTTTGATTTTAGTTTACCCACATACTATACTAACATACGAAATCGGACTAAAACTCTAAAAAGAAATAGCCTTACTGACTAACTGATTCATGATCTCGCCGAGCCCAAACCGAAGCTTATTACCGATCTTTTTGAAAATAGTCCGATTCAAAAAAGTCTGCACTTATTTTTCAAAATATTTTAAATCAAAACCTGACGGGATTAGCATTGCCTTGTGGTTTGTATAGAGAAGTGTGAAAACATCATGATTAATGAGTGTTTTGATTAAAAGTTTGGTTACAACACAAATTAGACACGTGTTTCGGGGGGCCTGGGGGTAAACAGTTAGGTGAGTTAGAGAAACTTGATTTAGTGGCTCTAATTGACTTCAAACTTGGTGAAAGCAATTTTAATGAGAAATAATTAAACACGAATTGAAAATTTATTTAAATCAAACTCTGACGGAACGAATTAAGAGAAACGTATTTTATTAGTCGCATTAGACTTGAAAAACTACTCCAATTCAGAAAAACCTTAAAACTTTCAAGTCTGCGCAGATTAACATCTCATGGGTAAAAAAATTGATTAGGTATTTACATAGGAAACATGATTTATAAAGTATATAATATTTTAAGGTGAGTTAGAAATATTTCAATTTAATTATGAAATTCATGTGTGCAAAGCCGTTGCTAAAAAAAAGTGTTAATTTTTCAAATGCCACTTGATCTAATATATCGAGTCAGTAAGACGAGGGCGCCGATTAACACATTAGAGACGACGATTTTTTTCGAACACGGTCGACAGGAATGAAATTATATTTTTTTTTCTATTGTACACAGTAAAACCATTGCCAAATTTATATTTCCTGTACTTTACAGATTTCATTAGATCCAGACAAATCGTATTTCGATGACTAGTTTACTCAGAATAACTGATAATTGCACATTACTGTCTTAGAGCCTCGGAAATCCATTGCACACACGGTGCACACACCTTGTTTCAAAGAAATATATGAACTAACAAGCATTTTACATTTGGTATAATGAAGTCAATGCGGAGAATAACAATTTCTAGTTGAGCTTAACATTAATATATGTATTAATGTTAAATATTAAAGTTGATATGACATAACAAAAACATACATAACTTTACATAAGTCGAGTTCGCATTATCGTGGGAGAGAGATCTGATAGTCTCGTTCTGTAAAGCCTCTTTAAAACCACAGAGCTCGAGTTCTGAAAAGAACTAGCTCGGGTTTAGATCTCAGAAAGTCTGAACGATTACCGACACAAAAACATTTATTGGTAAAAAGTAGCGAACATATAAAACCTGAAACTGATAAACATTGTGAGGATTGCCTTTTTGAACAATGATCGAAAATTAAATATTTATAAACAAAATGAGAATTCGGAATCACATAAATAACAAAATGAAATAATACATGAAATAATATCATGAAATAGGGTTGCCTACTGCCGGCGCCACATTATTCTCCCCCAAGTGACGCAGTCACTGATACTTGAGGAATCTTCCTGTTTTAAATTTTTGCTCGGGCCACTTTTGCTTCTCTACCTTGGGTTCTTCTGTAGACATGTGTGCTACCTTTAGCCGATCCGTGGATACTGTGACCTCTTTTCCTTTAATGTCCAGCTTGAACGTTTTATTCCCTCTGGATAAGACTCGGTAGGGGCCTTCGAAGGGTGGAGTTAATGGCGGTTTTATAGCATCTATGCGAAGGAATACATGGGTGCACGTTTCTACATCTTTCTGCATGAAAACCTTAGGTGTGCTATGGTGAAGCGGTTCCGGTACTCTTAGTGACCGCATTATCTGCCGTAGGTTACCAACGAATTCATGTTCGTTTGTTAACTTATTTGATTGCATGTGTACTACTTCGCCCGGAAGTCGTAACACTTGGCCATACAGCATCTCTGCCGGTGATGCTCCTATGTCTTCTTTTACGGTGGTACGAAGTCCCAGGAGGACGATCGGCAGTACCTCTTTCCATGTTGACGTGTGATGGCATGTCATTGCCGCTTTAAGTGATCTATGCCATCTTTCGATCATACCATTACTTTGCGGATGATAAGCGGTCGTATGGAAGTGTTGGCAACCAAGCATTTTGGCAAGTTGTCGAAAGAGGTGAGACTGAAATTGGCGCCCCTGATCGGTAGTGATACGAGCTGGAACACCGAACCGGGAGATCCATGTGTCGATAAGAGCTTTGGCCACGGTCTCCGCAGATTGATCGGGAAGTGGAACTGCTTCCGGCCATCGACTAAAACGATCGATTATCGTTAAGATATAGCTGCAATTATCTGATGGAGGAAGAGGGCCCACGAGATCGATATGGATGTGCTCGAAACGATTATCCGGCGGCGTAAATTTTTCGAGGCAAGCGCGATTATGTCTTTGTATTTTAAATCGTTGACAAGCGATGCAGCGTGCAGTCATGAGTTTTATGTCTTTACGCATGTTTGGCCACACGAATCGTTGAGCAATAAGCTTGGTAGTGCCGCGGACCCCGGGGTGTGAAATATTATGAAGCGACGAGAACACTGTTTGCCGTTGGGTGGCTAGAAGGAATGGTCGAACACGCCCAGTAGATATATCGCAGAAAATCGTCACGGGTGTACCTGGATATTGTAGCTGTCGTAACTCCAGTGAGGAGTCTTTCTTTGCGTTGATGAGATCGATATCATCTGCTTGTTCTGAAGCCAACTCCTGATAGTTGATGGTGTTGCGATGTAAAATCTCATCGAGCTCTATACGGGAGAGACAGTCCGCCGGAGTATTTTTATCGCCTTCAATGTGTATAATGTTTGTAGTGAATTGGCCTATGTAATCTAACTGTCGTGCTTGGCGTGGAGATGCTTTATCTTGCCGCTGCTGAAATGCAAATGTCAGAGGTTTGTGGTCCGTTAACAGAGTGAATTGACGTCCCTCCAACATATGTCGGAAATGACGGATGGCTTGGTAAGCGGCCAATAATTCTCGATCGTATGTGCTGTATTTCTTCTGCGCGTCCGCCAGCCGCTTGGAATAGAATGCCAACGGTTCCGAGTGGCCGTTTACCATTTGATGTAAAGCGGCACCCAGCGAATTATTAGAGGCATCGACGTGCAGTTGCAGTGGAAAATTATTACCCGGATGTGCTAACAAGACATAGTTGGCAAGATCTAGCTTACATTTTGCGAAAGCATCCTCGGCGTCTGTATCCCACTCGATGCGAGTGGTATCGTTTTTCTTGTTAGATCTAATTAGCTTCTGCAATGGCGTTTGATTTTCCACTGCGTGTGGAATGAATCTGCGGTAGAAATTAATCATCGATAGGAAGCGTCGCAGCTCTTTTACCATTGTCGGTTTAGGAAAATCTTTTATAGCCTTGACCTTTTCGTGCGTTGGTGAAATGCCCGTTGCGGAAATGTCGTGACCTAAGAATTTTACCGTCTGCTTTCCAAGTACGCATTTAGATACGTTGATTGTGAGTCCATAATCCCGAAGTCGCTGAAAGACCATTTTAAGATGTTGCATGTGCTCTTCTTCAGTGCGAGAGGCGATACAGATATCGTCTATATATACAAAAACAAAGTCTAAATCCTTGAGAACCTCATGTATAAATCGTTGAAAGGTTTGGCCAGCATTACACAGCCCAAATGTCATGAATTTGAATTCGAAAAGTCCGAATGGCGTCGTGATGGCAGTCTTCTTAACGTCGGCGGGCTCGACAGGGATTTGATGATATGCTTTTTCCAAATCTAGCGTTGAAAATATTTTTTTATTTTGGAACGTATGTGCAAAGTCCTGTATATGTGGAATGGGGTATCGATCGGGAACTGTAATGGCGTTTAGACGACGATAATCCCCACAAGGTCTCCAGTCCCCGTTAGGTTTCTTGACGAGGTGTAACGGACTAGCCCAATTACTGCTCGATGGTTGACATATCCCTTGCTTGACCAAAGCATCAAATTCTTTCTTTGCTACAGCCAGTTTATCGGGTGCTAACCGACGAAATCGTTCGTGGATTGGTGGACCTGTAGTAACGATGTGGTGTGTAATACCGGCGCGCCGTTGGTTCTCTCGCAACGTTGGTTTCGTGATGTCGATGTATTGGCGAAGTAACTCTGCGTATTGATTGGAGAAGTTGATCGTTGAAATCTTTTCGTTACTAGCCTGCGTTACTTCGGCTATGATGAAGTTGTTCGTTTGCGGGTCAACAATCCTTCGGTTAGCTATGTCGATTGTCAACCCAAAATGTTTTAAGAAGTCGGCTCCTATGATGGAGCGATTGACGTCGGCGATGATGAATTGCCATCGGAATTTTCGTTTCAAACCCAAATCTAATTCTAAAGTTTTTGTTCCGTGAGTGCGAATTTTACATCCGTTTGCAGCAAATAGTTGAAGAGCACTTGCTTGTGCGAATGTTGTTCCATGATCGATAGGTGAACATCTGATTAGCGAGATATCGGCTCCCGTATCAATTAAAAAAGGTTGGTTGCTGCTGGAGTCTTTAACGAACAAGCGGCAAGAGAGTGATGTTATTCGTGCTCCAGCCTCGCTTGCCCTTAGAGCTTGCTCGTCTATTCGTTTTTTCTTTTGGCGTTCGTCCACGTGCACGGTTGGCGGCATTTCTTGGCTTCCTTACCGAACGTCTGATGATACCAGCACATTAACTCGCTCCGTTGCGGGTTGAAGATTTTTCCAAGCTTGCGATTTAGGCTAGCCACTTCGTTCTGCAACTCGCTGATAGCTTCTTGTGAAGACTTCTCGCTCACCTCGTGTACGGAACCTTCATTGCGATGTGCTTCTAAAACTGCATCAGCGATGGAGGCTAATTTTTCGAGCGGGGCCTCAATCGTGGCCAGGCATCCTTGAACACTTGCTGGTAGCCGTTGCAGCCACAACATCTTAAGCATGCGGTCGTTCTCGAAACCGATGCTGACGTTGCGTAACTCACCGAGTAGGTGTGACGGTTTGCCATCACCCAGCTGTATACCAGCCACATATTTTTGCAGCCGGGTCGTGTCAGTCTCACAAAATTGTTTCACCAAGGCTTCTTTTACTGCCTCAAATTTACCACTGGTCGGCGGGTTGGTAATTGTGTCGCGAATATGTGCCAATAGGCTAGTGTCCAACGCGGCGATAATAGTCGAAAACTTCGTTTCGTCGCTCGACACACGATTCGCGCGAAACCAATGGTCTAATTGTACGAACCATAGCGGAAAGTCTGTTTTGTAAACCGGGGGCATGGGTAGGCGAATTGCTGCTACCGTGCCCGAGTGCGACACCACTTCACTATTCATTATGTTCACTCGCGCGCGTACTTACGTCGGGGTCACCACTTTAAAACCACAGAGCTCGAGTTCTGAAAAGAACTAGCTCGGGTTTAGATCTCAGAAAGTCTGAACGATTACCGACACAAAAACATTTATTGGTAAAAAGTAGCGAACATATAAAACCTGAAACTGATAAACATTGTGAGGATTGCCTTTTTGAACAATGATCGAAAATTAAATATTTATAAACAAAATGAGAATTCGGAATCACATAAATAACAAAATGAAATAATACATGAAATAATATCATGAAATAGGGTTGCCTACTGCCGGCGCCACACCTCCTTTCAAAATTGGGTTTGCTTTTGAAGGGATGAAATTTCTTCGTTCATATGCGTTTTTAGTCTCTCCAGGTGGGCTCTGGTTTATTTCTTGATGGCACTTTCAACTGTCTCCATTTGGAGATTGCGGGAGAATTAAAAATACCTCTTAGCACTGTGTTTGAAATAGAATGCGAAATTTTCACGCCGTTTAGGTAAAGCGGAAGATATTGGACTCTTTTATTGGAGTATACAACATTTATTGTTTTGCTGCTGTTAATTGAGATACGCCACGATATTGCCCAGTTGTAGAACTCGTTGACGGCTTTTTGTATGATAACGTTTCCTTCCTCAGTTTGGCCGATAGCTATGAGGGCAGTGTCATCTGCGAATGTAGCTGTTTTTCAGGTTTGGCAGACAGGAATATCGCACGTAAAAAGAAGCTATAAGAGCGACCCCACACAAGGAATGTGATATAGCAGCTTTAGTCTTTTCAAGTTTGGAATACTCTTTGGTTTGTTTAACGCGAAAATATCTTAGTAATGTCTATGTAGTATCTGTTCCATTTTTATTAGCAAGCCAGTATGCCACACTTTATCGAAGGAAAGAACATAGACAAATGCTTAATCTCTGAAACGCACTTCAATTGCTTCACAGATAATCTGTTTTAAAAAGCCTCTGAATGCATTAAAGTTGCAATAACTTATAAGTGGGTGGCTCCGGTATGTAGGCAAATCCTTCGCCTGTTAGGTTGGTTCAACATCGGTTGCACCATCGGTTGGTTTAGGCAGCTATTTCCTGGAATCTGTGTACATACAGACATATGACACCGTTCACATTTTCATGCATGGAGTGTGCAGCTGGAGCTTGAGCACTCAAAGCTTGTTTCTGTTCGTATTCTATGTGTCATCCATAACACGCTGGATTTTGCATTGACAAAGCAAATTCACCACCCGTGCAATGAACAAAAACAGCATCCGAAAACTCGCAACAAAAAAGCATTTGTAATTGCCATGTCGCATTTGTAAAGCTGACGCTGGCAAAAACGTAGCGACAACCCAGTGCGCTCTCCAATGAAGTATTACAACACAACTGGCAGTCGCCATACAAGCGCACACAGGCATATACACACAGACACAGGACAGACAATGGCCATGCAACGAGTGGGCGCAAAAAGTGAAGCGGCATCGAAACAAAGCGAAGCAGCGGCCAGCAAAGCAGTGCAACAAGTAACGAGCGGAGGCGGACAAAATGGCCAACTGCAGCTCATTTAATGTCGACTAAGCAAGTAGGAAAACCCCTAAACTATGACAAAGTGAGCCGGGCAATAAGGAAAAGAATTCAAACCAAACTGAAACCAAGCAATAAAATCTTTGCGGCTGCGGCTCTGGTTGCAGAAATACAGAAATACGCTCAGCAGCGTCAAAGCTGACTCGTGATGCAACAATCACACTCACACATACACATGTATGTAGTAGGCATCGCAATCCCGGGATCCCGGGATCCCGGACTTGTTCCAGTCCCGAAAATCCCGGGATTCAAATCTTTTAATCCCGGGATTTTCGGGATTGCAAAAGATGCTTCAAAGTTCAAATGAAATAAATTTAAAAGCACAAAAACCCAATTCCTTATCTGACGGAGGAGGGAGGGGATAGATGGCGTCTTTTGCAAAAGGCTTATAATTATTTACTAAGCATTCAACCAACAAGTATTGAATCTGAAGAATGTTTCTCTTCAGCACGGTTTATTTGCAATAAATTTCGCTCTAGATTAGAGGGCAAAACATTTAATGCCTTAGTATTTTTAAGATCTCAGTTTTTAGTTAATCACAACGCTTAACTTTTTTATCGAAATAATCGAAGTAAAACTAAAAGTATCAGGTGTACAAGTAGAAAACCGCCGTTTTCCACTGGGTGGTGCCACCTTTGGAAATCGGTGAGAGAATTCCGATCAGAAACATCACATGGCAAGCTAAGATATCGGTTAACAACTCCACATCATCTCGCTTGTTTATTCTTATTGTCCATTTTTTGTTGGTGCGTGAAGATGTCGAAATTTGAACCGAATAAGCGTCATTTGCGGGAGATTTTGCTTTTCGCGTTTCATTCGAAAAAATCTGCAGCTGAAGAGCGTCGAATGATTGTAGCAACTTATAGTGAGTCGTGTATCAGTGAAAGAACGTGTCGAGAATGGTTCGTGAAATTCAAAAATGGTGATTATGACGTGAAAGACAAGGATCGGCCGGGTCCCGTGAAAAAGTTTGAAGATGCAGCTTTGGAGACTCTGTTGGATGAAGATTCTTGTCAGACGCAACAAGAACTCGCGGATTCTTTGGGTGTGACTCAGCAATCCATTTCCCTTGCTATACGCAATAAAGCCTCAAATTATGAAAAAAAACGGCGGGTTTCTACTTGTACACCCAATACTAACAAATTAACTATTTTATTTTTTTTTTATCAAATATGCGTATATATGTACCTTATGATACATTTGATGCAAAGCAATAAGTTATGTTTAAGTGTCATTTTTGGATAAAACAAAATGTTATCAAACTGAAGTTAAATGTCAAATGAAAAACTTTTAAGTTAAACAAAATGTTGTCAAGGATGACTATGTTTATTTATTTGATTTAAATTTAAACTGACAATTTTGAATGTAATTGACAACTGATTGTAAATGACAACTGATTGTAAATGACAACTGGATTTTGGTGATGTGCCGCGTACAACCAACCACTTCGACGACTCAACACCGACTGCCTCCCTTTCCGCCTTGCAATGTGATTAAATTCAAGATAAAAAATCTTAAAACTACCCCAAATGTGTTTAAACTGTGTCCATTTTTATGGTAAATATATTATAAACAAGTATTTATGCAATTTGGTAAAATTGTTTTATTTAAAAAATTTGTTATTTGAATCCCGGGATTAAATCCCGGGATCCCGGGATTTGACTTTTCAATCCCGAAAATCCCGGGATCGCAAAATGGCAAAAAATTGCGATCCCTAGTATGTAGGTATATACGCACTGGTGTCTTTTGCGCGCCACACGCGCGGCTTTGCTCGCTGCCTAAGCGACTCTTGTTTTGACAAATGCGACAAAGATTTGCTTCGCCGCGCACTGAGACGTCGTGATGCTGTTTTGTTGATGGCAGCAATTTCGCAACTTCACTGCAGTTGTAGCTTCGGCGAAACGTTTCGCGTTGCACAGAATGAAATGATTGCAGCACTAAAGACACAGCGCCATATTCGGCCGTTGCTGTGCAAATTTCTATCGGTGCTATTATTGCAACAATCCGCCAGTGGTCGTTCTGCGTATTAAATCTTGCCACACCCCCTAACGCCCACCCACTCCACAAGGGTGCAAGCCATTAAGCGCCAACACCAGCCTCACACATTTAACCAATAGGCCCACAAATTGTAATGGGGCGTTGCCACACGTTCTCCCATGCCGCGTTTCGGTTGCCTATTGTATTTACTTTTGTGCATTTTCTTGCGTAGAACATAAATAAATACAAAAGCAACTACACTTGTGTGTAGTTGTTGCAAAAAGTCATAACCGTAACAACTGCTCGGCGAGTCCATAAAGCTTCCCTGGGCCGCGGAACGGCACGAAGGCTGTGGGAAAAAGTTAAATGCAGGAAACGGCGCTCTAATGGCCCGGAATATTGAATGATAAATGTTATTTCCATTGGAAATGAGCGCTTAAAAGCAATTTATCAGTTGCAAAAAACCAATACAGCCACAAAAAGATTGAAAAACACAGAGAAAAATTGCGCACAATCAAAATGTTATGTTATGTTATTTTATTTGCCTACACCCACCGGTCAGAGAGCTAGTCAATAAAAACCAACGGACGGCCGCTGGCACGTGGCACCTACTGCCAATTGTCGGAGGCGGCAAGTGGAATCTGTGCAATATTAATTTCTCTGCATTGTATTTTTTCATATGAAATTTTCAACATAAATAGTGCTCGATTTTTAATCAATGTACAAGATTTTTTATTATTAGTTGAAGAAAACTGCTCAATAAAAATATAATATTGTTTCGTTCTAAAAAATTTGCGGTGTTTACAATCTGAAAAATTATCCTAAACAACATCAAACTACATTAGTGGCAATGTATATTAAATGTTGAGGGGTCTAAATGCAACCCTGGCTTTTGTTAAAAGAAAGCACAAATGCGCTGACTTTGTTGCTTGTAGGTAAGAGTAAAAAGTACAAACAAGAAATCGAAATTCGAATCGAATCGTTTTCTGAGCAGATCTCGTTTCAGAACAGAACAAATTTTAAATAGTTTGCTGCTTATTCTGTGCTAGTATCTCCTATCTGTTATGTACATTCAGTCTGATACAGTGTGGCTTTCTGGAAGCGTAGAAATTGCGAGTAAGGATTCCGATTTATGGGCATCGAGATAAGTGAAGATTATATTGCCTCAACAGGCAACCAAGAGAGATTGCAGTTGAGCTAAAGGTAGGCCGCATGATCTTGGATTATTTTCTATCTGTGAGAGAGATTGCAGAAAATTGATTTTGTGGCACGTCACTTAATATGGCCTAAACAAATAAAATTACTTAAGGTAAAAGTATTGTTCACTCTATGCTGCCTTCTGGGAGGGTTATAACGGATCACTTGTTACATGTCGCATTCACTGGAATCAGGGTCGAGTCTTTGCGACTGATCTGTTAGAAAGTAATCACGTTTTCTGCTTAGGATCACAAAACATATTTCGATTTCTTTGAAATAAGGTGGATTTAAAAAATTTGGAAAAAATCTTAGCACTGAGAATGGACGCAAAACTATCTGAATATTTAGCTGAACGTTGCAGACTCTTAAATCGCAACGTGCTCTTTTGCCATATTACGTGAATACCGCCATTGCCGTACTCACGTGGGAGATAGAATCGTCTCAATTCAAACACAGCTTAAAGTTTATTTCAATTTTTATAGTTTTCCTATTTTTAGTATACACACTCATTGACCTCCCATTGCAACCGTTGCGTTTATTTGCCATTTCAACGCCATCAATGGTAGCCAGCTGCGACTAACCATTTTAACACACACATGACCACACCATCTAAAAAATCCTATTCGCAATCAGCCCCCGGCGTCGGCCATCAAGCCCCAATGCGCCCTAATGGGCAGCTAGCGGTTAAGTGCAGTGGCGGTGGCAGCGCACGCAGCGCGCCCAAAGCATTACCGCGACGTAATTGAATTTAAGTGATGCACCATTGCGCGCGCTGTACGGTCACTTTGCCGTCAACGCCGCTCGCACTGCCGCCGACATTATACTCCAATCGTTTAAGTCTCTAATTGTCAAACCGCCTGCTAACCATCGCCCTCTGCTCTTGTTCTCGCCCACAGACTCCCTCGCACACGGCCAAGTGAATGTGGAACCGAACACGGCGCTGCTCAATGTTGGCGACCGAACGGAACTGCTCTGTCGCTATGGACGTTCAATTAATTACTGTCGAATTGAGATACCCGGCGAGAAAGTGCTCAATTTATCGCCCGACTGGAGCAAAACGCCTGGCTTCACCTACTTCGGCGCTGGCCTGGCGGCAGGACAATGCGGTGTCAGCATCGAGCACGTGAAGGCCGCCAACAATGGACAAGTCAAGTGCAGTCTAGGCGTCGAGGGCGAGGAATTGTCCGGCACAATCGATCTGGTTGTCGCATGTAAGTATCGCAAATGCCGTAACTGTCAACAAAATTAGCAGAACGTTTGTGACAAATTTAATAGCAGCTTAGAATTGTCGCAAATTTATTGCTTTAATTTGTGTCATCTCATATTATTCTCTTTCCCTCCCTTCGCATGCGCAGTGCGTCCGCAGCAACCGATTATTGAACTGCTGACGAAAGCGGACCGAGACGGCTACTTCTCCGAAGGCAGCCAGTTCCAGGCACGTTGCATCGTGCGCGACGGCCGCCCCGCTGCCAACATAAGCTGGTTCATCGACGACATGCCCGCCAACAAGCGCGTCAGTCAGCTGGAAGTTGTGGCCTCGCCAACCGACTCCGATTTACTGCTCTCCACCACCGTACAGGAGATTCAGTGGCATCTCGGCCCCGAAGACAACGGGCACAAGCTGGTCTGCCGCTCACACCACCAGACCGATCGCGAGAATGTGCCGCCGCAAGAAGGCGCCTACCTGCTGCTCGTGCGCTGTAAGTTCGCCTCCGTCACCTCCTACTAACACGTCTAATGGTTTTTTCTCTTTCCAGTCGCCCCCATCAAGCAGCCCGAGGCTCTCGTCTATGGCCTCTACTTGGACCGGACAGCCATGGTGAACGTCACCATTCGCGCCAATCCAGCGCCGGTGGTGGAGTGGACCGTCGACGGCAATGTCATTTCGCAAGGCACGCAGAACGGCCGCTTCTCCGTCTACGAACCGCTGTACTTGGGCTACGACTACTACAACGTGACCATGGCCATAGCAGGGCTCACGCTCGAGGACACCACCAAGACGTACCAGCTGCGCGCCTCGAACATGCTCGGCTCCACCGACTACCAGGTGCGCATCAGCTCCTCGAGCACCCCGCCCACCGCCGGTCTGGATATTGGCGCCATTGTGGGTATCGTCGTTGCCGTCGCCGTACTTATTGTGATCGTGTTGCTGGTGGTGTTCGCACGCGCCACCGGCAGATGGTGTTTCGGAGGTGAGTGCCCACAACCCGCAGAACAACGCTTCGCATTTAAACGTAGCACATTTGCTCACTGTTAATTCTTAACTGTTGGCGGCCTAACAGCCAACTGAACTCTCCTCCCACACCCAAAGGCTCACAAGACGACTTCTACAATCCCCAATAAACTAACGCCGCAGCGCACTCGCTCACGCATCGGACGCGCAAAACGAGAAATTTAGACATAATCAAGTGCCTCCGCCTGCGGCGCACCAAACCACAGTAGCAAGTGCGCGACAAGGCGAGGTGGGGCGCAGTGCTGGGGCACATGCACCCGCCGCCACAATGCGACCGCTAACGCTTTCGCAGCGCTGTTGGGCGTATGGCTGTAGTTCGCACGCTGCGCACTACGCGCCTGCCGCTGCCCTAAGTAACCGGCAGCGATTTGTGGCAACATTTGCGCTACATATGCGAGCGTCTTACGCTCGTAACAGCGCTTTGGCGGGACGCGATTTATGAACTTCTGTTGTTACAACCGCGCATTGTTACGCAACCAGCGCTGCGAGTAACCTCAACAAACTTTTACATGTTTGCTAATTAAAAATCTTCAGCACTTGGTTGCTGGCTGCAGCGGAGAAATTACCGTCAACGAAGAAACATGTCGTCTCGCTATGCGTTGGGTCGTCCGATGCGGGAGAAACTTTGCTTGTGTTGCACAAATCAGAGACCAACGTTAAATACGCGTATACGTACACAAACACATGTACACGCAAAACCACGAACACATACCACACATTTGCGTTCAGATGTTAGTTTTAAGTAACACAGGTTCTCAGCGACTGCATTCTCAGCTAAAGCTGTGATCAGGAACAATTGAGTCTACTCATGAATAGAGTCGCAACACTTTTAAATTGGGCAGTTATGGGCCGCGAGATAATTGGTCGGACTTTGCTCGCCAAAACTGACCACCAATTGAATCCATTATGTTCAGGATCCGCAGATACAGCAGCTAAACCTTGCGATAAAATTAAATCATACAAGTTCATTCAACACTACTGGTTTCTTTTCTTGCTTTTGTATTGGTGCAGAGTTCTGTTGACATGTAAATGTTGCTGTAGAAAAACCAATCGCAGATTTTGACTAACTTCTATCATTTTGGTTATCGTATGACTGCCCAATTGTAAAACCTTCTCCGCGCTTGACTGTAGCCTACCTCAATAGCTGGCGCCAACTTTGTAGCTGACATTCGCCCTGCTTTTTAAAAACGTGGCCTGGTTTCGAGCACCTTGTTCCATCCAACTACTACCTAATTTTGAGTTGTGTGAATTTTGAAGTGCGTGTGCGCTATATTAGCAAAGCAACCTGATATATTTGCAGCCAGCGTGTACAAAGTCAGCCGAGTGTCTCAGTCTTTGTTCCCTT